>CM060928.1:816237741-817487741 GCA_030765085.1 Allium cepa
ACTTTCAGCCTTTGCCTGATCACCTAAAACCACCATACCACCATCCTATAATCTTCACTTGCATTGCTACTAACCATTGTTACCAGTGCATGCCAAACAACTTCCAAACCAAGTCAATCTGACCACCACATCATTTCTACAGAACTTCCTCCCCACTGCAACTGTTCTGCCATTCATCAAAGCCATAACAACCCAACTCTCACACTCCACAAACACACTACACCTCTCCTCACCATCCAGTCTTCTACAATCATTCAACTTAACCGCCTGTCAACCGCATTCAACCTGAAATAATCATCACCCTTAACCGCCTGCTGTCAATCCAGCAAGCTCACCACCTCCACTTATAACCAATCACCTCTCTTTAACATCAGTTTGCTTGCAATTTACTCAATCACCTCCACTCATTGCCCTGCTCCAAATTTCCACTGCATAGAGCAGCCAAACCCCAGCCACCAATCGTCACCATATTCAACTACTTAGCACTACTATATCCCACTCCAATAACTCACCTCTTCATCTATTCCTCACCACCGTACACCTACATCACTTCCCTCAAATTGCTGTGACAACACATCGGCATGGAAATCGAACATAACCGCAAACACCCTCACCAGAAACCACTTTAATTCCACATACCTGCTCAAATTAAGGATTACCACCCTTCCCAAATTCACTTCACTTACCTTTCAACCATCATTTAAGTTCTATACTTACAAATCTAAACGATAAATAGATACAAACCTGAAAAGGACAGATGGATTGTTACAGCTGGTGATTATGGTGGCTTCTACTCTTAAGCTCCAACAGAAAACAGCAATTGCAATGATACTCTTAACCTGACATTATAATCACTGACTAACATTAAGAAAAATGCTCATAAGTGAAAACATGGTTACCATAGTCAATAGAATATTTTTTTACAGTTAATGCTTAACCTGTTAGTCCATCATAAATGTACACTGCATTAACCAAATAGCCATGCTAACTCATAAGGATATAGATAGTTAATTCACATTGAGTTACTGAAAATTCTTCAGTTGGTGTGCACACTGTACATAGGACAATTAGCTATTTCACATGTTGAATGACATCCTTTTATGTTTAACACGTATGTATAAATTAACAGCAAAGGAACATTATCATTTCAATTTAAGATAAAGCTGGAGTCTTGTACTGGGTGTGGAATGGTGATTAGTAATTCAATTTAAGATAGATAACTGGTAAACATACTCCCGTTCAAACACTCTCCTCCTTCATCAAGCTTTTCAATGATGTAAAATTTAGTTTAAAAGATAATAGGAATTGTAAGAGAGGATACAACAAGGGGTGTGTTTATTATTCACTCATTTGTTTTTTGATGAAGAATTTTATTTATGTATTTTAACTTTCAGACAGAGATGGTTCGCATGTGTACCATACCGACAACCCAAATCTCCTGGATATCACACTCTTATAAGACATATTTGCAGAAGTATAATAATTCAAGGAGGTGATGCTTAATCCAAATAAACTGTAAAACTGTAAGCATCCCGCTAAATGGTTGTAGATATCACTCATGGCAGAAAACGTGTGCCCTTTACATAGAGCTAGATGGTTTAGGGACCTGTTTTTATCATTATGTGAAAAGAATATAATGTAACCCCCAGATTATGATCTGTTCTATAGTGGGATTCATTCGAGTATGGATGACAAAGAAAGTAAGTTATTTTAAGTAACATGTTTGGCTAAAGATATGCATAAACCCTCTGTTTGATTATGTGAATACAAAGAAGCAAAATCATCAAGTAAAAAAATTTGCTAGACGCTATTATTTGATATTGGAAGGTAATGTTCCAACTCCATCAAGTGGTCCTATTAAAATCATTAACAGCCTCCCTCAGCCATCATTGCTGAAAGTTATGGTTATATTGAAAAGCTTGATGAAGGAGGAGAGTGTTTGAACGGGAGTATGTTTACCAGTTAACTATCTTAAATTGAAATGCTAATCACCATTCCACACCGAGTACAACACGTATATAACTGCTCTGGAACGTACGCTTGAATTATCAGTTGATTTAAACAATGAAGAGAAAAATGGAAGAAAGACATCAACTATGAAGAACTCCAAATGAAGATTAATAACAAAAGAAAATTTAAATGAAATTACAAAAATTTTGAATTAGTTACAGTTCAAACCCAAGCCACAGATTCATCAGTGTTTACATGTATGCATATTTTTTTAATACTGAGTTTATTTGTAAAAAAATAATACTTGATCAATTTTAAATAGAATAGCATTTAAAAAAAAAATCAGTAAAGGATAACAGTTTAATGGAAGTGGTTGGGCATGTTCAAACCAAAACAAGTGTACTGCTTGCATTGCCACATCTTCACTAGCTTTTGATTACGACCGCAGGTACTTCTTTCCCTTCACTTTAATCGTTTCACTTGATTCTTTTACATACCCCTGTTATTCAAAATTCTATCGTCCGTTGTTAGTAACGACTGATTGTTGTTTAATTTACTTTTTGCAACTTCAGGTTTAGGTAATCTCCATATCATTTAATATGCGCTACTTGGATCGGTACTCAATTGCAATCTATTTTGTATGATATTTTTATCATTTAAAAGATATTCTCGAATAATGATATTGGTAATTTCTATTATTTTAATGATTGAAAATTTGCAGTTAAATTGGGGGAAATGCATTCACTTTTGTGATCCCAAATTGATGTTTTGATTTTGGAACAAAGCCACTTCTGAACAAATTATTCTTTTCAGTTAAAATGCCATTACTGGCTACTTCTTGGTTACTATTATTATAACATGAATAAGATTTTATTGGAGATATATTGTTACCTCATTTGTTTCAAAATGAACAAGTTTTCAGTACGATATAACGTTTTCTTATCAGTTTTTTCGTATCTTGTTATGATAATTTGCTATTAATTAATAAACAAATTTTTATTATCTTTTACATAAGGATTAACAGTAGAAATTCTTTCTGTTTAAACAATATATCCAAAACAAATCATAAAAACTTGCCATGTGGACTTAATTTGAGGAGAATGGTAACTTAAACGGTTCCACCTAACCCTGTTATCTTCATATTTCATGTTCATAAAAAATATGTTGTTTCAAAACTTTAATTTTACTTTTTGATTATTTAATCTGCATTGTAGCTGTATCAGATCGGAAATTTCAATCCTTTTTAGGACTCTAGACTGGAAGAGATGATTTAGATGAAGCTCGTCCAGCGGTATATGATGAAAATAGGCATTGCAGTTTATTCATGTAAATGTTATTTGATCAAATCAGTTTCAAAACATATATATCACATTAAAAAAATATCAACTTACCACTTTCTTTCCTTTGTAATCAGACTCAGTAGGGGTGGTATCACTGTTTTGGGTGGAAAGATTATCAAAGTTTGTACTTTACTCACTCAAAGTAGTTATCTGAAGCACGTCTAATGGTTTAGTCATAAGTTTGAAAAAGATTCTGGTGTTTAACAAAAATAACTAATGTAGAAAAATAATAATTATATAAGGCCAAAAATAGCTTACCTGAGGCATAGAAGTGGATAATTGAGAGGACATGGTTTTCTTGCTTATTCTCTCTCCAAGCTATCATGAATTCAAAAAAAGGCATCTACTGCCACTAATTTCAGAAAAATGTTTTGCACCTTTCCTGAATCAAACAGCAGAACATGTTATTAGTTAGCATAGACATGTGTATAACATGTTTAGTTAATAGGTGGTGAGTGCCTCTATCTACTATCTCAAGCAATATGCAATATACTTAATTTATAACAGGAGGAAAAATAATTTATAGAAGGTTGTTAAACATTGCAAGTAATTACTGAGAAAACTACATGACTACAACCGCTGCATTTAAGTTACTCTTACTAATAGCAATTAAGCATAGTAGAAAGCATAATTTGGAGAATTAGAATGAGTGAACATGTATGAACTTAAGTTTGCAAATGGAAGAATAAGTATGATAATTGGAATACATACAGTACACAATCTTGTGATTTGCATACTAATGCTAACATGCAGATCAAAACCAAACAGTTTTTATTCAAAAGGTGTGGGCGTGTGAACTGTTAATTGTTAGATAGGACTGACCATCTTTGAGATGTTGATTGTCTCATCCACGACCATACCAATAAGTTGTTCTGCCTCTTTGTCAAAGCATGTCAATGTTGACACGATACCTATGAATAAATAAATAACTATAGATTGAATCGTTTCTATGTTTGTGGTTTAATCATCACAGGTATTATGATTAAGTACAAGCAATTTTTTGGAGTTGAAATACTAAGATCGGAAAGGAAACACTTGTACCATCTTAAAAGGTAATTGGTTAATGGTCGCCCCTGATCAGAGTTTCAAGGGATCTTCAGCCCCTCCTCCTGATTCTTTGCCCACGTGAATGAACATAATATATGCTTGTACATTTAAGATTCATGAGCATTAACATGCGCTGAAAGTATGTAGCAAAACTTGAATACAATGACTATGCATAAAAGAACTGCTTTTTGGATCAATGTTTAAATTCAGATTGATGGTAGAATGTAAATCTTTAATGATTCATCAATCTTTTTGCAGGTAAGACAACTTTAGAAAGCTGAATGAACACAACTCAACATCAAAGTCAATATACTAAACTAAAATTAAAAAATAAAACATCCAAGTTAAAAGCAAGAATGAAGATATTCAACATGTGCAAGAAAAAAAAGTATTAAAAAATTACCTGTAAATTGAAACATGTGCATCACGGCCAAATACCTGTAAATTGAAACATGTGCATCACGACCAAAGAGCAATCAATTAACCACTTACTCCACTACCACCAACTAGCTAACATCACTCCCCTTCACCATTCATTCCACCACCATCAACAGATCATCTGAACTCAGACTCCAACTGCAGTCCCCCACTTCTTTTTATCACAACAAACTACTGCCTACTGCAGCAACATCACCTACCATCATTGCAATTGCAACTCCATACAATCCCCTGCTCGACCACATACAATATCACATACCCGTTGCTTGAACTTCAGGTCTGTACTCTTTATCACTGTATGAACTCAAAGGCTACTTATTACTTGCAGATGCATCAATGCCGTTTATATACCGATTCATTCAGTTCTCTCCGGACATAAATCATTAGCACTACAATTGACTGCCTTTGACTCTGGCCAGAACTCTGTCCAGCAGAAATCATCAGCAGCAGAATCATCAGTAGAATCAAAATAATCAGCCTTCGTTTTGTCAATAAAAGAATCACATCCTGACATAAATCATTGTACATACCGTTTATGCATTGTACAAGCATTGAACACATGCAAAATATGGCACATTGTGTATGCTAGATCTCATTAACTGTGAAACACACTGGATATATAAAGAACATGGAAGAAGAAGAAAACACATGGAACTAAAATACCTATTGCTAAAACACACTGTTGATAATTAACAAGGTTTGGTTCATGGAAGAACATGGAACAAGGTTTTTCATTAACTGTAAAACACATTGTTGATAATTCTATTGCTAAAGCTTGCAATAAAGAACATGGAAGAAGAAGAAAACACATAGCATATACAAACACTATCATGGTTTGAAAACGTATAATTAATAGGATGAAATAAATAGGAAAAGACTAGAAATTCGACTGTGCATTTCACCAAGCATCAAGTGGGCATCCACAATCTCAAACCAAAGCATTGTAAATATCCATAAGCAGACATAGCCTCTGTTATCCCATTTTTTGGACAAAACTGGAATATCAATGTTGTGTGCGTTTCCACCACGACCGGAACAGGAAGAAGCCAGCAAGCGTACATAAGTCAGGGGTTTCGCTCAAGGATCAAATATAAAAGTTCCATTCGGCATAGCCCATTCGGCAATAAGAAGCAAGGCCTCACTCGACACTCAGAGCACATAAGTTCATCCGGCGTTCCCAGTACAAGAGTTCATTCGGCTTTCCCAATCCATTCGGTAGTACCGATCCAAATCCAACCTTCCCCTCATATCACGGCCGAACCGGACCTCTCCACCTCCATGCCGAACCATGCATAGCCGAACCAAGCTCCACTTCCATGCTCCACCGAACCACTTACCACCGAACCAAGTCACTTCGTCCATCACCGAACCATCCACAACCGGACCAAGCTCCAACTTCTCCAAGATCCATGCCGAATGAAGCCTCGCCGAACCAGAACGCTACCAGTCCAGATTGCTTCAGCCCAAGCCCACCAGCAGCTATAAACATCCAAGACCCCTGCCCCCAGCCTCACTCTATAAATAAAGGGGCAGGGTACAACAATGGGGGACAAGTTTGAGAGCTCAAGCCTGGAAGGAACTCTCAAACAACTTTAGATACTTGTAATCAAAGATTTGTACTTGTAATCTAAAGAAAAAAGGAGAATAACATATAAAGTGGACGTAGGCACGTTCTGGCCGAACCACTATAAATCTGTGTGTCTTTTACAGTTTAGTCCCTGCTTTTTATATATTTGCATAAATCACCCAAATCACTAAATACAACATAAAATCAACCAACTCATACGACTTTGGGTGTTTGCGGCCATTTTTTACGCAAACATTTTGGTGCTTTCACTGAGAGGAACCAGCTCCCGCTACATCGGATAGAAGTTGAATTTGAAAATCTAAGAGTTCAGATCTAAGAGTTATGACGAGACAAACAAGTAGAAGGCAAAGGCCAGAGAGAAGTGAACACCAAGGAAGTCAAGAGGCTTCCTCAGGAGGGAATCAAGCGTCAATCTTCATCACTAGGGATGAGATGGAGGCCATGATGAGAAGACAAGAAGAGATGATGCAGAACTTGCTTCAACAAATTGGGCAAATTGGAGCACAAATCCAAGGAGCAACTGGGGTTCAGAACGGGGCAGGACCATCTGGCGCAGCACCAGAGCTAGGGGGCACTCACGCAGAGCATGTTGATCCGACCCCGGGAAGTGAGATGGGGGCATCCGAACCACCTGGTAGCAATAGAAGAATGAACGTTCAGCCAGGGAGGCATACACATGAAAACTCCCGCGGACTTGGGGGGCAGGTCGAAGACAGTGAACGAGAACTACAGCTTGGAGACAATGACAGATTAGCAGAGATGGTTAGAAGAGCTATGAGAGACGGTTTAGTAAACAGAGACTTAGAAGATGTAAACAGGAGTCCTTTTTCTTCTGCGATTAGGATGGCTAGGAACCCACCAGAATTCAAGCTACCATCATTGGACATGTACAACGGGAAAACGGACCCCACGGTCCATCTAACGAAGTATATGAGACATATGGAAGTGCTGGGGGCATCAGAGGAGGTTATGGCCCGGTGCTTTCCACTGTATTTGACGAACATTGCAGCGTTATGGTTTAGGCAACTGGAGAGCGGCTCCATAGGAACATGGGCAGATTTAACTGAGAGATTCATGAGGCAATTCAGGGTTCATATTGCGAGACCCAAGAATGTGATGACTTTGGCAACCTTGAAACAGAAAACTGGAGAGACTTTGAGGAGCTTTCTAACGCGATTTAATGCGGCGGCAGCATCAGTGGATCGACCAGATCCATCTATGGTCATGATGGCGGCTGTATTTGGAATAGCTGGTAATACAGAGTTCAAGAATTCATTAACCAAGGACCCGCCTATGAATCTGGGAGAGTTCTATCATGAGGCTGAAAAGTTTCTGCGTTTGGAAGATGCTAGTGCAGAAAGAGAGGAAGAAGATGACGTTTACGTAATCAAGAGCGGAAACCCACCTGGAAAGGGTGCAGAGACTAGCAAAGGAAAAAGAAAGGCTGAGGATAATGATGACAGGACAAAGTGGCTACGAAGAGAACCACGCTTCACCACCTATTCAGAGCTGAATGAGAGTTTGGAACGGATTTATCAGGATACCAAGGGGCAGGTTCCGTATCGTAGACCAATGCGAAGGGATCCAACCTCTGACGAAAGAAAATCAGATAAGTTTTGTGTATTTCATGAATTGAATGGTCATAACACTAATGATTGTAGGCATTTGAAGGACGAGGTAGAAGGGCATATCAGGAACGGTATGCTCCTTCAGTATGTGAGGAGGCGAACTCCAGCGGTGGAGCCAGAGCGACCGCCCTCTACGTCAGCTAGAGGTGACCCTGGATCAAGGCACCATTTGATTATCCATTGATTGCTTGATTAAAATAACGATGAATAGGTCGTAAGCTTCCACTAACGCAATTAAATCGTTTACACATGTACGAGATCGCGAACGATCTCCAGGCATGCTCTGAATGATCATTAACTGCTTCGGAGTGGGAACTTACGCTTTTACATCCTTGCTTTGCTTTTGTTTCGATTTGAACATTTGAATTCTTCCTGTTTGGACATTTCTGCTGTAAGGTACTATTGCTTTAATATTTACAATTCTATAAAAAAATTATTTACTTGTATGCCCGTTGGATCGCGAACGGTCCACGAGCACCTATTGCATGGCAACGAACTGCCGAAGTCTTTGATTCGAAAAATTCCCCCAAACAATGACTCCAACACTGATAATATTAAGTCCCCCCTGGGCACACTCATTCGCCTCGAACGGCACCCGACCGCGAACGGTCACAAACTCGCCTCGAATGGCACAACTCGCCTCGAACGGCACAACTCGCCTCGAACGGCACAACTCACCTTACCTCAAATGGCTCGATCGCGAACAGTCGTCATTTGAGGTCCGCCACCTGATCACTGACTGTTACACCTTACCTCAAATGGCTTGATCGCGTACGGTCGTCATTTGAGGACCACCACTTGACCGCGCACTGTCGCACTTTACCTCGAATGACTCGATCACGAACGATCGTCATTTGAAGTTAAGCGCTTGACCTTGAACGGTCCCCACTCGACCGCGCACTGTCACACTTTACCTCGAATGACTCGATCCCGAACGGTCGTCACTTGAAGTAAAGCGCTTGACCTTGAACGGTCACATTTCACTGCAGATGAATCGATCCCGAACGATCGACGCACGGATTTATGCGCTTGACCGCGCACGGTCGCACTTCACCTCAAATGACTTGATCACGAACGATCGTCATTTGAAGTTAGGGCTTGACCATGAACGGCCGCGCTTCATCCCAAATAGCTCGATCCCGAACGGTCGTCATTTGGGGCCATATAAAATATCAAGCTCTTTACAGGTTGTCAACAGGATACGAACATCCAGCTCATGGCATCACAAAACACGCCTTCCTACCGCAAGGCATATTTTGGGGGGAAAAGTGTTATCCCATTTTTTGGACAAAACTGGAATATCAATGTTGTGTGCGTTTCCACCACGACCGGAACAGGAGGAAGCCAGCAAGCGTACATAAGTCAGGGGTTTCACTCAAGGATCAAATATAAAAGTTCCATTTGGCATAGCCCATTCGGCAATAAGAAGCAAGGCCTCACTCGGCACTCAGAGCACATAAGTTCATCCGGCGTTCCCAGTACAAGAGTTCATTCGGCTTTCCCAATCCATTCGGTAGTACCGATCCAAATCCAACCTTCCCCCATATCACAGCCGAACCGGACCTCTCCACCTCCATGCCGAACCATGCATAGCCGAACCAAGCTCCACTTCCATGCTCCACCGAACCACTTACCACCGAACCAAGTCACTTCGTCCATCACCGAACCATCCACAACCGGACCAAGCTCCAACTTCTCCAAGCTCCATGCCGAATGAAGCCTCGCCGAACCAGAACGCTACCAGTCCAGATTGCTTCAGCCCAAGCCCACCAGCAGCTATAAACATCCAAGACCCCTGCCCCCAACCTCACTCTATAAATAGAGGGGCAGGGGTACAACAATGGGGGACAAGTTTGAGAGCTCAAGCCTGGAAGGAACTCTCAAACAACTTTAGATACTTGTAATCAAAGCTTTGTACTTGTAATCTAAAGAAAAAAGAAGAATAACATATAAAGTGGACGTAGGCACGTTCTGGCCGAACCATTATAAATCTGTGTGTCTTTTACAGTTTAGTCCCTGCTTTTTATATATTTGCATAAATCACCCAAATCACTAAATACAACATAAAATCAACCAACTCATACGACTTTGGGTGTTTGCGGCCATTTTTTACGCAAACAGCCTCCACGAATTGAATGCTTTCTTTTTAAAGAGTGAAACTCCACTTTTGATAGAGGAATATCGTATTTTAATTTTGTATCAACTTACTGATAACCCAAATATTGTTACTGAATACTGAATCATATGAAATTAAATAAAAATGAAGTAAAAGCAAACTTGTCTTAAAAGATATGGTAGTAACTTATGATAGTCCAAAAGAAGTATGTGTTGAAAACTGAAACATATTTCATACATAAAATTAAAAGAAAGAAAGTAAAATTAATGTACCCGGTTTCAAGATGAAATCGAAGAGGACCGACATAGCCAGGGAGATGTGTGATGACTGTAGATAGAGCCGAGGATGAAGATGAACGAGCGATGATGAACAAAAGCATGCAAGGAAGAAGAAATAGAGAAGCCATGCCTCTTTTAAAATTTAAGGGATTGCTGCGAATTGTATATGAGAAATTGGAGGAGAAAGACAGAAATGTATCTCAGTTTCGCGATTGGAATTAATATTGAAGGTGGAGATGAAAAGATTTGGTTTTAGGGGGACTGTAAAATTATTTGGCGAATGGAATGAAAATTTGATGGAGAAATGAAAATCCGAGAACTAAAATTTTAGCGGCAAACAAAAGTTAACGTAGTGGGAAACAAAATTTAACGTAGTTGCATCGGTTGAATTTAAAACCGATGCGACTAAAACTATTTGCATGTACCAATTGCATCGGTTGTTGGTGACAACTGATGCAAATTTGATTTTTTTATTACCTATTGCTTTTCACGTACCAATTGCATCGGTTATTAAGATAGAACTGATGCAAATAGGCCTATTTTCATCGGTTTTTACTTCAACTGATGCAAATAGGGCGAAGCAATATGCACTTTTTGTAGTAGTGTCTTACAAAGTCACGAATGCAGATTTTAAGGACATAATATATGGTTGTTAGGAGTGGAAGAGTTAACATTGGTGGAGGAAGCACCACAACCAATGGGAATGCCATACCAAACACTAGAAGGAATTTAGGTCGGGCCCAAGCTGTTAATGTGGATGTTGGAGTGCCACAAGTTGATATGGGAGCTATGTACCAGTTCTTTGTCAGCATGATGCAGGAAGGAGTTGTTGCAGGTTTAGTTGGAGGAAATGTTGAAGAAGGAAATCAAGAAGCTCCAGTGGTCAATAACTATGCTGCATTGAGTAGAGATTGTGCCAGTCTAGGAGGAAAACCATTTATCAGAATTAGGGCCGCAATTGAAGTAGAGAACTACTTACTTCATTGTGAGAGGATTTTTGCTGATTTATGGCTTAATAATGAGCAGAAAAGATGGCTTGCTTCTAGATAGTTACAAGGAGCAGCACTATTTTGGTGGAATAGTGTTACTGTAGGAGTCAATGAGGAGATCATGACTTGGGCTGAATTTGTAAGGAGGTTCAAGGAAAGATTTATATCAAAGATTGCTAAGTCAACTCTTCTCAGGAAGTTTATGGAGTGGGAGCAAGGAGATATGACAGTGCTTGAGTATGCAACCATATTTGAAGAGCTATAGAGGCACGGATACGCTACGGTTGACACTGTCATTAAAAGGAATGATAAGTTCATTTACGGGTTGAAGCCTAAACTTGCTAAGGCCACATTATCACATATTAGAGATCTATGAGATATAATTGTCGAGATGGCTTTAAGGCAAGAACTGATGCTTGCTTATCTTGAGGGTAACAAGGCAAAGGGAGCTCAAGGAGGGCAGAACCAGAAGAGGAAGTTTTTCCATAAGAAAGGAGCTCGGAAGAGTGGAGCTGCCAAGAAGGGAAAGACAAAAGTTATCTGTTATAAGTGTGATAAGAAGGGACACTATGCACATGAATGTCGGACATGAAAAGGAAAGAAAGCTGCTGATAAGAAAGGAGTGAGATGTTTCAACTGCGACCAAAATGGACATTATAAGAACCAGTGCAAGGAGCTAGCCAGTGATGGAAAATGCAAAGTGTTTGCATTAGAGCTAGCTTCCTCAAGACCAACAGCTGAAGAAAAGGGAAAAGCTGTGTTGGGAGGTACGCTTTTGATTCATAGTGTATTAGTTAGAGTTCTATTTGATACCGGTGCATTGCATTCTTTTATATCTCATTATTTGGTAGATAAGTTTAACCTAGAACCCTCATACCTAGTTACTTCCTAAAGGGTTGCGAATCCCATAGAAGGGTATGCGACTCTTGGAATGAAATATGACCATCTAGAGTTTGAATTGTTATGTCATCTATTTGCTTGCAGTTTGCATGTGTTTGTTTTCGTAGGATTTGGAATTATTTTGGGTATGGATTGGTTAAGTAAATACGATGCTAGGATATTTTTCCATGATAGGAAAATATCACTTAGACACCCCGATTGTAGTGACCAGATAATATACTCCGTATAAATCTTCAGTTTTGAGGTTAATGCTTTATTCTGTATTGTGGAGGCAGAAGACGAGTTAAATTGAGTTTTCATGGTTAGAAAATTATCAGATGTCTTTGAGCCCGTGATAGGACTGCCACGAAACAAGCTATTGAGTTTTAGATGGATTTAGTGTTAGGAGTAGAACTGGTGAGTAGACCACCAAGCAGAATGATACCTACCGAGATAAGGGAGCTAAAGGTGTAGTTTGAGGATTTGAAAAATAAGAACTTTATTAGACCAAGCAGTTTGCCTTGAGGAGCAACCGCAGTATTTGCAAGGAAACAGGATGGATCGTTATGGTTATGTATTGATTATCGTAAGTTGAATGAGAAGACGATAAAGAATTGATATATGTTACCAACAATTGACAACTTGTTCGATCAATTGAGTGGAGCTAAAGTATTTTCCTAGTTTGATTTGGAAACAGAGTTCCATCAGCTTATAGTGGCTGAGGATAGTTTTCCTTTGACGGCATTTAGGGCCCAATATAGACCGTACGAATGGTTAGTGATGTTGTTTGGACTAACTAATGTACCAGCATTCTTTATAGATTTGATGAACCAAGTTTTCCGAGAGCACGTGGATAGGTTCGTATTGGTATTCATAGATGGCATTTTGGTATACTCTAAAAATAAAAGAGAGTATGAAGTTCATCTTAGAGTGGTGCATGAGACGCTGCGACAATATCAACTGAAGGAATAATTCTCAAAGTGTCAATTCTGTAAGAAAGAATTGAAGTTTTTGGTCATGTAGTCTCGGAGAAGGGGTTTTCTATAGATCCGGCTAGGATCGAGCAGTGAATAGTTGGAAGAGACCTAAGACAATGATAGAGATAAAGGGTTTTCTTAGATTAGCTGTATATTATCAGGATTCATTGAGGATTTTTCATGGATATCGACACTGATGACCAAGCTAACTCGGAAAGATGTGAATTTTGTCTGGACTGATAAGTGTGAGGAGGCATTCTAGAAGCTGAAACACTTATTGATAAATGAACTTGTATTAGTTGTTCAGAACTTGGTAGTGTCCAAAGATGCATGTGGAACATGGTTAGAAGCTATGTTAATGCAAAGAGGTAAAGTGATTACCTACACTTCTCGACAGGTCAGACCGCATGAGGTTAGATATCCAACTCATGATTTGGAATTAGCTACAGTAATTTTTACATTGAAGGTGTTGAGATATTATCTTTTGGGAGAAAGATTCGACTTATATATAGGTCATAAGTCATTGAGGTATTTATTCTCTAATAAGGAGTTGAATATGAGGCAATAGAGGTGGTTAAAGTATTTAGCTCCTTATGACTTTGGTATTGAGTACACACCGAAAAAAGGCAATAAGGTTGCCGATGCACTTAGAAGAAAACATTAAAATGCAGCATTGGCAATAATAGCTGAGTGGAAAGATTTAGAAGCATTGATTACATGCAGAGTACAATGGAGATCTGAGACTAGATCTAGTAAGGAAATAGCTATGTTGTCATGTTTAGAAGTTAGACCAAGGATGATCGAAAGGATTGCATCTAAGCAAGGGAGGATCCATTATTAGCTGAATGGATCAAAAAGTTAAAGGTTGGAATGAAGAGCGATGATCTAAAACATTTTATTCTTGACCAGCATGGGTGGTTGAGGAAGAAAGGATGACTCTATGTTCCAAATGTAGGAAATATTAGGAAGGAAGTACTTGGAGAATGCCATCGTTCAAAGTTCACTATTCATCTAGGAGGAACATGTATCAGGACATGAAGAGGAGTTTCTTCTAGGAAGGCGTGAAGAGGGATTTAGGCTTGTGGGTAAAGCAACGTTTGAACTGTCAACAGGTAAAAGCTGAACATCAGAAACCAAGTGGGTTCCTTCAGGCTTTAGAGGTTCCGGTTTGGAAATTGGATTTTATCTCAACGGATTTTATAGATGGGTTGTAAAGGTCAAATAGAGGAAATGAGAGTATATGGGTTATAGTAGATAGATTGACCAAGAGTGCCCATTTCATTTTAGTTAAGTCAACCAGGACGGCACCTATTTTAGCTAAGTTGTTTATAAAGAATATAGTTAGACTGCATGATATTTCTAGTAGTATAGTAAGTGATAGAGATTCTTTATTCACTAGCAAGTTATGGAAGAGTCTACAAGAGACTTTAGGTATTAGGCTCAAGATGAGTACCGCTTACTATCCGCAAATAGATGGACAAATGAAAAGGGTTAACAAAGTCTTGGAGGATTTGTTAAGAGCCTGTGTGCTAGATTTTGGGGGACCATGGGAAGATCACCTTCACTTAGTCAATTTTTCTATAATAATAGTTATCAAACTAGTATAGGGATGACACTATTTGATGCTTTGTATGGAAGGCCATGCAAATCTCCTGTTTGTTGGTTAGAGATCGGAGATAGATTAGTTCTTGGCCTAGGTGTGGTTAGAGAAGCTGCAGAAAAGATTGAGTTAATTCGAGCTAGAATGAAGGAAGCTCAGTCTATGCAAAAGAGTTATGCTAATAAGAGAAGAAAAGATTTAGAGTTCTTAGTTGGAGATCATGTTTTCGTCAATGTATCACCGACAAAAGGTGTAATCCGATTCGAGAAATCAGGAAAGCTGGCACCGAGATTCGTTGGACCATTTCCTATTGTAGAAAGGATCGGGACACTCGCATATAGAGTAGAGTAACCAAACAGTTTGGCAGGAGTCCACGATGTTTTTTGTATATCTCATCTAAGGAAGTGTATTCATAATCCAGAAACTACTATTACACTGACTGTGTTAGATGATTTAATAATGGAATCGGATATGACTATAGTTAGAAAGCCGGTTCGTATAGTCATGAGAGATGAGAAGACGCTAAGGAACAAGATAGATTAGTCAATGTCTAGTGGAGTGAGATGAGAGAGATTGTACTTGGGAAACTGAGAGTTGAGTTAGAGATACTTATCTTGATCGTTTCATGGTATATTTTACCTTTATGATTGATTTTATGAGTACCATAACATAATTTCGAGGACGAAATTCTTCAAGGAGGGGAGTCTATAACACCCCTAATTTTAAATAACATTATCCAGTAGATTTAATTAAACAAATTAAATAGAATAATGTAAAAATAAAAGTGGTTAAGAGATTAAGATTTGAAAAATTAAAAGGTAGTCGTGCCTTAAGTTATGAATAAGCAAATGAAAGTTTAAAATGAAGTAAGGAGAAGAAAAAAATAAGATAAGGACAAAATAGGAATAGGTTATATTCTTATACCTTAAATCTTTATCCCACTTTTATTTACAATATTCACAAACTAAAACTAGACCAAGAAGCTTGGTCGACCACCATTAGAAGAAATCAAAAGGAAGATAAGCAAGAAAGCAAGTAGGAAGATTAAGCTAATTAATTTAAGGGCAAATCTCAACCTTCTTGCAATTAAGCTAAGATGAATAATAGATTACATCTCATTTTTATAGTTTCGGTTTCTAGATAAGACCCGAATTTATTTTGCAAGAATTTTGCCATGTTTCTAGATAAGACCCGGATTTATAAAGCTAGATATGCTTTATGATGATTTATGTTATTTCATATGGATTTTATGATGAGAAATAATTTGGAAAACGTATTAAATGACATCCTAAAGGCTTGCTTTATTAATATAAAGCAAGAAATATTATTTTAGAGATGGGTTTCAAATTTTATAATTTTCTGAGTTGTTGTGGAATTATTATAAATTTCTAGCAAAGAAAATGATTAAATTTAGTTTAAATTATTTTCGGCTATTATATGTTAGTTTTGGGTCAGAAATTAAAATATGTTAAAAACATATTAAAGGTGATTTATGGGAATTTTTGGAGAATTTTTCTAAGTATTTATTTAAAGATATAAAATTATTAAGGCATGGGACTTAAATGTTTTATATGTTTACAAAAGGAGAAGGGGAAATTTGTTAAATATTTTAAATTGTTAATTGCTGAATTCGGTAGCACCTTTAGAAAAGATTGATAAAAAAAAGAATTGGCAACCAATTTTACTCTAAAAGGTTAAAAATTAGTTTGTAAACGATTGTTGCTTCGCCACTTTCGGCAGCCACCTTTTCTCGCCATGCTACCGCCCATAATCTAGTCGAAACCGATACACATGGTATCAATGCCTTAGTACGTAGTGGATTAGAGGTAAGCGGACGGTATAGTGTCGAAACATGCTTACGAAGGGGTAGAAGTAGTCTTTATAAACTCGGAACTATTTTGATTACAAAATGAGGCTTTCGAAGGAAATAGCTTTTGACTTAGTCAAATACGCCTTTGTTTTAAAAAAGGCTTTCGAAAAAGGTTGCCACCTTTGTTTTTAAAGTAAGCATTTGAAGGGGTCAATATCCATGCTATCACATTCAACCTTTTGAATCAATGCCTTCGAAAGGGTTCTTTTTCCTTAAACTTTGAAGCCGCTTCTCTATGCTTTCAAAAGGGTTAGTTTCGAAACCATCCATTTTCGTTTACTTAGGAATAATGCTTTCAAAAGAATTGTTTTCGCCCTAGTTCTTTTAAGAACCTTAGAAGTATTGAAAGTTAAACCCAATTCTTTCGAAAGGAATGGTTTTAAAAAGTTTCGAAGCTATGTTCCACAAACTTTTACTTGGACCCAATGCTTTCAAAAGGTTTGTTTCAAACAAGGAGTTTTAATACTTTCGAAAGGTATATAATGAAGGTTCCGAAAGGGAGATAACCCAGTGTTTTCGGAAGGTTCACTTAGGTTTTTAAATGGAAGGTTTCTAATGCTTTCGTAGGGAAAGTTTAAAGTGTATGGAAAAGAGGATGTCTAAGGTTTATAAAGCTTTCTAATGGATACCTTCAATGATTTCGAAAGGAATGTTTTGGCTTATCGGCCTAGTGTTACAAGGTATAGTAGTTAACTTATTTTGAAAGGGGTACTTTCAATGGGTTCGAAAGGTATTGTTTAAAGTTTTTAAGCAAAGGTTTCGAACGGTTTATTTTGGTTTTATGGCCTAAGAGCTTTTAAGTTAAAAAGGGTTTTAACTTACATTGGAGGGATAGATAATCCCATTATATTTCACCAACATTGTTTTGTGTAAAGTATATATAAAACATGGCAAAGGGATTCGAGTAAAGAAAAGAGTATATTTTTCTTGTTTAAGCATGATTTAAAGGGTTAAATTAATTTGAAAGAAATGTTTTCAAGGAAAACTCGATGGGGTATTTAACCCTAACTAAATGACTCGGATGTTAGAATATCAGATGGGATCGGTATAGGGTCTCTCCCTATCCTTTAGCTAATAAGCCCCTAGCTAATGTAAGTCCAAATTTCCAATGTATAGGGTTTTGTCACAGGTAAGACTAAAATGAGGTTACACACATAAAGGAATATACGGAGAGAAGATAGGTTATTGGTGAGCCCGCAAAACCATTAGGTTCAGTTGACCCTAGAAGAAGATAGTTAAGGGCAGTCAGCCTAGAAGTGTGTCTAACAAAAGTTGGATAGTTGAGTATGTCTAGTAGGCCCGAGTCAGCCAATGGTTAATTGTCAGCCAAACAAATCTATATTTTAAGGACAAATAGTCCATTGTTTACCTTATTTATGTGCATATATGATATTGCTTTAATCAGTTTAATTGCAGGATTTTGATTTGCAAAAGATATGTTTTTAAAAGGATATTAGTGAGGGGAAACCCATTCCGCTAAGCGGCGTGATATCACTTAATATCAGTAAACCAAGATGTAATAGTATTATTCACACTAGGCTTTATGTCTAAGTCGAAGTTTGTGTAATAGTATCATCCAAGGGGCATCTTCATATGTCGCTCTTGGCACATTTTGTAATAATTATATTTTATCAAAACCTGGGTATCATTTTGGAATTATGTATCTCAATATGAAATACTGATTTAAAATGTAATCAGAAAAGTTGTATTTTAAATCTGTGTTGATTTTATTTCATATTCATGTGCTTCTGATATTATGGATACCATTAACATTACCATATTTTGCCACCTGAAGTTAATACTATGGATGACTATAGCATCTGTAGCGCTTAGTTTCGGGCCTTAAGATAGGGGATGTCACAACTATCCTAGAATTGTATTATTTCACTGCTTTCTGCTAGAGCCTCACATTTTTCAAAGCAGCCTCGTTCTGCTTCTCCTTGATCAGATCAAGAGACATGTTTAGCATGTCCTCATTTGTCTATGAGTTATAGTAGATTATCCTATGAGATGGGACTATAGTTTCGATTGGAAGCCTAACCAATAAATCGTAAGCCAAAGCAAAGGGAGTATATCAGTTTCAGAGGAAGTGCAATACGTATAAAGTCATCATTTTCCCAATGCTCCTTTATGAGTTATGAGAACCTTGTCGACCTCTTTAACCAATCCATTAGCCTACAGGCGAGGCACTATATGAAAGCTTATCCTAATTCCATACATTCAATAAAAGTTAGCGAATTCATGACTATCAAACTACCATCCATTGTCCAAGATCATTTAAATCTGAACTCCATACTCGAAAAAGTAATCCACAGCCACTATTGCATACTTAGCTCCACCCATAGCTATTAGAAGTTCTTTATTTAGATCAATTCCCATGAGATTTCTTTTTTTAGGTTTTTCTCCCCAGTGTGGTCTCTTCTACTGCCTTGATGTGGATTATCCAATATTTACCTAACTTCTCTTGTAGCCATGCACCTTAGCAGCGGGTCAATTAAAACTCTTCTATACAGGATGTCATCTTGTATGGTGCATCAAGTTGCCTTGCACGTCACCTTCTTTACTTCATTCCAATTTAAGGGTGGAGTTTTCACTACGACCATCCCGGAAAGTGATTTGTTTGTTGCCAGATTTTCCAAATCATTAGCATCTTGATGTTTCTCTCATGGGATGTCCTAAATGGCATTCCGATCATTCTTTTGTGACTTAAAACTCCCAAAGTGCTTGATTCACATCCATTTGCAAGTTGCTATGGATACATGGAGTCTTGACTCCTGATTCTTTTGCTACTTACAATCCTGCTATTAGTGTACCGTACTATTGTTCGGTCTAGCCGACAAGATAAGATGTCTTTACATTGTTATCTTACACTCTATGAGGGTATTCAGTCTCTGTATAATCATATTTCATATTCATATGGGATTTTTGAATAGATTATTCTCCATCATCTCTAGAGATATCTGGTTCCACCTATGAATGGGTCAGAATTACACTAAACTATCTCTAAAGGGGCTAAAATAGTTTCACATTATCTCTAGAGATATCTGGTTCCACATATGTAATGGGTCAGAATTACACTAAACTATCCCATAGGGTGTGATACGATTTGAAAAGTCAGGAAAGTTAGCCCAAGATGTGTAGGTCCATTCCAGATTATAGAGAGAATTGAAAAGCTCGCATATAGAATAGAGTTGCCGAGCAGTTTGGCAGGTGTCCATAATAATTTCATGTGTCTCATCTTTGCAAGTATATGCGTGATCTAGAGACTACTATTCCTCCGATAGGGTTAGATGACTTAGCGGTAGAGCCTAATTTGACTTTTGTTAGATAGCCATTTCAGGTTGTAACTAGAGATAAGAAAAGCTTAAGGAATAAAACAACCAGGTTGGTGAAAGTTCAATGGAGCGACAATGAGAAGGAAAATAATTAGGTGATAGAGGACATAATTAGAGATACTTATCCTGATCTAGTTTGAGGATATGTCCATATTACATATATATATATATATATATATATATATATAGTTGCTAGTTAGGTAGACTAGTATAGATGTTAGAAGATATTACAGATGATTGTTATTTTTATTATTTAGTCCTTACTGAATTTCAAGGACGAAATTCTTTAAGGGGTGAGCCTGTAACATACCTAATTTTTTATAACAATATTTAGAAGATTTAATTAGATAAATTAATAGAATAATGATGATAAGAAGATTGAGATTTGAATAAATTATATATATATAGGGTCGTGCTTATTAACTAGATAAATGGGCTTTAAATTGGTTTATAGGGTCGTGCTTATTAACTTATCATTTTGTCTATTCGCGTTACATTTCACACGATCAGAAACAAAAATTTAAAATATAAATCAAAGCTGGCCATTACCAAAGAAGAAAGGAATAAATTTATCTAAAGCTAAGGATCAAGAGCTAGAGAGGATTAATCAATAACAAATCTCAAATTCCTTATCAAGTTTAAGGTGAATCATAATCTCATACCATATCTATTTAAATTCTATGATTATATGGTTTCAGATTTATGATTTAAATTCGTTTTCGTGATAAAATAGATGATGATATGCTTGAGTTATATTATAATGATTTATTTTAATTCATAAGCGTATGAATTTGTATGGTTTTAATGTAAAACCGAGAATCTATGATTTTAGATTATCATGGAAAAAAATTATGTTAAGTAAAACAAGATTTTGGAGATGATTTTTAATTTTTAGAATTTTCCAAGCTATGCAAATTTTATTATGAATTTTTAATGGAAAATATGATATAAACAGGCTTAAAATTTATTTTGAATATTTCAAGAAGAAATTGGGTCTGAATTTTTAATATGTTTGATTACATGAGAAAATTGAATTTCTATGATTTTTGGGGATTTTTCCCAATTGATTTACTAGGGGAAATAAATTATTTTAAAAGAAGGGCTTTTCTGCAAATGACGGTTTTGTTAAATGGAAAGGATTTAACATTGAAATCCTTTAATTTGGATCAAAATAAATGCATCGGTTTTAAAGGTAAAGTATTTGAAAAGTTTTTATGGCAACCAATCAATGGTTTACAAACTGGCAAGTTGTTAGAAAGTAATTACTAAAAGTTGCTATAATTCAGCCTTTAAATAAGAAAAAGGTGTTCCGCCTCTGTTAGTAAGTACCTTCCGACTCAACTGACTCTGCCTCATCCCAGTCGAAACCCATACAGTCGAAACCACCATATTCGAAACCAATACACAAAATATCACTTTGATAGTATGCAGTGGATTGGAAGGAGGGCGGAAGCCTTGGTGTCGAAAGGGTAGCTTCTGATGGGGTCGAAACCCCGCTTTGTTTTCATAAGTTAAAATTATTACCTTGTTTTACCTAAAGCTTTCAACAAAGTCGAAACATATGTTTTCAAAAAGGTTTTATAATTAGCTTTCGAAGAAGGCTGTCATATTGTGTTAAAGTATTTGCTTCCGAAGAAATACCTTTTTCCTTTAAATAATTTCTTTCGAAAAGGTAGGTTCCAACCTAGACGAAACCTAACCACTACTCTACCTTTCAACTATACTGACCAGTAATGTTTTCGAAAGGTTATCTTCATTTTACCTTAAACTAAACCTTTTTCTTAATTGATTTTGAAAGGGTTGAGGGTTTCGAAGGTGATGAAGTCGAAAGGGGGTTTCGACACTGTCCTTTAAAGTTTTTGTTTTTAAAAGTTCTTGCTTTTGATTAGATGGTTCCGACACCATCAATTTTTCCCCAAATTAATTTTTGTTGGTTTCAAAAGAGATACTTTCGTATATAATCATTTTGACCCAAATGATTTTTAAGGAGAAAACCTTATGCTTTCGAAAGGGTACTTTATGTTTTTCGAAGCTACGCTTTAATGAACGTTTTCTTGATACTTTCGAAAGGTATCATTGGTTTCGAAAGGTATATACTTAGAGTTTTGAAAATAGTTTTTTTCTTTCGAAGGAAGTCATCTAATGGTTTTGAAAGTGACGTTTTAAGGCTTCAAAACAAATAACTCATTCTCATTTTTAGGGAAAAACCATGGCATAAATGAAGATTTTGGAAATGCTGTTCGCATTATTATCAACCCATAACTATATTTTGGAGAAAGGGTGGAATAACCAGTTAGGTTGACATAGTAGTGAATAAAACTTAACAGATATTAAATTCTTAATTAATGATATTGGCAGGGGCCAACGGGTTTACAGTAAGCCCATGAAAACTGTATAATATCGGCAGGGGCCAATAGGTTCATAGTCCGCCCATGAAAACTATGATTTGATACTGTTAGGGTCTAAATAGGCTTGTAGTTAGCCCATGAAAGCTATATTCGGTTTAACATATTGACAGTCGGCCAATAGGTTCCTAGGTAGCCCATGAAAACTAGGATACGTAATAAGATATTGGAGTTACCAGTAGGTTCTTAGTGATCCCATGAAAACTAAGTAATTGGACAGATAATCCATAAACATTCACGGGGTTAATAGTAACTCTAGAAACTATAATTGAGATGGATAGTCAAAATGAATGGGGATGGGTAATCAAGATTTGACTTATTTGTTTTACATATCATCATAATGTTTTGAAATACTGTGTTTTAACCATTGTGGATGCAGGAGCATAGTATATGGTTTTATAAATGTTTTAAGATACTAGTGAGGGGAAAACCGTTTCCCTAAGTGGCATGATCTTACTAGATACCTAAATGGTTTGAGATGGTAAATTATTATTCATACCAGGTTTTATGTCTAACTCGAAATTTTTGTTTTGCCCCATAAACTCTCGAGTACTCAATTAATTTTAAGTAGGTTGAGAGTTAAGGTTTTCAGGTGTTCTTTAAATGAATGAAACTTCCCAGGAAATACAGCAGGCAAGCTTCATATTAGAGTTCTTTTATTTTCGATGTGTGTTTTGTTTGTAAACGCAAATAGTTTACTTGCCTATCTATATACTCTGATCTACCACGGGGCATCTTCATATGTCGCTCTTGGCGTATTTTGTAACAATTATATACTATCTGAACATGGTTCGCGAATTGGGATTATGTAATCAATTTGGAATATTTTGAAATAGAATGTGGAATTTGTTTGCGATTTAATTTTTTTCCATATTTCTCTGTTTCTGTATATCAATGTATCTAATATCACCATATTTGATCGTCGGGGATTAATAACTATGGATGACTGCAGCACCCGTAGCCGTTAGTTTTGGGTCTCCAAGTATGGGAATGTTACACCTTATGTATGTATGTCATGTGGATTATACGTGTTGGACCTATCTTGTATATTTTAAGTGATAGCATTGACTCTTGAAGTCCCACTTAACCTTATGTGTTTATATTCTATTATATGTTCTTACTGCGTTGATGACTTTGTGTTCTCTATGATTTATTTACCGTGTATTGTTTTATCTTGAAAATACACATTATTATTGCTTTGTGTCGATACCAGGTACATATAGGTGAGTAGTTTATAATATTTAAAATACGTACTTGTGTTAGCTTAAGGAATATTCACATACGATAGCCCAATATTACCTTATTATACATATTATCTAATGGCATTACCTAGTAAAACCCTTTGGTAGTATTGGTATAGAGGTAAGATGTTACAATGTAGGTCGGAGTACTCGTCGAACCATAACAAATATTGTGTGTAATTTCTTCATTTATTCTCTTTCTTTTTATATCTGATACTTGATTTGGTGTTTATGCCAATTTTTTGATCTAAACACACACATACAAATATAATTCATAACATATATACATATACATATATATATATATATATGTGTGTGTGTGTATGTGTGTGCAAAATAAATAATTTTATTTGTTGTATGATCATTTAAACGAATTATACATATATGCACTAATCTTTTATATTTTTTATATATTTTAATTTAAATTTATAATTTAAATTAATTATTTGACTTGTTAAAAATAAATGATAACATAAAAGATTTATTTGTTTAATATTTTCGATTTAAATTATTTATACTTGAATAGTTCAAATTTAAATCTATTTGACTAAGTAAATAAAAATGAAAATTAAATATATGTTTTGTCTTACTATAAATTGAATTAGATTATATAATTTGTTTAATAAATTTGTACTAATATACACATACACCCACATGCACGTGCGCGTGCGCACACACACACACACACACACACACACACACATATATATATATAATAAAGTTAGACGTGTGCCTTAGGCGTAATTCTTTAATTTATTATAAATTATTAACTATGACTTCAATTTTTTGTGAATTATTAACTATGTAATCAATTCTCATTTGTAATAAAAGGTGCTTTCTTTCTGCAATATGCCTATTATAATATGTTATAATTAATTAATTATTTAATTGAGTATATTTAATATAAAAAATCCATAAACGACATTTTTATGATAGTAAATAAAAATAATTGAAATTATGAGTACTTTATCAAGATATAATAAACATATCATTTTAAATATTTTTAGTCAAAATGTATTGAGACTGGAAATCGATGCATCTGTAAGGACTAGAAAGCATAATGCTTTTCAAATGTTGGGTGTAACATCCCCCAATTTGAGGTTCGAAAATAGATACTAGGGAAGATACAGTCATCCTTAGCATTTTTTTTCTAATGACAAAATGAGATCATTTGTTATGTCATTAACATCAACAGCACGAAAATTTACAAATTTGCACAAAAAAATTTCATTCATTAATTTGTAAATTCATTACATTTAACCTCATAAACCAACGATTACCTTGTTCAGATCAAATATAGCTACAAATATAATCCCAAGAACAACATATGAAGATGCCCACTTGGATGATAAGATTCATAACTACTTTGACAATTATAATGCCCATCATTACATACATACAACAACAAATAAAAGTAGTTAAACTATTGCATGCTAGAAATAAACATTAAGTAGTAACTTGCCTCTTGCACGTCTTTGGAAGCTTATTCATCAAAACCTAAAATACTCCAGTCTCAGCTTACTCAATTCCAAATTGAGCACCCGAGAATTTATGAGGAAATCAAAAACTTCGGATGAGACAAAAAGTATAGTGTGAATAATATTGGTCCATCTCAAACCAAAATATGGATGCTTAGTGAGACCATTCTCCACACTAATACCCTATCAATCAATATGAAATTCATAACATATCCTACACCCAAAAATGATTAGAAAATAATCATAACATCAATAGCATTTCATGCATGTATAGGTTAAAATGAATAGTCCATCATTTACAAGGGTCAAAAATCACACATTCTCATATTGCCCAATCCCATAAAATGGTCCAATCAGCGACATAGTTTTCCCTATGGTCACTATGAACTTATGTTAATTTTCTCAGGCCAACTAACAACCTATCAAGCTAACTCGGGCTCATATATTTCAATGGTTGATGGTCTTCTAGTCCATTTAGAAGAATATAATAATGGTCTCTTAATATCGATAGGAGAAAAATGTCAATTGTCTCCTAAGAATGATAGGAGAGCGTAATAACGGTCTTTTAAAATGATAGGAGAAAATATCAACAGATTTCTAAGAAAAGTGGAAGAAAAATATAAGTGAACAAATACCGAGTTTCTTGGGATGTGTAACTCCAAATTTTGACCTTTATAGGCAAAGCCTGATGCATTGAAATAGCGGATCTGACCAACCGAGTGCTTAACAGTTGGAGGGCCCTACCCCATTCTTCACCCGAATCTGATTTAAAATAGTTTGAGTCATATCTTTTGATTAGTTTAGGAAATCCCAACACAGTTTGATCTTCTCAATCTCATGGATGCAATTACACTTCTCAGAAGTTTGAGTTTGACCATATCTACTACTGAAACAACCCTAATTGGACATCGGTTTCCAAATCCCTAAGGTCAATATGTTGGGTGCTAAAATTCTATGGGATACTGGTTTTTATTATTATTCTATTTTCCAGATATGTTTTGATGCTCCAAGTGCTAGCTGGTTTTTATACCTGATCCTGTGAATGTTAAAATCTTTTAGATAATTTTAATAGCTTGATGGAGGTGATAAAGTCATAACAGTTTCTTTTCTTCGCAAGGCAATGTTCTCCATCACTTTCTTTAGTAGCTTTTCATCAATTTATTTATATATTGATGCTACGGATCATCTAAGGTCATTTATGATATGGCCCCATTCAAGATTAATAGCGTTCCTCTTCGTCATGTACCACAGTCCTATGCCATCGGAACTTCAGTCAAGGTTGACATTTCTGGTGTTGATTTCGAAAAATCTGATGATTATTCTTTTTCAAAGAAACACAAGAAGACAAAAGAAGAATTTCTGGTGTTTTGGTGGAGGCAAGTGAGGCTAAGTTGTTGCGATAGGTGGTTTGGTGGAGGGAGAGTTCAGGTTGCGATGGAGAGGTGGGCAATAGGGGGTCAAGTTTTTGCAATATAAAGATAGGTTTATCGGAATGGTAAGAATGGCGAGGGAGTCTGTCATTTGCAGATTCAGGTCCGCTGAAGGAATGCTTCTACGACGTAACCAAACCCACCATGTTTGAGAACACCACCGCTGTTTGAAGGAACCGCATGACCATGTGGACACCGACATTGTGATCATGCTTATCGGAAACAAGACCGACCTCAAGCATCTGCAGGCCGTAAACTTCGAAGACGATCAGAGCTTCGCAAAACTAATGGAAAATATTTTTTCCATTTTCAGGGGAAAACTTAATATACTGGTAAGCTGTTCGGATAATATACATAATTTCAATTGCCATAATATGATACATGTACTTTTGACAATAATATGTGCTGTTTAGATAAATAATGCAGTTATAGAGGTGTTAAAAGAAACAGTAGATTTAAGTGAGAGGAGTACTCACTAACCATGGCTAATAATTTGGACTCATGTTTCCACCGTGGTACTGACATATCCTCTTGTGACCAGATTTCATCAGTTTGTGGACAGATTTCTTTTCCAATGTTGTCCGCTTATTCCATGACCAAATGAGCCATAAATCAACTGACAAGGAGTTTGTCCTGTGAATGGCAAAAGATAACATTAGAACCAACTATATTGCTCCAGGTCTCTTAAGAACTCCGCTTGTTGAGCTAGCATACAAACTTATTTTTCTGCTCCTTTTTTAGGCAGAAAATGCATAGCTTTATAATATATTAATATGATTGTGCATTTTCGTAGCTATGGAAGAATGAAGGGGCCTTGGCTCATGAATTATCTTGCATTCCACTTGAGAGAAATGGAGAAATAGAAGAGGTTGCGGCTCTTAAGATGTTTCTATGTATGCCCACTGCTTCTTACATTATTGGACAAGTCATTAACATTGACGGAGGGCAGACCATAAATGGTTAGTTGATGATGACGACGAACGATTTGGATTGCTGGTTAGTTTCATCGAGACATATGCTTTGGAGTCCATGAACGCTAAAGAAAAGTCTTGCAAGCACCGGTGAGGCTACTGGTCACGGTGGGATTAAGTTATGAAAGGAGATTTTGGTCAGTGCTACTAAAAGTAATACTGCTACCATACCTTGCTCCTCAACATGATAAGGAATGAGGAATATTATGTATATTGTTAACTGTCTTGTTTCTATAATATGTTTTCTATTCTCACTTGCTGCTTTGTTGTAATGTTATTATATAAAAATGGATAAATTTTGTATTTAGGCCAAAGTTGTAAACAAATTACAAAAATAGACCACATTGTAAACTATTACAAAACTAGACCAGTTTTCGTCACGTTGGACGCCACGTGTGCTGGCGGCATCTCCAATGCCGCCAGTACACGTGTATTGGGCAAAAATATACTGGGGGCATTTGCGATGCCGTCCGTATGCGACATCTCAAATATCGTCTATTTTTTTGGTCTCTGTAAATTTACAGCACATTCCATCCTTACTTTTCCACTCTCCCTTCTCTCAATCTCTCTTCACAAAAAACCAGAACTCACCCTCTCCCCCCCCCCCCCCTCCCCCAAAATTCAGCAAAAATCAAATTTTAGCTAGAATTTGGACTATGCCTTCATCGTCGTCTCAAGCACATCTTATAGGTATGAAATCTATTGAATTTAGAGTTTAGGACTAAAATTATTCTATAATTGCAAATCTATGTTTGTATAGTATAATGAAGTTGAGTAGTCACCAAGAGTACATGTTTAATTATTTTCTTATTGTGTACAATGAAGTTGTATAATTGCAAATCTATGGTTGTATACCCAATGAAGTTGACTATGATTATGTAACGTTATTGTGCTAGAATATAACTAAATGGCGCCCGGACCGATCGATCCTAGTGTGCTTTACTTCCAACCTCAACACCGCACAAACAACATCGATATGATGGAGGTACAAGGTCATATAATTTGTCATTACTTTTACAGATTGTTGGTAATTACAATAATTGCTTTAATTTGTTATTATTTATCGACAGGGGGTTGAGCCGGACGGCTTCATTGACCATTCATTCACTTTAAAGCCCGTCACGTCAACGCATCTAGGCGTGTTGGAACTGTTAGACATAGCTGGATTTGGTGTTGTCAATAAGTTGGAATATACACAGCTCGACCAGAATCTTTTGACGACTTTGATCGATAGATGGCGACCGGAGACGTCTACATTTCATCTTAAAGTATGTGAGATGACAATCACTTTGAAAGACGTAGTTGTATTGCTCGAATTGTCGATTAACGAAGATTCCATCCTAAAACCGGATTTTCCAATAAATTATATGAAATTGTGTGAGGTCTTGCTCGGATTGGCTCCTCCAGAAGACGCGAGGTGGGGAAATGAGTCGATAGTGGCCACGTGGTTTATGGTGCAGTTGGCCAGTGATATTCCCCGTCGTGTCTCTCCTTTGCAGATTGCCCAGCGCGCCCACGCTATTATGTCGCACATCATCATGCAACATCTTTTTTGCGATCGTTCGAAGATAAGAGTGACCCTTCAATGGCTTCCGTTATTAGAAGACTTCGATTCATATCGGCAATACTCATGGGGTAGTGCAATGCTAGCTTTCACCTATACGGAGCTTACAAGAGTTGCTTTGGTCGAACAACGGTCCGTTGGAGGTTGTATGACTCTACTTCAGGTACGGACAGTCTTTCGTTATTGCATATTTGAGTTTTTCGTAAAACCGTAACTAAAATTAAGTTTCACACTTGCAGCTTTGGTCATGGACCTACCTTCCAGTTGGTCGTATTTCCATGAAAATTGACAATTCAAAGCCATATGGAGCAAAGTAAAATATTGTTGTTAGTGTTGTTGTATCGGACAGTAAATTTGAATACTTCCTATAACATGTTGCTATTATTGGTGGATTGGCCCGAAAAATATAAAAATGACCCCCAGACGCAATTTAGCCTTCTACCGGAACGAGTTTGATGTCTTAGATTACAATGTAGTGACATGGAATACGTATTCCAAGGCAGACCTTCAGGCTCGTCCGGCTCTTTGTACAGTGGACAGGCCGTTATGGCGAGCAATACTTATGATTTTTTGTTTTTGGAGATTTAGCATACCATCTGCTAGACAGAGTCATGAGACAGTTTGGTCTTCAACAGCACCTACCGTATCCTGCTTTTTATTACACGCTTCCATACGACGAAGATGAGTTTGAAATGATGATTGAGTTATGAAATAACCATTTCAAAGTTGGGGAAGATGAGCACGAAGTCACTCTGATCGATGAGGATTATCTTAGTTGGTATTGGAATATCACTCGTCGTTATGTGCTACTAGACGAGCGGAAAAACCCAAGCAAGAGGTGGCACCTTACACTCCACGAGCTCCGCTAGAACGGAATGTGGTACGTATTAATATTAACAACTTGTATAGTACTTATGAAACTCATAATGGTTTATGTTATATGCAGGCGAATGATATGTATCATGTGTTGGACATTGTCGACGAGCTTGCGGAGGAGGTTACTAAAAAGAGCAAGGCAAAATGCTTCTCTATCAAACAAATTCTACTATCCTGTTTGTCGAAGAACAAGATGTCAAGGCCCATCCCACCTTCGCCTCCTCCTCCTCCTGTCATGTCACCACTTATCGAGGATATTGCACCTCCCGCATCGTATGAGAACATAGCTGCAGTCCCGGTCGGCCCCTCACCGAAGAGAAAGTATGGAAGAAGGAAGAAAATTGAGGGCGAGAGTTCCAGAGCGATATCTTCCCAACATACACAACCCGTCAGGCCATCGCAACCCCCAACGAAAGGAACGCAAGAGGAGGGTAGTGAAGAGCTGTTACTGGAAGAGAAGGAATTCATGCTCAAGCCAAGAAGACCGAAGAAGAAAACTCCTCGAGAATTAAAAAATTGAGATGAAATTTTAGAAATATCGTAGTAGACTGTGGTTTCCATTTGTTGACTGTAGTATCGGTTGACTGTAGTGTTGATTGATCTTTTGTGTAGGATGTTGACTGTAGTGTTTATTGATCATGGTTTCTATTTGTTCGTTTGGGATGTTTGGTTTTTAACTAATGTAGACTATTGTTTGTCGGCTTGATTGTAGAAGTGACTCTAGTATTTCGATGTTGGTGTGAATGTTATTGATTGTAGACTTGTATTTGTTGATGCTAAATGTAGTCATGAGATTAGAAATTTGTAGTAGTCAATGTTAAGAAAATTGTTTACATTAGTGTCAAAATATTAACGTCGTATTTCCAATTTGTAGTTTCTCTGAGTAAGTAACAGAGAGGCATTTTAAATGCCGCATGAGGCGGCCTTTGAAATGCCACTAAGAGCGGCATTTCAAATGCCGTGTGGAGATGCATTTGAAATGCCGCATGGGGATGTCGATAACTATGGCATTTCGGGCGGTTTGGTTTTCTCAGGCGTCATTTCAGATACCGCAATATGGTGTGCATTTGATGTAGGTTTGGCAAGCATGTAAACTGACTTTTCAAAACAACATAGTTCAACCAGGCATAACATACTTCGAACATATAAATATTGTTTCGAATAATGCTTCAATAAGTTTGCACAATTGTTTCATATATTTACTCACCACACCACAAGTTTCTACTATCAATACATTACATTTCAATCATCCTTCAACGACCTACGTGGCCACAACGTCGAATACTTGTACCCGTGAACCAACAATTCGTTTTGGTATTCAAGGTTCAACTTTTCCAAACGACTAACGTCTGCTTGCATCTCTAAAGCATATTCCACCCCTCTAGGACACAGCGGTGGATCAAGCCACTTGAAAAAATTGCAGCATTCAACCTGATGTGGTCGAATTTTGTGATCGTTGTATCCAGCGCAGCGGTAGAAACGACGTCCAGCGTTCTTGTCATTTCTGCAAACGAATACTTCGCATTCCTCTCCATAGTCACAAACTGCACATGTAGCATGGGAGCTTGAGCTTGCACGATTTTTCCGACCAAGGACACCTAAAAGACATGCATGGAGCGATTGTTGGACTGGTCTATCAACCGCGGCATCTCCACGTGATGTTCCACTATCTACAACCAGGGATTCTTTTTCGAATTGTGTCTCTGGTACAAAATCAACTTCAAGGTTGGCGCCACTTAAAATCCTCTTTCCTTTATTTTGTTCGGATTCGTCGTACATCTTCAGCATTGTTACATCATCAATTTTCAGTTGTCCATTATACACCTATGAATACAGTCAAATAATACATCAAGAAAACAATTGTTGAAATTGAACGGAAAAAGTATAATAATTACCTTTAACGCGACGATGTTGAATTGAAATATGGGGAGAGGTAGTTGCAAATTGTTGAAATTGATCGAGAATAGTATAGCAATATAAAACCTAGAGCTTTTGATGAAATAAATTTGGTAAAGTTAGGGTGTGGTGGAGTAGTTACAAAAACATAGCAAAAATATAGGCAACAGAGCGACTTTTCAAATGCCGCCACGGTGCGGCATCTCAAATGGCGCCCACAGCGTCATTTCAACTACCGCAACACACGGCATTTGAAATACCGCAATAAGGGCATTTGAAATGTTGCTCTATTATGTACTCACCAATGTATTCAAATTTGGGATTAAATCAACAATAAACTTTGAATACACTCTGCGTTAGAATGTTAACGATAAAATAAATAAGTATCGATTCAACTTTACGTACAACATTAGATTACATAAACAATTATTCTCGGACAAACTAGAATGCATTCGAATTAGGATTACAAACAAAATAAAACAAAAACATTATGTTGTTGTATTGCAACGATTTTTTTTATGACCAAAAACACTACATTTGATGCACCTATTTCCTTTAGGGGTCTGCATCTCGTCCATTGTACCTTTAATTCTAGTTGAACGTGGGCGTCCTGGTTGTCTTTTAGCTACCGGAGGTAGGACCAATTGACTGTCACTAGAACTCCAATAGCATTTATCTCATACCGGGTGAAACTCAAGGGTGTAAGCTGCCGGGTATTTCACCGTGGAATACTAGGCGAAGTCGTGATGGGCTCTACTTGCTCCATGAGAAACCGTTGAGCAAGCGGTCATAACATGCATGCACGGTAAGTGCTGAAAAAGAGGGATGTTGCATGTACAAGAGCAATTGTTACCATTGATTAGTAATTTGAACTCTTCATCGAAATAATGCACAACTTACTACCTAGATTGACTAAATCGAATTATTCTTGTATGCCTAGCTTTGTCAGCTCTTTCGGCGATCTTGGCTTCTCGCTTCGAAGTTAGACGGAAAGTCAGTTTTGCCGCCGCTTCTCTTCGTCGACAAAAATAATCAACCGACCTGAAAAAGGTGCGTGCAACTAAAGCTTTGACAGGTAAAGACCTAGCTCCTTTAAGAACACCATTGAACCTTTCTGCTTAGTTAGTGGTCATGACATGAAATCGACCGTCATTATCTTTACATAATGCCTAATTCTCCTCGTGCGCTCTCAAACTCATTTATATCCAATTATGATCCCTGATGCTTATAGTTTTGATTTCTTCACATATTTTGATGTACTCGGCTTCTTCCGTAGCACAAGCTGCAGCATAAAAAAGTCCGGTTAATCGTTTTTCACTAAACCTTGCAGCTTGAAAATTAGCTTTAAGATGTCTAGCACAAAATCTATGTTTATGTGGCAAACACCATTTCGATTCTAAGGCTGATGGTATTCCTTTCATTCGATCTGAAATGAAGGTAATTTGTCGATCATTAACACTGCGAATGAACCGCCACATGCAGGCAAAAAAACACCTCCAACTATCCCCGAATTCGGATTCTACAATTGCGTATGCCAAAAGAGTATAGGTGATCATCCGCATCAGCAACAGTGGCCACAAGTAGTGTCCCCTTATATTTTCCGTACAAATGTGTCCTGTCAATACATAACAATGGACGACAAAGAAAAAATCCTTAAATACAAGGTCCAAAGGCTCAAAAAGCTCGATCAAAGACTCCATAATCATTGATCTAACGTATCCAACACTTCCCGAGTTCGATCTAGTTATTTCAGCAAAATATTGCCTTAGACTGCCATACGACTCCGCCCAATCGCAATATATTCTTTCCACCGCCTTACTCAAAGCTTTCCAAGCCTTCATATAACTAATTTTTACGAACAACTATTCTTCTATCAAAACTTTTACCATCCCTGTTGTAATGTTCTGATCGGCTTTCACAAAAGGTAATATTTTTGCCACTATAAAGTTGGACATCGCCTGCTTGTGAGTGGAGTTCATAGTTGGTTAACACAATTGTGTTCGCTAGGATATTTCTTTACAATCCACCAGTTTTGCTTTGATTTTTTTTGACACAATAGCATGAATTATCCATGGACAATTTACATCTATATTACAAATGGCAGTGTATTTGGTTTTATTTGATTTTATTGCTTTAAAAGAAACGGCATGTAAATTCGACCATTCGCTCAACTATTGTAACAACTTGGCTTTTGTCTCGAAAATCAAACCAACTTTAAATCCATTCTGAACGCTTACGGTTGAAAACAGCTCATTGTTGAACTCAAGATTTGCAAAGATCAACCTTGCCATAATTTGTGCGTTGCACAAATCATCATCTAAAGGAACTTCCATTTCCACCTCATCACTGTCTTCGGAAATATTGTCTTCAACCGGAAAATCATAGTTCAAAGGATCATTGTTCACTTGCATACTACATATCCACGACATGTTGTTCTCCACCATGTTCACTAAATCCATACTATTTATAGGTGGTTCGTCATTGACATCTTCACCTTCATCCCCGTCCATCTCAGTATCAACATCTTCGTTGTTTGCGTTTACGTTTACATTCTTCAAATCAGTATTAGATTGCTTAGCAATATTGTGCGCGGGGAATCTGCTATTCAAACATACAAATTACTTTAAAATCAGTACTGTAATTACTACCTACCAAATTTTGATTCTTCATGATACATACCTCTGACTAAGATCATATAACTCGGACGGAGTTGGATACATAAATTGAGACATATGGCAGTGTGATGGTCCAGCAGGACTAGACAATGTTGGTGGACAAGAAATATAACTGCATATACAGCGAAAAAAAGGGCTAAGTAGCGCATAATTATCAAATTAATACGACCTAAATTTCATAAATAAATGTTTCACCTTCCGAGCAAGTGCGTAAAGCTGTCTTGACTTGGATAGAGGTATGTATACTGAACGCCTTGTGGATAGGTCATACATGGAGATTATCCATATAGGTCTTGTTGTTGACCGTACATCGCTGTCATAGTCGGATTAATGAAACTCGGGGATGAGTTTCCGCGACTGATACTTACTGCCTCGACCGTTCTTTGGTGCTCAATAACACTGTTAACTTCTTATTCTCGTACGGGTTCTTTTACTTGCAAGCGCCTAATTTTTCCAACAAACAGCTCAATCGACTTCGATGTCGCTGAAAACATTAGCTCGACATCTCATCATCGACTATTTTAATGGCTTTCAATCCTTAGTCCATCGGCCAGTTACACACTAACTCTATATCAAATTCTTTAGATTTTATCTTGGTAGCATTATAAATCGATTCTTTGAGCTGCACCAAATTACAACATTTTGACACTTTAGCTGGCTTACACGAGCCATCGATATATTTTCCACAATTAAGTTCATCAACAGCCAATTCACCATCAAAATAACAGATCGTTAGTACACAACTGGGAGCCATTCTACAATTTATTTAGTTGAGTAGTTACCTATTATCATTTGTTACCAAACAGCAAATGAGAAAAAATTAAACTAGTGTTTTAAAAAAAAACATACCTGCTATAGCTAATTCCTTGTTCAAATTCTAGCTAGATTTAAGTAGTTTCATAGTTGAAATTTTATTTTTTGCTGAATTGGGGTGGTGGGTTCAGGTTTTTTGTGAAGAGAGGTTGAGAGAAAGGAGAGTGAGAGAGTATGGATGGAATAGGCTGTAAATTTACGAAGAGTATAAAAAATAGGCGGTATTTTAGATGCCGCATACAGACGACATCTCAAATGTCGTCAGTATATTTTTGTCCAATACAAGTGTACTGACGGCATTTGAGATGCTGCCAGCACACTTGATGTCAACGTGGCGAAAACTGATCTAGTTTTGTAAATGGTTTGCAATGTAGCATATTCTTGTAATTTGTTTACAAATTTGGCCTAAATACAAAATTATTCTATAGAAATTGATATCTGAGTTAAAAGTTTCTTTTTCCTTCTATAAAAATGCAAACCTATACTTATTTGCTGAAACTTGTGATTTTTACTGTGTTATACATAGATATTACGTTAGTAGCTATTTCAGCCATGTTTGTTGCTTGATCATGCCTTGTCACTATGATTTCAGACTTTGAGTTTGCAAGTCTAATTATTCCTAGTGCATAGAATAACTGAGCTTAGAGAATAAGTTAGCACTGGGGAGCCGATAGATGAAGAAGAGTGTAAGGTGATTAATTTGTTTTAATTTTTGCATCAGAAAATTGACTCCACAATGGCCTCGCTAAAAATAAACAACATCATTGATGTCGTTAAAAATTAATGATGTCATTCCGACGCGTTCATTGTATCAGCAAAATACATGTCGCTAAAATTTAGCGAAGCTATTGAGAAGTTATTTTTGTAGCGTATTAGTGGTGCTAAACTATTTAGCGATGCTCATTTTTTTGTTGAAACTTCTAACATTGCTAACATACGTAGAAAGCCCGTTAGAAAACCACAGAACTTTTAGTAAGATTGTATACATACTATAAGAGATGAACTAAGGCCTTAAAATAATATAAGAGTTCTATCATTTATTGAATAAAAGGTGGTATGGAAATATGACATATAAAAGGTGACAGTGAATGTTTAAATTAACAGCAGGACCATCTAAACGCACCTAAATAATTTTTTTGAATGAGCTAGGGTTTTATGGTAATTGCAGCACCATACAATTATTAGTCAATCGATTACCATTTTTGAGTAAAGTTGGTATACCAGTATAATCGGTATGGTAATGAAAAATTTACCAATTCTATGGTAAAACATTGGTAACAATTTTTAAAAACCAACGACAAGGGTAACTTACCAGTCCACTCATAATATATGAATATTTAGGTAATATGTTTACATTCCAACCATTTAAAAAGCAAAAATAAAAGATTGGATTTAGTTTAGGAATTCAGTTCAAATGATGCTAAATATATTTTTTAAATTTTCATTATTGCCCTTTATTAAGTGACCCGATGCAATAAAACATCATTACAACATAAAAATAAACCAAACATTTTCATATCTAGACAAATGGTAATTTATTATTAGCAGTGTAACGGTTAACAGTCTATCGATGTATTAGTCATTGACATAACAAGAAATCGGTAACAATAACAATAAATATTTTTGACTAACCAATAAAAATGTTATGGTAAATGGTATTTTCAAAGTGATAATCATTATCATAGCAGCCATAAGCATCATTGTAAAACTAGAACAAATTATAAAGAGGAAATTAAAATGAAGCCATTTCATGTGCATTTTTTGTGCTCACACCCAATGTCTACTCCACGTAGTGTCATTTTATTCCCCCCAAGGTGTGCTAGTTCGCTCTTCTATGCATTTTTGTATAACCAGTCGTCACTTTATGTTGTATACTTCCAACATTTTATGGGCATTAGTAGGTGCCACCGGTCGACTAGTGGGATACCATCGGTCGATCGATGGCATTATTGAATGCCTAGTGAACGTTGGCCGTGAACAGCCATTTCCGTTCGAAGAGATGCAATTCTTCTCGATGGATGTTGCTCTTTGTATAGTACCTTTTCTAACAGTTTTTCTGAAGTGAAGCAACCCCTCTTCGCATCCCCCATCATCAATATAAGCAATTGAGGTCCCTGCATTTGTAATCATCAAATTTTAAGATTAAATCTTTTTCTTCTTTCTCCACTCTTGGCAGTTATCAGAAACTATTCATACCATGTTCTTGGCTTGATCAAAGTGATGCAAAACTTTGAATCAAGTAACGTCGTTAGAAGGCTTTGCTGAATCATGATAAGAATAGTTCGATGGTCTTTTTGTACTCAATAGGCCGAACCATTTTCTGAATGAATCTGTAACAGATCCTCTAAGTCAGAAGTAAGACAATGGTATCTACACTCTATTCCAACAATTTGCAAAAAATAATATCAGCAAATGGATGGTTCAAGCAACTATAATGCATTTCAAGTCATGAATCAACATTTAACAAGGCTAGAACATTTTGTTGGTGAAAATTTTACTCGTTGGTAAGAGATGATGAAGTTCTTTCTCGTTACTGTGAAACTTTTCTACATAGTAGAAGATGACCTGGAAGATTACCGGTTGAAACTCTAATGGATGCTGTTGAATTGAAAAATAAATGACATAAGCGAAAGGAAGATGACTATATGTATAGAGGACACATATTGAATGCACTGTCTACATCCTTCTACAATGCACATCGAAGCTTGCAAACTACAAAGATGCTATGAACTGATTTGAATAACAAATGCCGCATTTCGAAGCAAGTATCAAGAAGTTTCTTATAAGCAATTTTATGGAATTAAAGATGAATGACGATAAAATGATCATCAAACAAGTAAATGAGATTTTTTTTTGTCTATCATCGTAAAGATGCCAATATAGAGTTCTTGAATCATTCATGGTCAGAGTTATTATATCCCGACTTCCTCTTCTTGGAATGATTACAAAAAGAAACTAAAACATGATGAAGTGGACTATGATTTGGAAGCTTTACAACATCATCTTCGCATAGAAGAAGACTCGCGTAAATGTAAACAAATCGATAGTCAACAAACTAAATTTCATTTCGGGACCAATAATGCTGAAGAAATTCATCCATCAAAGCCAAAGAATGAAAATAACAAAAGAAAAGCAAAGAATGACAAAAGGAAGGGTGCTTGTTTCTTTTATAACAAGCCTAACCAGTATGCTCGTGACTGTCGTTAACGAAAGTAAAAAAAAGTGAATGTGGTCAAAGAAAAGCTTACAACTATTGTAACGACCCGTATTTTTGATAATTTAAAACTACTAAATTAAATAAGATTTTGAAATTTAATATTGTGAGAAATTAAAATTTATGATTTATTAATGAGAAAAATAATTAGAATATGATTTGATAATGTTATTTAAATGTTATTGACAACTATTTTAATGTAATCTTAATCAATTGTAAAGTTAATTTGGTTATAATTGTAAATATGGAATAAATTAATTGTTCGATTTAATGTTGAAATTATATGTCATAAATCGGAATTGGCTTATTATGGAATATGGAATCTATTAATTAGTACGTAAATTTATTAGCTTTTGTTTTTGTAAACAATAAATTCAAAAACGTGTTTGAAAAATATTGTTTTAATTATTATTTTATTATATAATCCATTTGAAATCAATTTCGAAATCAATGAGAATTTATTATAATTGAAACGTTGCAATTAATATGGTAAAAGGCATTAACTGTTGAGTGATGAGAACAGTAAGATGGAAACTTATGTTAAATTAATTTATCGGGTGATGTGATTTAATATAAGAATTTAAATCTAAATAAAAGATTTTGTTTGGAATTTAAATTATAATGAATGGATTTATTACAGTTCTAATTGAATGCTGAAATTAATGTAATATTTAAATCTTGAATTTAATATGAAAATTTGTATTTTTAAAAGATTATAAATTCCTGTGTAATCAAGAATGATGGAAAATTCGTCAACTTTTAATTTAGAACTAAAAGTGACTATAATTTATTTAATTAACGTGCAAAATTAGCCTTTTCGGCCACTGTCTTGGATTTTGACGAAACTAATTTTATCAGATCTGTAACAGTGAATTATTATAAGATTTCAAGGTTCATAGTGATCGGACTTATCTTTTGATCGTGCGAGCTCAAAACGCATAGAAATCGATTAATGAAATTTAAATGAATATAAATTGATTTTAAAAGCTAACTTTTATATACGATGGGATTAGAGTTTGAAACTAATTCCATTAATCTTAAAAATATAGAAAACCTATATATTGATATATGGCATGACCTATTTTCGTTTCGGGAGCGAAATGGGCTTTTTGGGTTGTTGTTATCGTTTCAACTCAAATCGATCTGTCCATCCATTCTTATCCATCTCTGTTTATAAATAGATTTTTTTTCCCTCTAAACCTAATAGTCTATTCCAATTTCTATACGTACTTCTTATTCCCATCTGCTCCTTCCCTTCTTCCCAATGTCAGACATCAAAACCCTAAATCTCCGATTCCAAATCAAATTGAAAATTCAAACTCCTTAAACCCTATCGAATTTATGTCATCACAAAGTTCTCGACGAACGCAATTTACATCTACATTTCATTTTTGCATTCGAGTCTCGGTTTGACTAAAATTTGATGATCTTTCTCATCCGTCTGTTGCTAGGGTTTCACGATCGACGGTGGATCGTCGACCATTCAATGATCGGGAAGTAGCGTTTGGAAGAGGATGACGAGCAGTGCTCATCCATGTGGTTTGTTCTAGCCATAGTTGACATAGTTCGCTAGAAATCGCAAAGCAAAGGGATGGCGGTGCTAGCTATTCATGGAGCCGGAGGTGGCTTGTGATAACCCCATTTTTGGACATCTGTTAATTGGATAATCAACTGATATTTACTACTGAGATATTGATTTTTTATGGTTAAACAAATAGAATCCTGACAATTTAAAAATATCTGAATATATATATATATATATATATATATATTAATATATATATATATTAATATATATATATATATATATATATATAAACAGAGATATACAAGCTTTATAATTTATATATGCCTATGGAATGAAATATAAGGAAGTTGCAATAATATGGATATATATATATATATAATACCAAAATCCATAAGATATTCTATTTATTCCAAAGTTATATTTTATTTCCAAATTTAAATAATAATAATAATAATAATAAAAAATGTGTGCAAATATTTATACATGCATAAAAGGCAAGTGTTAGCTTAGTATAGCATGCAAATTACAAATGGCAAATTGTTTACTTTAAATTGTAATATCCATATAAAAGTGTTTTGAGGAATCACGTTAATACAGATTCATTTTTCACCTCCGTCCTTTCGTTTCCTTTCTTCTATCTCCTTCTAAACCCAAAACCGAAAGGAACTTAAATCAAGCTTTCTATTCTAATTCCTAAGCCAACAGCAAATACTAATTTTCATCTTTGCTGAGAGTAGAACATTTTCTACTCTATTTCCTTCTTCATCTACATGCTTGAATCCAAAAACCCCAATTTTTATTCCTTAGTTAATTCAAGTCGCAACGGTGAACAGGGAGGAAGAGCACATCTTGGATGCGCGCGATGATTTTGGTAAGCGACGGATCGATGGCGACAGTGGAAATTGCTGGCATGGTGGTGGAATTCGAATAGCAGCAGCAAAAAAAGGGAAAAAAGGAGGGTCGAGGTGGATGGGCATAACGGCGCTCGTCGAGACGATCGAGGGTGGGGTGATTTCGATTTCGGTGGTGAGTTCACTCTCACAGTTTTTATCTTTAAATCCTACTGTGTGTTTCATTGCTTGTGCTTTGCTTTAGGTTGCATGTTCTGCCTCTTCATTGATATGCATTAATTCTTTTGTATATGAGAGTTTGATCTATTGGCTCACACAAACGATTCACACAAAAAAAATTGCCATTAAAAGGAAGGTACAATAAAATCTTGAAAACAAGAAACATAGTAGCATTTCATCATTCTTTAAAAACAGTGAGTAAATCCTAACACAACTACTCTCTAAATCCAAGTGTTTTATTATGATAAATTCATGCTATATTTTCTGTGATTGAATGAGTAATTACTGATTTGAATCTTAGTTGATTAGGATTCTAAGTTTATACGTATGTTTGTCATGGATGACAGCCTGAGGTCATGATGTTTGTTTTGGTGTAGAATGTGCATCACAATGGCACATGTGCTTGCTTATTTTGTGCATGTGCATTGGTCTGACTTTACTGGTACATATCCTCACCGAGTCACTGTTTGAGTTCCAGTTTTAGAAACCTAATATGCTCTAGCTTTGAGTTAATTATATATGAATGAATGGGTATAACGTATTTTGTCAATCTAAAGGAAAAGGAAAAAAATATAATCTTTAAACATAAGTGTTTGCACATATTTTTATAGTATTAGGTTGTGTATAAGAAGGAGAAAGAAATATATATATATACTTACGTTTTGAAGTTATGCATGTTATAATTTGGAAGTCAGGTTGAAAATTCTTAGCATAGTACAGATATTTTGTGGATTGTTGAGTGTAGTACATGTCCCGCCTTTCCCAAATCCTTAAAGAAGAGCTCTGTCCATGCTTTCTTATGTGTTCTGTAGTCTGGCCTATAGTTAGGTAGGTAATAATAGCCTGAAACCTACTATTTTTACATGATACATATATTGCTTTGCAGTCATCTCTAGTAGCCTGACATGTTTACCTGGCATCTTTTAAGTACCTAAAGAAATATACATAGCCTGATGTGACATTAATTTATGCACACCTATATACATACATATGTATAAGATTGCAGGCCTATAAACATTTAGCCTAACTTGACTATTCATAAGATGGTACTCTTGCTTTGAACTTAATTATTGTTGTACATGCTTGGAAAGGTAGTATCTTGATATTACTTTGAATCTACTTCTATCAGTGACCAAGCTTTGCACAAAGACATACAAGTTTTGAAATTTTTCCTATGTGTTTTTATTTCCAAGCATTGTTGCATGACCTTCAGCTTGGTGAATATATTTGACATCATTTTATATTTAATTATATAACTAACTTTACAAAGCAAAAGTAAATTAGTTGAAACATAAGTTGTACAATATTGCCTAATTTGTACATGCTTCTCATTTTGCTCCTATTTAAATTTGAATAAAGAAAAATGGAACAGGGAAAGAAAACAAAGAAGGAAAAAGAAGCTGGGAATAGGGAAAAAGGGAGGAAGTGGGCTGGGAAAGAATGGGCGGAAAAAAAAAGAAGCAAAAAGCAAATGTTTAACAAATTTTAAAAACATAGAAATGGAAGTTTTTCTAAGTTAAATTTATGTTCTCAAAGTTTCATAGATAAATATCAAACGGGTTTCAAAATCTAAAATATAGGTCTTAAGTTTTAAATTGTTTTGATTTAGTATATCTTCAGAGTAGTTGTTTAAAGGTAATTATATCAGATATAATTATGAAATTAATTCCTAAATGATTCTCAAATAAAGAATAATGATGTAATTAAGTATTTAGTTCAAATAAGAATTTATCTTTGTTCAATTAAGGTTATGATTAATTAAAGATAATTAATTAGTGAAATTAATTAAAAGTTAATCACTTAATGAAATAAATAAGGGTTGATTGATTAATATGAATAATCAATGGATAATTACTTAATAAAAGTAATTATGGATAATTAATTTAGATAGATAATTAAAGGATGATTAATTAACTAAATGATTCGTAATTAATGTATGATTGGTTAAGCATGATTAAGTGATAAATTCTTAAGTTATTAATTTAATTGAAGATTAATTAAATTAATTATAATATGGATTAATAATTCATGTTTCTGAATGATTGTTTGAGTAGAATATATGGATTGATTGATATTTATTGGATGATAATTTGTGATATTCTGTGGGGTGATATTGGATATATCTGTAATAAATAGGTGATATTTATCTGTGATGAATGAATTCGAAGTATTGAATTAAATTGATTAAACCTTTAACAACTTGACCTTTTAGAGGGTGTGTGGATTTCGAAGAGACCAGGGTCGGGTATCAGTAAATACCCGAAACCACTTCGATTAGTAATCTACAGTAATTCTTTATAGTTTGTTTAGAAGCAAATAGGCTGGGATGAAATAAATTAAGTAACACGGACATTTAAACTGGATAACGTTTCTTGAATATTGTTTTGAGATAAAAGACTGACTTAAATAAGATTATAACTCGTAGTGAAGTACGAGTTACCGGGTTTTTCTCTTATGATATGGACTTAGTATTTCAAATTATACGTGTTTACTCACGCTGGTTTTCAGCCTGATCCGGGTGTTACTTTGATGTAATGCTCGGGTCAGACCGAGTATTACAGATTTTCAGGTAAGGACGTTCTGGAGCTTGGGAGACGGGCTGGATGGCAAGAATGTATAGGGTATTTCCGCTGTAATTATATTGTTGTATATCTGAGACATGATGATTGTGTATATCCAGTGTCTGTATATATGTGTAACTCTGATGTACTATAAATGTAATCGATAGAATAGTATTCTTTTGTAAACTGTTATCGTTTGTTATTATATTTTATCCGCTGCGAATGTGAGATGTTGGTGTTTCTGTTCTTCTTATTCTTCTATCTCTTTCTTCTTTTTCATAACTATCTGAAATTTTCGGGATCGAAAATTTCTAGGTCGTTACATGGCTGGCGTGTCCTTGATCTAGGGCAGCGTGGCCTAGGGAGTTCAACGGCAAGGCTCGATTTGGCCATAAGTGAAGGAGGCGACAGCCATAATTGGATGAGCCGACGGCTGATAATGGTTGCTGGTTGTTCACGTACGTGAACAAGGGTTGAGATAAGGGTTTATTTACTATTATGCCCTTTGTTTCAATTTTATTTAATTTTAAAATTCAAACCTTCTAATTAGCATAACTTTTTCATACAAAATCGAATTTGGATGCAATTTCTTCCGTTGAGATCGTATCAAAATTCGGGACAACATGGAACTAGTTTAGTTGGATTTGGAGACTGTTAAAATTTTAGGCTTTGTTTGGATGTTAAATCGACGATAAATCAAAGGTGAGTGATTTAACTCACTCACGAAATACTAAACCTTCTTATGTTAGTTGAATTAATTTTATGATGTGATAAGAAATTTATTAATTGTTGTTTAGTAATTTAAATTGTCATTTCAATTTAATAAGAATTTATATTGAATTAATTCGTCATTTAAATTAATATTGAATTTAAATTGTTAGTTAAATACCTCATAATGATAACCAGTTAATTGTTGTGATTTATTGACTGATTTGGATATTGATTGTGATGGATGTTTATTTTTTGACATTTTGAATGATTGGATGTTTATATCCCTGTTATCACTAAGGGTTGAAATGCTACATACCTGAATGATCTTATATATTAGAAAAAAATCGTTATGGGTTCAAATGATACAAACTCGAGTGATTTTATTGATTTGAAAATTTTGGATTTGGGATACAGGTCGAAATGATATATACCCAGGAAATTTAATTATTTTAGGTTGAAATGATACATACTCAATCACTTGACCATAGGGTAGAAAATTATACATGGACATTGTTGGACGGTTTTAAATTATTTTCTAAATGGTAAAGTATGTTTGATTTGTAAACTTGATTTTTAAATTTAATTTAATGATTTTATTTTAAAAATTTATATTTTGGAAAATAATTTATTTTATATGTTTTAAGGTTTCAAATTATAGTTTAATATATGGTTTAAAGAGTAAAATTAAGATTTTTACTTATGATTTTATTTAGTTTTAAATAGATATTTTTTCATAGTTAAAATTTAATTCAATAAAATATTTAATATAGTTTTAACATATATTTTTAAATTTAATTTAATATAATAAATATAGTTTTGATTTAAGATAATAAATATAAACTTTTATAATAACTTTAATAGATAAATGGTTTTTGTAAAAGATTTAAAATTTTGTAAAGGGTTTTGTAGGAGATTTTATAATGGATTTTTTAGAAGGATTTTATAAAAGACTTTTATAAAGGATTTTATTATGGTTTTATAAATGAGTTTAAAGGTTTTAAAGAATTTATAAAGGGTTTTATAAACGAACATGTATAAATGGACTTGGAAGCATTTTAAAGAAATTTGCGTAGAAGTATATGAAAAGGGGTAGAGTTGTAAAATGTTTTGGAATTTATAAATAGCTTTATAAATGGTTCTAAAGCATATAAATAGTTTATTAATGGTTTAAGAGGGATTTATAAATTATTTTTGAAATTGGTTGAAAAAAATCTTCCCGTTATTTATGAATATATTTATACTTTTGGAATAAGTATATGGATATCTTGATATAAAGGTATAAACTATTTTTGAATGTTTCATAAATGACCACGGTGTGAACTAAGCATTTAATTGTTAAAGAGACCAGGGTCGGATATTGTCATACTCCTTGCCAATTCCGAAACCACTTTAACAACTGTGCAAGTTGTGGAAAATCTAGAACAAAGTAGGATGGTTTGGAGAATGCTACTGGTATGAGGTAAGAATGCAGCCCCGACCTTCGGGTCAGCTTAATATGACTAAAACAGGAGCTATCATGGGTCAGATGAGGTCGCTCCTCCTATCAGATACGCTTCTTCGATACCATATCTGTTACATCGTGATTGATTAGCGGCCACCTTCGATTTGATTATGGGAGAGTGTTTCGAGGTGGGCGGTTGTAGTTGCTATGCGTTGCCACTAGTCCAGGCATGCAAAACGGTAGAATCCTACCCTGGGCATCACCTCGCGTGCCTTGTTATATGCCTTATCAGCCCACTACGATTTTGGTTTGTATCGTACCTATGGAGTGCTCCTTGATAGCCCAGCAGTTTACGGTACTGTCCAGACTACGGTGCCTACAAAAATATGTTAAGGGGATATGGGTAACTCCTTAACGCTATTTTAATAATATACTTTACTGATAGACATTACACATATAACGTATTCTATTATATATAGATAGTTTAACGAATCTTTAGGTGATGGAAAATATCGAAACATCTCTTAAGTTATTGCACGCACGTTATACACTGGATGGGAGATGTAAAATCCGGTAAACATCTCTGAAGCCATTACACTCATATTTACTTATTGTTATTTAACTTACATAAGATCTTTTAATTTTGACTCGAGTGTTTTGTCTTTTCAATAGGCTTGGGTCAGCCTAAACTTTTCAGTGTCGAAGCCTTAATTTTTGAAGGACGAAGACAGAGTTTGGTATATCATATTATTAGTAATTTTCTGCTGCATCATTATTGTTATGTCGTTGTTTGTACTCTGATTGGTGTAAAATATTTGTAATCAAATGTATATTTTAAAACAGCTTCATGAACTATTTGTTTGAGTATTATATTTTGTTATTTCGCTGTGAGATTCTGTATTTTGTTTTTCCTTCTTTTCTCTTATTTTCTTATTTACCCTATTGACAATCCTCCCTTTTGAATGTTTGTTTTTACATATGTGGTTTATTATTGGTTTTAAACCGTTCAAAAAGGTGGGTCGTTATAGTTGGTATCAGAGCTTTGCTTTATTGATACCTTAGCTTGTTCGAGGTTAACTTATTAGAGATAGGGTAATTAGTACCCTAGAAAGAGTTTGAGAGTATATATATGAGAGAGCGTATTTATTAGTGATATAAAAATATTTTGTATTGTGTTAATTTGTTCTGTTGAATATTTATGAATTTTGGTTGGTACATAGGATGTTATAGCCCCGATAAGGATTTCTAAACACTTTATAGGGCAGACCGACACAATATTATTTTTAAAATATAGGTGAATGAAATAATTTTACCTAGTATTATATTTTGTATGTAAAAGAATAATTTTTATAAATGGATATAGTTGTATGCGATATGTTTGTTTGTTAGGTAGTGAAATTTTATAAATATTGGTTGCAAAATAGGATTTTCAAATAAAGTGAATATAAATTGAAAATGTATGAACTTAAGTTCCGGAGATTTGAAATTGGTTTTCAAAATATTTTGAAGTATAATATTTGTATTATTTGGAAGTACTTTCGGATATAAATATTTTCAATGTGATTTGAAAGAAATGTTTTAATAGAATTTTAAAAGGAAATAAGTTTTGCACTCCCCTTTTCTGTTGCTGGAAAATAATTTCGGTGATGATCGCGACATCATCGACTTTCATTTTTGAGATTCAAAATCGAAAGATCATGGTAATAGCTTTACTACACATTTTTTTTAAACAAAATTTATTTTAAATTTCTTATGCATGATTTGATATATTAAAAGATTATAATATATATATATATATATATATATATATATATATTATTTCAAAATGATTCGAAATGAACTAGATATTTAGTTCTTAAGTTCCTGTTAAATTAACGATTTTCATTTCTAGAAATAAAGCGTAATTTTAATAGTTGGAAACTTCCAAAATGAAAAATAAGAAACTAGAAGCTAAGTAATTAATGAAACTGTAAAGAAATTGGAGATTTGTCACTTGTAAATTAAAGGGTAATGAAATTTAAAAGATGTAAATCATTGAATATTTTTTCTAACTAAAATGAATAAGATAAATTTGTACAAGACTCGATTACATTCTAAGAACAAATATAAAACTTAGCAGAAACATTTACGAAGTTGAAATGTTAGTATAAATATGTAATAGAATTTTTATACAAGTAAAACTTAAGTAATGGAGTTATGTCTACAAATAAGAATTATGATGTACAAGAAATATTTTTTAAAAAAGGTAATATTTTGAAATGCTAGAAATTAAATTAAATAGAAAAAATGAATACTGTTTAAGTAAATTATTATAAACTCAAGGAAATGACAGAAATGATTCATTGATGAATATTAATATTAAAATAGATATCAAGGTATAATAAATAAGAAATAAACTGCAATGAAATGTACGTAATACTTTAATGGCTTCATTGATGATTTCAAATATAGAATGGGAAATAAACCGTGTAAGTAATGAAGGAAAATTAAAAAAAGATAATTATTGTATGAATGAATTAAAATAAATGAAAAGTAAATAATGATGTGAAAAGAAACCAAATAGAATAAAATATGTAAATTATGCATAAATTATTATGTTCGCATAACTGCTCTGATTCAGATTTTGAATACAAGATTTGTTGTGATTCACACTAGTTCGAGTTAGGATTTTTCGTTCGATTCTTAATGGTGAACAATTGATACGAATTTTTGATATGAATTTGAAGTTTTCTATCATGGTTTATGGCTATGTTAGGAAGTGGAAATTTTGAATCAAGAAATCGGATCAGAGTCCACACTAGAGTGGTGGGGTTAACAATACTAGTTCGAAAGTTGAATGTTTGTATTCAAGCAAGTGATTAAAATTTATATTGTGTATAAAAGATTTATGTACATCGTGCAAATTTAAATAATACTTAAGTTCTTTGTTGTTTTGGTTGATGGAAAGTTTAGGAAATGATACTTTAAATTGTTCGAGGTTGTATGAATAATCTATTAAGTAATTATCTAAGGCTATTGAGGCTAGGTATACTTGGTAGTTTATTTATCACCATTGTATGATGAAAAGTTTTTGAACCTGAACAAACCATTTGTTTTGGTTGCTATGGATGTATGGTTGATTTCTTTTATTGCATATAATGGTCGTACGACCCTTGTTTGCATATGGTTATTACATATGTTGTTTTTCTTGTGCTAATGATTAGAAACAACTAAAATATTATTCTTTCACATGATTTTAACTCTTTTAGATTATATAAGTGAAACACAGGTTTATGGAAGCAATTGCTGCTACTTTTGGTTTCATAAATAAAGTTGTTTGCAAGAAAAATAGGTTCATTTTCGAATCACGTTTTTTGAAATGATATTTTATTGTTTTTCCCACAATTTGGGTGTTTATTATTAAAATACGATATATATATTATAATTATTGATATTATTATTTTTTCGGACCTATCCGTACAAAGGAGACTCTAACGAATTTTTCGTAAATTTAAGAATTAGAAACTTTTGTAAAAGTAGAATTATTTTCAAATTTTTTTAAACTTAAGTATGTAAGTTAAAATGTTATTAATTGATTATTTTGAATAAAATTATATCAAACTTCTAAATTCCTTCTTGTTTCTTTTCGATGAGAAAAGTTTTGAGTGAGGGAGAGTGCAACGACCTGTATTTTGCTAATTTGAAACTATTAAATTAAATAAGATTTTGAAATTTAACATTGAGAGAAATTAAAATTTATGATTTATTAATGAGAAAAATAATTAGAATATGATTTAATAATGTTGTTTGAATGTTATTGACAACTATTTTAATGTATTTCTATAAATTAAAATAATTGTAAAGTTAATTTGGTTATAATTGTAAATATGGAAGAAATTAAATGTTGGATTTAAGGTTGAAATTATATGTTATAAATCGGAATAGGTTTATTATGGAATATGAAATCAATTAATTAGTATGTAAATTTATTAGCTTTTGTTTGTAAACAATAGATTCAGAAATGTGTTTTAATTACTAATGTGTAATAATTGTTTTAATTATTATTTTATTAGTTAATCCGTTTGATATCAATTTGGAAATCAATGAAAAATTAATATAATTGAAATATTGCAATTAATACAGTAAAGACGTTAATTGTTAAGTGACGAGAATAGAAAGATGGAAACTTATGTTAAATTAACTCATCGGGTAATAGTGATTTAATATAAGAATTCAAATCTAAATAAAAGATTTTATTTGGAATTTAAATTATAATGAATGGATTTATTACAGTTGTAACTGAACGCTGAAATTATTGTAATATTTAAATCTTGGATTTAATATGGAAATTTGTATTTTAAAAAAATTATAAATTCCTGTGTAATCAGGAATGATGGAAAATTCGTAAACTTTTAATTTAGAATTAAAAGTGACTAAATCGATTTAATAATAATTTATTTAATTAACAAAATTAGCCTTTTCAACCACTGTCTTGGATTTCGACGAAACTAATTTCATCAGATCCGCAACAGTGAATTATTGTAAGATTTCAAGTTTCATAGCGATCGTACTTATTGTTTGATCGTGCGAGCTCAAAACACGTAGAAATCGATTAATAAAATTTAAATGAATATAAATTGATTTTAATAGATAACTTCTATATACGATAGAATTAGAGTTTGAAACTAGTTCCATTGACTTTAAAAATATCGAAAACATGTATTTTGATATACGGCATGACCTATTTTCGTTTCGTGAACGAAGCGCGCTTTTCAGGTCGTTGTTATCGTTTCGACCCAAATCGATTTGTCCATCCATTCTTATCCATCTCTGTCTATTTAAATAGATTTTTTTCCTCTAACCCTAGCAGTCTATTTAACTTCGGTACGTACTTCTTATTCCCATCTGCTCCTTCCCTTCTTTCCAATGTTGGACATCAAAACCCTAAATCCCCAATTCCAAATCAAATCGAAAATTCAAACTCCTTAAACCCTATCGGATTTTATATCATTGCGAAGCTCTCGACGAATGCAATCTACATATGTAAATTTTTTTTGCAATTAAGTCTCGATTTGGCCAAAATTTGACGATCTTTCTCAGCCGCCTGTTGCTAAGGTTTCACGGTCGATGGTGGATTGTCGACCATTCGACGATAGGAATGGCGTCTGGTAGAGGATGATGAGCAGCGCTCATCTATGTGGTTTGTTCTAGCCGTTGTCGACATAGTTCGCTAGAAATCGCAAAGCAAAAGGGCGGCAGCACTGGCTGTTCATGGAGCCGGAGGTAGCTCGTGTGTCCTTAGTCTGAGGCGGCGTGGCCTAGGGAGTTCAAGGACGAGGCTCGATCTAGGCATCAGTGAAGGAGGCGGCAATAATTGGATGAGCGCGGCGGCTGATGGTGGCAGTTGGTTGTTCGCATACGCGAACGAGGGTTGAGGTGAGGGTTGATTTACTATTATGCCCTTTGTTTTAATTTTATTTAATTTTAAAATTTCAAAACTTCTAATTAGCGTAACGTTTATATACGAACTCGGATTTGGATGTGGTTTCTTCCGTTGGGATCGTATCGAAAATCAAGACATGGAACTGGTTTGTTTGTTTTGGAGACTATTCAAATTTCGGGCTTTATTTAGACTTTAAATTGATGATAAACCAAAGGTGAGTGATTTAACCCACTCACGAAATACTAAACCTTCTTATGTTAGTTGAATGAAGTTTATGATGTGATAAGAAATTTACTGATTGTTGTTTGGTAATTTACATTGTCATTTAAATTTAATTTGAATTTATATTGAATTAATTTGCCATTTAAATTAATATTGAATTTAAATTGTTAGTTAAATACCTGATAATGATAACCAGTTAATTGTTATGATTTATTGGCTGATTTGGATGTTGATTGTGATGGATGTTTATTTGTTGACATTTTGGATGACTGGATGTTTATAACCCTGTTATCACCATGGGTTGAAATGATATATACCCGAATGATCTTATAAATTAGGAAAAATCGTTAATGGTTGAAATGATACATACCCGAGCGATTTTATTGGTTTGCAAAATTTTTGATTCAGGATATGGGTTGAAATGATATATAGCTGGGAAATTTAACTATTTTGGATGATACATACCCAATCACTTAACCATATGGTAGAAAATTATATACGGACACCGTTGGTCGGTTTTAAATTATTTTCTAAATGGTAAAGAATGTTTGATTTATAAACATGTTCTTTTAATCTAATTTAATGATTTTATTTTAAAATTTTATATTTGGAAAATAATTTATTATATATGTTTTAAGGTTTCAGATTATAAGTTAATATATGGTTTAAAAAGTAAATTTAAGATTTTTACATATGATTTTATTTAGTTTGAATATATTTTTAATAGTTAAATTTTGATTTAATAAAATTATTAGTATAGTTTTAATATATATATATATATTTTTTTAAATTTAATTTAATATAATAAATATCGTTTTGATTTAAGATAATAAATATAGACTTTTATAATAACTTTAATACATAAATGATTTTCGTAAAAGATTTAGAATTTTGTAAAGGGTTTTGTAAGAGATTTTATAATGGATTTCATAAAAGGATGTTATACAAAATTTTATAATAGTTCTATAAAGGAGTTTAAAGGTTTTAAAGGATTTTATAAAGGGTTTTATAAACGAACCTATATAAAGGGATTTGAAAGCATTTTAAAGGAATTTGCATAGAAGCTTATAAAAAGGGGAAGAGTTGCAAACTGTTTTGGAATTTATAAATAGTTTTATAAATGGTTCTAAAGCATGTAAATAGTTTATAAATAGTTTAAGAGGGATTTATAAATTATTTTTGAAATTGATTGAAAGAAAATCTTCTTCGGTATTTATGAATATATTTATACTTTTGGAATAGGTATATGGATATCTTGATATAAAGGTATAAACTATTTTTGAATGTTTTATAATGACCACGGTGTGAAGTAAGCGTTTGGTTGTTAAAGAGACCGGGGTCAGATATTGTCATACTCTTTACCAATTCCGAAACCACTTTAACAACTGTGCACGTGGTGGAGAATTCAGAATAAAGTAGGATGGTTTTGCAAATGCTACTGGTATGAGGTAAGAACACAGCCCTGACCTTCGGATCAGCTTGATATGACTAAAATGGGAGCTATCCCTGGCCAAGTGAGGTCGCTCCTCCTATCGGACACGCTTCTTCGATACCATATCTGTTACATTGTGATTGATTTGTGGTCACCTTCAATTTGATTATGGGAGTGTGTTTCGAGGTGGACGGTAGTAGCTGTTATACATTACCACCAGTCCGGGCGTGCAAAATGGTAAAATCCTACCCTGGACATTGCTTTGCGTGCCTTGACATATGCCTTATCGAGCCCACTATGATTTTGGTTTGTGTCGTACCTATAGAGTGCTCCCTGATAGTTCAATAGTTTACGGTAGAGTTTACAGTACTACATAGACTACGATGCCTATAAAAATATGTTATGGGGATACGGGTAACGCCTTAACGCTATTTTAATACTTTACTTTACCCATAGACATTACATATGTAGCGTATTCTACTACATATAGATAGTTTAATGGATCCTTTGGAGATGGAAAATCCTGAAACATCTCTTAAGTTATTGCACCCACGTTATACACTGGATATGTGGTGTAAAATCTCATAAACATTTCTCAAGCCATTACATATATATTTAATTATTGTTAATTTAACTTACATAAAATAATTTAGTCCTGACTCAAATGTTTTGTCTTTTCATTACGCTAGGGTTAGCATGAACTTTTCAGTGTTGAAGACTTTATTTCTACAGGACGAAGACGGAGTTTGGTATATTATATTATTAGTAATTTTCCGCTGCATCATTATTGGTATTTCATTGTTTGTACTCTGATTGTTGTAAAGATTGTGTAATCAAATGTATATTATTAAACAGATTCATAACTATTTATTTTAATATTATATTTTATCATTCTGCTGTGATATTCTATGTTTTGTTTTTCCTCTTTTTCTCTTAATTTCTTATTTACTCCATTGATAATCCTCCCTTCTGAATGGTTTGAGTTGACATGTATGGTTTATTGTCGATTTAAACCGTCCAAAAAGGTGGGTCATTACAACTGTAGTGCAAGAGGAAAACTCCATTAGTGACATATATAATGATTGGTGGCTCGATACTGTAGCAACCATATATATATGCAAAAACTGTAGTCTTTTTAAGACCAACGATGAAACAAATGAAGAAGAAAATGAAGTTACCGGGAAAAATAAAGCTCATAGAAAAGTCATTGGAAAATGCACTGTTGAAATTCCATTCACCTCCAGAAAAGTTCTTGCTTTGATCAGTGTATTTTATGTACCTGACATTTGTAAGAATCTTGTAACTGCATACCTCCTTAATAAGGAAAAATTCAAGATGGTGTATGACTCTAATAAGCTAGTATTATCAAAGATTGACAGTTTTGTTGGTCAAGGATACTCTTGTAATGGCATGATTAAGCTGAGTATAATAAAAGATAGTTCTGCTTATACTATTGACTCTTTTAATTTGTGTAATGATAGATTATGACAACAATAATTCCCTTGAATATATGCATAATTTGGGATTAATTTCTGATTACAATTTTAAATTCACTGATGAATTTGAGATATGTATTCAAGCAAAGATTCATCGAAAATCTTTCAAATCGATTGAAAGGAACATTAGTTTGCTTGACTTAGTTTATAGCGATGTTGGTGACCTTAAAAGTCATACAACATAAGAAGGAAATAAATACTATGTCACATTTATTGATGATTACTCTAGAAATGCTTATGTATATCTAATGAAATCCAAAGACAAGGTATTTGATGAATTCAAAATTTACAAGGTAAAAGTGGAAACAAAATTTGGAATCAAAATTAAAGTGTTGCATTCGAACCGAGGCAGTGAATATTTTTCAAATGCATTCATCTTATCAAAAAACATGGTTTGATTCACCAATATATAGCTCCTTTTGCTCCACAAAAAAATGGTGTAGCAAAACGGAAAAAAAGAACGTTGGTAGAAATGGTCAATGAAATGCTTCTTTGTTCTAAATTACCAAATTCATTATGGGGTGATGCTATGATATCAGTCAATTACATTCTAAATAGATTTCCTTTAAAACAAAAGGATGTATTGCCTTGTGGACTATGGTTTAATCGAAAACCAAGGTTATCACAACTTAAAGTCTGGGGTCGTTTAGCTTATGTCAGAAAACCAAATCTCAAAAGACCCAAGTTAGAAAGCAGAACTTATAAATGTGCTTTTATAGGATATTCTCAAGATAGCAGTATTTATAGATTTACTATTTTAGATACCTTATAAGTTATAGAATCTGCAGATGTAGAATTTTTTGAGAATAAGTATATATCACAAGACCAAAATAGTGATGAACCATTAACATCGTCTAAATCAAAACATGCTGAGACTAATGATGATATTGAAGATGATCATATCTCTAACAAAAACAACGAGGAAATCTTAGTACCTTAAGAAGATACTGAATGGAAAAGAAGTAAAAGAGAAAGACTAGGAAAGAATTTTGGCCCTGACTTTATTACATATCTTCGAAGGCACTAAGGATGAAATCAAAAATATCACTAATATGTAATAAATGTCGATGATGATACTACAAATCATTCTGATGCTATGAGTTCCAAAGATACAAATTTCTGGAAAGATGCAATAAATAATGAAATGAATTCAATCTGTCAAATCAAACATGGGTTTTGATGAATTACTTCCTAGTGTTAAGCCAATAGGATGTAAATAGGTATTCAAGAGGAAATTGAATACAGATGGATCCATTGACAAATTTAAAGCCATATTAGTGACAAAGAGTTATAAACAAAGATAAAGAGTAGATTATTTTGATACATATGTTGATGTTGCTTGCATTACTTCTGTTATGTTTATGTTAGACTATGTTTATACGTTGATGATATGCTAATTTATGAATCTGATATATATCTTATGTGAAAGAAACAAAGAATTTTCTATCCTCGAAATTTGATATAAAAGATTTAGGAGAAACTGATGTTTCTTAGAATTTATGATTCTAAGAAAACTGAGGGAGTTTGTGTTAACGAATCTCATTATGTTGAGAAATTTCTCAATAAATATAGTCATTATAATGACAAACTAGCTCCGACTCCTTTTAATTCTAGTATTAAATCAGAGAAGAATATTGGATGTATTATTTTTCAATTAGAATACTACAGCATTATAGGGAGTCTTATGTATGTTATACATTGCACAAGATTTGACATAGCATATGCTATTAGTAAATAATGTCATTTTACTAGTATTCCAGGTACCGAACATTAGAAAGCAATTTCAAGAGTTCTAGATTATTTGAAAGGTACCATTTTGGCAATGGTCTTTCTTATAAAGGTATCCTGTTATATTAAAAGGAAATAGTGACGCTACTTGAAACAATGCAGAATCTAAATCCAAATCTACGACTGGTTGGATATTTACATTAGAAGGAGGTGCCGTGTCTTGGTGTTCCAAGAAGAAAATCTGTGTTTCTGACTCAACTATGTTGTCAAATTAGTAGATGCGTATAAAGAGGCGGAATAGCTAAGGAATTTTTTAATAAACATTCCTGTATGGATTAAGCCATCTTTGGCAGTCATGGTTAATTGTGATAATCAGACTACGATATAAAATTTGTCTAATAAGACATATAATGGAAAGTCTAGATATGTGAGTCTAAGACATCAGATGATAAGACAATTACTCAAGCGAGGAGTGATTACAATCAATTACAAAGAAGCAAAGAAGAACTTGGCTGACATGTTTACAAAGTGTCTCGCAAAAACACTTAAAGACTTATCTATATGAGTGTTGAAATCCGACTGTCTACTAACAAAGTAAGACCGCTTTTTAAGTAGACTCATGAAAGTTCAAGGTTAGGGCACGTAGCCACTAATGTACGGAGCATATAGAATGCGGTAACCTATGAAAATCAATATGTGTGATTCTTTTTTGTCACATCACTATGGGTACTTGGTTCAAGACTTTGAATGGTTTACACTAAGTGAATATTTCAAATCCAAATGGTACTCATCGCCTAGGTATTGATTTTCACGATAATATCATTTTTGTCCTTGAACTTGTTATAAGGACCCAGAATTTTGGTCGTTAGAATTTGAATATTTAATTCATTTTAAATGTTGAATATGGATTATAATCGATTTTGAGATAAAAAGAATTTGGTTAAATTAATAAAATTAGTTAAAATTTTAAATATGGCAATTCAATTGAATTTGAATAATAATAATTAAATATTTAGGTTTGCGATAATTGGTGAACCTGGATATAAATGGTTATGAAAATGGTTTCTAAAATTTATTTTAAGTCTATTTGGATTTGAATTATAATATTGGACTGTTGGATGGAATTAAAAGTCGATGGGTTGAATTTGGAATTTTATATTAATTTAATAATATAATAATGCAAATAATCAGATTTTGGTTCGAAATGAATCAGAATGATTTCAGATGTGAATATAAATTCTGTATTGTTTTTAATAAATTTAGTAAAATTTTAAAAGTAAAATTTTAAGTGATTTTGACAATTTCGGAAATCGCTCGATTTAATCGACGAGTTAAAATAGCCTTCCGGGGCACAGTCACGGAATTCGACGAAACCAGTTCCATTGGATCCGTAATAGTTAGTTATTATCGGATTTCAATTTTCGTAGCGTTTGGAGTTACTGTTTGCTCGTATGGGTGAGAAACGCGCTGAAATTAAAATCGAAAATTTAATATTTAAACTCGATTCAAAAGGCTATCTTCATCATATGATCAAATTAGCCTCCGAAACACGTTCCATTTTGTTCGAAATGCAAATAAAACCTTATAAATTCCTGGCGGCACATGAGATTTGGAGTTCGTTTGTAAATGCTCGTTAAAATTGGATTTAATATTTAAATAATTGGTAAAATGTATATATATACGCGCACAGCCAAAACCCTAGTTTTCATTCCAGCCGCCGCTTATTCATTTAATGGCCGAAATGCTTCTACCTTCTTCCTCAATTTTCTTAAAATCCAAAAGCTTTCGTAAGAAAGTTTCAGCATGAAAAAGGTAAAGCTCACCAAGCTTTTGCTATCCTACGGTTAGGATCGAAGATGGTGTTTCATGATGGTCGTTAGCGAGGTTTGAAGGTGTGGCGTTCAAAGGTGTTTTGCGAGGCCGATGGTAGACCGAGCTTCGCCATATCTTGGGCGATGGTAGGGTACGAGGTGGGCTACGTCGTGGTATTCTCTGATCGAGCTAGAGGGGAGCGTTGGTGGGACGGTGTTTTACCCTAGTCGGCGACGTGAATGGGTTCGCGCGTGCGATTTATCGCGCTGGGAAGAAGAAGAAGCGGGCCGATGGTAACTATGAAAAAAGAAAAGCAAATTTGTTTTTAAATTTATATACAAAATTTATAAATTCATATCTGATGCATACGTTGTCAGAATTCGACGAAATTGGTGGCATTAGAACCGCAGCAAGGAACTCTACGCTGTAGTTCAGATCTATGAACGATCGGAGCGAGTGGAAATTTTGGATTAAATCGAATGGTTCGATTTAATTCAAAATTTATAAAAAACACTCGTCGGAACTCAAGGTGAGTTTATCTCACTCACATATGAAATGCTAGTTAGTTTAAATAGTTAATATTTAAAATGATTGGTTGATTGATTGAATGTGATAATTATTATCAGACTGGATTGATATTTATTTGTTGTGCTAATATCTGTGGATGCAGGGAAACAAGTTAGAGGGATCCAACTCAATTCCTCACAATATAGAAATAATTTTCATAATTGATGATGTGTTTTATTTATATACTGTGATAGATTAATTTGAAAATTTAATTGTGTTGTGCTATGATTGGATGAATACAATCTGGGAATTTAAAATATAAATAAAATAAATTGGGTTTAAAAGGAAATAAAAGAAATCCTTAAGTAAAGAATTTAAAGGAATTAAATTCGAAAATTGGTTTGGGGTCTGTTAAAGTGTTTTTGAAATTTTGATTTAAAAGGAAATGTGAAATGAAAATTTATAAACTGGGTTTATAAATGAAACGGAATATTTATCGGGGATAAATATTGGAGATATAGATTTCCAGAGGGAATTTCTATAAGAAGTGCGAATCATTTTAAAAATAATAGCGAGACTATTTTTAAAGGATGGGAAGTGTACTTTTCCCTAGAAATTTAGTATGTTTTAAAGAAAGCTTTCAAACTATAAATGGGCAGTTTAAATCGGTTTTAGAATATTTTAGAAATAAATTATTATTTTAATTGTTTAAAGTGTAAGTGAATATTTATTTAAGAGATTATGGTATTTAATTATCTTAAAGGTAAAGTAGTATTAAGTTTTCAAAAGGAAATTATAATATAAATATTTTTGATTTAATAACTTTATTTTAAAAGTTAAATTTGGCTTAAATTACTTAGAAACCTCCATAAATTTCCATAAGTATTATTTTTAATTTAGTAATTTCTAGTAGCTTTATTTCAAATATTTTAAGTATATATTTTGAAGGTGATTTTCAGGAAATGGGAAATGTGTTTAAAAAAAGGGAGTTTTATTTTTAAAGTGTTGGAGGAATTTATGGCATTTAAACGTAAATTCGAATTGAGATAAATCAAGCAGGATTTATAAAAGGAATTCTTTGGATTATTATGGAATGGAAGTGTATTTCCCCGAAAAGCCAAGTACGTTTATAACAGATTTTTAAGTAAAAGTAAAAAAGTTTTAAATTTGATTTAAAAGAATGTTTTTCAGAAAATTCTTGTTTAAGTTGTAAAAATTTCAAAAGTAAATATTTACTAAATTAGTTATAGTAATAATTATTTTAAAGGGTTAATTGGCATTATGTTTTAAAAGAATATTATTAAAATTTGTATTTATAAAATGGATTTATTTTAAAGATGGTTTGGTCAAAGTTTTGTTTAAAAACTTGTATAGGATTTCATAACCTTATTTTAAAATTTAGTATGACTTAACTTTATTTTGAAGAAAAGTAGTTTATATTTTATAAAGTAGTTTTATTTGAAACATTTAAAAAGTATGTATATATTTCAAATAAAGTATGTAAATAGCTTTAATTTAAATTATTATAAATCTAAAGTATTTGGCTTGGTTGTTTTCAGTGGAAATGAATATTTGAGAAATCTATTCCATAACAGAGTGTAAAGTGGAACCGTTTTCAAAAGAGTTGAAAATGGAAATATATCTTGTGAAAATATTTTGAGGTTAATAAATAATGTGGTAAATTATTTATTGTTAATGGGTGTTTGTGAATGTTAATTGATAGTTAAATCATCGACTATCAATATTGGACAATGTGTTGATCGTTTCGAATAGACCGGAATCGGGATTAATTTCTCGAAAACGACTTCGATCCGGTTTGTACGTTTTCGTGGGAAAAACGAGTTCGGAGTCGAAGATGGAGCAGTGAAGTGCAAGGGCTAGTCGCTAATAATCCTGAGGATATTTCCAAAATGGATGTAGTAGGAGTAGTGCCTTCGGTTCCGTTCGAACCCAGGACGGACTTTTGTGGATGAATGCTTTCGGAACATCGTCAGGTGGACGATGGACGTTCTAAGTGAAACTTTGTAAAGGGTAACGCTTAACCTCAAGCCACATCAATCGGGAATGACTAAAAATCAGGGGATATGCAGCAAGGCTATGTGGGTAGCACCCATTAGGGTAAGGCCATCCCTGTCTGGATGTCCCTTTTTATTCGGCGTAGTGGTGCGGTTGCTGATTCCAACCGTGGGCTGATCTTATTCGGGATTATCCAGTAAGGGGTAGTCCCGGTCTTGTGTTGCAGGGGATCGGGAGTGGTCCTCGGTACGGTGATCTAGGCCACGTACTGTGACAGGTGGTACCCCAGTGCCTAATCATTAGTTGAAAATCCATTCTCCCTACGAGCCTTTTACGAGTTTTGTTTGTATTACCCACTTTGTGGCTAGTAGCTGGAATTTAATAAATGTAACAATTTCGGCTATTTTGATTAGTATTTGTATATAGACACTATTATAGTATCAGAGGATTTTATAAGAAATGTTTTAGCTATCGTAAGGTTAAAACCCGACATGTTTATTTGTGGCGTGGTCTTACGAGATGCTTTTGTTTTCAAAAGGATTTTTGAAACTTTATTAATCAATTTGGGTGTATTTTATCAGCTGGTATTCCAGACTGACTTGGGTGTTATTTCATTATAATGCTTGGGTCAGACCGAGTATTATAGATTGCAGGAAAGGATGCTGTGGGGTTCAGGAGAGGAGCTAGAGACCGAGACATATTATCTGTACTTGTTTATATCCGCTGCTGTAATTGTATGAAATTGTCTAGTTAGTAATATTTTTTTGTTTGAGATATACTCTGATGATATATTGTATAAAATAGATATAGTTTTCATTTTGTGTAAAGATCTGTTATTGACTGTTATATTTTGTTCCGCTGCGATTGTGAGATTCTGTTATTGTTTAGTTCCTTCTTTCTTCTATTTTCTTTCTTTTTTCTCAACAATCTATCTTTTCCGGCACTTGATCGTCGGCATATTATACTGTGGAGTATTTTGTGTCGATTTTCGAGGGTCGAGAAAGGCAGGTCATCACATGTGGTATCAGAGCTTAGGTTGGCGATAACCTTGGCTCTGGTGGGGAAATTACTCATTAAACAGAGTCAATAGTAATCTATAATGAGTTGAGTGTATTAATAGCTATGAGCGCATACTTGTTAGTGAATATAAAAATTGTTTTTTACTGCGTTGACTTATCGGTTGAGTGCTTATGAATTCTGGTCAGTACGGGAAGTACAACCGTATCGATAGGGGTTTATAAACTCTTAAACAAGATAAACCGACATAGTATTGTTTTTTTAAAGCGGGTAAATGGAATAATTTTACCCAAAATTATATTTTGATATAAAAGAAATAATTTTATGAAATTATTATTATATATTTGGATGTTTGGTTGTTAATATTATAATCAAGTATAAGAGCCTAAAATTTGAAATGGTTATAACCAAATAGAATTCTATAAGTATGATTTATCCAAAAGAAGAATAACTAAAATTTGATTTAAACCAGAATTTAAGTCCCAGAAATTTTGAAAAGTGTTTTAAACTGTATTGAAAACAAAATTTTGTGAATTTAAAATCTTGGGAAGGTTTGAAATGTTTTCCAAAGCGTTTGAAGGCAATGATGGTGTATTATTTTGGGAAATATTTCTGAATGGAAATTGTTTGAAAGGAATTTGTGGAATTCAGGAAGCAATGAACTCACTTCAGTCATTGGGAAATAATCCTGATGATGATGGCCACATCATCAGTATTCATTTTCGAGTTTCTTAAGTGATGGATTGCTTCCATGGTGATTGGTTATAATATTTGTTTGGACTTGTTGGGTATAAAAGTGGTTTTAGAAATTTCGAAAGGGAAATTCGTTTTGGTAAAACCAAGTATTTTGGAATCCGGAGATTTGAATTGATATACCAAATGGGTATGTGTTGATTATTATTTCAAAATGGTTTTGAAATAAAACCGGGCAATTGAATTCTGGCAAATTCTATTTAAAAATGTGAAAGTTAAAATGAATCAACTATTGAACCTATTAAGAGATGTTGATTTAAATCATAAGGGAAAATGAAATTTTAACCTCGAAATTAAAATTTAACTTGAGTAAATGGAAATGAGTAAAATATATTTGAATTTAACTTGAGATAAGTTAAAATAAAACTGAAATTGGAATTGAATTAAAAGGGATATAAAATTGAAATATAAAATGAATATATTATTGTGGGTTATAATTGTGGGATGAAAATTTATATCCTTAAGCTATTAAGTGTTATATATAATTTGGAATTGTGATTATAAGGTGAAAATGACTCAAATGAGCAATATAGGCTTTTAAATAAATAAGTTGGTGAACTTCAGAATAGGAAATGAAATTCGTAAAACCAAAATAAAATGATTGGTATTTTATGGGAAATTCAAATCTTGATCCTAAATGAAATATAAATTGGAATAAGGTGAAGAAAAATAAAATGTGGATGGGCTCGGGTTAGTGAATAAGTTTGAACTTATATATAGAGAAATAGAATTTGTTTGAATTTGAATTGAATTAAAATCAAAACTCAGTTGCGTTATAAATAATATTGAATGAAATTCAATTCTTATTTAAGTAGTAAAGGAAGTGGAATTAATTTAATTTGGCTGAATAAAATTTGATTGAACTTGAATTAAATTTGAATAAGAATTGAATTGGAAAAAGAGATATAATTTGGTTGAAATGATATTGGATGAATTAAATTCTCACTCAATAAAATTTAAAAGAATAGTATGAAGATGAATTTAGTGTAAGCTAAATTAAATGGAAATTGTATTGGAATGAATAAAATTTGGTAGTTTGTTAAAATTTTGAAAAGTAAAATAAAAACCCAGTTTTGGTATGGGATTTAATTTTGGCAATAAAAAGTTGAGAGTGTGAATGAATAATGGAATTAGATTATAATAGTGATGGTTTGAATTGTAAATAAATTCAAATGAGTGAAATAATTTGAAGTGGCCTCATTGTTAATAAAATAAATTCAAAAATGAATTGAGAAGGTGAATTAAAATTTAAAGTGGATTGAGTAAGTAAACAAATTGAATTAAAATTTGTAATGAATGGGAATTTGATTGAATGAGAATCAAACTAAAATGAAATAAAATTGAATGGATGAAAGAAATGGGATGTAGTGGAATTGAGGCAACTTAAGAAAATTGTGAAATGTTGTCGAGTTTATGAATTGGTCTTGAATGAACCTGTATGGTTAGTGAAATGGAAATGTAAGGGTAAGAATTTAATTTAATAATTCCAATGAAATAAGGATGTATGAGTTGCAAATAATTCAGAATGGTATGAAATTAATATAAATTGAGTTGGAATTAATTTAAATCTGTTATAAACTTAAATAATTGTTATTTGCTTGAATAACATCAAATTTACATAGAAATGGGTCGTTTTGTTGTAAACGGAATTGAATTGGTTTAAAGAAGTAAATAGAATTGGTTTTTGAATAAATTGGAATGGGTTAGAATTTAATTTAGTGGATTTGCATATAAATGAAAGTGGATCATTAAAGAATTGCAAATATAACGAATTGAAAATAAAGTTTGATTATAAATCAATTTGGAATTGAATTGAAATAAATTGATGTAAGCAAAGCATATGTAACCATATTGAAGTGAAATAAATTGGTTATGGTGAATATGAATTGAGTATAGCCAACTTGGATGTAAATTCTTTTGAGTAGAATAAATGAAATATGGATTTGCAAAGGAGATTAGAATATTATTAAAACGTGTGGTTTACTTATATAGATGGATAACTTGTAGGATTTCGAAAATTGTTGTGTGGGCTTTGAAATTGACATATTTGGTTTAGATAAATGAATGGAATGTTGTTAAATTCTCATATTATTGAAAACTGATGTGTTTGTTTAAGTAAGTACAGGTACGGAAGGCAATCGATAGAGTTGGAGTGTGCAAATGCAATATAATTAGCCACTTGCTTTTAAAATGCTAATCAAAAGGTACGCCTACGCAATAAAATTGGGAAAATAATATATATATATATATATATATATATATATATATATATATATTGTGATATATTTTGTTTTCCGACCGTATGGGTCAATGTATATATATTTATGTCTATTGTGATATTGCAAAAGCTCCTCCGTACAAGGGAGACTCTACCAAAAAAATTCAAAAATTTTGGGAGTTAGAAAATTTTTAGAAAATTTGAAAATATTGAGTTAACAAGAAAAGGTCGATTTTTGAAATGATGTTGACAACAAAGCTTTTGAATTAAAAATAAAGCGAATGGTTTTGGATTTAAGCTAAAAAGGTTTTGAGAAGTGAATGTGAATTTTTAACTAAATAAGTTTGGATAAGTAAATGAGTTTGGAAGTATATTTCTACCCTAGCAAATTTCGAGGACGAAATTTTTATAAGGGAGGAGGAATGTAACGACCTGGAATTTTGGTCGTTAGAATTTGAATATTTAATTCATTTTAAATTTTGAATATGCATTATAATTGATTTTGAGATAAAAAGAATTTGGTTAAATTAATAAAATTAGTTAAAAATTTAAATATGGAAATTCAATTAAATTTGAATAATAATAATTAAATATTTGGGTTTGTGATAATTGGTGAATCTGGATATAAATGGCTATGAAAATGGTTTCTAAAAATTTATTTTAAGTCTATTTGGATTTGAATTATAATATTGGACTGTTGGATGGAATTAAAAGTCGATAAGTTGAATTTGGAATTTTATACTAATTTAATAATGGAATTTAATAATATAATAATGCAAATAATCAGATTTTGGTTCGAAATGAATCAGAATGATTTCTGATGTGAATATAAATTCTTTATTGTTTTTAATAAAGTTAGTAAAATTTTAAAAGTGAAATTTTAAGTGATTTTGACAATTTCGGAAATCGCTCGATTTAATCGACGAGTTAAAATAGCCTTCCGGGGCACAGTCACGGAATTCGACGAAACCAGTTCCATTGAATCCGTAATAGTTAATTATCATTGGATTTCAATTTTCGTAACGTTTAGAGTTACCGTTTGCTCATACGGGTGAGAAACGCATTGAAATTAAAATCGAAAATTTAATATTTAAACTCGATTCAAAAAACTATCTTCCGCATATGATCAAATTAGCCTCCGAAACACGTTCCATTGTGTTCGGAATGCGGGTAAAACCTTATAAACGCCTGGCGGCACGTGAGATTTAGAGTTCGTTTGTAAATGCTCGTTAAAATTGGATTTGATATTAAAATAATTAGTAAAATGTATATATATACGCGCACAGCCAAAACCCTAGTTTTCGTTCCAGCCGCCGCTTATTCATTTAATGTCCGAAATGCTTCTGTCTTCTTCCTCAATTTTCTTCAAATCCAAAAGCTTTCGTAAGAAAGTTTCAACATGAAAAGGTAAAGCTCACCAAGCTTTTGCTATCCTACGGATAGGATCGAAGATGGTGTTTCGTGGTGGTCGTTAGCGAGGTTTGAAGGTGTGGCGTTCGAAGATGTTTTGCGAGGCCGATGGTAGACCGAGCTTGGCCATATCTTGGGCGATGGTAGGGTACGAGGTGGGCTACGTCGTGGTATTCTCTGATCGAGCTAGAGGGGAGCGTTGGTGGTGCAGCATTTAACCCTGGTCGGCGACGTGAATGGGTTCGCACGTGCGATTTATCATGCTAGGAAGAAGAAGAAGCGGGCCGATGGTAATTAAAAAAAAAAGCAAATTTGTTTTTAAATTTATATACAAACTTTATAAATTCATATCTGATGCATACGTTGTCAGAATTCGACGAAATTGGTGGCGTTGGAGCCACGGCAAGGAACTCTACGTTGCAGTTCAGATATGTGAACGATTAGAGCAAGTGAAAATTTTGGATTAAATCAAACGGTTCGATTTAATTTAAAATTTTAAAAAAAACGCTCGTCAAAACTCAAGGTGAGTTTATCTCACTCACATATGGAATGCTAGTTAATTTAAATAGTTAATATTTAAAATGATTGGTTGATTGATTGAATGTGATAATTATTATCAGATTGTATTGATATTTATTTGTTCTGCTAATATCTGTGGATGCAGGAAAACAGGTTGGAGGAATCCAACTGGATTCCTCACAATATAGAAATTATTTTCATAATTGATGATGTGTTTTATTTATATACTGTGATAGATTAATTTGAAAATTTAATTGTGCCGTGCTGTGATTGGATGAATACATACTGGGAATTTAAAATATAAATGAAATAAATTGGGTATAAAAGGAAATAAAAGAAATCCTTAAGTAAAGAATTTAAAGGAATTAAATTCGAAAATTGGTTTGGGGTTTGTTAAAGTGTTTTTGAAATTTTGATTTAAAAGGAAATGTGAAATGAAAATTTATAAACTGGGTTTATAAATGAAATGAAATATTTACCGGGGATAAATATTGGAGATATAGATTTCCAGAGGGAATTTCTATAAGAAGTGCGAATCGTTTTAAAAATAATAGCGAGACTATTTTTAAAGGATGGGAAGTGTACTTTTCCCTAGAAATTTAGTATGTTTTAAAGAAAGCTTTCAAAATATAAATGGGCAGTTTAAAATCTGTTTTAGAATATTTTAGAAAGAAATTATTATTTTAATTGTTTAAAGTGTAATAAATATTTATTTAAGAGATTATGGTATTTAATTATCTTAAAGGTAAAGTAGTATTAAGTTTTTAAAAGGAAATTATAATATAAATATTTGATTTAATAACTTTATCTTAAAAGTTAAATTTGGCTTAAATTACTTAGAAACCTCTATTTGTTTCCTTAAGTATTATTTTTAATTTAGTAATTTCTAGTAGCTTTATTTCAATTATTTTAAGTATATATTTTGAAGGTGATTTTCAGGAAATGGGAAATGTGTTTGAAAATAAAAAGGGAGTTCTATTTTTAAAGTGTTGGAGGAATGTACGGGATTTAAACGTAAATTTGAATTGAGATAAATCAAGCAGGATTTATAAAAAGAATTCTTTGGATTATTATGGAATGGAAGTGTATTTATTTGAAAGGCCAAGTACGTTTATAGCTGATTTATAAGTAAAAGTTAAAAGTTTTTAATTTGATTTAAAAGAATGTTTTTAAGAAAATTCTTATTTGTTGTAAAGATTTCAAAAGTAAATATTTACTAAATTAGTTATAGCAATAATTATCTTAAAGGGTTAATTGGCATTATGTTTTAAAAGAATATTATTAATATTTATATTTATAAAATGGATTTATTTTAAAGATAGTTTGGTCAAAGTTTTGTTTAAAAACTTGTATAGGATTTCATAACCTTATTTTAAAATTTAGTATGACTTAACTTTAATTTGAAGAAAAGTAGTTTATATTTTATAAAGCAGTTTTATTTGAAACATTTAAAAAGTATGTATATATTTCAAATAAAAGTATGTAAATAGATTTAATTTAAATTATTATAACTCTAAAGTATTTGGCTTGGTTGTTTTCAGTGGAAATGAATATTTGAGAAATCTATTCCATAACAGAGTGTAAAGTAGAACCGTTTTCAAAAGAGTTGAAAATGGAAATATATCCTGTGAAGATATTTTGGAGGTTAATAAATAATGTGGGAAGTTATTTATTGTTGATGGATGTTTGTGAATGTTAATTGATAGTTAAATCACCAACTATCAATATTGGACAATGCGTTGATCGTTTCGAAGAGACCGGGATCGGGATTAATTTCTCGAAAACCACTTCGATCCGGTTTGTATGTTTTCATTTGAAACACGAGTTCGGAGTCAAAGATGAAGTAGTGAAGTGCAAGGGCTAGTCGCTACTAATCCTGATGATATTTCCAAAATGGATGTAGTAGGAGTAGTGCCTTCGGTTCCGTTCGAACCCGGGATGGACTTTTATGGATGAATGCATTCAGAATATCGTCAGGTGGACGATGGGCATTCTAAGTGAAACGTTCTAAAAGGTAACGCTTAGCCTCAAGCCTCATCAGCCGGGAATGACTGAAAATCAGAGGATATGCAGCAAGGCTATGTGGGTAGCACCCATTAGGGTAAGGTCGTCTCTGTCTAGATGTCCCTTTTTATTCGGCTTAATGGTGCGGTTGCTGATCCCAACCGTGGGGTGATCTTACTCAGGATTATCCAGTAAGGGGTAGTCCCGGACTTGTGTTGCAAGGGATCGAGCGTGGTCCTCGGTACGGTGATCTAGGCCACGTACTGTGACAGGTGGTACCCCAGTGCCTAATCATTAGTTGGAAATCCATTCTTCCTACGAGCCTTTTACGAGTTTTATTTGTATTACCCACTTTGTGGCTAGTAGCTGGAATTTAATAAATGTAACAATTTCAGCTATTTTAATAAGTATTTGTATATAGACACTATTATAATATAGAGGATTTTATAAGAAATGTTTTAGCTATCGTAAGGAAAAAACCCGACATGTTTATTTGTGGCGTGGTCTTACGAGATGCTTTTGTTTTCAAAAGAATTTTTGAAACTTTAACAATCAATTTGTGTGTATTTTATCAGCTGGTATTCCAGACTGACTCGGGTGTTATTTCATTATAATGCTCGGGTCAGACCGAGTATAATAGATTACAAGAAAGGATGTTGTGGGGTTCAGGAGAGGAGCTGGAGACCGAGACATATTATCCATACTTGTTTATATCCGCTGCTGTGATTGTATGAAATTATCTGGCTGGTAATTGTTGTTTGCTTGAGATATACTCTGATGATATATTGTATAAAACGGATATAGTTTTCATTTTGTGTAAAGATCTGTTATTGACTATTATATTTTGTTCCGCTGCGATTGTGAGATTCTTTTATTGTTTAGTTCATTCTTTCTTCTATCTTCTTTCTTTTTCCTCAACAATCTGTATTTTCCGGCACTTGATCGTCGGCATGCTATACTGTGGAGTATTTTGGGTCGATTTTCGAGGGTCGAGAAGGGCGGGTCGTCACATATGTGGCTTGATTCCACTTGGATACGTAGGTAGTCACTCAAGCGATGCAGCCACTCTAATTGTTTTATACTTTAAAAATGAGGGGAGAATGTTGTATGTTTTCAGCAGTTTAGTGGGTATTAGTAGGTGCCACTGTTCGACCAATGGTACTATCGAACGTCCAATGAACGTTGACCGCTAACAGCCATGTTCGTTCGAATATGTGCAATTCTTCCTGATGGATGTTGCTCTTCATTTGGTGTCTTTTCTAATAGTTTTCTAAAGAGAAGCGAATCCTCTTCGCATCTCCCATTATCTATACAAGCACTGTTAGTCCTTGCATTTGTAATCATCAGATTTTGAGATTAAATATTTTTCTTCTTTCTCCACTCTTGGCAATTATCATAAACTCTTTACACTGTGTTCTTGGCTTGATCAAAGTGGTACAAAACTTTGAATCAAGTAACATCGTTAGAAGGTTTTGTTGAATCCTAACAAAGATAGTTGATAGCCTTTTATACTCGATAGGGCTGAACTATTTTCTAAAATAATCTATAGCAGATCCTCAAAGTCAGAAGTATGACAATGGTATCCATGCTATGTTCCAACACTTCATACATTCACTAGAGAGTCATTTATCTTCACTTTTCCTTGATTTAAATTCATCAAAATTTTGTTTCGATCATGGCTCAACTCTGACTATATAACTGAATCAAATTAAATTCATATTTACCTTCATAACTAATTGAAGAATTATAAACTCAGTGAATAATAAACAATGTACTCTTTGGGCTAACGCGGAAAGGAATTTCCAAAGGAGTAGTAGTTGAGGGTTTAAGGTGATAACTATCACTTGATCGATAAGTTTGCATGCTTTGAAGTTGTTGTCGTATAACCAAAGTAAGGGATTCATCTCATAGGACATGTGTTGTCCCGTTTGAATCGAGTTATATAAGCTATTTTTTAGCTTTTTGGATGTCAAAACCTATTCATTTTGGCTTTCAAAAAGCTAAAAAGTAGCTTATATAAGTCATTCCGATCAGATCCTTGAATGATTAAAAGTCAATTAACATGATCGCTTTTGATTAATAGTTGATCGTATGTCAAGTTTTAACGTGTGTTAATTTTTGTTTCAGAAGTTAACTATTTGTTCAAGCAGGCCGATCCCGAGGTTTGGATTGCCCTAGACGGAATCTTTTTTTCCCCCTCCTATTTACCATTTTATATTAGATCAAACTTTTTTCTCATTTTATAAGATGTGAATCTATAACAAAATAAAATATAAACATACCAAATATTACCATCTTAACAAATATGTGTTGTATAAACTGAAAATTTAAAGATAGTGATACAAATATGTAGTAAACTTTACCTAAACATAAGGATAAAAAAAGGTTTTGTGCATAACATAAAAGATATCAATTTAAGAGAAATAAAAGTTAATTGCAGCACTCCAGAATTGAACCCTTGATCTCAAGATAATAATCATGCCACACAACCAACTAGTGGCGTGGCGTGGCGTGGAATTTTACGTTAATGTGTCACGATTCAAAGTAGGTATGAGAATCTAAGAAGCCTTCGAATTTTTTTTCCAATTGCTGAAATATTTACACTACAAATCAGGATAAATTAACAAATAGCCATAACAACACACCGAAAACAACCATGTTATGACATATTTCATTAACAAAACTTACGTTCAAATGGTAGTTCAGTATTAAACAGTTTTTTTAATCTATAATCAACAAATTTCATTTACTCAGCGCTTTGTGCTAACCTGCGTCATTTTGTATTAAATATAAATGGCAATTCACAACAGACTTCACCATTTTGTATTATGTTCTTTTTATTTCATATTGTGTTAACTTCAAATACTCTTATAAACGCCGCTGAATTAACTACTAACTAAATTAATGTTCATTTAATTTTGTATGTTTATATCATTAAAAACCCTTTATTGCCGCTTTTATTATTTAACATCATCCAACATTTGACCCAGCACGAAACAGTTAATATCCAACATTAGCTTCTATTGTTATCCATCATCATCATCCTTCAACTTTTGGGGAAATCTTACAGTTAGTTGTCATTAACCAATAGCTCTTGAGCATTAAGTCCATTTTTAATAGAAATTAAAGAAACAATCGAGGATTTCAACTTTGAAAATCGACTTCGAATTCAAACGAATTTGAAAATCGACTTCGAATTCGTCGAATTTGAGCGAATTTGGATTCAAATTCGAAACAGTGAGGGAGGCTTACCAATAGTGAATATCTCTCACTTACCAATAGTAAATAAATTGATGGTGGCTGCAACGTTTAATGAATAATGAGGTTGGATGACTGTTGAATGACGTTAAAAAAGAAGGCCACAAAACGGAAATGGAGGTGGGGTTTCTCAATGCGAAAAGTCGAATAAAAAGAAATATCATGTAACAGTAATATTATCTTATGCCTAATGTTCGTCAATTGCCATCCAATTGCCATCGCTTTCTTCGATGGTGATCGCCCGGCCTAAGGGTCGCCAGCTACGCCTAGGGCCGATCTTGCGTACAAGACATATATGTCCCTTAAACCCCTATATTGGCTTAATCGATATCAATTAACATACATTATGCTATGTGAATAACTAATATAATATTAATTGATCATCCAAAAATATTTGTTATGGCATAATAAGTAAGAGTTAATTAATTACTCAATAAACATGATTACAAATTATTGTTACTTAATGGCATCAACCCAAATAAATATTAATCATAATAATACGCCAAAAGTTCAATCATAAATGAATTTAAAATTTTACCACGGATGTGACGAAAGAGAGTTGCAGTGAAACCGTTTTCATATAAGCAAATGTTCCACCTCATCTTTCTTTTGCTGCATCTCATCTATACTTATCTAATTTACAGGTATATACTTTTTGAAATTATACGAAAATTTGCAGATAAGATTTTATGTCATTCACATTCATTTTAACTTGGATGCTCATAACATATTCAAACTAATATATTTAATTGCTCGTTCATTAATCATTTTATCATTTGATATCAACATAACGTTTTGAACATTGTGGAAGTTTAGAACTGAGCTCATCGTTTAGGGATACATTTTCCATAGTGTAGTTGAACCCTCCTAAAAATTTATTTATTTTAAAAATATGTAGTTTATTTATATTGAGGTGTACACACAAGTGTGGCAGAAGAGAGGTGTGCTAAAATCATTCTGCTACATCTCTGTTCTAGACACCCTATCTATATAACTATAATTTATAGAGCTATGCGAAAATTCGTAGATTTTTTACTTCACAAGTACCGTTTACAGGCATACGTTCCAGTTTGCCAGTTCCGTTGTCATTCCAAACACGTCCGACGCTGCAATGAGCAAATGACCCATTGTGGAAACATTGAGAAATGGTGCGTTCATGGTTGTTTCAACGTTGATTAGTTAAATACAATTTTTTATAAATTTCTAAAATTAATAATTTATGCAAATGTGGTATGTCTGTTTGAAATTCAGTTTTTTGCGTTACGATTGTATCAAAATGCTCTATATTATTAAATCGGTTTGAACTGAATCCGCAATTTTAAATTTTAATTAATTAATTAATTTTTGCAAATTATTGATACATACTATTTATTAAAAAACAAATAATTAATTAAATATAAATCAATTTATTTTAAAATATACATTTCAAATACTTTATTCATATCCTCCGCTCGTAGCGTGCTACAAATGCATTTTTCATTCATCAACCTTCTTCTCAAATATTCCATCCCCATTGTTCACTCGCTTTCCAAAGGACAGACCCACCCTCTCATCTTCACAATATTTAGGTAATTTTAATGCACATAACACATTTTAAATAATATTTCAAAGTGGTGGCTAGTGTAAGTATTTCAAATATTAAACATATTGGAAGTTTTGATATAATCTCGTATGCACGGAGATAACGTTCATAGTTTCGATTGGACATCCCAAAAGAAGAATTGAACCTAATCGTGTAGCACTATGTATCATGACGGTAAAAAGGGTGTCCAAGAAAAATGTAGGATAACCATTTCATATAAGGAAGCATTCACTGCTCTTCCAATGCATCCAATTTACACACATACGAAATCAAATGAAACATCCAAAATAATCTCCATAGAATTTTGGTTAGTTTGCAAGCTTATAACATAATCAAATCAATAATTTAAACCACAGTTAATATAATCGCAACAAGGTTTGATACTGCAGAATTTTATGGTTGACATTGGCATGATATTTTGAATATGCTTTAAGTCTCCAAATAGTATCATTTTTGATGGAGAATCCACTCACATTGGGTGTCCAATTGTGTAGCTCTATAAATCATAAAGGTCGCATATAACATTAAGGAAAACGATACGTGAGATGGAAATGCTACAAAATGTTATGTTAGTGTCATGCTATTACAATAAAGGAACAAGCATAGAATACACAAGTGGATACCAAAAACTCATGCACGCTAGAAGATTTGTCTATACTTTCAAGTACAACTATAGCAACATTTGCTAGTAAAGGGTAAACCCACATTCCACATTATAGCATATAACAGATCACTAATAAATATAAACCCAAATGATCAAGCTGTTTCTTAATGTTCCAAGAGCAAAAGGTCCCTGAATTGCGCTTAAATTGGGATATATGTTCATGCCATTTCCCAAAAAGGGAGGAAAAATATAGCCATTATTGTACATTCTTATCTTCAGCTATCAAAGAATTTACTTGGTTGATAATTGATTTATTGGGGTTTGTCTTCATAAAATGAAATCCCATTATATCTCTGTATTCACCTGTTCCCAGGCATCTATTGCAGTGATCAAGTCCACTTCCACCACAAACCTTGCACCTGCATAAATTCTTAATTTTTTCAAATTAACTATTTGGGTGATCTTGTATTTTATCATAAGTTAACATAAAAAAATGATTCAAAAATATACAGCGATCAATTATTGATTTAGGAGTTCTCGATGCATACAACATTTCATAAATACACAGCGATCGATTATTGATTTATGAGTTCTCGATGCACAGCATATGACATATGCAGAAGAAATAGATAGTGTTACACCTTACTAATTTTCTGCTCTATCTATTTTCATGTTTTCAGGCTACCATAATAAAGATCATTTACCTATTGATAAATGTCAACTTTGAAAGAAATAATATGATTGAAAACATCATAGTTCATCACAGTTGCATTAGTATTGCAAGTTTTTTTAAAAGCTTTGATTATAAACTTGACAATTTTACTCCTGATCACTTCGGTGGTTCAAGGTTGAACTAACATTTGTGTCATAAAAACATTATGATTTTATTTTATTTCTTAATTTTTTACTTTATTTACTTATATTTTTGGTTAAAGGTTAAAGGGATGCATTATGGTCATTTATTACAAACTTAAGTTAGAAGGTTGTTGTATTGCAGCATAAAACAAGTCTTTGCTAATTCTTCCTTGCCTTTGAAGCAGAGAGTAGCGGAAGGCTTGAAAAAGTCTCGCTTTTTCTTCCAATAGAGTGGAGCAACGGAGACCTTTTTTTTTTATGTCTCAAAATATGAAGTGTAAGAAGGAAAAATGAGCTTGCACAGAGAAATGAAGGAAAAGCTTAAGATGCCATTAAATTCTTAGAAAGCTTACAATATTTTCAAGTGCTCAAATATATCTTCTGAGCTTACAACTACATATATCTATAGTTACACAACCAATTTAACCGGTTATAGAAAACACACACTAGACGGTCATAAATTCTGCCTTTACATAAAATATACGCACTGAAAAAAACAACGATTCAAAACATGTCACCGCATCATTATCTGGAGAAATCTACTACTTTATGTCTGTCTTTATTCTGTAGCGATAAAATTCTTTCTTATCTTTTCTTTAACTTAGTGGAGAATACCTTTAGCTGGAGTAGGTTTACAGCTGTAATGTGATAAGATTGCTTTCAATCCGTGTCTGCCATTTTGTCCATAGGATTAAAGTTTTTCTTATTTTGTCTGTTTATACTCAAATCAAGACTTGACTCGAGTTCTGGTTCTGAATTTTCCTGGACATAAACTAACACATCGTTATTTGGATCGAAAATTATTTCTGCTCCTGGCCGGGGAAGTAGGAGTTTAAGCTCCATTTCGCCTCAAATCTGATAATGTGAACTTTCTGCAACTTTCTGCCTGCAGAACTAACTGTTTCCAATGTGGTGGGGGACTTAATGTTAATTCTGATTGGTGATAACGTCATGGTTTGTCTACTCCAAATCATATCGGAGTACCTTTGTATGTCTGAAAATAACATTTTAGACATCTAGATGCATTATGTCTCATGTACCCTACATGTTTAAAAATAACCATTCGATGCTTGGCTGGTTTGGTTCTATTCTGATTGTCAAATGTAAAAACTGGAGTAGTAGAACTTATACATACTATAATAGCTGGAAAAACTCTTAAATATTGCGTTGCTATCAATGCAAATCTGTTACCAAATCGTTCTAACACCGCCGCTTCTGTTGAATGTGGAAAAGTAATACGTGAAAGCATACCATGGTCGAAAAGATCTACAATCTTATCCATGCGATATGGTAGTTGTGAATTATCAATTCTAACTCTGAGCATATTAGATCTCCTATCCGGTACTACTTTGAACTGAACACTTTCAATTATTCTTTTGTGATAATCCATAAGTAACTTTTGCAGTTCTGCTTGATGCAGATTCCACCTGTCATAAGCAAGTTTTTCAATTTTTAGAACAACCTCTTGGTCTACATGCTTACTTAATTCTTCCAAGATTGATGCTAGTTTAAGTTTAAGGTGATTTGATAGTTGTTGGTAAGTTAAGGTCTTTGGTTTTTTTGGGAGTTGCTATTGTTGTTCATTTCTTTCTGCTGCAAGCTGCTGAATTCGTTTTTTAAGGAGAGTATTGGTATTTTGGGTAAACGTTTCTTGTCGAAACTAGATTTCAAGGAATTGGTTTCGATGGAGGAGTTGTTGAAGCTGTGATTGGGATTTCTGATATAAGTTCTGTAGGTCGTTAAGTTGGGAGGCTTGACTATTCATCAATTCATTTGATGATTGTGATGTTGATGATGTGGTTTGGTCATAAATTTGGTTGCAATCTGGATCAACATAATAATTTGGCCAAAGAAATTACGAACTTCATTTAAATTGTAAAAATCTCGAAAAAAGGATTTTGAAAATCGTTTATAGCCATCTGGACTTGGTTATAGTGTTTGAAAATACCTGTAAAATTTCCTCTAAAAACTAGATAGCAAAAGAAATTTTTTGAAAGGGGCTTCTGCTGGATTTTTGAAAAATAATAAGCAAAGCAGTTGCCAAATTTTTGTTTATTTCTTCGTTCTTGCTCGATCGTTTTAAGGTTCCAGAGATGATCGAGAAGACATTATTGTGATTGATCGTTTATACGAACCAGAGATTTGAACCGCCTAAGGTCATCGTTTTTTAATAGGATTAAAGAGGTCTGACCAAAGGTCATACATGCGATGTTATTGTCCATTGTTTGATTATTGCTGGTTTTAACTGAAGATTGAACTGGAGAGTTGATCGGGGAATTACCCACCGTCGTTTGTTTTTCCCGTTTTACTGATGGACTTGTCATTGAGCTTGTTTCAGTTTTGTCTACTATCGTTTCATTACCCGTTTCATTATTCATGAAGTGGCTTTCCTGCAATTCAAACAACACATTAGAAAAGACTGATGATAATTTTCTAGATAATATGTCGGTAAGATGATTGTTTCTGCCTTTCGTATGTTCGAAATTAATTGTAGGATCATCGTTTTTAAATAGGATTAAAGAGGTCTGACCAAAGGTAATGCATGGGATGTTACTACTCATTGTTTGATTATTGCTGGTTCTAACTGGAGATTGAACTGGAGAGTTGATCAGGGAATTACCCACCGTCGTTTGTTTTTCCATTTTTACCGATGGACTTGCCATTGAGCTCGTTTTAGTTTTTATCTACTATCGTTTCATTACCCGTTTCATTATTCATGAAGTGGCTTTCCTGCAATTCAAACAACTCATTAGAAAAGACTGATAATAATTTTCTAGATAATATGTCGACAAGATGATTGTTTCTGCCTTTTATATGTTCGAAATTGATTGAGTAGCCATCACCTTGAATAAGGTTTTGTAGGTTTAACCATCTCGTTTTATTAATCTTCTTAGAATTTTCGTTTGATATAATTTGGTAAGAAATGAATTTTACTTCTTTTCCTTTTTCTAATTCCTAATTGTTTCAAATGCTAAAAAGGATAAAGCATTTTTGTGTTCTTTATGGTGTAAATTTTTATTTTGCTTTTCTTTTTTTTTGGTTTAAAAAAGTCTAATTCTGCATGTCCACAACACTTTCGAGCCAACTCTGATTGGTATGGGTGATAGTTTATAGGTAATGTATAATTATGTTTACTAAAGGTTATGCTATTTCTGGAGATTGCAATACTACCTCGATAATTTAGGATAAAATTTTACAGTCATAATATGCAACTATTAGAAAACCAATCACTACAGTTATGACCTGAAAAAATATTATTATGGAAACAAAATGTAGTTCGTTATTGGGATGTCAATAAGAAACCAAAAATGGATATGTGGGCAGTATTAGAAACTACCATAGGTCCATTAGCTTTAGGAATATATCAAATTAGGAAAACAGATAATCCAGCCGTTATTACAGAGCAAAAGACATTAAGAAATAACCCATATAATTTCACAAGTTTTATTAGATTATTATTAATTGGTAATGATCCAAGCAAAGACAGTACGCTTATGCAAAACACGGCAATTAGAAATTTAGAACAGCTTAGCATAAGAGATTTTAAATATATTAAAGAATTTAGTCAAGACTTTGCAGTCACTTTAGCACAAACAGAAAAAGCAATGGATGAAGACTTATGTAATAAATATTTCTCCAAATTACCAGGAGACTTAAGACGAAAAATCCAAGAAGATTGGAATGTACAATACGGAACAATACCAAACTAGGAATTGGACCACGAATAATGTTTGTATTCTAAGAATTAGAAAAAAGATGTAAAGAAACAACTTTACATGAACAAATAAAAAGACAAGCATGGACATTTTGTCTAACAGCTATATACACACTACAAGCCTATGGTTATTATAAACCTAAAAAATATCTTAGGAAATTCAAACACTTTGATAAACGAAAAAAAGGAAAGATATGTCAGAAGAAGTAAACCAAATAGACGATGTAATTGCTTCATTTGTGGAGACCCAAATCATTTAGCAAACAGATGTCCTAATAAGCAAAATAACCAACAACGTTCTAATTTAGTTGATGAGATAGGAGAATATGGAATAGAAAGTATAAACGAAAACGATGTTGATGATAACGAATCAACATACAGTATTGTTTCAGATAATGAAGAAGGAACATCACAAAACAGTATTAGTTATACACTAATGAATAACGATAAAGAATGTGAAAATCAATGGATACAGAATAGAGGCAATGATCATATACCTTGCTTTATATGATATAGATATCCAAAAATTACAAACGTTTTCATGCGACATATGCTTCATAGAAATATGTTTTATATTTGCAAAGAAACATTTTAATTTACAACTTACATCAAAAAGACATAATATAACCAGCGAAAAAGTGTTGCTACAAGAAACAATTGAAAAACATGGAGCACAATTAAAATTACTACAATTGAAACTTGACAATTTAAAACAAGAAGTTAATCTATTAAAAAGAGAACAAAAAGATTATAGTCTGATCGAACCAGGAAATACTGCTAAAGAAAAAGAAGTAGAACACATAGATAATCTTAACAACAATATACAAAATATACAGAATTTTCAGTTAACATTAATAAACACAATACATCCCTACTTACAGTAAATTGCCGAGTTTAGTTCGATAATAATAAGTTTATAGATACAATAACTATAATAGATACAGGTAGCACTAAAAGCCTAATTGCACATTCATCAATACCTACACAATATCACACACCTTTAAATTACATTATTACTTCAAAAATGGCTAATCAAAGTTTAATGACATTAACACATAAATTACCAGATGATTCAATGATCCAGTTTAAAGACTTTGCGGGAAATTACAGTTCCAAGTATGAATTAGGACAATGCACTATTACTCTAAAAGAAATTAAAAGTACAAAATTTCTTTTAGAATTAAACTTTATTCTTAACTACAGAGCTAGTATTTCTATTTCCAGAAATAGTATCACTTTTAGTAAACATAACTACACATTACCTACAAACTACTACAACTACCAATCAGAGTTACCTCGAAAGCGTGGTGGACAGGCAGAATTAGACTTTTTTAAAGCAGAAAAAGAAAAGCAAAATAAAAATTTACACCATAAAGAACACAAAAACGCTTTATCCTTTTTAGCATTTGAAACAATTAGGGAATTAGAAAAAGGAAAAGAAGTAAAATTCACTCCTTACCAGATTATATCAAACGAAAATTCTAAAAAGATTAATAAAACGAGATGGTTAAACCTACAAAACCTTATTCAAGGTATTTTGAGAGATATAAAAAAAAGAGTGTCTCCGCTGCTCCACTTTATTGGAAGAAAAAGCGAGACTTTTTCAAGCCTTCCGCTACTCCTCTACTCCTCTGCTTCAAAGGCAAGGAAGAATTAGCAAAGACTTGTTGTCATGAATCAGGTATATTTTCCGCTTCTTCTTTTACACCATTTAGTGTTGAATGTGTTTAATTTTCTTTTACGATATCTTTTAGGAATTTACCTAGAAGATTTTGTATCATTATTAGCTTGTTTTATTGATTTCTTTCTAAATAATAATATGTAAAATCGGTAAAATCCTTACCCAAGGGTGTTGAATTAACTAACTAGTGCAGTATTACATAGAATCTGCACTAAAGTTTTGTAGTACGTAGAAGTTCAAGATTTACAGTTCCATCACTTGACCTCTCTAGACCATTAGGCACTGTTTTTATAATTTAACTACATATTTTAAGATAAATAGTGCTTTTACTGAGAATTGAAGCACTCGAGAATTTTGGAGTTAGAAACTTGGGTTCAAAGGAGCAATGGCTAGACCATCAGCAAGAAAGCAAGTGATAGAGAGGAGCAATCAGGAGGAAAGTCAAGAGGCTTCCTCTAGAAATGGAGCAGATGGAGCATCCATCTACATCACCAGAGGAAATGTAAGCCATGATGAAAAGACAAGAGGAGATGATGCAGGCTCTTCTCAGACAATTCACGCAAGCAGAAAATGCAGAAACTCAGATCCATGGAGCCAGATCAGAAGCGCTCAACCAGCAGGCAGAGGGAATGATTCAGCAAGGGGCAACCCCCAATCAACAGGCAACTAACAATCCGGATGAACCCGGACTCGGGGTGCACCACCAGACAATGTTGAACCAGTTCATGGAGGAATTTCAGCTAACACCACGCAACAGGATGCTGGCAGGAATGTAAGAGCAAGAGATGAAGAGTATGTACCAGAATTACCTCTGAGACTCAGGGGGCAACCCTTGACGGACAATGCTGAATTAGCCGAGATCATCAGACGAACCATGCGCGGAGGTTTGACCAATAGAGATCTGAAAGGAGTAAACAAGAGTCCGTTCACTCATGAAATTAGGATAGCTCGGAATCCGCCAGATTTCAAGCTACCTAACGTGGAAATGTACAATGGCAAGGCCGGTCCAACAGATCACTTAATGAGATATACAAGACACATGGAATTGCTGGGGGCATCGGAAGAAGTTATGGCTCGATGTTTCCCTTTATTCTTAACGGACATAGCCGCTATGTGATTCAGGCAGCTGGAGGAAGGATCTATTGGGACATGGACAGAGTTGGTGGACAGGTTTCTGAAGCAGTTTCGAGTACATATCAAAAGACCAAAGAATGTAATGACGCTGACATCGGTAAAACAGAGGACAGACGAATCACTCAGAGCTTTCTTAACTCGGTTCAATGCAGAGGTTGCTTCGGTGGATCGGCCGGATCCATCGATGGTTTTAATGGCGGCAGTGTCAGGAGTTAGAGAAAATTCAGATTTAAAGTGTCACTAATACGAGACCCTCCGATGGATCTCGGGGAATTCTTTCACGAAGTTGAGAAATTCCTTCGGCAGGAAGATGCATGCTCGAATATGAAGTTAAAGAAGGTGAATGCGGCTGAGCACGGAGGGCCATCCAGCGGAGGCTTGGAAAAAGAAAAAATGAAGCTGGATGACGAATTAGGAAAGGCTAGAAAGCGGTGGAGAGAGCAAAAATTCTCCACCTACACAGGATTGAACGAGACGCTGGAACGGATTTATTTGGAGGCTCGGAATCGTCTTCCCTACCGAAGGCCGGCTAGGAGAGAACCCTCCGAACGTGAGAGGGCATCAGGAAAACACTGCCTCTTCCACGATTTGGACAGGCATGATACCAACAGCAGCTGCAGGCACTCAAATGACATAATTGAGGAGCATGTAAGGAATGGACAGTTGCAACAATACGTCAAAGCTCGGAAGACAGCGGTAAGGCAGGAGCAACTACCGTCTACCTCACACAGTGATGGTACGAGGCACAGGAATGATGGCCGATTGGTTATCAATTGACTGTGATATTATGAAATAAGTAGCAAACTACAGGCAAACGGCCAAGTCACTTACTCATGTACGGGGACGGAGATAGCCTCTAGGTATGCTCTGAGATGATGATAAACCGCGACGCTCTGGTTTGTGAAATCTATTTTTTTTTCTGTTTTGGCTTGGGCATTTGTTTTTTCCTGGTTTGGTTTGAACTTCTGGTTTTGTTTGTTTCTTGGTTTGGACTTTTATTTGGATGATTGCTTTCTGGTTTGAATATTGGTTTGGATTTTTGATATGGATTTTGGATTGGCTTTTGATTGGATATTTTATCTGGTTTTTGATAGATGGTCGTTAGGTATGGTTTATACCTGGCAATGGGTAGGTCGCTTTGTCCAAGCACGGCAAATCGACTTATTCAGGTCGTCGAGTATGAACTATGCTCGGCAAGGGTACAGAGAGACCAGGATTCGGCCTAGGACTTAGGCCCTATATTATCGGTTACTATTTCAGGTCGTCGAGTATGGGCTATGCTCGGCAAGGGTCAGGAGAGACCAGGATTCGGCTTAGCACTTAGGCCATATATTATCGGTTATTATTTCAGGTCGTCGAGTATGGACAATGCTCGGCAAGGGTCTGGAGCGACCAAGATTCGGCTTAGGACTTAAGCCATGCATTACTCAATGTTCAGGGACACTGGACTACGGTCGTCAGGTGTGGATTGTGCTTGACAAGAACCCGAAGAGGTTACAGATATGAATATCAACTATGAACGGCAGAGGATTTGGATAGTGACCTGGAGAGGTCCTAGGTTCGGTTATTGGTTATTGGATATGGATGAGACATGGACTTTGGATGTTGAATTTGAGGCTATTCAAAACACATCTTCCAACAGTAAGGCATGTTTTGAGGGACAAGTGTTAACCCGCCTTTTTACAACACTTACGGACATGAGGGTTAAATTTAATCGACTGCACGTTCGTCAAGGTTGGTGTACGATGGATTCAGTCGACCGGATGGGTGGATGACGCAACGCACTTGAAAGATGGAAAGTGGATTGGACACGGATGGATCGACTATAATTTGGGTCAAGGAATGTGGTTCGGTCTGGAAGTTAGAAGCCGTTCGACACAAACCTCGCTCGGCATCCTCCCCTCACTCGGCACTCGATGGTGATTCGGCATAAATGGTTCGTCTGACATTCACGTTCGAATAGCATTCAAGAGTACTCGGCATACAGTAGCGCTCGGCATCCAGGAGCGCTCGGCATTCAGAAGTGCTCGACATTAGAGATCGTTCGGCATGATGGAGGTTCGGCATTGAAGGGATCGTTCGGCATCAGGTATCGTTCGGCATTGGATGGATCGTTCGACATCAGGTATCGTTCGGCACCAGGTATCGTTCGGCATTGGATGGATCGTTCGGCATTGGATGGATCGTTCGGCACCAGGGATCGTTCGGCATTGGATGGATCGTTCGGCATCAGGTATCGTTCGGCACCAGGGATCGTTCGGCATTGGATGGATCGTTCGGCATTGGACCTCGTTCGGCATACAAGTGCATTCGGCATTGGATGAGCGCGTTCGGCATATTTATGCGTTCGGCATGGCAACCTCGTTCGGCATACGAGTGCGTTCGGCATAATTATGCGCTCGGCATACGAGTGTGTTCGGCTCGGCATTTTGGTTCGGCATGGGCCGTTCGGCCCATGATGAGCTCAGGTTACTCAGAGAGCCCAACAACTACCTGAACGTGTCTATAAATAGAGCATGAAGGGCTTCAGAAAAGGGATTTTCTTCTCCTCTTCTGCTTTCTGACTTTCTACTTACTAAGACTAAGGCTAGTCTACCACTTTGTAACTGTAATCAATTGTTACATCAATAAAATAAACTTCTGAAGTGGACGTAGGCCGGAGTTAGCCGAACCACTATAAAATCTGTTGTTCTTGACTGCTTTCATTTCAATTTTGATTGTTCTTAATATTATTACTCTCTACATATATCATGTTTGTGAGCTGTGATTGTGACTTGGTGCTTTCATCTGGATTTGGGTGTTGGTGACCAATTTTGACGCTAACAAATAGGCTTAATGATCGGTACCCTAAGTGTAGGAATGGTCCTAAAATCTCTTAATGTTGTAGTAAGATACCTGAAATTATCATCATTTTGCTAACTGATACCACAGTCTTAACCGTAAGGCCAGGGGGAGCTAAATTAATAGATTAAAAACTTTGTTTCAAATGTACTGTAGGTTTAGGGAAAAGAAATCAACTCTTCTTGCTTATGTTTTCCATATTTGAAATATTTCTATCTTCTACTACTAAAAAAAGGAATTGGTCGTATTAAGCTTCAACTGTGACTGCTTCGCTGTGGTCCAATTTACATGTTACCTTTCCATCCTAATCAAAACTTTGTAAATGAATCCATTTACGTGTGCATGTGGCAGCACATCATGCGTGTTGCTATACCAGTACTCACAAAAACTTTCCCTAGTAAGTTGTCATTTCATTTCAACAATTGCTAAAAAAGAAACATAAAACAATAAATTTTTTACCAATGAAATGCTACTGAACACTAATAAGTACGCAATGATGACAAAATACATCTCAGAGGTTGGATATCATCATGTTTTAGTAGTGTTTGAGAATTAACGAAGATCTAAAGGTTGAGATGTATTGCATGCAGCTTAATTCTAAGCTTAATATACTAGAAAAAATGAATTTACCATTTTGGCCATTCCCCTTTGGGAAGCACAGCCAAATGTACACAATTAGTCCTCCCTGCATCAGACAAGAATTAATTACTATTATGTAATCACTGAGCTATTTAGTTTTACTGTTTTGACATAAATGGAAAGAAGAGAAAATTTTCAAAAACCTCTTCCTCGGCATTGGTAACAGTCTACTCTTCCACTTCCATCGCACACAACGCAAGGTTGATCCGGTTTCATGACTTTTTCTTTATAAACATTGGACTACAAACAAATAACAAATGCACTGCATTAAAATCATTTACGTCATGATAAAGATAGCCAAATGTTGACAATGTTCTACCTCAACATGTTTCCAATTTCTTCAGAAAAATATATATCTTACAGCTTGGTATAAAGTAATCTGGGTAACACGAATACGTGTACGTATCAGAATGTTGTATGTATTATTTGTGCATCCTCTCAAACAAGAGTAAATGTTACATGCATAAATGGACAACTCCGAACAAGCAATTTGCATTATCGATTATGCTTATACACACATGTTTGAAATTAATGACTGTTTATATTTGACAGTTTGAAGAAATAAACCATTCAAAAACACAATACATTCAAGGTGACTGTTCAATCATTTTAGTCGGATTAGTGTAAATGCCAAGTAGATAGTAAAAGTACACAAGCATAGGGTTCGAATTTTCGCACTATTGTGCACATTTGTTTGTTTTTAGAAGCTGGTTCTCACATTGAAGTAGAAGAAGGAGGGGGAGAAGAAAAAAGCTGCTATACGTATAAACTTGCATAACGTGGATAGCATATATTCACTCAAGTAACTTAATTGATTAAACGATTTCAACCTTCCCAAACTTCATATGGTGTAGCCTTTTTTTTTCAATGAGCGTAATCCTATCAATGTTGAAATCCAGTCCACACATCCCTACGTGGGGCAACATATGAGTTTGGCCATTACTCACACACAATGCGACACCTCAACAAGCAAAACTAGTAAAAATATGCAACTCAAGGAGCTGCCAATATGTGAGTATATCTTCTTTGGAAACATTTGCTACAAAAATGGGAATTAAAACAATGTTTGTTACTTAATTAAAATGGAAATGAAGGTACATCTCTCGCAAAAATTTGTGTCATTTCATGCATGAGTAGTTAATTGTAACTCTATTTAGTTTAAACTATACAATTTCGACACATTGTTGGAACAAGAATATGCACTGTAAATAATGTATTGAAAACTACAAGCAAAACATAGTCCAACAACATGCTTTATATGCACGAATAAATTATGTACATTTGTAGGTACACACAACGAATGTATACATGTAGAGGGACTTGCATTCAATCGAACAAGATATGGTACTCAACAATACATGTGGGTGGATAGACATCATATTTAGATCATATTTAGGGGTGAGCAATGTTTGGTTAAACTAAATAAACCAACCTGTTACACACCCAAAGTGTGTGTCAGTGTGCAGGGTGCAGAACAGGGAGAGGAAGGCAACAAACAGCAAGCAAATTGTGGAGTGAATAGGGAATTAGAGAAATAAAGAAGAAACAAATCATAAAGGGCTTGCATGAAAGAAATGCATGGTGAAAGGAATCTTGGCAAGTGGTCCTAGGACAAGTGTCAAGCCAGCATAGAATTGGTTGTTAACTTTTTTTTTTCTTCTTCTTTTGCACGTATAGACAAAAAATGCTAATATATAAGCTGTGTGTAGAAAGAGAAAGTAAGAGAGATTTCACTACCTAATTTCTGTTTCTTTTTTTCTGTTTCCTTTTCTTCCTATTTTTTTGTGTTCTCTTGTTCTTTGTATTCTCTACCATAGCCAGGTTCTGATCATCATGGTGAAGCCGAAAACCAAAAGCTTGAGCGAGCTCTCACAAGTGGTATCAGATTTGCCAACAGATCCGCAGCCACTTTCGCAACACAACTCAGATCCACCAGATCCAAAACAAAAGCAGTCATTGCCATCATCTTCAAAGCAAGGTCAGGAATCATCACAAATAACCGTTGATTGGAAAAACAAACAGGATGAATTCAATACAAGTATTGTGCTGGAAATCTCAGATATGAATTCAAATATATCACAAATGCAAGATGCATTGAAATCTATGATCATCAAACTTGATAAAATGACCATGTCAGATTCCTTCCAACCTCCCAATATTGCCACACATACTTCAACTCCAAACCCACATCCACCACCATCTTCACAACCCATCAGAACCAGACCTCCAAGTATTCCAACCCTGTCAACAAACCCACAAATCACTCATCAATCTGCTCCATTTCCACAACCACATTCATTCTCACAAGTCTCCCCACATCAGCAACAAGCAAATAATCTGAGTTTCACTATACCTCAGATTAGTCTACCTACACAAACTCCTCATATTTTCTCTACGCAACCCTCTCACTTACCTCACATACCAGTTATCAACACCGCTCAAACTCCTCCAACCACAAACTTCTCACCACAACAACCATTTCCTCATATTCAACCTCAGTTTCAATACCCATACCAACCTTTTCCTTTTCCCACTCCCACACCACCACAGTCAGACCCAAGAAATCCATTAACACCCAAAATTTGTCAACACAAATCCCTAAAACTGGAGTTTCCAAGTTATAATGGTGAAGGGAACATATTAGGATGGCTGAGACAAGTTGAACAAGTTCTTGTTTATCATGAAATACCATTTACTGAATGGGTTCAGGTATGTGCTTTTCACTTAAGGGATGAAGCATTACAATGGTTCAACTGGTATTTAACAAATGTAGAAAATGCAGCACTATGGCCAGTTTTTCACTCGGAAATTCGAACACGATTTGGACCGCCAGAAATGATAAGGCCCTTTGAATCACTAGCAAATCTGAAACAAACAACATCTGTTAGGGAGTATTTGAGCAAGTTTGAGCAGTTAGCAGGACTCTTAGACAAGCTTCAACCAAGTTATTTAATTGATAAATTTATAGGGGGACTAAAAGAGGATATCAAGTTCGAAGTCTTAGCTGCTAGACCACAGTCTTTTAAAGATGCAGTTACCTTAGCAAAAACTTTTGAAGAAAAATATTTCCTCCAGAGGAAGCCATGGAAGCAACTAACATATAACCCTTCAATGACAACCAATCAAACCCAAGGTACCAACCAAACCAAACCAGACCATAGACCTTTCCAATACCCCAAATTACACCCCTCGGATATTATGAACAGAAGAAATAAAAATTTGTGTTATACTTGTGATGATAAGTGGTTTCCAGGGCACAAATGTCCAAACAAAAAAGTATTCATCATGGAAGGATTTTACTCCACTGAAGAAAGTAATGATCCATCTGATCAACTAACAGATGAGCAACATAACTCACCTCTTGAACAAATTCCAGCAATATCACTTCAGGCAATGTCAGGATTACCAGCTGCACATACAATAAGATTACAAGGAACCATATTGAGCACTCCAGTTAACATTTTAGTAGACACCGGCTCCACTCATAGCTTCATTAATGATAAATTGGCACGTAAAATTGGGCTAGAAATAATACAGTCTAATGACTTCGAAGTTTTAGTGGCAAGTGGGGAAAAACTACAAGGAACTGGAACATGTCACAGTGTCCCACTAAAATGTCAAGGGCTAGTTATGCCTATTGACCTATTACTCCTACCATTAGAAGGATGCCAAGTAGTTTTGGGAGTTCAGTGGCTTAAACAATTTGATGACATTATTTTCAACTTCAAGAACCTGCAGCTCAAATTTAATTATAATGGTCAAAACATTATATGGCAAGGCATGAAAGTACCAGTAAACAAGATTGTGGAGCAAAAAGAAATAGACAAGGCAATGACAACTAATTCCCTGTGTTTCTTCCTACATATCCATCAAATACACAAACCTGAGTTAGAAACACCTCTTCTCACACAAATTCAAAACCACAACCCACCCATCCCTCCTCCTATCCAAAATATCATCCTTCAATATCCAACAGTATTTCACAAGCCATCATCCTTGCCTCCTCAAAGAGCCATTGACCATAAAATTCCACTCATTCCAGCTGCTCAACCAGTTTCTCTGAAACCCTATAGACATTCCTACCACCTAAAAAATGAGATAGAAAAATTGGTTGAAGAAATGCTAAATGCCGGAACAATAAGACATAGTCATAGCCCTTATTCTTCACCAGTAGTGATGGTTAAAAAGAGTGATGGCAGTTGGAGAATGTGCATTGATTATAGAGAACTCAACAAAATAACAGAAAAGAGCAAATTTCCTATTCCACTAATTGATGATTTATTTGATGAACTAGCTGGAGCAAAATTTTTCACCAAGCTTGATCTTATGTCAGGCTACCATCAAATCAGAATGCATGAAAAGGACATCCACAAAACTGCATTCAAAACACATGAAGGACACTACGAATTCTTGGTCATGCCTTTCGGCTTGACCAATGCACCAGCAACCTTTCAGTCCTTAATGAACACAGTTTTTAAAAACTATCTCCGGAAGTTCATTCTAGTTTTTTTTGATGATATTCTTATATATAGCAAAAACTGGAAAGATCACTTACATCACTTAATCTTGGCCTTGCAGGTTCTCAAAGACAATCAACTAGTCGCAAAAATCTCTAAATGCAATTTTGCACAAGAAAAAGTTGATTATTTGGGACATGTAATCTCTCACAATGGAGTTGCAGTTAATTTCTCAAAAATTCAAGCAATTAAAGAATGGCCTACACCTACATCTTTGAAGTCACTTAGAGGATTTTTGGGACTCTCTGGCTATTACAGGAAGTTCATAAAGAATTACGGAATCATAGCAAAACCACTTACCGAATTATTGAAGAAGAATGCCTTCATGTGGAACTCTATGGCTCAACTAGCATTTGAACAACTAAAGGACAGCCTCACTCAACCACCTGTTCTAGCTATGCCTGATTTCTCCAAAGAATTTATTTTAGAATGTGATGCATCAGGGAATGGAATAGGAGCTGTGCTCTTACAAGAAAACAAGCCAATAGCATTTATTAGTCAAGCTTTACAAGGGAAAAATTTATTGTTATCAACTTATGAAAAAGAACTACTAGCCTTAATTCTTGCTACAAAGAAATGGTCTCAATATTTATTGGGAAAGAAGTTTGTGATAAAAACCGACCATCAGAGCCTTAAGTATTTATTGGACCAAAGATTGAATCACAGCATTCAACACAAATGGTTAAATAAACTTCATGGATTTGACTTTATGGTTCAATACAAACCTGGGAAAGAAAATACTGTTGCTGATTGCTTATCAAGAAAATTTGATGAATCCAGCACTCAAAATGCACTCCATTTCCATGCAATCTCCATAGTGCAAAGCCCATGGCTAGAGGAAATTAAGAAACTATCAATTACTGACCCATTTTATATATCAATTGAACAGAAAGTGCAGGACCCTGAATCTAAGTATAAAAAGCTAAATGGACTGTTCTTTTACAAAGGAAGAATTTTGATTAGCCCAAAAGCAACACAACTTAAAGATAAATTACTGCAAGAATTCCATGCTTCACCACTTGCAGGTCATTCAGGGGTTCAAAGAACATTACACAGAATTAAGCAAGTTTTTCATTGGCAAGGTATCAAATGTGATGTTCAGAAATTTATAGCTTCATGTGATATTTGTCAAAGAATGAAAGTAGAAAATATACACTCCCCTGGGTTGTTGCAGCCTCTTCCGATTCCTGAACAAATCTGGGATGATATAAGCATGGACTTCATTGTTCAACTTCCTAAAAGTCAATCCTATTCGGTCATTTTAGTAGTGGTTGATAGACTTTCAAAGTATGCTCATTTTCTACCACTTAGTCACCCTTTTTCTGCACAGCAAGTTGCTCAAACATTTTTTGACAATGTAGTTAAACACCATGGCCTCCCCAGATCAATCATCAGCGATAGAGATTCAATCTTCACAAGCCTATTCTGGAAAGAATTATTTAAACTTCAAGGTTGTAAATTATCATTTAGCACAGCGTATCATCCTCAAAGTGATGGTCAATCTGAAGCAGTAAATAAAATATTGGAATGTTATCTCCGTTGTTTTTGTAGTCATAAACCTAAAGAGTGGAACAAGTGGTTATCATTGGCAGAACTTTGGTACAACACAACATGGAAATCAAGCACAAATACAACACCTTTTGAAGCTGTTTATGGCAGGAAACCACCAACAATTCTCAGTTATGTCCCAAAAACAGCAAAAGTTCAACAAGTAGAAGAAGCCTTATTTGCTAGAGATGTCACATTACAGATTTTGAAAGACAAGCTGATCTTAGCTAAAGAGAAAATGAAGCATTTTGCAGATAAAAAGAGAACATTTCGAGATTTTCAAGTTGGCGATTGGGTGTACCTTAAACTTCAACCTTATAGACAGCTAACAGCAGGTAGTAGACACACCCACAAACTCTCCCCTAAGTACTATGGTCCATTTAAAGTACTTGAGAAAATTGGGACAGTTGCTTACAAGCTACAACTTCCAGAGCAGGCAAAGATTCATCCTGTGTTTCATGTTTCCCAACTCAAGAAAATGATCGGAGCCAATGTAACCATTCATTCAGACTTACCTTCATATGATCAGCAGATCGTGGAAGAACCTGAGCGAATTTTAGCTAGAAGAATGGCCAAAATCAATAACACCAACACTACACAAGCATTAATTAAATGGAAGCAAAGAGGTGAAGATGAGGCCACTTGGGAGAATTATTGGGATTTGGTAGCTAAATTTCCCGCATTCGACCTTGAGACAAGGTCGAATTTTATAGGGGAGGGGAGTTGTTACACACCCAAAGTGTGTGTCAGTGTGCAGGGTGCAGAACAGGGAGAGGAAGGCAACAAACAGCAAGCAAATTGTGGAGTGAATAGGGAATTAGAGAAATAAAGAAGAAACAAATCATAAAGGGCTTGCATGAAAGAAATGCATGGTGAAAGGAATCTTGGCAAGTGGTCCTAGGACAAGTGTCAAGCCAGCATAGAATTGGTTGTTAACTTTTTTTTTTCTTCTTCTTTTGCACGTATAGACAAAAAATGCTAATATATAAGCTGTGTGTAGAAAGAGAAAGTAAGAGAGATTTCACTACCTAATTTCTGTTTCTTTTTTTCTGTTTCCTTTTCTTCCTATTTTTTTGTGTTCTCTTGTTCTTTGTATTCTCTACCATAGCCAGGTTCTGATCATCATGGTGAAGCCGAAAACCAAAAGCTTGAGCGAGCTCTCACACAACCAAACTAATTCAGTTTGGTCGGTTTGATTTGGTTTTGAAACTAGATTGATTTTTAATCGGCCCATAAAAAATTTTAGTTCGATTATTGATTTAACCAAATTAACCGAACTTTTATTATATTTTTAAAATTACTAATGGTATAATATTTTTTTAGATTATTTTAGTGATCTAAATAAAACTTATTTATCATATACGTGCCAAAATTACTAGTAGAAAACATATTAATGCTAAATAAAAATATTTTGATCATATATTTAGATTATATTTCAAATTACAATGAATATTCTAAACATAAAACAACGTGAATCGTTTTTAGTTTGGTTAAATCGGATAACTAACCGAACCAATCAAACTTAATTTGATTGAGTTGGTTTGGTTTTCATTTGTATTGGTTTTAGTTTGGTTTAACAATTTTCATTATCGGATAAACCAAATTAACAAAACGCTCACCCTTAATCATATTTATACTAGAAAGAGTGATATATTGCAAATAAAATATCAAGCAAATAAAGTGTCAAACAACCCCAATTGTACATCCAATATATAATCGGAATAGACTTGTTCAAGTTCAACACATTACTTTTCATATAAGTTACAGATAACTCAAAAGTAGAAATAAATTATAAATAATAGGCTTATAAAGAAACTTCCTACAGGCGATAATTTGAAAATTAGATTGTAGATTTGTGTATGTTACCTCGGTCTTGACAACCCAAGAAGGTTTTGAAAGTCCGATACGGGAGGAGCTATTTCCGATACTAGGGGTAAATTCGGCCGGGTCGGCTCTTGTATTCCGTATGGATACGGGCGAAGATGCGGCTGTTGCAAACATGGAAAACAGATGAAACTGTTTGCTAGATGAAAACAAACGAAAATTAGAATAAATTATATTATACGGGCAAGTCGGTTAGCGTAGCAAATTCGATTTACCGGAAATAGAATGGCCAATTCTAGAATTTTTTCCCCAAACCCGTCTTACGTACGTTCTCACTCTAACCTCCCACGCTACACTTTATGGAGACTAGTGAGTGGTCGTCATTCGCACACGTGCATTGTTATAATCCATGGATCATAACATCAACAGTGCAAATGAAATGGTAGATCGAAGTAGTGAGCATATATTGCAAATACATGCTAACGGACAATGTAAATCGAATTAATATGTCAGGGCAAACACGGTGTGTGCTTGCAATGGTAATGTATGCAACAACGGTAATCATACATAGTAAGTTAGGTTGGAGCAGAGTGTTTTTAAAAATACACATGTAATGCATATGAAAGCAAACAAAGTTAATGTGATACATCACGATGTACAGAGGAAAAAAAAAAGGTATGGAAAAAAAAAGTTGATGACTACACTAAACAGAGAAGCAGTAGGTATAGACTGGAAAAACATGAATGCATTACAGTTATGAAATCATGAAATAGTACAAACTAATTTCGTTGCTTCTTCTCTCGAATCTTGGTTGCATTAGACACTGCATTATGCTATTCTGTATCAACATCCTGTAGATAAGAAGAAGAAAAAATAGGGCATAAGTTTAGAAGCATAAAAAATATAGCGGTAGCAGAAGGTGATGAAATTAACTGAATATGAAGTGTCGTAGTAACTGTTTTGAAAGGTGAAGCAGTTACAGGCAGGTGTGTCCATATATACAACAGTCAAGCAACGCTTGATATGGACAAATATGTGCGTTGTGAACTCATCGAAGAACGTACCGTAGGAGAATCGGTTAAACGTTGTGTGTGAGATACAATATTTGTTGGCAGACATAGTACTCTGCAGAAGGAAAGAACACATTGGTAGAACTAAGTACTGTCAATGGGAAGTGGTGAAAAAAAAAAGGTTAGAAAACTGCACTTGAATAACAATTCCTCTTCGCATTGTCTTTCTGGTGACTGGTGGATCAGAAGCACGCACAAGTGGATGAATGATACCATCGTCGTCCTAGCAAAACAAATGAATGTCCTTTCTGTGATACCAGTTGGACAGACAAAGAACTGTAATAATTGCATATCAAACCTGATCAATACGTTTCTTCCCTTTGATGTCTGCCTCCGACGGTGTCTCATGCTTATCCGTTTTCGAAAGAGAAACTAAGTTAGAACTTTGATCGCTATGTGGAGTGAGCTGTAATTTTCAAGTGTTCCGAAATAGAGGAAAACGTCAGTAAACGAGAAAATAAGTTCGTAAATTCTTGGTTAATATATAACCATGGTTGAGAACAAACCGTCTCAGTCACAGATACGTTTTTCGTGATTTTTCTGGTAATGAGGTAAGCATCTGGATTATTCATCTCATATTTACTTGGTATGAATTCAAACAGTGTTTCGGTCCCCGAGAGGTTGTGGAAAATCTTCTCAATTTTATGGACCTCATTTTCTTGCAGCATGAAACATTATTTTATACCACACCGTGTATAGCATGTCGTTACTAATGTTAAGTCAACAGGGTTCAATGCGTAGCAGTGTAGATGCATTTGATATTATAATGTAGATTGTATTGAAAAGTGAAGTAGAATAACCTAATGTAAGTTTGGATGACGTGATACCTGCCTGGGCATTAATGAGTAGAGCAGAAAAAGCAATATAAATAAGCCAGTGCAATTTGAAAATGGAAGGAGCAGAAGATGTATAAAAGTTGTTCAAACAGTCGGTATTCACCTAGTTGTGCATTCATAACTTGTATTTGTTAGTGTGTTAATCGGGTGTCTACCACCTACACGTTCCAAGATGAGTAAATTAGTTTGGTTGAGCAGTGGGACGCTATAACGCGTGGTAAACCAACAACTCATGATGGCCAGAACGTTTCATCCACAAAATGGTAGGCAGTGGATAGCATGATATGACGGTATGGTTCAGTATTTACGTGGGAAATAATGGTCACATATTTAAACCAAATTGGAGTATGTACATTGTAAGCAAAAACTTGAAACCCATAGTGATATAACAGTATGGTTGTTGTCTATTTGGGTAATATTATTTACAACCCAGAATGAGCAGTACGCATAGGGAGTTCGTGTAGTTAGTCGTGTAAGAATAGCGTGAACCAAAGTTGGCTGCTCTAATGCAAGCAATGATATAGTAATATGATAAACTTACATCCACATACATTCACTTCTGATTAAAGCGAGCATAGTTATAGAAACTGCAAAATAAAATGCGTAATTATGTTATTTTACCAAGTTAAGTACGGCAAGCATGTCGTCAACCTTCTGTCCAAGTAGTCATTCCGCCTCCTTGTCAAAAGCGGTGGTAGTAGTAGATGTAGAGAAGTCCAATATGTCAACATTTAAACGGTACCTAAGAAATATTTTTTTAGTAGTCGTACTTTTTTTTTCCAAGAAAAGAAAACTGCAGAACAAAGAATTCGACAAACGGTACCTATTTACGGGATGGACTACCATTCGATGGCATCCGGTGCAGAAATATTTTGTGCCCTCAAAGTGAGCTGTAGACTTGCAGAATGCGCATGAAAGATAGCTCCAGGTAGAACTTTTCAACTGCACAATGGTTGCTGGCACGACATATATTTTACCATGAATAAAAGTGTTATTGGCATATATTTATCGCTACATTTGCATAACTGTTTGTTTAAGCACGATCAACTGAAATGAAGACGTTTTGCAAGTGTGTAATGTACGGAGCTAATTTTGTTAAACAAAAAGTGTACACTTCTCCAGTCCGCATGCGTATAGAGTATGTATGGTAATGTTTATATGTTGTAAACCGTTTGCCAATTAAAATTAAGCAGTGTTGGAAAATATTCTCGTTACACCTAGCACAACTATGTTAAAGGTAGTATGGCAGTAAACTTCCGTATGAACCTATGTCAGCCAGCTAATAGACCGTGAAGCATTCCATATTTACTGATGGGGTTGTAATTGAGACAGTGTATTTCTGGGCTAGCACGTGACAGGCACCAAGTGCTCATACAAAGTGCAGTATGTGTATCCTGAAGCTAAACTGCATACCCAGTCCTATATTGTGGAAAATCAAAGTATAATGTAACTTATTTTCATCCCAGCACTAATGCAATTTCTTGAGCAAGAAAAAAGTGGCGAATGGTGTGTCGTGTAACAGTAGTGTGGACCAAAGTGATAAAAACTGTATACCTACGTGAGTAACTTTTTTCCAATCAAAAGTGTAATATATACAAAAAGATTGGTATAAATATAGTAGTGTAAAAACCGGAAGTACAAATGCATTACGGACAAATACACAAATTAAGGAAAATAGTATATAAAAGTATTACAAAGACAACGTTAATGCCGTACGGCAAAACAGTTGGATGTAAAAGATAACACCAAGGTTTGGATGCAAACATATGTTATGTGCATTGATAGGTAAACAAAGTTTCAGACGGTTCAACATTAGGTGTGGGATAGTCTACGCAGTTAGCATATTGACGACTTGTGTTGGTGATATTGCAGTGCACATGAAAAAAAATAGTGAACTAATAATATTTATACACGGTAACTCAAGTTTTGTTGCAAAGTGATCGGAGAAACATTATACAGAACGTTAGACTTAATTTTTTTTCGCAGCAGCCCCGGTACACATACAGATCAATGGAAGGCTTAGGAAGGAGTCGGTAGGTTAGCAAAAATATTTGACCGCATATCAAACTTGTGTTGCAGTCGACGTGTGGAAAACGACCAAAAGTAGAGCTCATTTGTTGTTTTCGGTTATTTCCAAACTGGTGCATGCCCAGAATTCAAGCAGAACATAATTGATAGGGGTAAAATAACTATGTGCAATCAATGAAAGGGGATGGATGGTGGTGGTCAAATTTTATGATTATGCGCGCATTGCGTGCAAGAGCAACGCACCCGACAGTCAGCAGTCCTGACGTCAATCAACAACTGGGCGAGTGTAGTGTTTGTTCTTTCTAGTACAGCAGAACGGTCACCAGAGGAGTGGTTTATGTACTCAATCTTTTTTGCAGCATGTTGGTTCGATCTGTGCAGGTCAAATAATAGAGCAAATGAAATGAAACGATCAAACAAATGCACAACATGTAAAGAAATCATACTTGTTTTTAACGACATCTAGTTCAGGCAAATCAATGTCCAGATATATTTTTGTTGCTTTAGTAGAGCTGAAAGTAAATGCACCTGACAAGAGAAATATAAGTTAGAGGGCAACTGTTTTGTGGCGGAGATAGGTAAGTACAGTGATCAACGGTGTACGGCAGGTATGTGGCGACTGTCAATGAGGTGACAACAACGGTAGGCGAATTCTCAAACTTGTCCACCACAGATTGGTCAAGTAAATCCTATGGCTTTCCCAAAGCGATACGACACTTGTATTCCCACTAGATGATAAATAAGATTAGTATAGTGATTGGTTGACTACGGTAAAAAAAAATGAAATGGCGCCACCTATTGCTTTCCACGTGCAACTCTCGTTTTAGTGATTGTGTCCCACTTTTAGAAGTTATAGCAAATACATTAGTCACGGCCCGTAACACACCACCCAAATCTGTAATAAGCCACAAATGAACAACATGAGTGTGCATAGATTCAATAACGGGGACAGGTGATATATACGATGGGGAGAAAGAGTACCCGTAAGTTTATTTATACAGCATAATCGGGTTATAAGCGTGCTTTCATCAGCAAAGGCGAACTTATACCGTGGTATTCTATCCATTGCATCCTCCACCTTCATTGCTCGGGTGTTTCTTCATAGAACTATTATTCAGTCGTCATGTATAGTTCTGTACGTTGCTTCCATGTTTTGGACGTTGAACCATGTCACGTCATACACTGAAGGTTCTTTAAACACATCTTCGAACTGATGTAGTATATGCTTTTGAACCGTGCCAACCTTCTCATTTCCTTGTCACATTCCATAGGAAACTTGAGAAATGGGTCCAAACAGCTTGTGAAATAAATATTTTGCATCTATGTATTAACTGTACAGTAAAAACGGTCCAATGGAAAGTGCAAGTGCGGGAGAGAAATGGATGTACATGGAAGAATGTGAATTAGTGTCGGTGCGTGAACGTGGAGCAGGTGCAGCAGCAGTGTGGATCAAAGTGAAGTATAATCAAAGTTAAAACCACTCATAGTGCACGCGAGGCCGAAAACTCGTTCACATAGTCTGACAGATATTAGCCAAGGACGGGGAGGGAAAAAAAAGGAAGCACACTAACCGAATGAATAACAACAGTAGCTAGTAACATACCTCATTGTCGATAAGCTGCATGTTTAACGCGTAAACTTCGTTCGTTTCCTGACTGATCAATTTCCTTAGCATAGCCACCCGGACACGAACGGTATTCCACTTTATACCAAACACCACTTCCGACAGCAACAGGCTGTTTGTGGACATTGAAGAAAGCCAGTTGAGAAGAAAGATATAATTGTTTTTGGAATTTTATGTCAGGCAGAAAGAAGAGTTCAGACTATATTAGTAAGAAATTGTGTTCCAAAGGAACGTGGGTTAACTGCTCGTACGGTGGTTCACATTAACATAACGTCCCACTTTATGCGGCAACTGCTAATTAGTTTACAGTAATTTCATGTTGATATTGGGTTTGGTCCGCACCTTCAAATTAAATAAAACACCAATGTAAGCGCTGTCATTTCGAAGGCTGAAATACAAATGCTTACAGAATATTGGTTGCAGTCAGCACAAATGTGACGAGCGGGATTTTTCGCGTTCGAAAATCGACATCCATACTTTACATTGTACTCGAATGCCGCAGATTCGACCGTTCAAATCCGAGTCGCCGGAGCTTATAACATAATTAAGTAAACAACACAGCGGAAGAAAAAGAATAATACATTGATATACAGCATTGATACAATATCTGATACAACAGATGATACAATAGATATCAATATACATCAGAGATATGATACAATAAAATAACAACGGAAATGAAAAATAGATAACACCAACAGCAGAACTAATAACTCTAAGATAGTCTTCAAAAGAGAACTCCAGCATCAGCTCGAACCAACATCACGATACACAAAGATAAGCAAGTCTCGTCCGCATCCAAAGACTGAACTAACTCTAGATAATCTACTGAACCTAGCTATCTGAAAAACTCAACTCTAAACTGCCCGTGTGGAAAAATTGTGGGCACCCGGAGTTTAGGAAAGAAACAATAAACTTCAAGTCAGTCATGAGACTAGTATGAATAACAAAAACAGTTTATTATTAAAAACAAACAAAGAAATATTTTTAAATTAGATTCGCAATGCTTTTAGAAAATGGGACTACCATAAGGCATCCCGCATACGCATACAATGCAAACGCAGAATCGGAGGAGATTTCTTCTTATGATAGTCAAACATGCTTGATGCGAGAACTTTTCTTTGATATTATTACTATAAGTGCAAAGTGTAGGAAAACATTTCGAAAGTATAATATAAATCTTAGCCAGCATAGGCATTCCGCACTTATGCCTACTATAACTACCATGTTCAATAGCAGGTTACCGCCACATTCCATGGCAGGTTATACAACTAAAACCGTACAAGGTTCGTATTGTTTCTTTGGATTTTTTGACAAATGGTCAGGCCAAGGAACTTTCCATTGCCATATGGGAACGCCTCTGGAAGGACACCCCGAGAATCTAACCGGATCTCTGCCAACACGAGGCCGAGTTACCCCTAACTGGGTAACTACTGACACGAGTATGTCATCCCCTGGTCGTAAACAACCTTTATTCCGGGATCCTGACAACCAACAACCACAAAGAAATAAATTCACAGTAACCACATAGGTTAAATATCTGGGCTCCATACCATGATACCACCTCTATCCAAAAGGAAATGAACATACCCTCAGGGGCGCGATCCCCAAATAACATTGCCGCATTCTTCCTGTTTTGACCATTATCGGGTTGTGATTTTCGACGAAGTCTCGTCCACAAAGCTACGCTTTTCACAAAAGCCACGCTTTGATCAACAAATGATCAGCAGCACTCAGCATGCCACATTACCGAATTGGGAATATATCACTGATAACGTTCAACTACATAACCTCCGAGATCGTATGTCTCAGAGAAGGGTGTTAAGCTAAGAGAATAAATTCTCAGCCACCAATAGAAATGTAATTGAAAGAAATATGCTATCTCAATTTGTAATGTCAGACATACAATCCATTCAAGTCAATTCTGGGTTCGAACAGAACCGAAGGCACTTCCAAAGATGCCCTTACAAATCCGGATAATCCCTAATCACGTCCGGACTTCCCATCACATATGGAGCCTCTATACCAGGGACCATTCGATGCAAAGACATTCGACGAGTTATCCTTTCGCTTTCAAAAGTATCCGGTCTTCACCACCGGTCTTCAAATGCTATCCATAACGTCGTATCACATATTCGGAATGGGCTATATGACACAAAGGTCCTCTCCCGGCTAAACCGAATAGTGAGCGCAATATTTACAAGAAACATATGGATATTGGGGTCTCAGTTAAGTCACAACTTATTACCCAAAACTTTTCTTTCAAATGGTTTAAACAAATTACCATTTCTAATCTTTTAAACAAAAAAATTCATTTATAGCCTTTCAAAACATTTCAATTTCGTTTCAAGCTTGAAACCTTTCAACACAGATTGGAAGTTCATTACTTATGTGATAGCTTTTATTTATTTGAAAACAAATAATTTTCGTTTAGAAAAATTCAATAATATTTGCACGAGTTAAAGCCCTTGAATTAAATTCAAATTCCCAAATCAATACTTTTAAAATAGTTTAACCCTTATATAATTAATATAATATATTTAATCCCTAGTTTCAAACCATAGGATTCAGTTTCAAATTTTGAATTCAAATTTAAATCCAATTATTTAAATTCAAGGCGAAATCAAGTTATTCAAAAATAAATTTTATCTTGAAATTACATTCCAAAAACTTTTCACATTTAACCCGATTCCATTTCAAACCATTTGAATTTAAAAATTCAAATTCAAAACTATTTTAAAAAATCTATGACTTAATCGAATTCCTTGTGAAATCCATATTTGTGTGTGTATAGTGTGGTCGATGGGTTTAACACAATAGTGCAACATCATTCGATTATGACAGATCAAATACAACAATATATTTGATAAGCGATATCAACTATAACGCTTATCTTCATTCACAGATCACAGATATATATATATATATATATATATATATATCACAGGTAATGAATTACACCACAGATAATTAATTACATTACAACTTAAATCAGGATATATCACAAAGCATCATATATCAGGGATATCAAACAATTCAACATCCAATATAATCTAAACATCCAATAATAGGGTCAATTTAATCATCTGATGGGTTTAAATTAGATTAATTTTGTATGGATAATTTGCTAGTTATGGTAAATTAACAATCAATTAATTAAAATATTTAATAAATTTTCTTTTAAATAAATCATTAATTAACTCTTTATTAATAATTAATCCTTAATTTATTATCTTTAATCAATTACAATGACTAATTAATTACTCCTTAATTTATGATCATTTCTTAATAAATTACACTGGTTAATTTATCACATAATCACTTGATTAAATAAACTTTAATCATAAATTAATATCTAATTAATAATCCTTGGTTTACAAATAAATTATTCCTTGATTAATAAATCTTTAAACCTTAATTAATGATTTTAAACCTTTAATTACTTATTTAATTAACCCAAATCATTAATAAATTAAATAAATAAATTATTCATTTTAATTAACTTAAGACAAATCTCATTCTTATTAGTGATTTATTATCACTTGTAAATATGTTGACAATTCATATTCAATTCACTTTCAAATTCATTTCAAATTTCAAGATTTAAAACGAATAACCCTTTTTAAAATATACTTAAATATTTAACACTTTTAAGTTATTAAACAAATTTGAACTTTTAAACTTTGTTTCCAAACTAAGTTTCAAAACTAACTTGAATTCATTCTTACACTTTGATTTTAAAATTTAACTTAAACTTTGTTTTATAATTTGAAATTAATTTTAAAATTCCAAAACAAACAGAACAGGTTTTGTTTAAACCTGGAAAACCACTCATACCCGAGCCCTTCAAAATTTGCTTCGAGCAAATCAACCAAATCCCCAAGCATGGCTTCAAGCCTCCCCCTTCTAATCTAGCTTCGAGCCAACACCTATCGCCTTCGAGTCGCGCACGATAGTTACTTCGAGTTTACGCGATATTTTCGAGACGAGCTGCTATCTTCTTCTTTCCATCCAACTGACATACCAAAATGCACGTGAACGTTCACAGAGGATCGGAGCTCCTTCGATCATCGCCTCCACCTCCCATGAGTCACCACTGACCCTTTCGACCGAAACCATCACCCAAAAACGTGAACCAAACTCGAGACGAATTCGAGTTCAAAAAAAAATGAAACCTGGAACACGCAAAACCAATCCCACCTCAAACCAGTCAACGCACCGTACTTCAAATTTCGACCACCGGAGTTCGTGCAACTCCGGCCACGCACGCGTCAACACTTCCTCCACCATCACCCCAAACCACGTTGAACTCGATCACCTATTGGTGAAGAACGAATCAAAACACACGGCCTCGACCAAACTAGGGCTACAAAAGAGAACAGCTTGCCATCGCCACCTCGATCGACTACACGCCACCGCTCCATTTTTCCTGATATGATTGACTACCTGACTTGCTTCATACAGAGTTTCAACATCAAATAAATTTTCGATCGTTGGAAATTGGATGAAATCCATTTTCAGTTCATCCACAAATTGCTAATGATACACTAAATGAAAAATCACGAATTTTGTTTTAAAAATCATATTTTCGAATAACAATTCCCAATATATACCTGAATCAATGATTCATCATATTCGAAATTAACATATGTTTGAGTTTTCCCTGTAAAACAAAATTTTAAATACTGTGTGTCACCATATAGCTTGAAACTATTTTTAAATTTTCATTTAGGTGGAAACAAACTAATTTGGTTTTAAACTTGAAACCTAAAAATGATCAAATGAAGTGAAGCTGAAGTTTTCTTATTGGTTTACAACCTAAACCAAAAACAGAGAAGGAGTATACAACTCAGGCATGTCTATATATATATAGAGTCAAACTGTAAGAAAATTCCAAGCAAAGCACCATATAAAACATAGATCATACACACATATTTAATTCAACTTAGATCATGGAATAATTTGTTTACTCACATGATTAAGAAATGGACAGAGCTTCTTCTTTAAACCAGTCTATTGAAATTGCAAGTTGAAGCTTTTCTTGATCCTCTGGTTTTGAATTGAAGTGTTGAATTATGGTTGTTTGCAGTTGAATTCCTTTGTTTAAATTTTAGATGATGCGTACCTTATATTTTCTCAGTTTGAAAAATGAATGAAACTGAGATACAGAAGGGCGATATATAGGGAAGAAATGTACATGTACCTATATTGTTTGTACATGGCAATGTTATATTTTCTTTGTACCATACAAGGCATGGTTGAAGATGTTTGCTTTTACATACTTGTATACATATCACTTTTGCCTTACTTCATTCCATACCTACTTGTCCTTGTTCATATGTGAATGTATTTTATTTCTATGCTTTTGTTCTATTGTACTAATATTTTACTTGTACACTTTGTTTATGCTTGCCTACATTTCATTACTCGGCTGATAATGTTGTTTGAATCTTAACCATGTGTATTTATTTTTATTTATTTGTTTTGTTTTGAAGATATTTTCATTTGTTTACAAATTTATGCAGGCTGATTGTATTTTCTTTGTTTATTTTTTTTATATCTTTTCTTTCATACTTTACTTTCATACATACATTTGTTTTTCTTAGTTATTGGTTATAGATTCTTAACTTATGTACAAATATACTTTTATACTTATATTTGAATATATTATATCTTTTGCTTTATCTTCTTACTTTAAAATATAAATGAAATTCTATACAAGTCTATTCTTAATTTATCGTCAATTATTTTTCTACTTATGTCACATATATGTATAAGATTTAAATTCAAATGATTTAACACATACTTTTCCTAAGTCATTAAATTAAAATTAAATTTCAAATACAAATTAAATATTCAAATTTCAAATTTATTCCAAAATTTATTCAAAATTTAAATTAACTATTAATTAAAATAAATTCCAAAATTGGGGTCGTTACAACAAATGTACCCCAAATCAGCACAACTGTGTGTTTAGTTAATTTAATTCGGTATATAACTATTGGATTTTAATCTGTGGTTTGCGTTACATTATGCAACAGTTGAATTGAAAAAAGATTAGTTAAGAAGTGGTGATAAAAAAGAAGAATCAATTAATGTTGTACACAGTCACAGAAAAAAGTTCGAGTGCTAATATACGATGAGGTTAAATTTGATCTTAAATGCGTGCATGCAACATTAATACAACCTGAGTAGTTGAGTAATTTGGTATAGTAAAAAAGATTTGCATAGCGATTGCGTAGGAAATTAATGTGCTCGGTTACTTACGGTTACCTATCCCATGTTGTGCACCATTCCTGTCGTTGGTAATAAGAACTAAGATTTACAATTCCAAGTATTTTTGACAGATTTGCTAACAGTTAGCTAAGTACTGCTGTTATTCATTTCTTAGTTAGTAAGAACTAAAATTCGCAGTTTCCACCTATATTTGTTAAAAGCTGAATGCCTAACATTATATACATGCACTTCAGTTGGAGATATCTTTTTTTTTTTCTAAAAAAATATACACATCATTATGTAAGCATTTATGATTTGTGTAGTCAATGATTCGTGTATAGCGTAGCAGAGTGAAAGCTAATTTGTACATTGTGGAAAAGAGTATTAACACAGAAAAGGCATGTAAATATACTGCATATGACTCAAAAGTATGCTATACACTTACGCATCATGTTTTGTACAATCTATTCAACATTAGTTTTGGTACACTCGGTTATATGCATTATATACATAGTTTAACAAATCTTATTTTATTGATAGTCCAATAAAATTGAAAAGTAAAATGTTGATAGAATGTTTTAAAAATTAAAAAAAAAACATCTAAAAGTCCAGGTCCATATTCATGAAGAAGTTGTTCATATACATAGTTGAAAAACTTATGTACATATACGTCACTTCCTTTTTTGAAATTCGGTAAAGACAGAGCACTCACATGGCTGTTTGGATTGGTTGATCACTTTGCTTGAACTGCTTTATATAACAAATGTGCTTAATAAAACAGTAATGCAACTATATGTTGTAGCATGTATAATAACTTCTTATTTTAGTAGCAGTGGAAATGTGGAACCTAGCGCAAGATGCTCCCTCATGATTACGGACTCTGTAACGACCCACAATTTTGTGCCATTCGAATTCGACAAATATGATAATTGTCGAGCTGGAATAGTTCAAAATGATAGATTGTAAATATAGCTAAGGAACAAATGAAACCAAATACACAGAATCACAGACACAGATATCAGAATCTCACAGCGGAATATAAAATACTACAGTGGTTCATGACGCCACTGGAAACTTTTACAAACAGAAATACATTGTTCAAAACTTTAATACAAATTTTTAAGCCATAATAAAACATAGTCTTCCAAAATGTCTTGAATTACAAAATAGATAAAGACGAAGAAGCTTCCAACTAGCAAGAGTGATCTAGTCCTAGCTCCAGAAAGAAAGGCTGAATCTGCAACTCAGGCTGACCCGAGCGTACAATAAAAACAAAACACTCGAGTCAGGACATACATACTTATATGAGGTAAGCTAAATCAAGTGTACTGTAATGTAAAGAGCAAGTAACTCAAAGGATGCTTGGGATCGCCCATCCTCTAAGGATCCGTTAAACTATTTACTATATAGTATATTGCGCTATTACCATAGTGTCTATATTAAAAATGAACTTACTTTTTAATAGCGTTAAGGGGTTACCCATATAGCCCTTAACACGTAATAGTCCCAGTAGTCCATCCAATATCGTAGCTCCTCCTGATCGGGAAGCAACTAGAGGATACCACACGGGCTACGGGAGAAAACCAAACTCGTACAAGGCTCGATATGGTAGGTGACACGGCACAACTAGGCAATGCCAGGGTAGATATACCAATTACGCTTCCGGACCGGTGGTAACGCGAAGCCGCAGCAACCGCCCACCTCGAACAACACTCCTAAATCAAAGGGTGCACCCAAACAATCACATAAGCAATAGAATGGTATACGAAGAAGTGCGTTCGATCAGAGGAGCTACCTCATTAATCCGTCGATCGCTCCTGTTTTAGCCACCTTAAGCCAACTCACGGGAGTCGGGTCCACGTATATACCTTTCAAGAAACCGTCACCACCATCCTACTTCATTCTGGAATCTCCACCGCGTACACGGTTGTCAAAGTGGTTTTCGGTATCGACAGAGAGTATGCCCATATCCGATCCCGGTCTCTTTGCCAACCAAACGTTATTATAACCCGTGGTTACAGTTTGAAAACAATGGTATTTGTATTTAAATCAATATATATACTTCAAATACCTTAAAATTTTCAAATCCTTGATTTAAACCTTTCTTTGAAACTATACCGATTCAATTTATTCAAACAAATTTGGAATTTATTTCCTTTAAAATAGAAATCCAATTTTTCTCAAATCTATCCAAATTAAATTTCTAAATTCTTTATTTATTTCACATTACATTCCAAAGTTTAACTCATTCTCAAAATTGCTATAGAATTTCAAATAAATCGAATTTATCTTTTACAGCATCAAAATGCTGTCTAAAGTTATGGGTTTAACCTAGTCAAATTTCAAAGATAGCATTTAAATGCTGTTGTAGATTTAAAAATCTATTTTAAATATAACTTGTTATATATATATATATTTATATATAATTTTTCTAATTTAAATCTTATTCTTTCAAACTCCAAAAATTTTGGAACAAGTTATACTAAAATTTTATTCTATATTCATTTATTTTTAACCTTTAAAACATTATAAAAATTTTACTAGAATATCCTCGATAATTTAAAATATTTCCAGAAAATAATATATATAAACCACGGGCCTGTATAAGATTTTCTAGCCTAGGTCAAGTGAAACGGATCTATATCATTTCAATCCGATATTTACACAATTCTGGGTTCTATCATTTCGAACCCGCAATCCCAAGATAATTTACACAGTTAACAGAATAGGTGAACAATAAAAATCAATTAGGCCTATCATTTCAGCCATAACAATATATATATAACAGGGAACTTGCAGTGTGATTTAAACAGTAAAAATAACATAATATAACTGCAGATATCATATAACATATAAATAACTGATGGGTGTCAATTTAATGGGTTTTATCATTCTATATTACACTATAGACAGATAATAGTGAAATACAAATTTACACATACCCTTGTAATAATTTACGAAATATAAATACGTATGTCTGGTGAGAAATACTCACCTGTATGTCGCAGAAAACTCGAATTCAAAACGACGATTCACCGGTAAAGACCGACAGAGGGTAATGATCAAAATTCTCGGATGTCGCCTAGATTCCAATCTAGAACAAAAATTCAAATATAGAATACGCGACTTTAGAATTTATGGTCAAGGAAAAATTTATAGAACGAGAATCTGTTTGGCTTGCTCGACCACTCCATCGTGTAATATGACCAAAATATACCCAAATAAGTAAACCGTGCTAACACAAAATTTTACGACAAATCTTCCCTAAAACAGCTACGGCAAAAAGTCGAATACGTATACTAGTGCACCCAAATTTTCTTTTGCTCTAAGGCCATGATATACACATGTTGCACGTACGTGCACACTTCCTACATCCAGCTTGCTCATGCACATGCCAACCATTTGTGCAGCCTACCTTTCACTTTGATTCCAGCTTCCCCTTCAATCTTTTCCAGTTTCTTTTTTTTTTCTTAAATTTCAGTTTAACTTGTTCAAAAGCAGACCCAACTATCATCACTTTCCCGAGTCCAATTCACATATCTTTTATTCATTACCTATTTAATTCCAAAATTTTTTTACTTATTCCCAAAATAAACTTTCATAAATTTTCTAAATAAATCAACTTAACTTTCCCAATATTCTTTACATTTTGTTCGTTCTTAAATCAAAATTTCCAGGCTTTAAAAAATGTAACAGGCAACTCAAGCCTAACTTTTCCAGTTCACCGAGTCACAAACACATTGCTTCGAGTAAAAATGTAAAATCTTCGAGTTATTATTGTCCAAACTTCGGGTCACATGCACCACTTGTGAAAACTCACATACTTGCTCTCTGTTTTATCATCTTGAAGACAATGACCTCCAAACAAATCACTGAAACTTTGAACAAACAGCTACCTACCTGCACTATTACTAGCATCAAACAAACTCCAGCTTTTGCTAAAACACTCAGGTTAGATGAAATTTACTCACAAGGCTCGGTCACAACTTGATGCATGCTTCTACTACAGTCATGCATCATTCATGTCACTGCCGTGCACAAACGTGCACTGGTGCACCACTTCAATACCTCAAATATGTACATCACCACACGCATGTACATGTACTCCACCTCTCCTTTACCTCTTCCCTTCTCTACTTCCTATGCTTTACATATATATATATATATTTTTTTTTTTCCCACAATTCGAACTCCCCAGGTTTCACCACAACAGACCACTCACGCAAGTCCACCAACAACACCAAATACTGAACTTGAACCCTTCTACCTGCCTACCTTTATCACTAGCACCTACCAACTCCGGTCTCCACCATCACTACAAAGCTCGGTCCATAATATCCATAGCCATGCTTTACTGGTACATGTGCACACAGTGATGCCAAGCCATGCACAGCCTACAAACTTTTACATATATGCAGACTACTTTTAAAACATAAATGCAACTGAAAAAAAACTCCCCTAACACTCGTGCTACCTAGTGAAATATGGTATATAACTAAAGCAAGAAACTTCCCCTCTGAAAAACTTCTTCCCAGTTTTTTTTTTTCCTTTTTTTTTTTCTGTTCCTATCAGACTACTATATGAACCAATCTAACTCCTAGCCAGTGAACCAATGCATCTACTCTCCAACATGATCAGTTCAAGGCATATGATAAGTCTCGTGGGAAAAATAAGGTGAAAGAATGGCAGTGTGGCCGAGCAAGAAAAAAATAACAGAGAAAATTTAGAAGAGGAAAGGAAAATACTATTACCTGATAGCTTGAGCAATAGAGAATGGGATGGGATGCAGAGGAAAATGATGCAGAGGGGCATGAGTTTTATAGGCATATGAGAAAATAACGTGTTGGTTTCTTTTGATATAAATGCATCATTTGATAAATAGCTTGCGTGATATAAGCTTTGCTAACTGAGTGCTGAAGGAAAGGAAAAGGGTTGATGCAAGTTTCCAGTCTTTATTTTTCAAGTGTATATTTAATTTTTCGAACATTAATTCCATGGGTTTCTTTAATTCATTTATATATGTTTTGATTTTAGCTTGGCCGCTGATGAATGTGTACGTTCCAGTTTTATAAGGGAATGTGTACACGTGCACAGGAACAAGCAGAGAGAAGAGGAAATAATTTATAAAGTTCGAACGTTTCACATATAAATGCTGTGTGATTCATTTGTTTAAGGTTTCCTTTGATTTAGCTTGATATTTGATCCAAGAATTTGCGTGATCTAAGCTTAATAATTTGATGATGCAGAGGCAGATTGCAAAGAGAAACGTATGCACTGCTCTAAAATGAATGTGAAAGGAGAGATATCAGAGATGTTCGAACGTTACATAGATAATTTCCACTTAATTCCAACATCTGATTTTTGTTTATTATTGCTAAATACAACGGTAAAATTTTAGGTAGGCTTTAAGAATGAGAAGTATGCAAATTAAATTTTAAAACAACGGTCCTTTAAAACGAACCAACGTCCGTCTTAAAATTACTGACCAAAAATTTTCTTCAGAAAAATTTGAAAATATTATTTTTACACTGCGTTAAACAGACGCAGTCTAAATTATCAAAAATTTTCACAAAAATAACATTTTGAAAACACACGTTTTGTAACGCCACTCTAACCCTAAAATTTACACGTCTGTCCAACGCGAAATTTTACGGTTCAATCCTAGCTTAAAATTTTACAGTTATTATTTAATTTTTCTGACATATAAAATTTCTCAAAATATATCTCAAATTTTAAATATTTAACTATATTGTTAAACCCAATTTATAAAATATATTATTTAAAATTGAAAATAAATTAAATAAAATAAATAAAATAACTGGCTGAAACTAGGGTTGTTACACTCTCCCCCACTTAAGAACTTTTCGTCCTCGAAAAGGAACGAAAGAAAAAGAACAAAGGAAGAATAAGCTAGATAGATAGGTACCTTAAACGAATAGTTCTGGATTTGAAGCACGGATGCTCTCCTCCGTTTCCCATGTGCAATCTCGCTCATCGGTGCTCCATTGCACTTTGACCAACGGGACGGATTTTCTTCTGAGCTGTTTCGTACCTTGATCGACGATACGAAGCGGCTTCCTTTCCATAGTTAAATCAGGCTCGATGTCCAGCCCATCGAGAGCAGTAGGTTGGATGACTAAAGATGGATCGTGCAGACAGCGACGAAGGTGGGATACATGGAAGACATTATGGATTCCGGCAAATTTCTCTGGTAGATCTAGTCGATAAGCCAGAGATCCAATTCTTTCCAAAATACGGAATGGACCGATGAATCTAGGGGCTAGCTTTCCTCTTCGACCAAACCGGACTACATTCTTTAGAGGAGAGATCTTCAGAAACACCAAATCACCCACATCAAATTCTAACTTCCTCCTACGCCGATCAGCGTACTTCTTTTGTCTGTCTTGAGCAACCTTTAATCTCCTCTTAATCTCCTCTACCCTCTCTGAAGCCTCTAGAATCATCTCCGGGCCAAGAACTAAGCGGTTACCAGACTCAATCCAACACGAAGGAGATCTACACGGTCTCCCGTATAGAGCAGCAAAAGGTGACATTTTAAGGCTAGCCTGAAAAATAGAATGAGATCGATAGAGAACTAAGATAAAATAAGAACAAAGGATTGGAATTTATACCTGATAACTATTGTTATAGGTGAATTCCACAAGGTGGAGATGATCTTCCCAAGATCCTCCATAGTCTAAGATGCAAGCACGAAGAAGATCTTCAAGAATCTGGTTTACCCTCTCCGTCTGACCGTCGGTTTGTGGGTGGTAAGCGGTGCTTAGGTTCAAACGAGTACCCAAGGATTCTTGGAATGCTTTCCAAAACTGACTGGTGAAAATAGGATCTCGATCGCACACAATGCTAAGAGGAACGCCATGGAGGCGAACGATCTCCCTCATATAAATCTCAGATAAACTCGAAGCTGTGCGGGTAGATCTGACTGGGATAAAATGAGCAGACTTAGTCAATCTATCCACAATAACCCATATGCTTTCATTTCCTCTCCGGGATCTCGGTAAACCATCAATAAAGTCCATAGAAACCTGTTCCCACTTCCAGTTTGGAATCTCCAAGGGCTGTAACAAACCGGGTGTTTTCTGATGGTCTGCTTTGACTTGCTGACAAGTCGCACATCTACTCACATAAATAGAGACATCTCGCTTCATACCCTTCCACCAGTATAGCTTCTTCAAATCCTGATACATTTTAGCTACGCCAGGATGAATGGAGAGTCGGGACTGATGATGTTCCCGGAGTAATTCCTGCCTTAAACCGTCAACATTAGGGACACAAATCCTTCCATTTATCCTTAAAACTCCTTTATCATCGATCTGAGCTCCCTTTTCATCAGAGCTATTACCACTCATTCTGCTACGAACACTTCCCTTTATACGCCTAAGCATCTCGTCTTCATCTTGTTTAGCCACGATACGATCCAAAAGAGGGGAAGATACAAAAATCTGACATAACAAAGATTTCTTTCTACTCAGCGCATCTGCCACTACATTGGCTTTCCCGGGAGTATAGTTGATGTCGAGATCATATGCAGCAAGGAACTCGAGCCATCGCACTTGTCTCTGATTTAAATCTTTCTGGGTAAAGATATATTTCAGAGATTTATGATCGGTGAACAGATCAAACTTAGCTCCCAAGAGATGGTGTCTCCAAAGCTTTAAGGCAAATACAACAGCCAACAACTCTAAATCGTGGGCAGCATAGTTAACTTCATGTGTCTTCAGCTGACGACTAGCATAAGCAATTACTCTCCCATCTTGCATTAGCACTGCTCCCAAACCTTCTCGACAAGCATCGGTGAATACCGTTAATCTTTCACTTCCATTTGGTACAGTAAGTACTGGGGCGGAGGTGAGCTTATCCTTTAACTCTTTGAAAGCAGCTTTACACTTATCGCTCCATACAAACTTGACATTCTTCCGAGTAAGAGCCGTCAGAGGTGCCGAAATCCGAGCAAAGTTCTCAATGAATCTTCGGTAGTAGCCGGCAAGGCCTAGAAAACTGCGGATATCAGTAGGAATCTTAGGTTCTTCCCACTCTTTGATTGCAGCGATCTTGACTGGATCAACAGAAACTCCTTCTTTAGAGACAATGTGTCCGAGGAATCGGACTTCTTCTTCCCAGAAATGGCATTTAGAGAACTTAGCCTTCAATTGGTGGTTCCGAAGAGTCTCTAAAACATACTTCAAATGGGCTCTATGTTCTTCCTCAGACTTGGAGAAGACAAGGATATCATCGATAAAGACAAGGACAAATTTATTGAGTACATCGCGGAAAACGCGATTCATCAAGTCTACAAAGAAAGCAGGGGCATTAGTCAAACCAAAAGGCATAACTAGCCATTCAAAGAAACCATTCTCAGTCCGGAAAGCAGTTTTGGGAATGCTTTCCTCAGCAATTCTTAGCTGATGGAAACCTGTGGCTAAATCAAGCTGAGAGAAAACAGCTGCTCCATAGAGTTGGTCGAACATATCATTTATGCGGGGCATAGGATATCGGTTCTTCATGGTAAGCTTGTTGAGTTCTCTATAATCAACACACATCCTGAGAGAACCATCAGATTTTGTGACAAAGACAACAGCTGCCCCCCATTCAGAGAAACTAGGTCTAATCAGACCTTTGGAAGATAAGTCTTGAATCTGATTCCTTAATTCGCTCTTTTCCCGTGGTGCCATTCTTCTAGGTGGAAGGACTACAGGTCGTGCTCCCGGAATAAGGTCGATACGGAAATCAATTTCCCGTTTTGGAGGTAAAGAAGTGACTTCACCGAACACATCGGGAAATAGTTTGACTACAGGGGTCAAATGGATATCATCCGGGAAAGTGTCGAGAGAATAAATGAAACTACCAGCAAATTCTTGAGGCAATTTACACTGGATCACCAAAGAATCACCCTTATCACCAACAAGCGAAACAGTTCGGGAACTACAGGAAATTTTGGCATCATGTTTATCTAGCCAGTCGCCTCCGAGTAGAAGATCGAAAGCGTCAAAACCCAGAACATAGAAGTCTCCAGTGAAACGATAATTTCCAAGAAAGAGTTTCACATCCCTATAGAGCTGAGACTTGCCCGCTTCGGGCATCCACTTGGCCAGAAAGGCCTCCCTAAAGCACGATGAGAGTTTAAAAGATATATTCAAGATGGGATTTCAAATCCGAATTTGGACAACCAAAAAGATACCTAAATTGCTCCCAAGTGAGGTCAGCCTCATTTGTCTGAGCAGTAATAGATAGCCACCAATTCAAGGCAGCGCCCTTCATCTGCCAGGCTGCGAGTTGCCTCTGCTGGGCATTAGTAATCTCAAGGCATGAGAAAATCCGTTCTAAGTCCCGAAGCCATTGTTGAGTTTCTATGATAGTCTCTGTCCCCATGAATTTTGTGCCACCAAGCTCAACATAGTCCTTGCACAATTTAGTGAAACGGACAGGGGCCGCAGGAGGAGGAATAGCTTGCCCTTGGCCTCGGTTATTTCTTCTATTCATCCTGAAAGATTAAGGATGGATACTAAGGATAGAGGAAAAATATATTAAGATGTTCTAGGATAAGATAAAATTAAGCGACTAACAAAAGCTCGAGTATAACGATGGAGAAAAAGAAGAAGTGTTTGGAAACTTATTTAAAAAAAAAAAAAAAAAAAAATAGGAAATTTTATACTAAAATACTTCCTTTAAAATCTTTTTGAAAATCATTTTATACTTTTAAAATACGTTCTCTCACAAGAAAGATTCTGGAATTTGACTTCACTCATTCTAGAGTATTGCTACTCTATCTCTAATGAGTTTTTGTTCCTTAGGCTATGTTTTAAACCTGGCTCTGATACCAACTGTAACGACCCACAATTTTGTGCCATTCGAATTCGACAAATATGATAATTGTCGAGCTGGAATAGTTCAAAATGATAGATTGTAAATATAGCTAAGGAACAAATGAAACCAAATACACAGAATCACAGACACAGATATCAGAATCTCACAGCGGAATATAAAATACTACAGTGGTTCATGACGCCACTGGAAACTTTTACAAACAGAAATACATTGTTCAAAACTTTAATACAAATTTTTAAGCCATAATAAAACATAGTCTTCCAAAATGTCTTGAATTACAAAATAGATAAAGACGAAGAAGCTTCCAACTAGCAAGAGTGATCTAGTCCTAGCTCCAGAAAGAAAGGCTGAATCTGCAACTCAGGCTGACCCGAGCGTACAATAAAAACAAAACACTCGAGTCAGGACATACATACTTATATGAGGTAAGCTAAATCAAGTGTACTGTAATGTAAAGAGCAAGTAACTCAAAGGATGCTTGGGATCGCCCATCCTCTAAGGATCCGTTAAACTATTTACTATATAGTATATTGCGCTATTACCATAGTGTCTATATTAAAAATGAACTTACTTTTTAATAGCGTTAAGGGGTTACCCATATAGCCCTTAACACGTAATAGTCCCAGTAGTCCATCCAATATCGTAGCTCCTCCTGATCGGGAAGCAACTAGAGGATACCACACGGGCTACGGGAGAAAACCAAACTCGTACAAGGCTCGATATGGTAGGTGACACGGCACAACTAGGCAATGCCAGGGTAGATATACCAATTACGCTTCCGGACCGGTGGTAACGCGAAGCCGCAGCAACCGCCCACCTCGAACAACACTCCCAAATCAAAGGGTGCACCCAAACAATCACATAAGCAATAGAATGGTATACGAAGAAGTGCGTTCGATCAGAGGAGCTACCTCATTAATCCGTCGATCGCTCCTGTTTTAGCCACCTTAAGCCAACTCACGGGAGTCGGGTCCACGTATATACCTTTCAAGAAACCGTCACCACCATCCTACTTCATTCTGGAATCTCCACCGCGTACACGGTTGTCAAAGTGGTTTTCGGTATCGACAGAGAGTATGCCCATATCCGATCCCGGTCTCTTTGCCAACCAAACGTTATTATAACCCGTGGTTACAGTTTGAAAACAATGGTATTTGTATTTAAATCAATATATATACTTCAAATACCTTAAAATTTTCAAATCCTTGATTTAAACCTTTCTTTGAAACTATACCGATTCAATTTATTCAAACAAATTTGGAATTTATTTCCTTTAAAATAGAAATCCAATTTTTCTCAAATCTATCCAAATTAAATTTCTAAATTCTTTATTTATTTCACATTACATTCCAAAGTTTAACTCATTCTCAAAATTGCTATAGAATTTCAAATAAATCGAATTTATCTTTTACAGCATCAAAATGCTGTCTAAAGTTATGGGTTTAACCTAGTCAAATTTCAAAGATAGCATTTAAATGCTGTTGTAGATTTAAAAATCTATTTTAAATATAACTTGTTATATATATATATATTTATATATAATTTTTCTAATTTAAATCTTATTCTTTCAAACTCCAAAAATTTTGGAACAAGTTATACTAAAATTTTATTCTATATTCATTTATTTTTAACCTTTAAAACATTATAAAAATTTTACTAGAATATCCTCGATAATTTAAAATATTTCCAGAAAATAATATATATAAACCACGGGCCTGTATAAGATTTTCTAGCCTAGGTCAAGTGAAACGGATCTATATCATTTCAATCCGATATTTACACAATTCCGGGTTCTATCATTTCGAACCCGCAATCCCAAGATAATTTACACAGTTAACAGAATAGGTGAACAATAAAAATCAATTAGGCCTATCATTTCAGCCATAACAATATATATATAACAGGGAACTTGCAGTGTGATTTAAACAGTAAAAATAACATAATATAACTGCAGATATCATATAACATATAAATAACTGATGGGTGTCAATTTAATGGGTTTTATCATTCTATATTACACTATAGACAGATAATAGTGAAATACAAATTTACACATACCCTTGTAATAATTTACGAAATATAAATACGTATGTCTGGTGAGAAATACTCACCTGTATGTCGCAGAAAACTCGAATTCAAAACGACGATTCACCGGTAAAGACCGACAGAGGGTAATGATCAAAATTCTCGGATGTCGCCTAGATTCCAATCTAGAACAAAAATTCAAATATAGAATACGCGACTTTAGAATTTATGGTCAAGGAAAAATTTATAGAACGAGAATCTGTTTGGCTTGCTCGACCACTCCATCGTGTAATATGACCAAAATATACCCAAATAAGTAAACCGTGCTAACACAAAATTTTACGACAAATCTTCCCTAAAACAGCTACGGCAAAAAGTCGAATACGTATACTAGTGCACCCAAATTTTCTTTTGCTCTAAGGCCATGATATACACATGTTGCACGTACGTGCACACTTCCTACATCCAGCTTGCTCATGCACATGCCAACCATTTGTGCAGCCTACCTTTCACTTTGATTCCAGCTTCCCCTTCAATCTTTTCCAGTTTCTTTTTTTTTTCTTAAATTTCAGTTTAACTTGTTCAAAAGCAGACCCAACTATCATCACTTTCCCGAGTCCAATTCACATATCTTTTATTCATTACCTATTTAATTCCAAAATTTTTTTACTTATTCCCAAAATAAACTTTCATAAATTTTCTAAATAAATCAACTTAACTTTCCCAATATTCTTTACATTTTGTTCGTTCTTAAATCAAAATTTCCAGGCTTTAAAAAATGTAACAGGCAACTCAAGCCTAACTTTTCCAGTTCACCGAGTCACAAACACATTGCTTCGAGTAAAAATGTAAAATCTTCGAGTTATTATTGTCCAAACTTCGGGTCACATGCACCACTTGTGAAAACTCACATACTTGCTCTCTGTTTTATCATCTTGAAGACAATGACCTCCAAACAAATCACTGAAACTTTGAACAAACAGCTACCTACCTGCACTATTACTAGCATCAAACAAACTCCAGCTTTTGCTAAAACACTCAGGTTAGATGAAATTTACTCACAAGGCTCGGTCACAACTTGATGCATGCTTCTACTACAGTCATGCATCATTCATGTCACTGCCGTGCACAAACGTGCACTGGTGCACCACTTCAATACCTCAAATATGTACATCACCACACGCATGTACATGTACTCCACCTCTCCTTTACCTCTTCCCTTCTCTACTTCCTATGCTTTACATATATATATATATATTTTTTTTTTCCCACAATTCGAACTCCCCAGGTTTCACCACAACAGACCACTCACGCAAGTCCACCAACAACACCAAATACTGAACTTGAACCCTTCTACCTGCCTACCTTTATCACTAGCACCTACCAACTCCGGTCTCCACCATCACTACAAAGCTCGGTCCATAATATCCATAGCCATGCTTTACTGGTACATGTGCACACAGTGATGCCAAGCCATGCACAGCCTACAAACTTTTACATATATGCAGACTACTTTTAAAACATAAATGCAACTGAAAAAAAACTCCCCTAACACTCGTGCTACCTAGTGAAATATGGTATATAACTAAAGCAAGAAACTTCCCCTCTGAAAAACTTCTTCCCAGTTTTTTTTTTTCCTTTTTTTTTTCTGTTCCTATCAGACTACTATATGAACCAATCTAACTCCTAGCCAGTGAACCAATGCATCTACTCTCCAACATGATCAGTTCAAGGCATATGATAAGTCTCGTGGGAAAAATAAGGTGAAAGAATGGCAGTGTGGCCGAGCAAGAAAAAAATAACAGAGAAAATTTAGAAGAGGAAAGGAAAATACTATTACCTGATAGCTTGAGCAATAGAGAATGGGATGGGATGCAGAGGAAAATGATGCAGAGGGGCATGAGTTTTATAGGCATATGAGAAAATAACGTGTTGGTTTCTTTTGATATAAATGCATCATTTGATAAATAGCTTGCGTGATATAAGCTTTGCTAACTGAGTGCTGAAGGAAAGGAAAAGGGTTGATGCAAGTTTCCAGTCTTTATTTTTCAAGTGTATATTTAATTTTTCGAACATTAATTCCATGGGTTTCTTTAATTCATTTATATATGTTTTGATTTTAGCTTGGCCGCTGATGAATGTGTACGTTCCAGTTTTATAAGGGAATGTGTACACGTGCACAGGAACAAGCAGAGAGAAGAGGAAATAATTTATAAAGTTCGAACGTTTCACATATAAATGCTGTGTGATTCATTTGTTTAAGGTTTCCTTTGATTTAGCTTGATATTTGATCCAAGAATTTGCGTGATCTAAGCTTAATAATTTGATGATGCAGAGGCAGATTGCAAAGAGAAACGTATGCACTGCTCTAAAATGAATGTGAAAGGAGAGATATCAGAGATGTTCGAACGTTACATAGATAATTTCCACTTAATTCCAACATCTGATTTTTGTTTATTATTGCTAAATACAACGGTAAAATTTTAGGTAGGCTTTAAGAATGAGAAGTATGCAAATTAAATTTTAAAACAACGGTCCTTTAAAACGAACCAACGTCCGTCTTAAAATTACTGACCAAAAATTTTCTTCAGAAAAATTTGAAAATATTATTTTTACACTGCGTTAAACAGACGCAGTCTAAATTATCAAAAATTTTCACAAAAATAACATTTTGAAAACACACGTTTTGTAACGCCACTCTAACCCTAAAATTTACACGTCTGTCCAACGCGAAATTTTACGGTTCAATCCTAGCTTAAAATTTTACAGTTATTATTTAATTTTTCTGACATATAAAATTTCTCAAAATATATCTCAAATTTTAAATATTTAACTATATTGTTAAACCCAATTTATAAAATATATTATTTAAAATTGAAAATAAATTAAATAAAATAAATAAAATAACTGGCTGAAACTAGGGTTGTTACAGACTCCGAGGACGTCAATAATACACAGCCTTTTTCTTGTATGGGGAAAAAGTTGTTTCCAAACTCGAATCTGGATGTCGACAACACCATGCGGTTGGTTTAACCGTTGCGTCAAGGCTCCGCCTGATAACTTTGTAAACAGTAAGAGATAGGAAGAGAACAGAGAGAGAGATAATTATGAGCGGTAAAGTTATATCATCAAGTTGTACACAAAATCAATGTAGAAAGTTATATCACAAGTAATGGGACAACAAATATTGTAGTAATAAAATTTTCAGCTCCAGTATTTCATTGTTAAATGATATGTTGGAAGTTATAAATACATGCACTTTATGTCGGCTCATATTTTTTTATAACAAATTGGAGTATAGGATTGTCTGAGTATTCACGAGTCACATACCGCATAGTGAATTGAACTTTAAACTGTGCCATACATAACTGAGCATTATCACAAACGTGGTACGTAAAAATACTAAAAATGTGTTTGATTTGTCCTATATATTTGGTGCATACGACTCAAACATGCTATACTACATCATTTTCCTACAATCACTTATGACCGAAAAATTTAATAATGCGCCAGTACCTGTTACTGTATTAAGCGGATAGTATGCTTGAATATGTAGTGCTAATACATAGCAGGCATCTGTTAGTATGTACTATAAATCAACAGTCGCAAGATGACATACATGTTATAACTGATTAAATCCAAAAAAATTATATGTTAACAAACATGACATTGGCCTGTAGTAAAATATTTTTATTTAGTTATAATTAGTTACCAAGACTGTATGGCCATCCAAAAATGCCAAAAAAAATTGCACAAACATTACAGCAGAAAAGACAGATACATACACTATTCAGTGTTATTGAATTAACTTGCACAACATTTATACTTCTAGTAAAATTACCACTTGAAACAGCGGACAACATGTTCTGTCCGTTAGTTGAATATTACATAATAGTAAGTACAAAACTAACACAGAGAGCAGGGGGAAGGAGGCAGCAAAAAAACTCAGAGTAGTCAACTACTTTAGATCAGTCCTGAAACGTCTCGCCATTAAAATATTGTCGGATTAACGTAGAAGAGACGAACGAAGCTTACGTAATAAATGCAGCAATGGTAGACAGCAGCAATGGTAGACACTGGGAGGACATGAAGTGTAGTAATACCCATTGGATATGTAGTCTAATTGAAATGTGTTATTATCTACATGATTAGAATTCAAACCACCAATGCAGAAGGCGTGATTGCATTCATCTGCTTCAACCATCATCAGATTCAGTTTGCTTAGAAGCCCAAATCAAATCGAGAAATCTTACCTAATGCAGCAAAAGGTTAGAGTAATAGTCTGAAATCTTGGATACCAACTGTGTTAAAATTGCACAAATTGTTCACAGTGTATTTTCACAAACTCAACAGTGTGTTTTGATCCTATCCTTTTCTCCAAGCCTATGCATGGAGGAAAACGTGTATATGCATCTATTACTATTGTGTGGTAGATTGGCATTATCACCCAAGTATATCATATGCAAATCAGGCAGTTATACAAAGCATGCCAGTACTGTAACATTGTTATGATGGTGATATGACCATGGGACTGTTGCATGCATTTTTATTAGGAAGGTGTTTCTGTTGTAAAAAAAAAGAAAAAAATGTACCAATACACCGTACACTTATGCACACAGTTCTCACACTTAATGTATCTTCAATCTGAAAACCGCAGACACAGTAAACAATACATAGATTTCAAAACGTGTAACGAACTGCTGTTTGTACCCAAAATACCTTATATCATTGTCAGAATTACGCAATGTCAGTTAGAAATCATCATCGGGTTCGTCTGCGCCTTCCATACCTATTAAATTTGATACACTTTGAACACCAACTCACATTAGGTCTATGTGATCTTCAAAATCGGTACTTTAACGAATGATAGATAAAAAAATCATACCAGAAATGTTTCTGAAGACTTATCTGTATACAACGTTCTGCGTGTAATTTTGAAAATTCGGTTTAGAAGTCCCAAGCAATATCTTTAGTCCAGACATAGAAGTTGTTCTAGACAGTACTATGTAAAGCTGTCTATGTGTAAAAACCGGCCTTGGCAAATAAATTCCAACCTATTCCAAAGTTTGACCCTTGCTTTTGTTAATTGTCAGTGCAAAACAAAATTTAACAGGGAATTGACATCGACGCAGGACAAATGGCCATTTTGTGTCATCGGATGTTAAAACTATTCTCGGAATCAATACTTTTCTACCCACATTCTTCCCCGTTACGATCTCACCTTCAATAACCTTTTTCGATAGTTGTGCAATAATTAATCTCGTTCCATTGCATAAACCTAGACTCTGGTTAAGATTCCTCATCAACATTATCGGCACGCCCACCTTTAAACATAACTCATGATTCGGTAGGCCTGAAAGTTTCAACGTGTTTAAGAATTCAAGAGGATACAGAAGATGAAGTTCTTCAGTTGTATGAGACACAGGGCTGATTGAACCTGCGCTGTAATAAGTTTGCACGGTACCACTTATAAGATCTATTACATATGAATTAATTTCTTCAACGCAATCGTTTATTGGAGCCAGAAAACACCTTTCTTGCAAATAGGATTTTTTTAATATATTCGTATCCAAATCAGGATAGTCATTTCCACAATCGTATGAATGGCATTATCTGCATTCGGTATAAGATATTCATCAGGTATCTGAATCCACGTAGGTTCTTCACCCACATCTAAGGACATAGACCTCACCTTCCGTTCGCCCACATTTAATATCCAGTTAGAAAACGACGACAGTTTCGATTTTTCATCAGCTGATAAGTTGTTATTTTTCAATCTCATGTTTATTGTTAGAGTGAAAACTTTGCACTGTTGCCACAGTGGCAAAAAACTCATAGCAGAGCATACAATCATCTCTCTGGTGCCTTTACGAATAGCAGGCAGTGTCTGCCTAAAATCTCCACCCACTACAACCGTCTTTCCTCCAAAAATTTGACCAACATCATTACTCGAGCCAAAAGAGGCTATATCTGACAATGACTTCTCAGATGCCTCAAGTGCATTTCGGTGAACCATAGGAGCCTCATCCCAAATAATCAAATACGTACGTCTAAGTAAATCAGTCAAACACGACTGCTTGGAGATATTGCAGGTTGATACGTCATCGAGGTACATAGGAATTTTTAACTTTGGATGTGCAGTTCATCCTCTGGGAAGTAAAAGTGATGCAATGATAGAAGATGCTACCGCCAATACAATTCTACTTTCCGCTCGCATAGTGCAGGCTAAAGTATTCCATAAAAACGTCTTCCCAGTCTTTGCACTTCCGTAGACAAAGTAAAAACCTCCTCTATGGTTACGAACAGAGTAAACTATAGCGTCGAAAACCATTCTCTTCTCTGAATTTAGTAATGGCACTGATTGTCATGCTTCCATGCATAACAAATCACAGTCATAGTCCACTTCGTTGTGTTGAAGAGTGTTATCCACCGAATGAAAATTTCCAAGGCCGACTTCCGTTACCGACCAAAAATCGGCCAACGATCTATTGTTTCTGAGCACAATCTTTTCTAAAGCAATTAATGCTTCTAATGACCTTATTCGAAGACATCTCTTATGACCCACAACAGTTCCTGCACACGTACCTCCATTCCATATCCTCGCTACACTCCTGCCAATGTTTATCCCACAGTTGCTTCACGTTTGAAACCTCACAAAAACACAACAATGTTGCAAACATTTCACGCATATAGTTTGGAGAAGCCCATGAGGCAGCTTCGGTCAATGCCTCATCCCAATCGTTGTCATCATCTAACAAACCCCGTGCAAGGCATGCGTCTTTGAAGGTGTTGAAAACAACACCATTTACAGTTCTAATGTCTTCATAGCATGTAGGGCCATGAACAATATTTAAAAGCATACGCATATAAAATCTCTCCTCTGGCGTAGGATGTGCATAATATATCCGACCTATACACTCTCCTTTCTGCCTCATCCTTGACTCCTTAGTAGACTTCTCCCATACCCAATTAGTAAGAAAATTGACATAAGTAAGTTGGCGAGCTTCGTGACACATTCTGTTAGCATGCAACCACTGAGTGAACATAGTTTTGCATAGGTTACGCCTGCCTTGTACGTCATTCAATTGTTCTGTTTCATCAAAATACACAGTTTGCTCTCCCGACAAAAGAAACATTAGCAACTCTACCGCTGAGGTGCGATACTGAATATTAAACTCAAAAATTTCGCCACGATGCTTCTGAAGCTGAAATATATCTACAGTCCAAATAATTATTTACTTCATCAACCTCCCAAACTAACGTGCATTCTTTGTTTACACTATCTTCAATAACAATAGTTGCTCTATCATGCCCCTTGTTGATGTACTTAAATTGGTATTTGACAGACCTCGCTCTATTGCATATCTCTACATTGATATGTGCTTGATATTTGACAACTAAATTAACATTATGAGGTATAACACAACCATTATCCTGCACAAACCCACTTGACGTCTCGGTTGACAACCCATTGTTGCGTCGTTTGTATATAGGAAATCCAAATTTGTCAAAACTGGTTTTCACTCTTGTACTGTTTAGGGCAATGCTTGGAGCAACAACCTTCCACCATGCAAGCACATCCAGGATTTTCGTAACCGCATGGACCATGAATCATGTACTGACACACCGATTGATAAGCAAACGGATCCGCATGTCTATCTGGTATCTCCGCACTAATCACTGCGTCAACTTGGCTAACAGTCTTTGGTCTTTGATCGCCAAACAAAAATATACGTATATGAGCATGTGGTAGTCCCCTTTTTTGAAATTCAATTGTGCAAACAGCTGGGGGAAAAAAAGAAACAAAATATATGCTAAGTCGGCGAAAGCTCATTTAAAAAACATGTGAAAATAGTAAGAATTTGTGAAACTTACGTGCTTTGACTTTACCAAAATGACATTCTGTCCTTACGTCGTGCAATATCTCTATAAGCTTCATGTGGAAAAAAATATCCAGTCTATCCTCAGCTTTCTGACCGGGAATGTTGAGTAAAGCCATTTCAATCTCAGACCACTTTGGGTTGCACGTAAAAGTTACAAAAAAATTTGGTGATCCCACCCACCGACTGATGGCCATAGCATCTTGGTAGTTTTGCACCATGTACCTAGGACCTCCTGTGAAAGAGGAGGGTAGAACAATTTTTCCTTCTATCGCGCATGCACTTGTGTCACCAGCCGTAATAGCATCTTGTAGACCCTTGTATAGTTAACATTGTAATGTACTTTGGTTACTCTTTACCCACGATAGTCTATCTTCTTCAATACACGTATAACTGTCCACAATGAACTGGTGGAAAAGCCTACTACCCCACAACACAACGGAGCCATCTTCTACTCTGCATTGAATAACAAAGGCGTAATATTCCTGCATTGTTACGGTCATTCTTTTAGTTTCTAAACGTACATCAAATTCTCTATATTGTATATCACACCTGAAACCATCCTCACCATAAGGAAACAAAAGCGGATATTGCATAGACATAAAAGAAGGGTGCTTTTCACTAATCCTTTTCAGTACCCTATTCCTATCTTCAATCACAATATCATAACAGCTGCACGAATCCGCAATTGAGTTATCAATCAATGCTGCAATCTCCGACGAAGTTGGTAAATTGTACTGTCGTCCATCCCTATAACGCCTCTCCAACAGTCTGACAATGATACTCTGGTATTCCATCGCATGAAACCTTTCTCTAGCCATTCTAAACACTTTGGCCAACTCGCTACAGTGGTTGAACATGCATATTAGATTGTTGACAATACCCACATCTAAATTTGCACCACACTTTCACTATACGATGAAGCCCGATTATTGGCTTCATTACTAGTGTCATAGAAGTATAATTGAGCAAATTTTGGTTTACCTATCGTCGAAAGAAGCGAGCAAATTCGATGGTGGTTTTGACCATTCAATCTACAAACATACGGACCACGACTGTTGTTGATGGAGTTATCAACATTCCCACCTATTGAGGTGAAAGCAAAATAGAATTATAAACTCGTATATGTCGTCGAAATTCTTTTGAGACAGATCCTCCATTATATTCCGTAAGGTCCATTAAATAATTAGGGGCTGGCTGGTAGGATGGAAGCTGAACCTTTCCCTTCTGACAACATATTGAAAATTTTGGGTTCGAATTCATACTCCCCTTTTTACCCTTTCTTCAAACCAACGCAATACTCCATAGTATGAACATGTACATGCTGGTGGGCCATAACTGTGTGCAGAAAACATTCTACCTGCATATTTAGCAAAAAAAACTTTGAAACTGCTTGAACAGTGAATGCATTTTATACTAACTAAGTTAATGTACGTTATGTACGCCGCCCATAATTCTCAACTGCAGAAAGACGGGTACAATGTGATGCAGCAGACAGAGATATGCCATTCCTACATTGAGCTAAGTCAAATGACGCCGGCAATGATTCGGTGGCACACCCCGTCAGGTGGTGGTTTCCTGCAATAACATATAACAATTCTAAGAACATCGACAACACGGAATAACCGGCAACGGACACCTTGTACAGGAGACGTTTGGTGTTCTGTCAATGTTCCATAGCAGATGAAGAATAAAATCAGTCTTACCCATAGATGTTGTCCACAATTTTTTGTGCCTCGGTCTTTGAAGTCTGTTATGGCGATTTAGCCGACAGACTGCAGACAGAATACAGCAATTCATAAATGTTCATGTACAGTATGCATAATCAGATGGAAAAAAAAGAAAAAATGGTAGTAAAACGATACTAACTCTATCGTTGGTATGATCGTTTGATACAAATGAATTTAATAGCTTCCTCCTCAACAAAGAAAGTCGGAGATATTACGCAGGGACGTGTCTATGAAATCATTACAGCAGTGGCTGCACCTCATCCATCTGGTTGTATGATATTTTTTTGCCCATTTCCTTCTCAGTAGCAGTCAGCATCTTGCTCTAGCAGACTTGCATATCTAGGCATACAAATTAATGAAGGCTCAGTATAGACAGAGCGACATCAATATGATAGCGTGCATAACTTAAAGAAACATTAGTGTAGCTGTAAATGGTAGATCATAGTGTACAAAGATGGTATCAAAAGCATGCGTACTGATTGCTGACATGCACGCGTGTGCAACATGCTAATGTCTGACAGCAAAATCAAACATCCAGCCTTCCATAGTTGTGCGATAAATAAACAACAACCTATGCAACGTTCATCCAGTTTTCATTAACACCATATAACAGGCGGAGTTCGAAAGGAGTATAAGAAACATAGAATAAAACTGTCATGTTCAAAGTCAGTAAACATAGGCATGTTTGGAATGAATAAAACCATGAAAAAGATGAAAGATATAAGTACTTTGATCCGCATATTGTAGACTCGTAAACCTTCTATCGCTGGACCTGTAGACTGGGAAATCAGAAACTTTGTGTTAACGAACTAGTGCAATCGCCCTGAAACATAACTAAAACTGATGATCCTTGGTGACATGTACCAAGACTGATACCAGTAACAGCACATTAAAAATACACCATACACATACAAATGAAGAAATTATGGATAAGGCATTTGTAGATAAATAGTTGTACAAAAATTTGAATGGTATTCAAAATCTACCAAAAATATAGCAGACATCAGCAGTGCAAATGAAGAACGTACTGTTTACGACAGGTTGGCGTTAGCAGCCGGAGTAAAAATTTAAATTTCATCACTACTGAAAATAGGCAAGACTACGGTGCGACGGAAAAAATAATGAGTTCGCACTTGACGTTTGCCATCTAAATTTGAAGTATTGAGAAATTGTCAAAATCGAAGATGTGTTAACGAACACGTAAAATATAACTGCACATATATCATGGAATTTTTTTTTGAAAAGCATTCTAGACGGCAAAGTGTAATTACTCACCGTTCACTTAAATCGAAAAGATGTCTTACAGGTGTTGAGGTGTAGTAGAGAAAAGTAGTTTTTCCAAAACATCAGAAAGGGTGAGGAATCCAGAAAACTATTACTAATTGAGTACGGTTTTGTAAAAGGGAGCAAAAATAGAGACAAGCAGGTTGACTGTACCTTCAACTCGTAGAACAACGTGCTGGAAATCCACTCGTGCAATAACCAGTGTAGCTTCTGTTTACAGAGCAAAAAAGTTTGCTACCTGCAAAAGCAAACATTGGTTTTTAAAAAAGGAGGTAACTGCTCCAGTCAGGGTGTAATGTAGTTAATGCTGATGATCCTCGTTAACAGGTAGCAAAATCGTTAACAATAACATTGCACTACAAATATGCCATAATCATCAGAAACAATGAAAATACAAGGTAAAGCATATGTAGTTAAACTGCTGAAGGAAATAATGAATGGTATCCAAAATGTAAAAAAAACAGTAGACAACAGATCTACAGATAAAGCAAGTAAGGTCAACGACGGGTTGACGTTAGTGGGCAGAGTAAGAATTCAAATCCAACGACTTTAAAAAATTGGAAGACCTATCGGGGAACGGTAAAAAATAATCACCTAATGGTCAGTTGAATCAAGTAGGAAATTGTATCAGTACATGAGGTAAAATAGCTTGGAAAAACCATACAGGTTTGAATCTCTCATTAGCCCTGCATAAATTGAATGTGAATATGAAGGGGAAAAAATGAAACATATGTAGTACCAATGTACTGTAAATTTAAAACTTATGTATATCTAAAACTACAGTAGTTGCGGTCAAATAATTCCAATAGGAACAGCAATACGGATATGTGATGTTATCAAATATGTGCACGAACATATAATTATAGATTGAATCAACATACTAATTTATTTGATTTAAAATTTAGCAAATACTCATACTACACTATTTGTCTCCATCAATTTTGTAGATCAGTAGCCGCATCGATCTATGCACTCGAGGTTAGAACGCGGTTCATTCAGTTTCATAATAATCCTTTTTTCTCAAAACAAAACTGATTGCATAACAGACGCTAGCAGAATGATAGCTCAAAAAAATAATACCATACATACATGACAAATGAAGGTTCAAAGGAATAATGTATTTTAGAAATACTTACACACTGTAAACCTAAGATTTCACAGTATAAGGTGAAGGAAATAGAAATTTCTAACTGCCTTCGAAAACTATTAGAATCAACAAAGGACTTTTTCGGATTAGCACAAAATAATGGCGTGCATGAAGAAGCATTTACAGTAGCAGTCAATATGATCATCTTTTTGGTAAATATGAGCTCAACGTGGCCAAAATCTTTGGTGTAGAAACCAAATCAAAATTAATGTTTTTTTAGAAGGGACATACTGAACTGTTAGTCAACTATTTCATAAATTTATACACCTTGTATGTTAATAGTTGTACTGAAACAACAAGCCCATAATACAGGAGTGGCGACAGTTAAATTAAAAAACATGAAATGCTACTAATTTAAATAACCATGTTTACTTTCATATCTGTACTCAAACGACTCTCAAACACCAAGTGCAAATTGTGGAAGTGGTTGAAGTAAAGGTAAAGACATGAACTGTTTACATTCATATAAAGAGGTTTACTATCAATATGAATCCAAAAAATCATAATAATTTTCATGTGCCTTGAACATGTTTGTCAACAGTCAGCTTGAAGCAAGCAGTAAAAATAGAAGGTAGCACGCAATATATGTTTATGCAATCAGGGAATGAAACAGTAGTAAGCCAATATGAATGAGTACAGTTTTAAAAAAGGAAGCGAAAACAGACCCAAGCAGGTTGATTGTACCGTCAACATGTAGAACAGCTTGTTGGAAATCCACTCGTGCAACAACCAGTGTAGCGTCTCTTTACAGAGTAAAAACGTTGGGTGCCTGCAGAAGCAAATACTGGCTTTTTAAAAAAGGATGTAACTGCTGCAGTCAGGGTTTAACGTAGAAACCAATGCAAAAATAATTTTTTATACAGAAGGGACATACTGAAGCAGTAGTAAACCAATTCACAAATTTGTATGCGTTGTATGTTCATATTTGCAATGCAACACGAAGCACATATTATGGGAGTGGCTAAACTTGAATTAAAAACATGAACTGTTAATCATTTGTAGGAGCATGGTTACTTTCATACTTGTACTGAACAACTCTCAAACACCAAGTGCTTACTATTGGAGTGGTTGAGCTGAAGTTAAAAACATGATCGGTCAGCATTTGTATAAACAGGTTTTCTATCCATTTGAATCCAAAAAATCATAAAAAATTTCAAGTACACCGAACAAAACGTTTATCAGCAGCTAGCACGAAGCAAACATGAAAAAAAATGCTACCATGCAATATTCATTTATGCAAGCAGGAAACGAAACATTAGTTAGCCAATATGAATCAGTCATTTATGCGAACATCTTGTTTTCCCTGTAAAAGATGATACTTAAATATAAGCCAACAAAATTATGGGATGAAAAATGTTCATCATAATTCAAAACGAATGGCTTTTCGTTTAGGCTGGAATGAGTTAACAAACAGTACGGATTACTGGAAATATAAAAGAATCTGTTAAACCAAATAAAGATGTACACCGAGTCAACAGAAATAGAAACATCTTCTTAAAGTCGACAATTTTATGATAGTGAAAAGGATTTTGCGAAACCGAAAACGGGGTACAAATGTAACCTGTAGTGGAACATTGTGAAAATATAGTGGTTTGTTAATGCACCTGGAGAAGACGAAGCGGTCTCTCAATGGACATAGGGGAAAAAAGACAACAAAACAGATGGTAGGGTTACAAACCAAATCTTCACAGTCGCGATGTTTGTCGGTGGAAGATTTAGCGGAGATAGCTAATCAATCAGACCAGAAGAAAGTAAAACTTGGAATACAGTGAGGAAGGAAGCAATTACCTGTACAGCCAATGTAATGGTAAGGAAGAGGATGGGGGAACGGCAGGCAGTAGTTGTTTGGGCACTCAGTAGGAAGATCTCCCGAGTGAAACTGTTTTTGGGGAAAAGACAGGTTGTGGTAGGGGGGAGATGGAAATGAAGTTGGCTGACGTAGAGTGTGGGAGGAGGCGAATATTCGGTAGATAAGACTACGGGGAGGATGGAAACTGGAAGCACCGTTTTAGGGAGGAGGAAATGCAATGGAGTGGAAAGGGGAAGGGAGTTGGGAGAACATGTGAGGGAGTAGTTGTGGATGATGAGGCAGGTGATGAAAAGAAAAGCGGAAATGGGCAAGCACATGATAGTAAGAAGGAAAAAAGGCGGAGTTGAACACGGTAGTAGCATTTTGAAATGAGGTAATGGGAGTAATCCATGTCAGCATGTGAAAGTTCCTGCTTTAATATAAAGTAATAGATTGTTACAGAAACTCTAGCTTTGATCAAGGGGGCTCATCATTCTATTGTGTAATAGTTAAAAGGGGGTTAAAATATAATAATAAGTAAAATTATTTGAACAATTATACTCTTCAAATTCAATCACGTGAAAAACATACCTCTTCGAGTTTCGACATATACAGACTGACATTTCTAGGGTCTTGCATCTTCTTCTTTGTGTAAAAAAGAAAAAGGTCGAACCTTTATTCAACAATAGTGCGAATGAAGATGACGAAGAGGAAGCAGACGGATCCCAACATAAGGGAGTGATTGCTGAAAAGGTACGCGATTGTTTGTTTTTCGTTTTTTTTTCTATTTTTCGGTTGTGAATCATTTTTTGCTTTGGATTGGCTCTACGTTGAAAATAGTTCGGATGTGATTTGGTTTGACAAGCATGATTGGAGAAGATGAAGAAAACGGCGGGGTTTGAGGTTTTTCTTTTTATTAATCGCTGATGTAGTGCCGAAAACAAATGGCATGCCGAAAAACTGAACTGTTAAGAAAGTTTTAATCTTTTTTGTTTCGGCGACATGTTGCCCTTCTTTTTTAAAAGATTTTCAACCTAACCCTTCCTTTTTCAGTTGTCGGTACTTTCCCTTTGCCATTTATTATTAATCCAATTCAATGATTTGTTTGCAGCAAACTAAATACATCTACTCGTGTACCATCAACTGCTTCCAATCGGAAGAAGTTAGCTATGGAAGGGCAGAAATAGTTGCAAGCGCAAAAAGGAAAAGAAGTGACTCTGAATGAACAAGAAGACATTGATCCTGAACAAAGTTCAAGTGAAATTCAAAGTGCTGATGAGAGTGGTAATTCTACGAATGAGACAAATACCAGTGACAGTGGTGAAGGTAACGAAGAGGATGAAAACGTGGAGCATGAAGAAATATAGGAAGAGATAGAGGAAGAAGAGATCGAGGAGAAGAGAAGGAGAACAAGCATACTGAAAGGGAATAGAAAGAAAAATAAACATCTTCTAAAGCAGCATAATCTGAAGGTCAACCACTGTTCGCTTTTAAAGATCGTATAGCTCACAAAATTTTGTAATTCCAATGTAAGTTTTCTTTGGTGAGAATTAAAGTAAAATTTTTAGTTTATATATTGAGTAATGTATATATAACATATGAACCACAGGTAGCACGAATAGTAAAAGTTCATTGTCATGTTGGAACACAAAGGTTGTGGGCTTATAAGATTGAATGTTCTTTTGTAAAGGAGGTAGTTGTTCAATCAAGATTTCATCAGTGTTAAAGGTTGCGAGAATAGTAAAGGTTCTTTGGACAAAACTACCTGCTATAGAATCAAAATATAATTTTAAATGGTGGTGTGTGCTTTCAACAATACTAGTGGAGACATTGTCATAATGTTTATAGTTGTTGGTCTATACCAGCACAAACATTTCTTTATACTCGCTCAACCAATTTTTGAGCACATACGTTACAAACTTTTTTGCCTTGAGGACCATTCTTCTCGAAACGATTTTGAGTTCGGTTCATATTCTTCTTCAGTTAGAGAGTTAATGGTATTCGTCTAACTATCCCAAAATAGCTGATATTCTTTTTAACCTGCTTATCTTCCACCACGATCTCTTTATCACCAACCATCGCTTTTCTACTCTTAATGAATTTTGGTTTGCAATTTGCTTGCACATTTTTAGAAATATGTCATGCACATAGGATATGATGAGCTATTGGAAATACAATCGACACTGCTTTAATAAGAGCGAATTCAACATCCATTATAATAACATCCGGAATCTACTTTTCTCTATAAAGACTCCTAACACATTCAAGAGCCCAAATATATGATTATGTGGTTTCTTGGCTTATAAAACCAACTGCAACTGTGAATGTATTCCTGATTGACGTATGTGACACCATGTGAAAATAAGGGAGTTTATAATGATTAGTTTTTACTTGAAGTACAATCCAAGAACGAAATGAAAACACTTTGCAAGATCAATACACCTTGGATAATTATAAAATAGATCACATATTTGATTAGTTGCTGGATCAACTCTATGAAAAACGGAATAATAACGTTCAATCGACAATGCCATAAAATGTTGCATAACCGATCTCTCTTCGATATTATGCAATTCCAATTTCACTTTTACATTGTAAACGTTTCGTATAGTCAACCAATTTTTAGGGTTTTCTAATTATATTGTGGACAATATTTGGCATGGTCTAGCTCCACTATTAGTCATGGTTTCAACAATTCTTAGTTCGCTATCTTTCATCTTAGCAACATAAGCATGACCTGTTAGACAATTAGGAAGATTATGATTATGAAGTCTATTTTTTACTGTAAGTATCCACTTTCCATCAATTCGACCGGTAGATCTTAACTCAAATAGGCAACACATTTCTTACTACTCGTTCTTCTTCGCTTTTTTCGGTTTCGGTACAAAGTTCTTTGCTTTGTGGCTACAATATTCACCACTCCGTTCAAATGCTAGTACCATCCATGATCCCTGCCGTTATTGTTTTTCAAAATGTAGTTCTTCAGGTCATAATAACACTGTTGGCACTTAGCCCACGTTCCATACACCACTCCCTTACTTCCTTGTTCGAATAAAAAACCTGCATTATTTATGAACGTATTTTTATAACCTAGTATAAATGAAATTTACTTACTTATAATTTAGAAATGAAGTTAAAGTAATCATACCCTATCGGTTGTAAAATATTCAGTTAAATCTGAAAATTCAACGTGGTCCTCCTTATACTCATCTTCTTCCACATCAATATCATCATCTTTTCCATTTTCTTCGAACTCATATTCTTTTCAATGCAAATCATTATTACCCTATCAGTTGTAAAATATTAAGTTAAATCTTAAAATTCAACGTGACCCTCCTTATACTCATCATCTTCCACATCAATATCATCATCTTTTCCATTTTCTTCGAACTCATATTCTTTTCAATGCAAATCATTATCAGATTGTTCATCACTATGCAATATATTTTAAAAAATAAAATAAAGTAATCAGGAGAAAATGCCATTTCATTAAAATCGGCCAACAACTAAAGCTATGATTGTACAAAAACTGCAAATGGTTATCGTGTTTTAACAAAAATTTTGACAGTACCTTACCGATTTTATACTATATACCACAAATAACCATTAAATTCAAAATTGACAATGCAAGAACGTATTCTACAATTAAAACGGCCACGACCAAACATTTTATGACAAAATTTTCAACATTTCCTTACCGTTTTAACATTATGTCACACGTACCCCAAAAATTAAAACATCATGGTTAAAACATTTCGCACACTAAAGAACGACACGCATTTGTGGATTTTCATCCTGTCATTTCAACATCATCGAAATCGTTCACCCAGCATCCATTATCATTTTCATGCGATTCAGAAAGAATTTTACAACATGAAAATTTCTTATATGAGGTGGGGTCAATCTCTGATCTATCAAGCTCTTTCGTGTTTTAATTATTTTGTTAGGTTCAATTTTCAAATTACCATCTTCTTTGAAATCATTAATATCCATTAGAAATTAGGGTTTATATTAGAAGAGATAATAAAGACTTAAGGCTGAAGTTAGTATTGTAATTGTTATTAATTTGTTTATCGAAGGCTTATCTATTATTTACCCCTCCTAACAATTCAAATAAAATAAAATTTAGTCTACCCCTTAACCAAAAGTGAAGTCCTATAACAATCCCATTTTTTTTTCTTATTATATCCACTCCAAATCCATGCCAAATCATATCAATTTTTTTTGCAAAATCCACCAAAATGATGCTTTTACGTTGGAAATGCAACGTTGACAAAATGGCAATTCATGAAAATAAATCTTGCTCATTTTTTTTGTCTTTTTTGCTTTTTTGCCTTATTTCCGACAATATCCCGCCCAGCGATGGCAAGGATGATGGCAATTTCTGCAAGGGTTAAGTGTATATGTCGATAATTCCTTTTATGAGATCGAATAAGTTCTAGTGCAACAGGAAACTCAGGTGCTATGGCAATGTGGAAAATATCGGTTTTATGGTATGATTGGGCGTGGATAGCAGCATTCCTAGTATAAGCATGATAGTAACAATAGAAATCCTTGTTTGGGGTGGAATTGGTGTAAACCACGCTTGTCCTTAGCATGGACATTTTGGTTTGAAATTAAACGATTTCTGAAATTGTCGTTGGAGTGTAAAAGGAAGAATTGCAGAGTTTATATCTTTATCTTGATTTACAGGTTGTGAAACGAACTTTTTTAGTATGAATAGAATTATGTTAATTATTTTATTTTGATATATATCTGTGTATATCATTAAAAAGGGAAAAATGGTTGATATTATAAAATACACCCAGACTTCACTTGGGAGTTTTGTAGTATCGGTATCGAGGGTACCAGCTTTAACCGGAAATGCTTGTAGCGGTTTTGATTGGTTTAGATGAAGTGTTGTTAGAGTCGATCAATACATGCTTGAGAGCTTATCATACACCGGTTGTAAGTGTTTTTCACTAAAGTAATATTACATACATATCCTTAGTTCTATTTATTCTTGAGTTTTGTGTAGTTTAATTTTCATATATGATTGATAGGAGTTGATTGGAAAAAAAATGTTAGAACCCTTCAAAACACCCCAATTTGATGAGTTGATAATTGCTATCAAAATTACACTACACTTGTTTTCATTGGTTTTATAACCAACAATAAACGGTCTGAAAAAAATACTTATAAGTAAAGGTTATCAATACAGCTAAATACAGAGCCGTCCAAATCAGCCAAAATCGGTAGAAAAATAACTTACAAGCGGAGTCTTAGGATTCTTAAAATCAAAGAAATCAGTAGTTTGGAAGAACGAGGAAGCAAGTGACAAAGGTGGGACTTGAATTAAGGTGGTGATAAATGGAAAACTTTAGCATCATATCCATAGTTGGTGGAAACACAACCCGACATGGGTTCAAGTATTAGAAACTGGATAGGGGAGCTTCAACATCTCAAAAAGGTTGTACTTGCCTTGAAATTGAGACTTAGGTTCCATATAGATGCCTTAGGGAAGTAAAAAGGCGAGATCAGTTAATCTCTTACGTTTGTGGTTGGTTGATAAAGCGGGTTCTTTTATAGGTATAATAATGATTACAGATGTCTCGATTCTATGTGGAAAATTTTCATTTACATGTATATTACGGGTAAGCATCTATACTATGTTCACTTAAATGCTTGCATTAAAAGATATGGAAACCATGTGGTATGTTGGATGTTTTTTCTAAAGACAATGGCTTTTACATTGTCCAATTTGAATTTGAAGACGATTAGAGAAAGATATTAATGAGTTACTTAGTTCACAGATTCTATACTCATTTATGAATAAGTGAGAGGTTAACTTCTTTATTAAAAAAACTAGTTTTATATCTCATATGGGCTTAATTAAAAAAAACTAAACTTATCTTTCGTAGAATGCAAAGGGTAAAAGTAAAATTATAAGCTTGATAGGTAAACCTCTTCATATAAATGAAAATACCAAACTTGTGAAGAGGTTAGACTATGCTCAAATATTAATAGAAATTAAGCCACATTTTAAGTTTGATAAAATTCTTCTAGCAAAAGACTCACATGGAGATGTTTATATTCAAGAGCTAGAGCATGAGCCCATGTGATGATCCACCTTTATGACTCCTAAAGAAGACACAAATACATCTATGGTATTCATGTGTCGATCATTCAAGCATTCGAAAGATATGTTATCATGGTACAGGAAAAATAAAGAATAGAACAATAGTATCTCACAGCTAAAGGATCATATATAATTTGAACAACAAGTAGTGCATATGTTTACTTAAAAAATATAGGGTTATTAGAGTTACATAAATTTCAGCCTAGACAGTTATAATAGTTTGTCCTTACAATTTTTGATACATACATACGTACATACATACATACATACATACATACATATATAAACTAATAGTGCAACGGAAAACAAAATAGTTGATATCTTCAAAAGCCTCCAACCCATAATCCATTGACTCCAAAATGTTCAAAACATAGTATGTCTTTCTCAGCCCACTCAAATGAGTGCTCGAGAGTTTAAGGAAAAAAAATAAACTTTAAGTTAGATGGGGTCTGGTATGACAAACTCAAGATATGTGCATAAATGTATAACGGTACATTATGAGACCACGCCATGGAACAAAGCAAATTTTCCTTTCACAACAACCAAAACCATTTTATTTTTTATAAGTAAACGTGATTTTTGGCACATAGCACTTGCATATAAAAAATCCTTATAAAATTATTAAACTTAAATCTTCTATGCAGTTTGATACAAATAAACCGAAAAAGAAAAAGAAATCAATGTATTCTTTCTATTTAGAATAGGGTTTAAACTTATAACCTTGTTTATGTTTCAAAATTTTCATTTAAAAATAGATGTTAATATTTGTTCAAAATGGGATTCGAACTCTTTACTTCTTGTTTTTTTAAAGGTAATTTTGGAACTTCGCGGTCGACTAAAAAAATGGAACTCTATTCCAATTATTAATAAAGATAAGGGTGATATATTGATAATGTCTAATCTATGAAAAATAAATATATGAAATAGTTGTGATGCTTGCATCTCACATCAAAATAATATTTAGGTATACATCTAAATTCATATTTTCTACTATTGCTCAATTTTTTCCGAAGTACTAAGGTGGACTAATCAATGTATCTTTGCTTGGCTTGGAGCGGTCCGAGCCAACTAGGTCAAGTATGCTCGTAAGCCAGCCAGGGTTGGGGAAGATCGATCAGGTTTCCTATGTACGATGATAACTTGAATCCAACTAAGGCCCACATTGGCTACTTCGCTCAATTTTAGGTTAAACCTTCTACTAGAAAAGCCTCCTTGCACAGTAACCTTGGCAACCAACTCGCCCATCAAGACAAGGAAAAATCCTGGTTCGGCCCATCTCTCATTGGCCAGCTGACTCTCTCTTCGACCCACTTGTAGGCTGACCCGCTTGCTCAAGCATCTCTCCCTCAGCTATCTCCTGATTGGCATATTTTGAGGCTATCTATAGAGTGGCCCATCATCAATCTAACTTTGGTAGCGCAACCTACGACTAGCACTTTGTCCTGTCTCACCCGACTCGGCATGTCCTTGGATCTCATCGGTTCTCTATCCTCCTTATGGTCTTAGTAGACCAGCTTAGCTCATCTTGCCACTTAGGCATGTGAGAACAAAGCCATAAGAGGTACAACCAAATGTACCTATTTCTAACAAGAAGCATGTCCCATTTCCTACAAGCATACTACAAGTGCAAGCGATTAAATGCAAAGCATGGTAGAGCTTGCTCCTGGTAGTTCCAGTGGCCTTCATCTCAGCCACACATTCCTTTATTTCACCAACTGTCTCTCATTAAGTCCATTAAACTAAACCAATGGTTAGACACACCCAACTGTGCGTGTGCCTTTTGTGAGGGCCATGTCCAATCGCTCGGATATCTGCCTTAAGATTTAGACTGTGCCGGTCAGCCCACTTCATGGCAAAACCCGAGGGCAAGGTTACTCCTAGAAATCTTGGCCACCCTTCATACACCCACGCAAAGAAATCCCCGAGACCCAACACTTCTGTTAACGCTCAGAGTAACCCCTCCTCCCACGGGTTGGCAAATGGTCCTATCATTCGAACAACGTCCGAAAGCAACCAAATACCTATCTGCATGTCTCATGATGTCCAGACTCCACCACCAATGCATTTAGCAAGCTCATTCTCGATCCTGTAACTTCTTGTAAAGAATGCATCGAAGACTGTAGAGCCTAGATCATTCAGTACCTTCACCAAGGCTATCTAACGAGGATGAGTTATTATGTGCTCATTATCTTATTTGGGGACTTTCGACCTTTCTGCTCAGAACTGAGCGAGCCATCGCTCCTTCCTGTCTGACCTGCTATCCACGAGGGTGGGTTACGAAAATCCATTTTCTTGTCAAGGGCTGTCAAGTAAGATTAAATCACCATGCATTCAATTCCTTATAAATAAGCCATGCCCAGTTCCTTAGTGCAATATTTCACCCTAGAGAACCTTCAAGCCCTTCGGTGCTTAGATTCAAGCCAGGACCGCCTGCTAGCTCCTTACTGTAGTGTGTTACCCTAGAGAACCTTCAAGCCCCTCGACATTTAGGTTCAAGCTAGGACCTCCTGTTGTCACTTTATTGTAGCGTGTCACCCTAGAGAACCTTTGATCCTATCAATGCATAGGTTTGAGTTAGGACCATCTATCAATTCCTTATTCCAACATTTCACCCTAGAGAATCTTCAAGTCCCTCGGTGCTTAGGTTTAGGTCGAGACCGCCTATCAGCTCCTTGTTGCAGCATATTACCTTGGAGAACCTTCAACTCCCTCAGAACATAGGTTCGAGCTGAGACTACCTATCACCCCTTATTGCAGCATGTCACCCAAAAGAACCTTTGTAACACCCTGTAATTTTTATGGTAATTAATTAAAAAGAAACTAGTTAATAATTAGTAACACTTAAAATAGAATTTGGCTATGAAACTTGCACATCCAGGTTCATGGCGATTTTATAATAAATTTTCATATATAAAGTATTCCGATTGGAGTTCAAACAAAAAGGATATTGACATTTGAAGTTTTTGAATCGGAAATAATTATGTATGAAATTATGAAAATAAAATGAAATTAGTGAGATAAATTAATATTAATATCTACTTAGGGTTGAAGAAAGTTAACATGAACGGAAAACAAAAACAAATGGTCTTGACCAAACGTATAAGGTATAAAATTAACAAACGTTAATAGTGACATTCATCAATTAAATTAACATCAGTTGGTCGACACCTAACTTAGGTCGGTCAATCGCTAGAAGTCAATGGTTGGGGGCAGTAGTCGACCAGCTGAGATGTCAAATTGAGGATTTTGACATGGTCGAATGACCCATATTTAAAATAAAATAATCTAACGGTTGGCATTGATTTGAACCCGTAAAATAAAATCTAATTCCTCCCTTTTCTTCTCATATTTTTGCAGCGACGTCGAAGCTCTACCATTTTCTCTTACCCATAAAATTTTCAATTCTAAAAAATAGTTATAGTTTACACGTATATACAAGTAGAGAATAGTTAAGGATGATTAAGAAGAAGAATAGGGTCGAATCAAATCATTAAAGCTAAGGTAAATCATAAATCGGGATCTAAAATCTAAATTAAATCCAAATTTCTTCTCCAATCTAGATTTCTGATAAGTATATGTATGCTTATGGTATATGTATTCCATAGGGAGAAAAGAGGAGTCAAATTAAATATTAGGGATTAGTTCTGGAGATTTGAAAAGCTAAAAAGGCGAGTGGAAAATTATATATTTTTATATAGTATTGGATTTATATCATTATAAATCTATTCATGTGTGCCTAAAATGTAAATTAGAGTTGTATGCTAAAATTATGTACGTGCAATGAATTAATAAACCGTTCTTGCATATTCTACGATTGACAACTTGAATTGTATATTGCATGTATGTGAATCTTGAAAGTATTGTGTAGTGGTTGTCCCTAAATTTGATAAATTATGTGATAGTTCTAGATTTGTATATTAACATGATGTATGCAATAAAAATTTAAATTAAGTTATCATACTAAATTTTTAGGATTTAAGTGGTATTTTAATTCATTGGAATGTAGAGGGTTCCAATGTAAATTTCTATAGATTATTAAGGTCAGATTTATAAATAAAAGTGTATCGTTTGAAACGACAATGAATAAGCCAAAATGAATGAGATGTATAAAGTAGGGATATTTATCGTATTTTGCATTATCTTTAATAGCTATGAAAAAAGATAATTCCTTGAATTCCAAACGCAACACAAATTCTCCTTTTGGATAAAACATAAAAATTTATAGTGTTAACCTTTCCTTTTGGGAGAGATGTAATTCTAATGTATTAAAATGAGGAGATTTCTAAGGATTAATTAGAGAATTTTAATTGTGATAAGAATAACGATCTAAGAGAAGAATTAATATATATATACATATACATACATATATATATATATATATATATATATATATATATATATATATGTATATGTAATATAAGCAAGATGGAAATTAAATAACAATGATGAAATGGTTGGCAAGTAGTAATTTAAAAATAAAAAGAGTATGGAAAGTTCATTAAAAATGGAAGGGTAGTAAATTTTAAAAAGGAATAGAAAGAAAAGTTCAATAAATAGAAATGGGAGTAAATGGGAAAAGATATTTAGATCTTTTAAAGAAAGTGGTAAATGACCTTAAATTGAATATGAAGTAAATGCATGAAGAAGTAAAGAAATGTTAATAATAGTTGAACATTGGAAGCGCAATAATCAAACAAGTAGGAATATGTGTGTACATAGCCTCAAGTATGCATTTATGACTAGTGTGAATTATTAAAGTTAGTAAATAACTTAAACGGATAAGAATAACATAGCCATTAGAATGAGTTAGAATGCGAGGTTAGTAGTGTCACACAACAAAAGTTTGGCCATAGCAAGGGGCTACTAACAGTTGTGTATACGTTACACAAATATAGGACATATCAAACTGTAGAACCCGTGAAATTATATACGCATACGTATAGGTGAAGAAATACCTAGTAGGGTTTGCTTCAATCTTTTAAGAAGGGTACTGCCTTGATTGCATTAGGCAATCTAAATAGACAGTGAGCAAAGATCGGCGCTATGTTAGTGTGTTGGTATCGTATTAGGGAGTAGAAGCTATGCATAGGCCGAGAAACTCATCGGTTCTAAGTAGTCAAAGGGAAAGGCAAGGGTTACACCTAAACGGGCTACACCCCCTACTAGTATAGATGTTTAGGTCATGCACCGCCACAATTATTTTCTAGTTTGTTTGTTATGGGAAAGGTTAGATAACCCTTAAGGGAGGTCTTTTAAAACTAATGGGGTAATCCATGGGATGAGTCCATAATAGTCTGAGGAGCTGAGTCCTCAATAGTCCGTGGAGCCAAGTCCACGATGGGAAGCAGATAAGTAGAAAATCCCCAAAGTGAGGTAGAATATGGCTAAACTATAATGACGCCATTATTGGACACTAGGTAGTTCCTTGGTATGCACGATGATGAGGATGTGATACTGCATTGACGATGGATCCTGACAAGGTGCTAGGTTAGGGATACTAGTGGGGATAATATCTTAATCTAATGGGGGATGTGGTACTCATATATATGTGTGTGTGTGGGCGTGCATGCATGTATGTATATGTATATATACATAGATACACGTATATGGTTATGGTTTACTTTAGGTGGATGGAGAGTATCGTATGCATACATGGAGTCAAGACTGCCATGTAAAATAAAAATACATAACATGTGATGGAAGGCAATCGACATAAACCAGTATTATATGCAAAATGTATGATGTACCAGTCAACTTCTAACCCCCTTCTCATTACAACCCACAGGATAGCTTTAGTGGGATATGTATTGGTGCAAGGAGGGAACAGTGGAAGAACAGGTTTCCTTATGCATGCTCGACACTGACAAGAACATTAAATGTTGGAAGCTTTAATCTTGGTAAGTAACTATATGATTTATTATACTTTACTATTCCGTTGTAAGTTATATCGATAGTGCTCTGATATGCATATATTTATTTATCTACAGGATACCAAATCAATGATCTGTACTTTGATGGACTTGGATTTTCGATTTAGCAAAAAATCAGGCCCACTGGGGTGCGGATTGTGGTATTTGGTAGCAGAGCTTAGGTTTGTTGATCTTTAAATTTTTTAGGAAACATGGAGTTAAAGTATTTGTATTTTGCCCATAAATATTTTGCACCGAATCCTATAAATTTCGGTTATAGAATAGTTGTAATCATACACTGAAAAAATGGATAAGTCGATTAGGAATTGGAATAATGGATAAAGTTGAAGATATACACCTACCCCGATTACCCAATGGGAAATAAGTCATATGGAAAGACATGACTTAATAAGAGCATGAGGGCATCATATGAAAGGTCACTGAAACCGGATAGTACGTGACCCTTAGTTGGGTCCTCGATAGCCCAATGGTTGTAGATCCACATAAGATTGTCGATTGTTGATGTATAGTAGGTCCAAGTAAGGGAAAAATAAGGATCCATATGTTGTAGATATCCGAAAGTAAGAATTAAATGAGTTACCGAAGAATGGTGTGTAGCAACCACTCTGAGATAACATCCGGATTTTTAATCTTTTGGAAAAATATAAGTCAATGAGTAAGTTGAAAGAAGGAAAATCCACTTTGACTCTAGTCTAATATCAAAGAATTCATTAAAAGTGGAAATGATTTTAAAATTTGAAAAATGTATATATTTGAAAGGATTTTTGAAGCAGTTTATCGAAGGTAGGAAAACTCTATTTTTGAAAAGTAAGCAAATGGTAAATTTCTATGAAAATAAAAATATTTATATTTTATTAAATAATAAGTTATCATAGAGATAAAATTTAGTTAAATTGAAAATTTCCATAAATGGGTTTTATATAAAGTTACTCATTTGAAAAAAATAGAGCATATATAGCTCGTTAATTATTTTTAGAAGAAAGAAAATTTTGAAGTAGAAAAATTATTTTATGGGCAAATAATAGGAAGTGGTACTAGTTTAATAGGATAAATAATAACAGGATAAGGAATTTCAAACCCGAAGTGTAACGCCTCGAAAATTTAATAAGAAAGTTAAATTTAAATAAAACAACGACTAAAATATTTTTTTCACAAACATTCAAATTTGAGTACAAAACTTGCACTGTTGTGTTCATAGCAATTTTTTGGATGATTTTCGTATATGGACTATGAAATTAGAATTAGTACGGAGAAGTTATGGACGTTTGAAAATTTAGAAATAAAATAAACTTTAAAAATCAAAACTTCCTAAATTTAGACAACACGAGTCGACCCAGAAGGTTCGATGGCCAACCGATATCGATCGATCTAGAGAGAAGGGAAGCCAACCCTACATGTGGAAAATTTGAGAACCATGTAGCTCGTTGACTGATCGAGATTGTTTACTTTGTTGCAAAGTATTGATAAGCGTACGTGATCACACTAAAATATTCTCCAGGCCAAATCAATGCACCAAATTGATTCACAGCCTCTATAAAATTGAAACTTAGGCTAACCTTAAACTTATTAGAGAATTTACAGTCTACCAGAGATCTGCTAAAATTTCTTCTCTCCACTTATAAACTTTCTTCAAAAACAAATTAAAAATCAAAGCAATATCATGCTAATAATCAAATCCATAAGGAGGAAGCTAATATGTATCGGTTTATGGGCATGGAATGAAGTTAGAGCTTGGACCTAAGGTGAGTGGGAATAGGTTAATAGGTTGATTTATTATAGTTAAACTTAACCTATTCTACTTGATCTATGGTGTTAGTAATTAAAAAGGAAACTATAAACCCTAATCCTTAAATCTAATTGCTAGATCTGGAATCCGAAGTAAAAACTAGAATTGATATGAATTGGCTAAGCTCATTTAAATTGAAATAAATCCTAATTATCAAACGTGGAATCTAGATTAGAAATTTAATTGCTATAAATTGATAAACCTGTAAACCCTTTGTCATTAAATTTAAACCTCAGATCAGAGAACTGTAATTAAATTGTGTAAATCTAGGATATTGGGAAATATAGACCGGTCATTGTAGTTGCTTAGGGTTCACTGTAAACGCTGCAATCAATAAGACTTAACCCTAATTAAAAATTGACATCAAAAACTACATGAACCCTAAATTTCAAAGTACGATCGATCGACCACTCATCCCGAGTGGTCGACCTGTCATTACCTAAAAATGCACAACCTGAACATCAGCCTTAAGACCTAGTTTAATAATAAAAATTAATATAATTATCAATTGTTTTGTGAGCCTATTTAAGGATATTTTGATGTATGTTAGGAGTTGAAGGGAAGCTAGTTCTCTTTAAGAGGATGTTAGGTTGTTGCAGTGTTGGGTAAATGTTGTTTATCCAATTGGAGGTCGCGCAATCGACCAGGGGCGATTTTATTTTCGCAAATGACACTCACTAGGAGGTTTTGTAGTGGATGCGGAACACTGATGAATGCCCAATAATTGGGCTCGGCACAATGGGAATCCTCGTATGCATGATTTCTGATGCAATGTGATATGATCCAGATGGTGGATCCCGTGCATGCAATAAGAGGCTTACAATGTGATCGGGAGGTGGACGGGTGTAACCGTTGAGACATACCAACGAGTTGAAATTTCGCGTTCTTTCTCTTCAGGCGTAGTTGGTATAGATAGTCATAGTTGAGGGAAAATCGGTTCCCAGGTAGCCTAGCGGTGGTGATATTAGTGGAGAGTAGTTCTAATAGTAGCATTATACGTGATATTAGTGGAAATTTATTTCCACCGTAACCTAGTGGCGATGATATTAGTCACGAGTAGTTCCCATAATAGCGTTATGCGGTGATATTAGTGGAAATTTATTTCCACAACAGCCTAATGATGGTGTTTCCTTATTGGGTAGCTCTGGAAGCGATGGTCGATCATTAGTTGCGAGGTTCGATCGATAGTTCGATCCTTATGGTAGCCTACAAAATTTGCAGTATAAGTATGTATTAGAAAAAGACCCTTAGATAATGGACCTTAGATATTCATGGACACTTGTAGTACACCTTATGACATATATAGTAGAATTAAAGTTAACTACACATGATCATCACATATTAAACTGTACTCATTCATCGAAATTTTGTCGAACCCACCCCCTTTTCCATTTTTCGTACCAAAGGATAACAAGTTAGTAGTTGATTGAGCATAATACATGGAGAAAGGTGCTACACATTGGAGTTCTCATATTATTCATTTTTCATAATGTGGTTACTTACTATATTAAAAGTCTGTAAAACTTATATTGTATTTTGGAAACCGTATATATAACACTATATATGGCAACCAAGTATTTTGAAGACCGTTTTGTGAAATGTCTATTTTTCTACACTTATATTTTCATTCCTTCCGCTGTGAGATTTGAAAGTGTAGAATGTATTAGAATTTATGTTTATACTTATGCTCTGAAATGTTATAAAAACCCAACATCACATATTTCTCGGCATGCCACGAATCTGAAAGTCACCATAGTCTTTGGATCAGGGTATCAGGAAATGCAGATTGTCACATTAGAAGGAATCGACTGAGGGTGATTTTATTTTACAAATGGCACTCATAGGAGTTTCTACAGTGGATGCGTAGCACTGATGGATGCGAGATGAGTGGGCTTGGAAAACTAGAATCCTGGTATGCATGGTTTCTGACGTGATGTGAAGCAGTTCAGATGGTGGATCCTGGCACGTGCAATAAGAGGCATACCCTACGATCGAGAGGTGGATGTAGGTATGGATGATGAGACAATTCGACGCGTCGACATTTCAGGTTCTTCCTCTCCAGGTGTAATTGGGTTTTGAGTAGTCATGGTTAGGGGAAAATCTGTTCCATAGTAGCCTTATGGCGATGATATTTGTGGGGCGTCGTTCCCATGGTAGTATTATTCGGTGATATTAGTGGAATTTATTTCCACAGTAGCCTAGTGGCGGTGATATTAATGGGGATAGTTCCCGCAGTAAAATTATGCGGTGATATTAGTGGAAATTGATTTCCATAGCTGCCTAGTGGCGGTGTTTCCTTATTGGGTAGCCATAGGAGTGTTGGCCGATTGTTAGTTATGAGGTTCGATCCTTGTAGTAGCCTGCACAAGTTATAGTGTAGGTATGTATTGGATAAATACCCTTAGGTAAATGACCTTAGGAATTCACGAACACTTGTAGTAGTACACATTACGACATTTAGAGTAGAATTAAAGTTAACCGCAGATGATCATCACATATTAAACTTGAACTCATTCACCAAGCTTTTGTCTGACCCACCCCTTTCTTCCATTTTTTTCACCACGGGATGACATGTTAATAGTTGATTGGCCATTGTACGTTGAGAAAGGAGCTACATGTTGGAGATCTCATATTATTTATTGTTCATCATGTAGTTACTTATTGTACTAAAAGTCTTTAAAACTTAAATTGTATTTTGGAGATAGTGTATATGACAATGTATATGGAAATTAAGTATTTTTGAGATTTTTTTTGAAATTTCTATTTTTCAGTATTTATATTTTAATTCCTTGAGTTGTGAGATCTGAAAGTGTAGAATGTCTTAAAATTCATCTTTTCTTAAATGTTATAAATACCCAACAGCTGTATTTCTCAACATACCACGAGTTCAAAAGTCATATAGTCTTTAGACAGGATGTTGGGAAACGCGGGTTGTCATATTTGATATCGAAGCTTAGGTTTAAGATCCTTCGGGATTTAGGTACATATTGAGAGAACGAACTTGAAAGTATTTTATAAAATGTGGGTTTTTCGAAAAGTTTTCAAAAATTGGTTTTGAGTGCATGTATGTATATATATAAAGGTTTCAAAAAGATTTCCTACGATTATATCTATATATCGTAATTTCCCTTATTCGTATCTATGTTATTCATAGGAAAGTTAAAAATAATTCTCAAACAAGATAGTGAGAATAATTAATTTTTAGGGGAAATTGCACTGGTAAAACAGCTAAGATTGTGGGCGTGAACTTTCCTATATGATTCCACCGATATCTATAAGTGAGGAGACAAGCTAAGCCTAACCCGACTAAGGGAGTGCACTTATAATTTTTTGATATGTGTATTAATACACAACACCCTATACATTTGGGCTCAAAAGGTAGTTATTGGCTTATCCCTTATATAAGCAAACAATTATAGGTTGGAATAAATGTTAAAGTTATAGCAATTGAGGTGAAAATAAACTTCTCACGTTTATTGTGATTTACCTCATTGAGAAAGGTCGTTAGAGGTTTTAATACCAATTAATAGTAGTAAGTAAATTATGGACTCAAGGGTGAGTAAAGAAATTAGTATCATGAGACCCATATAATAGGAATATAATGTTGATAGAATAAGTGGGACATGAAGGAGGACTTTACAAACTTAAAGGCAAACTCCCCAGTTATAGCAAAAGCCCTATTCTTACTTTGATAGTAGTTGTATGGACTCCTATCTACTTAAAGGTATGGCTAGAATATTTTCACACTGAAGTTCAACATTGTGTTGGAAAATAAGCTTGAGCTAACTATCTTTGAAAAGAAAGACGGAAATCTTATGCACTTGAAGCGTTCTTAGGAAGTGGGCTTAGTAAATTAGGTTGCTATTGTCTACTCCAATTTAAGCGATAAACCAATGTTTTCTAAAAAGTTAGAAACATTAGATGTCTGATAATTTAAATAGAAGATAAAAGTTGATATATGATTTTATATAAAATAATCAAACAAACTTTATGGAAATTGTTTAAAAATTTAGAGTAGAGAATTTGATAAAAAGCAAATTTTCAATAACTGTTTTAGGCTTTTGTTTTGTCTTTTAGGCACATTGTTGCACTTGCCTCAATGTGCACTTTGCTTTTAAAATATAACTTTTGAAAAAAAATTGAGAAGTATGTAAGACCCAACTTTTGAACTCTTTTTATAAGTAAGAAACGGTTAGTACTTGAAAATGTCTTTTATCGATGTTTTTGTCGAACTCTAAAATAATAATAGTATTAAGTTAAAAACACCACATTTTCTTTAAAAACACACTTGTATGAAAATTTCATATTTATGAAAGAAAATTTTAAAATGGTGTGCTTTATGTACATTTTGCTAAGTTAAGCTTCGTTTTTGAGAATTTAGCTAAAGAAAAATATCACGATCTTAGTATGAAGAAAACACTTATAAAAACAAAAAAAGGGTTATAGAGTTCTAAAACTTACTAATTTGTGGAAATAAAGTTAAAACCAATGGTTTTGACTTAAAAGGGTAAAGTGAAAATATTATGACTAACACTTAAACTTAAAAAGAAAAGAAACATATTGGAGTTGGATATATAGGATCAAATTGCCCCCTATGAAAGAATTTGACTATGGAATTGGAAGTCTTGAAAGGGTTGCGATAGCGATAAAAAGTAATAAATTTAGTGACTTCTTCAATCAACGGTTGAATTGAAAGAATATGGTACTAGGTCGAACTTCCTGTAGTAGTGAAGGGTGAGCACCTCCTTGTGCCCCTCTACCTAAATAGTTTGAATTGTAAGGAAGGTTGAAAAGTATGGTTTGGGTAAAACATATTCTAGATTAAGGAAGGAGTAAGCCAAGATGGTTATTATCAAGGGATGCTATATATGCAAGGAGTTTTATTTGGTTTTAAATGTAAAAAGAAGCAAGTAGGGTCTACTTCGATTCCTATATAGTGCGTTAAGTGACAAAGAGATAATTTCTTGATTATATTGGGCAATCTAAATGGAATGGTAAGTGTAGGCTTAGTGCAATATCAATAAGGTCAGTACCATATAGGCGAGAATAAGATAACTATAGGATACAGGCGGTCTAGGTATTGGTCGGTATCATATAGGTGAGGATAGGATAAATGTAGGCTACGGGCGATTCAGGTATTATGTTGTTCCCCTGAAGGATACGGGCACACCAGGTGGAATCTAGAATCATGAGAATATTATAAAGAGCTACGAGGAATCTGTCAGCTTCACACTTCTACAAGGAGGGTCGGTGAAGTTTGAGGACTTCATGCTATGATTTGGAGAACATGTCCATAGCTACGGGATTATTTCAGATTCTTTGCCATGACTTGTTTGAGTAGGAAAGCCATACCAGGTGCATGCATCTGTTTGACCCTAAATTGGTGTTCACATTCGGAGAGCACGAGGCTAGTTTCACATCTAAAGTCAAAGGGACAAAGATTTGGATGATGGATGCACATTTCGATGGGATCTTACATATTTCTGCAGTAAGAGAAGATTTAAAGGACATTGAGACTACAAATCCTACTATTTTAGACCATATCTTCCTCAAGGGGATAGGTTTCTGACATATGGAGAACTTGCGGGCTTAAGCCCGTCTAGTCACTCGCTTCGTCCAACACAACATTATCATAAAGATGGGGAATTATGACCAGACTTATCACCTTGTCCGAAAGGCCACCTATGACCAGAAGGTCACCCGCTTGTGGTATATATATTCGAATAAGGAGAAAAAAGAAGTCAAACTGAACAATAAGGATTAGATCTGAAGATTTGAAAAGCAAAAAAAGCAAGTGGGAAATTATACATTTTTTATATAATGTTGGATTTATATCATTGTAAATCTAACCCTGTATGCCTAAAACGTAAATTGGACTTGTGGGCTAAAATTGTATATGTGTAATGAATTTATAAACTCTACCTAAATGTTCTCTAATTGATAATTTGAATTGTATATTGCATGTATTTGAATTTAGAAAGTATTGGATAATAGTAGTCCCTGAATCTGATAAATTATGTGATAGTTCCAGACTTGTAGATTTAAATGACGTGTGAAATAAAAAAGAAATTATGTTATCTTAGTAAATTTTTGAAATTTAAGTAGTAGTTTAGTTCATTGAATGCAGATGGTTGCAATGTAAATTCCTATATATTATCTAGATTAGGTTTATAAATAAAAGTGTACCATTTGAAATGGCAACGATTATGCTAAAAAGAAAGAGATATATAAAATAGGGATATTTACCGTATTTTTTGCCTATTTCAATAACTATGAAAAACATAATTACTTGTAACTCCAAATGCAACACAAATTCTCCTTTTGGATAAGATAGAAATTTATAGTGTTAGCCTTTCCTTTGGGAAATATGTAATTCCAATGTATTAAAATGGGGAAATCTTTAAAGATTAATTAAATAGTTGTAATTGTGATAAGAATAATTGTCTAAGAGAAGAATTAATATATATGTAATATAAGCAAGATAGAAATTATATAATAACAATGAAAAGGTTGGCAATAGTAATTTAAAAATAAAAAGAGTACGAAAAGTTCATTAAACATGGAAGGGTAGTAAATGTTGAAAAGGAATAGAAAGAAAAGTTCAATAAAAAAGACATGGAAGTAAATGGGAAAAGATATTTAGATCTTTTAAAAGAAAGCAGTAAATGACCATAAATTGAATAAGAAGCAAGTGCATGAACAAGTAAAGAAATGTTATGAGCAGCTGAACATTGGAGGCATAATAATCAAACAAGTATGAATTAATATACACACATAGGCATATATATATATCTACATATACACATACACACACACACATATATATGTAACTACATACACATACATACGAAGCCTCAAGTATGCATTTATGATGGGTGTGAATTATTAAAGTTATTAAATAACTTAGATGGATAAAAAAGACAGACATTAGAATATGTTGGAATGTGAGATCAGTAGTGTTACACAGTAGAAGTCTACCCACCTTAAGGGGCTACTAGAAGTTATGTGTACATTATACAGATGTATGGCATATCCAACTGTAGGACCCGTGGAATTATACGTGCTTGCGTATAAGTGAAGGAATATCCCAATAGGGTCTGCTTCAATCTTTTAGGAGAGGTGTCGCCTTTATTGCATTACGCAATCTAAGTGGACGGTGAGTAAAGATCGATGCTATGTCAATGTGTTGGTACCATAGTAGGGAGTAGGAGATATACATAGGTTGAGAACATTATCGGTCCTAAGCAATCAACGGGAAAGATGAGGGCTACACCCAAACGGGCTACACCTCCTACTAGTGTAGATCGCGTTTAGGTCATGCATTGCCACGATTATTTTCTAGTTTATTTGCTAGGGTTAAGGCTAGAAAACCCTTAAGAGAGATCTTTCAAAACGAATGGTGTAGTCGATGGAGTTGAGTCTATAATAGTCTGAGGAGTTCAGTCCTCAATTTTCCGTGGAGCTAAGTTCACAATAGGAATCAGACAAGTAGCGAATCTCCAAAGTGAGATAGAATACGGCTAAATTATTATGACGCTGTTATTTGGTAATATGAGAGTTCTTTCGTATGCACAACTACAGGGATGTGCTACTGCGTTGGAGATGGATCCTGATGAGGTGCTGAGCTAGGGATACTAGCGGGATAGTATTTGGTCCAATAGAGGATTGTGGTACTCATACACACACACATATATATGTATGTAGTTATGGTCTAGTTCGGGTAGATGTGGCACATCATACGTGTACATGGAATAGAGATGACTAAGTAATGGCATATCATGTGATGGAAGGCAATCAGCATAAACTATTATTGTGTGTAACATATATGGTTTACCAGTAACTAGAACATTGTTCTGACTCCCTCTTCATTACAACCGACATGATCGCATTAGAGGGACCGGTATTGGTGTGAGATGGGAATAGTGGAAGAATAAGTTTCCTTATGCATGTTTGGCACTGAAAAGTACACTGGATGTTAGAAGTGTCAATCTTGGTCAGTAACTATATGATTTATTATACTTCACTATTCCACTATGAGTTATATCGATAGTGATCTGATATGCATCTATCTTTTATTTGTAGGATACTAAACCAAAGATCGGTACTTTGGTGGACTTGGGCCGTAGAGACCCACCTTTCTATCACCAGAAAGACGCATCGTTACTTAAGAAAGAAAGGGATATAAGAAGAAAAGAAAGAGAAGAAAGAACAACAACACATCAGAATCTCACAGCGGAACGAATGAAATATAATATATATATATATATATATATAGTATCATATACATCAGAGTACACAACTATACATCTCAATTTAGACAGTTATAACACTTCTGTCTAATTTACAATATAAGAACATCCATACAGAATAACATCGCAGTGGAAACTCTATTTATATATCTACACGCTGAAGCCTCCTGCTCCAAAGCTCCTCCAAAATTCATCAAGGATAACCCGAATCCCTCGACTACTCATACATAATATGTGTACCCAAGAATTTAATAAAACAGAAAATAAACACTTGGGTGAGACAGGGGTCTGGTGTGAGTAAACAGTTTAAAATTGCTTAACTTTAGAAAATCCTTTGAAAGAAAGGTATTACGTAAGACTTCCCATACATAAACATGGAAAAGTTTTTACCTTACGCTAACCAAAACATTTGATAGGAAATCCTGTGATATTATAATAGTGTCTAGGGTTTTCAAGTAAATATGAAATAGCCGAAATTGTTACATCTATTAAATTCCAGCCACTAGCCACAAAAGTGGGTAATACAATCAAAACCGTAGGGTCTCGTAGGAAGAATGAGTTTCCATCAATGGCAGGGCTACTGGGGTACCGCCCGTCACAGTACGTGGCCTAGATCACTGTACCGAGGAGCCACCCTAACTCCCCTGCAACACAAGGCCGGGGCCATTCCTTACTGAATAGTCCCGAACAAGACAACTCCGCAGTTGGCTGCAGATCCAACTGCCCACACAGCCGAATAAAAAGGGACATCTAGACAGGGGTAAATTTCGTCCTACTTGGGCATGACCCACTTAACCTTCCTGAACCAAAAACCAACAGAAAATTGATCGCCGCCGACGATCCAATACTCGAGACACCTCGCCAACCTCTCCGAAGCTACGTCACGACCTCCAGCACCCACGGCACAACATACGATCGCCTCCGATTGCTCCTCGTCACCGCGAATTCCAATTGAACTTCGACGACAACCACATGGAGTTATACCCTACCCTATCGATTCTCGGCCATCTCAAACATCAATAAATTTCCAAAGCATTTTTCTAATGATCCTTGTCTTCTCCTTGACCTTCAAGCTCAACCACATCGCTTAGTTCGTCGTTGATCAATGGAATTCGACCGAAACAGTCGATTCGTACAACTCAAGAATCACAATAAATTATCCAACTAAAAAATGAAATATCCACACTAAAATTCATGGTTTTCTATTACTATTTCAATCGTGCAATCAAAACTAAAAATTGAATTCATAAATTTTTGACCCAATTTAATTTTTTACTGTAAATTTGAAAATTTCAAGCCAATCTTTCATTTTAAATACCTGTAATTATTTTTAAGAGTGATGTTACATGATTTCAAACACCTTTCATTTACAAACCAAAAACTAATGGTGATTCAATACTTAGATATTGAATTTTTTTAAGAAATCAAGCCTGTAAATACCACAACAGAGTCTAGATTATGTTCATACAGTCATTCATCACTTACACACATACATGCACTCATTTCAATCCAAGAATTCTGGAAAACATATGATTTTCATACATATAACCAAGAGGAAATCAAGGTTTAAAACTGTTTTTAAAATCTTAGTTTACCCACTAGACATAGCAGAGAACAGAAAACCTGTTCTTGATTTCTAGGCTCTTGAATTTTCCTTCTGCATGTTGAATACAATCTTGCAGCTGTTGATTTCTGAATTGTTTGTTGAAAAATATCCTTGCCTGATTGTATTTGAAGATCTTGCATTGATGTTGAACTTGCTTTTTAACTTCTTGTTTCAGATTTTAGATTTCCAGGTTTCATTTTTTCTGATCTTTGATTTCTTGTTTTCAGATTTCCAGATTTTCTTTCTTTTTGATCTATTTAGTTTTAATTGAAAATGAAGAAAAGAGTTTGATCTGAAAGTAAAAACAGATCTTCTGTTTTATATTTGAACTTGTAAATTTAAATTAACAAAAAGAAATGTTGACATTTGTCCCTTTCATGTTTTAATTAACTTACACATATGCACATTGATTTACAATTGTCTTTAATAAGCTTAATATACTTACAAGTCTTACTTTTTTTTATAATTTATTTAAGCCTTGTATGTATAAGTATGTAATATGTATATTTATGTAATGTATTTTAATGCTTTATTAATGTTTACAATTGTTACTTTTTCTTTTTTATAAATTATTTAAGTTATGAATATGTAATTATGAAATATTTACATGATTATAATGTGTACTTATCTTTTTATAATATATGCTTTAGATTTTAGTAAATATACATATGAATTTATGTAAACATTTATTTATAAATAACTTATACCTTTATCAAATTAAATGCATTATATGTTTATAAGCTTGAGAAATTTATTTTAATTGTATATATAAAATTCCTAAACCAAATTTACCTTATGTTAAAATTTTAAAAGGAAAGAATATTAAAAAAATTGAACTTTTTAGATTTAAATCTTATTTAAAACTCAAATTTAAAATATATATATATCTATATTAAATAAGAAATTATCTTTGTTATTAAAATTTAAATCTCAAATATCAATTTTAAAAGTATTAAGTCAAATTAAAATTTCCAAATTACAAATTATATATATTAAAGTTTGAAAACACTTAATTAAGTTCAAAACAATATTTTTTTTTCCATTTCTAATATATATACAAATATATATACATTTGAAATGGAAAACATTTTTAATCATACTATATTAAATTTTGAAACACAAATCCAAACCACAATATATATATATATATATATATATCTTTTATTACATTAAAGACTTCCTATATATAATATAAACCTATATATATACATTATAAATAGAAAACATTTTGATTAGCTTTTGAAAAATAAATCTTCCAATTTTAAATTGCTAGAATAAATATTTCCAAATTAAAATATTATTAGTTTCCAAATGAATTAAACTTGCCAATTTTATGTGGTTAAGAAAAATGTTAATAGATATTGTCAAATTAAATATTATTAGCTTTTTAAAAGAATTTTAACTTGTCAACTTATGACATAAAATTATCAAATCAATTTAATTATTAACAAAGATTATTAAATTAATATTGCTCAAAATTCTGGGTCGTCACATTCTCCCCCTTAAAAGAATTTCGTCCCCGAAATTTAAAAGCAAAGATAATTTAATAATCCAGCAAAAATTTTAAATTTCAAACAGCTATCACACAAACAAATCATACACTATCAATCATAGCAACCATAGCAACCAATTCAAACAAATAATTGTAATTATCCAGACAAAATTATAGAACTTCCTAATAATATCAAGAGTTTCCAGGTACCTAATCAGGAATACTCGCTCTACAGAACCTTAAGTAATTACACTATTATAACCCAAAACTCCTCTCATCTAGATCTACAAATCTGAACAAGATATCAGACTAAACTCAAGACTATCTCAACTACCAGATCCCTCTGAACTGCTGATTCCATCACTCGATGAATCATACACATATTTCCTCAGAGATACGTGAAATACAATGAATTCCAGTTATTCGAACTGGCAATTCAATCATGTAGATCAAAATCTAATCTCTAGATAACACTGGAAAAACTCAAAATACTTCCGGAGCTAGCTCTCCACTTTTACCCAATCTTATATCTCCTTTGATTGGATAAATCTAAAACGATATCCAAATTCCAACTTCACATACCAAATCTCCTCAATTCTTAACTGCATAACTCTTCTGATGCTCCTAAGTCACCTCCATCTTTCCTAATCAGCTTAACCCTTGCTGATTGCTTTATGAAACAAACTGGACCAAAATCAAACCAATTTCCATATAATGCTCAACAAAATGGTTCTCCTAAAAATTTTGTCAAAATCCAAAACACAATTCTATTCCACAAACATTAGTGGACTTCAAACCTACATCTCTTATCTGGAATAGCCAAACAGTTTCACTTGATAACCTCGCCTTCAAATCCTTCAAATTCCTTTATACTTGAATTTCCTGTAGAAATCCTCTAATCCAAGAAAACTGCAACTTCCGGTTGCTCCCACTCTAGAATAACTACTATCTTACTTCCGCTGCACAACTTTGATCTGGAGTAAATGAGAATGTCACCGAAGAACTTGAGCACAAACTTCTTCCATACACCGTTTATCCGACCCATAAAATCTTAGTGACCATTCCACTTGGTCAAAACATCCCAGCAGAATCTTAACTAGAAAACTAGATGATAAATCCCTCTCCAAAGAATCCTGAGCTGTTTCACCAACTCTTCTCGCTCTAAGAGTCATCCCTCTACATGATTGAACCATCAGTACTTCCCTTAGAATCCATGTCGATAAGAAACTCAATCTCCAATGCGGGTAGACCTCTGATTTTCTCAAAAATCTCTGGATAATCTATGTCTACTTTAATAGCTTTTACCTCCACTTGAGATGCCTCAATTCCCAAACCAAAGAATACTCCATTAATTCCCAAACTAATCGCAAGTCACTTTTGCGATCTTACCCAGTTCAGATTCCCAAGAACTATCTTCACCAACCAGAACAGCTTTCCTAATCGAGGTCAATCTTTCCAGAATGGCTTATTTATCATAAAAACTGATAAATCACTTCCAACAAATATCCTGCTCTGCTGAGCCTCCCAAAGAAATGGATAAGCCTTCGCTATCTGCCTGGTCTGCCGATAGTAGAATCCCAAAGTTTTCTGAGCCATCGAGGAAACAGGTCCATGCTGCTGCTTCCAAACTTCACTTTAATAATACTGCTAAGCCAAAAGATCTTCCTTAACCAAAAGCTCCTTGAAACACAAAACAATCACCCAATTCCACTAAAAGATCCTTAAGACGGGTAGACATCTTCTCAAGAAACTCGGCTCCAAACCAAACACCAACCACTTATTCTTCTTAAGGGAAACAATGAGACCATGTCCAAATGAGGTAACTCATCGACCTTAGTCTCATACTTCAATATAGATAAGACTCCCTTACTTGAGATCCAGAAGATCCCTAAACATCCGAATCTTCCTTGCAGCAGGCATCACTGTTCCTTCGATACCATCTAAATCTGGCTCCAAAAGAACATCTTCACAACCATCTATGGATACTACATCTCACCACACAGCTATTCATTCCTGAAGTCACCAAGATACCATCACCTGCTTCTGCTTAGCTAACAGATTTAACTCTTGGAAATCCTGCTCACTCGAGAGAAAATCAACCTCACACTTCAAAAATATACTCTAATCCTTGAAAAGACTTTCTCTGGGATCAATGAAATCCTTTCACCAATCTGCAAAGCTTATTCGAGATGGAATTAGGTCTACAATCTCGACAGATACACCTCCAAGCACATCATATGAGCCTGTTCCATTAGTGGTAGTCATGTTACTCACACTCCTACCTTATCTACCTTTATAACCTATGTTGGAAAATCCGAACAGATAACCCAACAGATTAGGTAGATATATAAATATATCTATATATAAAAATTACAAGTACGCTCTCTCAAGAAAGAAGTCACTCCAAAGCCTAGATATTCACTCAATCTAGCGCTCTGATACCAACTGTAGCGACCCACCTTTCTATCACCAGAAAGACGCATCGTTACTTAAGAAAGAAAGGGATAGAAGAAGAAAAGAAAGAGAAGAAAGAACAACAACACATCAGAATCTCACAGAGGAACGAATGAAATATAATATATAAATATATATATAGTATCATATACATCAGAGTACACAACTATACATCTCAATTTAGACAGTTATAACACTTCTGTCTAATTTACAATATAAGAACATCCATACAGAATAACATAACAGCGGAAACTTTATTTATATATCTACACGTTGAAGCCTCCTACTCCAAAGCTCCTTCAGAATTCGTCAAGGATAACCTGAATCCCTCGATATGAGTACCCAAGAGTTTAATAAAACAGAAAATAAACACTTGGGGTCAGACAGGGGTCTGGTGTGAGTAAATGGTTTAAAATTTCTTAACTTTAGAAAATCCTCTGAAACAAAGGTATTACGTAAGACTTCCCACACATAAACATGGAAAAGTTTTTACCTTACGCTAACCAAAATATTTGATAGGAAATCCAATGATATTATAATAGTGTCTAAGGTTTTCAAGTAAATATGAAATAGCCGAAATTGTTACATCTATTAAATTCCAGCTACTAGCCACAAAAGTGGGTAATAGAATCAAAACCGTAGGGTCTCGTAAGAAGAATGAGTTTCCATCGATGGCAGGGCTACTGGGGTACCGCCCGTCACAGTACGTGGCCTAGATCACCGTACTGAGGAGCCACCCTAACTCCCCTGCAACACAAGGCGGAGACCATTCCTTACAGAATAGCCCCGAACAAGACAACCCCGCAGTTGGCTGCAGATCCAACTGCCCACACAGTCGAATAAAAAGGGACATCTAGACATGGGAAAATCTCGTCCTACTTGGGCATGACCCACTTAACCTTGCTGCACCTCCGCTGTTTTAGCCATTCCCGGTTGATGAGGCTTGAGGCTGCGATTACCTTTATAGGACACATTTATCTTAGAATGCTCATCGTCCACCTGACGATGTTCTGAAAGCATTCAATCCATACAAGTCCGTTTCGGGTTCGAACGGAACCGAAGGCACTATCTCGTTACACTCATTTTGAAATCACCCTTAGAGTTAACGACAATAGCCCTTGCACTCTGAATCTTCATCTCGAATCTGAAAGTACTACCTTCGTTAAACTTATTCTGGAATCACCCTTAGAGTTATAACAATACATAGTTCTTACACTTCGAGTCTTCACTTCACTTCACTTGGATTTACGACCTAACGTTAATTTGGATCGATGTGGTTTTCGGATATAAAACCTGATCCCGGTCTCACCGAATCCAAAACGCCATTTTAATGTCCAAGTTGTACTTAAGGGTTTTTAAACAGTAGATATTCAGAATATCGCTTAACATAAATGGATGATTCATAACACACAGATAGATAACTCATTATTATCTAATTCATCCATACATATCACAAAGCAGCATATATATCACATCTCAGATATATCACATTCAAATCATTACATATCAACTAATGACATACAATATCATCCAATATCATTAACTCATCCAATGATATTTATCATCCAATCATTAATCATCCATAAACAAGTTTGGACCACTCTTAACTAATTTAATTAATTCTTAATTAAATTAATTTCTTACTTAATCACTTGGATTATCATCAATCCAACTCACTTATTCATCTCAGATAAACATCACTTAATTATCTACTTTAATTAATCCCCCTGGATTAATTATTCCTTAATTACAATTTTTAATTAATCATCTTGATTAACCACTTCTTAATTATACCAAGTAATTATCTCCTAATTACCCATAAATTAATCATCCTTGATTAATTATTATTTAATTACCCTGATAATTATTTCTTAATTACTCTTTTTAATTAATCACACCTGATTAATCACTGTTTAATTAATCACACTTGATTAATTACTTTTTAATTAATCACACATGATTAATTACTTTTAATTGATCACATTTGGTTAATTACTTTTTAATTACATTTAGTAATTAAACTTTAATTTTGGATTAATATTCTTTAATTATTAATTACTAATTAATTATTTAATTAATAATCACTTCTCTTAATCAAATCCTTCCTAATTAATTATTTAACAAGTAATTAATCATTTTATTAATTACTCTTATTCTTTCATTACTTAATTAGTCTTCAATTAATAAATAAATTTAAACCTTTAATTAATTATATTAATTAATTCTTTTAATCAATTACTAAGAGATGTTAACAGTTGATTGGCCATTGTACGTTGAGAAAGGTGCTACATGTTGGAGATCTCATATTATTTATTGTTCATCATGTAGTTACTTATTGTACTAAAAGTCTTTAAAACTTAAATTGTATTTTGGAGATAGTGTATATGACAATGTATATGGAAATTAAGTATTTTTGAGATTTTTTTTGAAATGTCTATTTTTCAGTATTTATATTTTAATTCCTTGAGTTGTGAGATATGAAAGTGTAGAATGTCTTAAAATTCATCCTTTCTTAAATGTTATAAATACCCAACAGCTGTATTTCTCAACATACCACGAGTTCAAAAGTCATATAGTCTTTGGACAGGATGTTGGGAAACGTGGGTTTTTCGAAAAGTTTTCAAAAATTGGTTTTGTGCATGTATGTATATATATAAAGGTTTTCAAAAAGATTTCCTACGATTGTATCTATATAACGTAATTTCCCTTATTCGTATCTATGTTATTCATAGGAAAGTTAAAAATAATTCTCAAACAAGATAGTGAGAATAATTAATTTTTAGGGGAAATTGCTCTGGTAAGACATCTAAGATTGTGGGCGTGAACTTTCCTATATGATTCCACCGATATCTATAAGTGAGGAGACAAGATAAGCCTAACCCGACTAAGGGTGTGCACTTATGATTTTTTGATATGTGTATTAATACACAACACCCTATACATTTGGGATCCTAAGGTAGTTATTGGCTTATCCCTTATATAAGCGAACAATTATAGGTTGGAATAAATGTTAAAGTTATAGCAATCGAGGTAAAAATAAACTTCTCACGTTTATTGTGATTTACCCCATTGAGAAGGTCGTTAGAGGTTTTAATACCAATTAATAGTAGTAAGTAAATTATGGACTCAAGGGCGAGTAAAGAAATTAGTATCATGAGACCCATATAATAGGAATATAATGTTGATAACATAAGTGGGACATGAAGGAGGACTTTACAAACTTAAAGGCAAACTCCCCAGTTATAGCAAAAGCCCTATTCTTACTTTAATAGTAGTTGCATGGACTCCTATTTACTTAAAGGTATGGCTAGAATATTTTCATACTGAAGTTCAACATTGTGTTGGAAAATAAGCTTGAGCTAACTATCTTTGAAAAGAAAGACGGAAATCTTATGCACTTGAAGCGTTCTCAGGTAAGTGGGCTTAGTAAATTAGGTTGCTATTGTCTACTCCAATTTAAGCGATAAACCAATGAAAATGTTTTCTAAAAAGCTAGAAACATTAGATGTCTGATAATTTAAATAGGAGATAAAAGTTGATATATGATTTTATATAAAATAATCAGACAAACTTTATGGAAATTGTTTAAAAATTTAGAGTAGAGAATTTGATAAAAAGCAATTTTTCAATAACTGTTTTATGCTTTTGTTTTGTCTTTTAGGCACATTGTTGCACTTGCCTCAGTGTGCACTTTGCTTTTACAATATAACTTTTGAAAAAAAATTGAGAAGTATGTAAGACCCAACTTTTGAACTCTTTTTATAAGTAAGAAACGGTTAGTACTTGAAAATGTCTTTTATCGATGTTTTTGTCGAACTCTAAAATAATAATAGTATTAAGTTAAAAATACCACATTTTCTTTAAAAACACACTTTTATGAAAATTTCATATTTATGAAAGAAAATTTTAAAATGGTGTGCTTTATGTACATTTTGCTAAGTTAAGCTTAACCGTTTCTGAGAATTTAGCGAAAGAAAAATATCACGATCTTAGTACGAAGAAAACACTTATAAAAATGAAAAAAGGGTTATAGAGTTCTAAAACTTAGTAATTTATGGAAATAAAGTTAAAACCAATGGTTTTGATTTAAAAGGGTAATGTGAAAATATTATGACTATCACTTAAACTTAAAAAGAAAAGAAACATATTGGAGTTGGATAAATAGGATCAAATTGCCCCCTATGAAAGAATTTGACTATGGAATTGGAAGTCTTGAAAGGGTTGCGATAGCGATAAAAAGTAATAAATTTAGTGACTTCTTCAATCAACGGTTGAATTTAAAGAATATGGTACTAGGTCGAAATTCCTGTAGTAGTGAAGGGTGAGCACCTCCTTGTGCCCCTCTACCTAAATAGTTTGAATTGTAAGGAAGGTTGAAAAGTATGGTTTGGGTAAAACATATTCTAGATTAAGGAAGGAGTAAGCCAAGATGGTTATTATCAAGGGATGCTATATATGCAAGGATTTTTATTTGGTTTGAAATGTAAAAAGAAGCAAGTAGGGTCTACTTCGATTCCTATATAGTGCGTTAAGTGACAAAGAGATAATTTCTTGATTATATTGGGCAATCTAAATGGAATGGTAAGTGTAGGCTTAGTGCAATATCAATAAGGTCAGTACCATATAGGCGAGAATAAGATAACTACAGGATACAGGCGGTCTAGGTATTGGTCGGTATCATATAGGTGAGGATAGGATAAATGTAGGCTACGGGCGATTCAGGTATTATGTTGTTCCCCTGAAGGATACGGGCACACCAGGTGGAATCTAGAATCATGAGAATATTATAAAGAGCTATGAGGAATCTGTCAGCTTCACACTTCTACAAGGAGGGTCGGTGAAGTTTGAGGACTTCATGCGCTATGATTTGGAGAACATGTTCATAGCTACAGGATTATTTCGGATTCTTTGCCATGACTTGTTTGAGTTGGAAAGCTATACCAGGTGCATGCATCTGTTTGACCCTAAATTGGTGTTCACATTCGGAGAGCACGAGGCTAGTTTCACATCTAAAGTCAAAGGGACAAAGATTTGGATGATGGATGCACATTTCGATGGGATCTTACATATTTCTGCAGTAAGAGAAGATTTAAAGGACATTGAGACTACAAATCCTACTATTTTAGACCATATCTTTCTCAAGGGGATAGGTTTCTAACATATGGAGAACTTGCGGGCTTAAGCCCGTCCAGTCACTCGCTTAGTCCAACACAACATTATCATAAGTTGGGGAATTATGACCAGACTTATCACCTTGTCCGAAAGGCCACCTATGACCAGAAGGTCACCCGCTTGTGGTATATATATTCGAATAAGGAGAAAAAGGAAGTCAAACTGAATAGTAAGGATTAGATCTGGAGATTTGAAAAGCAAAAAAAGCAAGTGGGAAATTATACATTTTTTATATAATGTTGGATTCATATCATTGTAAATCTAACCCTGTATGCCTAAAACGTAAATTGGACTTGTGGGCTAAAATTGTATATATGTAATGAATTTATAAACTCTACCTAAATATTCTCTAATTGATAATTTGAATTTTATATTGCATGTATTTGAATTTAGAAAGTATTGGATAATAGCAGTCCCTGAATCTGATAAATTATGTGATAGTTCCAGACTTGTAGATTTAAATGACGTGTGAAATAAAAAAGAAATTATGTTATCTTAGTAAATTTTTGAAATTTAAGTAGTAGTTTAGTTCATTGAATGCAGATGGTTGCAATGTAAATTCCTATATATTATCTAGATTAGGTTTATAAATAAAAGTGTACCGTTTGAAATGGCAACGATTATGCTAAAAAGAAAGAGATATATAAAATAGGGATATTTACCGTATATTTTGCCTATTTCAATAACTATGAAAAACATAATTACTTGTACCTCCAAATGCAACACAAATTCTCCTTTAGATAAGACAGAAATTTATAGTGTTAGCCTTTCCTTTAGGATATATGTAATTCCAATGTATTAAAATGGGGAAATCTTTAAGGATTAATTAAAGAATTGTAATTGTGATAAGAATAATGGTCTAAGAGAAGAATTAATATATATGTAATATAAGCAAGATAGAAATTATATAATAACAATGAAAAGGTTGGCAATAGTAATTTAAAAATAAAAAGAGTACGAAAAGTTCATTAAACATGGAGGGTAGTAAATGTTGAAAAGGAATAGAAAGAAAAGTTCAATAAAAAAGACATGGAAGTAAATAGGAAAAGATATTTAGATCTTTTAAAAGAAAGCAATAAATGATCATAAATTGAAAAGAAGCAAATGCATGAACAAGTAAAGAAATGTTATGAGCAGCTGAACATTGGAGGTGTAATAATCAAACAAGTATGAATTAATACACACACATAGGCATATATATATATATATATATATATATATATCTACATATACACATATATAGACACACACTCACACACACACACACACACATATATATGTAACTACATACACATACATACGTAGCCTCAAGTATGCATTTATGATGGGTGTGAATTATTAAAGTTAGTAAATAACTTAGATGGATAAAAATGACACAGTCATTAGAATATGTTGGAATGTGAGATCAGTAGTGTTACACAGTAGAAGTCTACCCACCATAAGGGGCTACTAGAAGTTATGTGTACATTGTACAGATGTATGACATATCCAATTGTAGGACCCGTGGAATTATACGTGCTTGCGTATAAGTGAAGAAATATCCCAATAGGGTCTTCTTCAATCTTTTAGGAGAGGTGTCACCTTTATTGCATTACGCAATCTAAGTGGACGATGAGTAAAGATCGATGTTATGTCAATGTGTTGGTACCATAGTAGGGAGTAGGAGATATACATAGGTTGAGAACATTATCGGCCCTAAGCAGTCAACGGGAAAGATGAGGGCTACACCTCCTACTAGTGCAGATCGCGTTTAGGTCATGCATTGCCACGATTATTTTCTAGTTTATTTGCTAGGGTTAAGGCTAGAAAACCCTTAAGAGAGATCTTTCAAAACGAATGGTGTAGTCGATGGAGTTGAGTCTATAATATTCTGAGGAGTCCAGTCCTCAATTTTCCGTGAAGCTAAGTTCATACTAGGAATCAGACAAGTAGCGAATCTCCAAAGTGAGATAGAATACGGCTAAATTATTATGACGCTGTTATTTGGTACTGTGGGAGTTCTTTCGTATGCACAACTACAGGGATGTGCTACTGCGTTGAAGATGGATCCTGATGAGGTGCTGAGCTAGGGATACTAGCGGGATAGTATTTGGTCCAATAGAGGATTGTGGTACACACACACACACACACATATATGTAGTTATGGTCTAGTTCGGGTAGATGGGGCATATCATACGTGCACATGGCATAGAGATGACTAAGTAATGGCATATCGTGTGATGGAAGGCAATCAACATAAACTATTATTGTGTGTAACATATATGGTTTACCAGTAACTAGTACATTGTTCTGACTCCCTCTTCATTACAGCCGACATGATCGCATTAGAGGGACCGATATTGTTGTGAGATGGGAATAGTGGAAGAATAAGTTTCCTTATGCATGTTTGACACTGAAAAGTACATTAGATGTTAGAAGTGTCAATCTTGGTCAGTAACTATATGATTTATTATACTTCACTATTCCACTATGAGTTATATCGATAGTGATCTGATATGCATCTATCTTTTATTTGTAGGATACTAAACCAAAGATCGGTACTTTGGTGGACTTGGGCTGTAGAGACCCACCTTTCTATCACCAGAAAGATGCATCGTTACTTAAGAAAGAAAGGGATAGAAGAAGAAAAGAAAGAGAAGAAAGAACAACAACACATCAGAATCTCATAGCGGAACGAATGAAATATAATATATAACATATATATATATAGTATCATATACATCAGAGTACAAAACTATACATCTCAATTTAGACAGTTATAACACTTCTGTCTAATTTACAATATAAGAACATCCATACAGAATAACATCACAGTGGAAACTCTATTTATATATCTACACGCTGAAGCCTCCTGCTCCAAAGCTCCTCCAAAATTCATCAAGGATAACCCAAATCCCTCGACTACTCATACATAATATGAGTACCCAAGAGTTTAATAAAACAGAAAATAAACACTTGGGTGAGACAGGGGTCTGGTGTGAGTAAACGGTTTAAAATTGCTTAACTTTAGAAAATCCTTTGAAAGAAAGGTATTACGTAAGACTTCCCACACATAAACATGGAAAAGTTTTTACCTTACGCTAACCAAAACATTTGATAGGAAATCCAATGATATCATAACAGTGTCTAGGGTTTTCAAGTAAATATGAAATAGCCGAAATTGTTACATCTATTAAATTCCAGCTACTAGCCACAAAAGTGGGTAATACAATCAAAACCGTAGGGTCTCGTAGGAAGAATGAGTTTCCATCAATGACAGGCCTACTGGGGTATCGCCCGTCACAGTACGTGGCCTAGATCACCATACCGAGGAGCCACCCTAACTCCTCTACAACACAAGGCCGGGGCCATTCCTTACTGAATAGTCCCGATCAAGACAACCCCGCAGTTGGCTGCAGATCCAACTGCCCACACAGCCGAATAAAAAGGGACATCTAGACAGGGGTAAATCTCGTCCTACTTGGGCATGACCCACTTAACCTTGCTGCACCTCCCCTGTTTTAGCAATTCTCGGTTGTTGAGGCTTGAGGCTGCGATTACCTTTATAGGACACATCTATCTTAGAATGCTCATCGTCCACCTGACGATTTTCTGAAAGCATTCAATCCATACAAGTCCGTTCCGGGTTCGAACGGAACCGAAGGCACTATCTCGTTAGACTCATTTTGGAATCACCCTTAGAGTTAACGACAATAGCCCTTGCACTCTGAATCTTCATCTCGAATCTGAAAGTATTGCCTTCGTTAAATTCATTCTGGAATCACCCTCGGAGTTATAACAATACATAGTTCTTACACTTCAAGTCTTCACTTCATTCACTTGTTACAACGTAACGTTAATTTGGATCGATGTGGTTTTCGGATATAAAACCCGATCCCGGTCTCACCGAATCCAAAACGCCATTTTAATGTCCAAGTTGTACTTAAGGGCTTTTAAACAGTAGATATTCAGAATATCACTTAACATAAATGGATGATTCATAACACACAGATAGATAACTCATTATTATCTAATTCATCCACGCATATCACAAAGCAGCATATAATCACATCTCAGATATATCACATTCAAATCATTACATATCAACTAATGACATACAATATCATCCAATATCATTAACTCATCCAATGATATTTGTCATCCAATCAATAATCATCCATAAACAAGTTTGGACCACTCTTAACTAATTTAATTAATTCTTAATTAATTAATTTCTTACTTAATCACTTGGATTATCATCAATCCAACTTACTTATTCATCTCAGATAAACATCACTTAATTATCCACTTTAATTAATCCCCCTTGATTAATTATTTCTTAATTACTTTAAGTAATTATTCCTTAATTACAATTTTTAATTAATCATCTTGATTAACCACTTCTTAATTATACCAAGTAATTATCTCCCAATTACCCTTTAATTAATCATCCTTGATTAATTATTATTTAATTACCCTAATAATTATTTCTTAATTACTCTTTTTAATTAATCACGCCCGGTTAATCACTTTTTAATTAATCACACTTGATTAATTACTTTTTAATTAATCACGCATGATTAATTACTTTTAATTAATCACATTTGATTAATTAATTTTTAATTACATTTAGTAATTAAACTTTAATTTTAGATTAATATTCTTTAATTATTAATTACTAATTAATTATTTAATTAATAATCACTTCTCTTAATCAAATCCTTCCTAATTAATTATTTAACAAGTAATTAATCACTTTATTTTTTTTGGCATGGCCGACGGTTTTTAAGTGGACCGACCACTATTTATTACGAACATAATAAGTTTGAAGTACAGGAGTAAGGTATAGGCACCTTAGCTACTAAGAATGATAAATTAAAAATACAACACAGGAGTATGACAGATACGTCACAACTACTAGAACTAAGAATCAAGGCTAGTTCTCCTCCGTAGAGGAAGAATCACCCACTCCCTCATCTACCCTGGAAGAAATCAGAGTTCCACCCTCAAGAAGTCCAAAAAAGGGACGAAAATGCACAGCAAGGGAAGGATCATAACAATCAGTGTCAGTAGTGTAAACAAAAGATCTATCCCAGGTATAATCGGCTAGAAGAGCAGAATTATTCTCAGCAAACGTACCATCCTTGTCAAGAACCAAGGAATCACCAGAAATACTGTAATAAAGGCATCGAAGATCCAATAAATCATCAGATCCAATAAATCACTTTATTAATTACTCTTATTCTTTCATTACTTAATTAGTCTTCAATTAATAAATAAATTTAAACCTTTAATTAATTATATTAATTAATTCTTTTAATTAATTACTAAGAGATTACCCTTAATCACTTCTACCCAATTACTTTCATAATGTAATTAACTCTAATTACTTTGTTAAATAATTTCCTTTTACTTAATTACATCCATTAATTAATCACTTAATTACTTCACCAAGTAATTACACTAAATTAATCCATAAGTGATTATCTTTAATTAATTACTTAATTAATTATTTAACTAATCATTTAAATTTTATTAAATAATTTCTTAACTTTTATATTTTAAAAGACCCTTAATTAAAAAATCATTATCTTAATTAAATCATTTATATTAACCAATAACACTTTAATTATTAATAATAATTGAATTATCTTAATTATCTTCATATATTTGTTTATCTTTAATTAACCAAACTCTTAATTACTCAAGATAAATCTTCGTAATAATTGATTACTAAATCTTAATCATTTATCTTTATTTAAAATATAATATTTTAGAAATCAATTATAATTAACACAATTTAAACATTGAAATTAAACTTTTTTTTAAAAAACTTCCCAAAGTTATTTAATAAAATTCAATACAAACCTCATTTTGAAAATCCACTTATTTTATTTAAAAACTTTATATTTCAATATATATAAACTTATTTAAAACTTAACTTTGAAAAAATTAGTTTTATAAATAAAAACTTGTTTTACTTTTGTTTAAAACTTGAATCATATATAAATCGAATTTCCTTTTTAGCACTTTTCTTATTAGCTGCCAAATTCTTAAGCCTGAACATCAAAAACTGCACAACACAGCAAACTTCGAGCAAAACGTTCAAATACTCGTAAGAAACTCGAGTTTTTCCCACTCCTTCTCCTGCTTCGAGTAAAACTCGAATTTCCCTGAAAATAAACCCAAGCCAATTGATTCTTTCCTAAACCAAACTTCAAATGCACGAAACCGTGCACATCCATGTGCACAGCGCCATCGAACGTTGACGAACTTCGTTCTTGCCTTCGACACATCACTCTCGACCACGACAACTACTTGCGACAACCCATAAATCATGATTCAATCGAGAATAAAAAAGACCCCTAAACCCAAACTTCCTGAACCAAAAACCAACAAATTGATCGTTGCCGACGATCCAATACTCGAGACACCTCGCCAACCTCTTCGAAGCTACGTCACGACCTCCAGCACCCACGGCACAACATACGATCGCCTCCGATTGCTCCTCGTCGCCGCGAATTCCAATTGAACTTTGACGACAACCACATGGAGTTATACCCTACCCCATCGATTCTCGGCCATCTCAAACATCAATACATTTCCAAAGCATTTTTCTGATGATCCTTGTCTTCTCCTTGACCTTCAAGCTCAACCTCATCACTCAGTTCATCGTTGATCAATGGAATTCGACCGAAACAGTCGATTCGTACAACTCAAGAATCCCAATAAATTATCCAACTAAAAAATGAAATAGACACATTAAAATTCATGGTATTCTATTACTATTTCAATCATGCAATCAAAACTAAAAATTGAATTCATAAATTTTTGACCCAATTTAATTTTTTACTGTAAATTTGAAAATTTCAAGCCAATCTTTCATTTTAAATACCTGTAATTATTTTTAAGAGTGATGTTACATGATTTCAAACACCTTTCATTTACAAACCAAAAACTAATGGTGATTCAATACTGAGATATTGATTTTTTTAAGAAATCAAGCCTGCAAATACCACAGCAGAGTCTAGATTATGTTCATACAGTCATTTATCACTTACACACATACATGCACTCATTTAAATCCAAGAATTCTGGAAAACATATGATTTTCATACATATAACAAAGTGGAAATCAAGGTTTAAACTGTTTTTAAAATCTTAGTTTACCCACTAGACATAGCAGAGAACAGAAAACCTGTTCTTGATTTCCAGGCTCTTGAATTTTCCTTCTGCATGTTGAATACAATCTTGCAGCTGTTGATTTCTGAATTGTTTGTTGAAAAATATCCTTGCCCGATTGTATTTGAAGATATTGCATTGATGTTGAACTTGCTTTTTAACTTCTTGTTTCAGATTTTAGATTTCCAGGTTTCATTTTTTCTGATCTTTGATTTCTTGTTTTCAGATTTCCAGATTTCTTTCTTTTTGATCTATTTAGTTTTAATTGAAAATGAAGAAAAGAGTTTGATCTGAAAGTAAAAACAGGTCTTCTATTTTATATTTAAACTTGTAAATTTAAATTAACAAAGAGAAATGTTGACATTTGTCCCTTTCATGTTTTAATTAACTTACACATATGCACATTGATTTACAATTGTCTTTAATAAGCTTAATATACTTACAAGTGTTACGTTTTTTTTATAATTTATTTAAGCCTTGTATGTATAAGTATGTAATATGTATATGTATGTAATGTATTTTAATGCTTTATTAATGTTTACAAGTGTTACTTTTTCTTTTTTATAAATTATTTAAGTTATGAATATGTAATTATGAAATATTTACACGATTATAATGTGTACTTATCTTTTTATAATATATGCTTTAGATTTTAGTAAATATACATATGAATTTATGTAAACATTTATTTATAAATAACTTATACCTTTATCGAATTAAATGCATTATATGTTTATAAGCTTGAGAAATTTATTTTAATTATATATATAAAATTCCTAAACCAAATTTACCTTTTGTTAAAATTTTAAAAGGAAAGAATATTAAAAAAATTGAACTTTTTAAATTTAAATCTTATTTAACACTCAAGTTTAAAATATATATATATATATCTATATTAAATAAGAAATTATCTTTGTTATTAAAATTTAAATCTCAAATATCAATTTTAAAAGTATTAAGTTAAATTAAAATTTCCAAATTACAAATTATATATATTAAAGTTTGAAAACACTTAATTAAAATTTCCAAATTATCTTTTTTTTTTTTTTCCATTCTTTCTCAAAAAAAAATATTTTTTTTCCATTTCTAATATATATACAAATATATATACATTTCAAATGGAAAACATTTTTAATCATTAGTTTTGATAATTACTATATTAAATTTTGAAACACGAATCCAAACCACAATATATATATATATATTCATATATATTACAATTTGAATATATAGCTTTTATTACATTAAAGACTTCCTATATATAATATAAACCTATATATATACATTATAAATAGAAAACATTTTGATTAGCTTTTGAAAAATAAATCTTCCAATTTTAAATTGCTAGAATAAATATTTCCAAATTAAAATATTATTAATTTCCAAAAGAATTAAACTTGCCAATTTTATGTGGTTAAGAAAAATGTTAATAGATATTGTCAAATTAAATATTATTAGCTTTTTAAAAGAATTTTAACTTGTCAACTTATGATATAAAATTATCAAATCAATTTAATTATTAACAAAGATTATTAAATTGATATTGCTCAAAATTCTGGGTCGTCACATGGGCTTTCAGTTTAGTGAAAATATAGGCTCACTAAGGTGTAGGCTGATACCACCTTTAGGCCTCTCGACGCTTAGGTTTAAGCTGGGACTGCCTGTTAGCTCCTTATTGCGTCGTGTCACCCTAGAGAACCTTTAAGTCTCTCGGCACTTAGGTTCGAGCTAGGATCGCCTATTAACTCCTTTTTACTGCGTGTCACCTTAGAGAACCTACAAGTCTCTCAATGCTTAGGTTCAAGCCCAGACTACCTTCCGACCCCTTAGTGCGGCGTGTTTCCCTGGAGAACCTTTAAGCCAATTAGTACTTCGTTTCATGCCGAGACCACTCAACAGCGGAGCGAAGCATGAATAAGTTCACTTTTTACCATTTCTATCAGCCAAAGTTTTATGAAAGATGATGCCTATCGCTCGTTTCACCATCATATTCCACCTTTATGCATGAGTGTTCAAGCCAGCCATGTGCCTCAATTTGATCTGGGATCTACGATCATCTAACGATAAGCGACATGTCACATAGGAGAACCTCGAGCCTCTATGCGCTCTGGTTCGAGTCGAGCCCATCTGCTACTCTATACATAACCACTTGTCACCCAAAGAACCAATGGGCCAACATGCGCTCCCACTCTATGTCAACGCCACCCACCACTTAGTACTTTATCGATACTTTGCTCTTATCAATGCCTAGGTTCAGCCCATCGCATGAAAATATCACTACTTAACATGTCTTAAACATGAAACTTTTTCTAAAAATAATGTAGGAACTCCTCTTGACTGCATGTTCTCCAAGAGGACCTTGAGCCACTCAATGCTTAGGTTCAAACCGGTGCTTCCTATCAACAAAGAAACACGGTAAAGATTTGCTATCATGTGCCAGCTTCAGCACCTTACAAACGATCGAGTTGTTGGATCAATGCTCGCTTCCTAGCCCATCGACTGACCCAGTCTACCAATCAAAAAAAATTGGTTGACCCAATGCAAGGGAATTTCCTAACTATCTAAGATATGCTACCCTACCAGCAACAGGTAAACAATTAAAGATAATAACTAGTTTCATTGACAACAAGTTTTCAACACAAGATCTATTTTTATTCAGTTCAAAAGAGTGGGTGTAAATGCCCGCCCCTTTAAGCTTACAAAGATTTTCAATCGCTAATTAGTTGAAAAGAAGAAGAAGAGAAAGGGAAGAAGAAGTACGTCAATATCACTCTTCGGAGGCATGTCGGCCCATGCTCTTATCACCACCCAGGTAGCACTTGAGTGCATCGATGATACTCCCCTAGCACTTCAAGCGATCAAAAACTTGTTGAAGAAAACTAAGGATGTCGTCACCTCCAAAGCCTTCCACGTCGGGTCTCTTACGAGACCTAAAAAGCTTCCAGGTAACCTCAACAAGGAGAAAACCAAGGCTTCGGCCATGGCAGAAGTAGCAGAGATAGGAGGTGTGTCACATCATGTGCATAGACAAAATGATACATCCCTGCCACATCTTGAGAAGCACAATCGCCACAACGAACGGTGCAATGCCACATGGGTGTTGCATTAATTTCATAGTAGAATTGTTAATCGATGAGATTTTCATTATTTTACAAGCACACACTCACGCGCGTGAATTGACTAGGGGGAAAATGTTATTTGATTTTTTTGTAAGTAAGAAGGTAGACTAATCAAGATGCCTTTTCCTGACCCAGAGTGTTCCAGGCCAATTGGATCCAAGTCAGCTCGCAATCCAGCCACGACTAAGGGAAAATTGACTAGATATCCCGTGTATGATTATAATCCAAATCCATTCGAGGCCCGCATCGGCTCCTCTACTTAGTTTCACATCAAGCCTTCAATTAGAGAAGCCTCTAAGCCCAGCAACCCTAGCAACTAGGTCGCCCGTAAAAAAGGCACAAGCCTAGCTCAGCCTGTCTCCCATTGATCGACCAACTCTCTTTGGCCCATTTGCAACCTAGCTCCAAGTTATTCCAATTGCTTAAGCATCTCTCCCTTAACTATCTCCTAATAGGAATAATTTAAACCTGTTTCGAGGGTGGACCATTATCGATCCAGCTTCGATACCACCACCTGCGACAAACACTCCATCTTGTCTCACCTGGCTCAGCATACTCTCATCTCTCATTGGTTTACCATCCTTCTTATGGTCTCAGCTAATTAGCTTGAATAGTCTAGCCACCTAGGCATATGGGAGAAAAGCGATAAGTGGTACAACCAGATGTACCTATTTTTGAAAAGAAACCCATTCCTACAAGAATATTGTAAGTACAAGTGCATTTAATGCAAATCATGGTAGAGCATGCTCTTAGTACAGTTTCGCTTGCCTTCATTTCAGCCACATATTTCTTTCTTTCGCCAGTTATCTCTTATTAAGTCCATTCAACCAGATTAATGGCCAGGCACGCTTCATGCATCTTTTACAACATGTTCTTAGCCATCCAAGCATCAGTTCAAATGCTATAAGGACCCCATGCATGGCCACTTCTAAGGGGTTGGTTGGGCCTCTGGTGGAGGGGACCTCAGTTGCTGGGCCCTGGGTGGAGGAGGCCTTAGTTGCATGGTACTAGTGTAGGGGATCCAGAGGGGTTAGAACCCATGATCTGCCACTCAAGCTCCCTGAGATGGGCATCCCTTTAAGATGAGTAGATTCATTAGTCATAGGCATATCATCTTTTCTTATTATTCTCTTGTAATTTCTTGTAATTGTAAGAGAAGCACATAGTAAGAGAACTTTACAGTGGACGTATGCAGCTTGGCCAAACCACTTTACATCTTGTGTCATTTACATCTAAAGGCTCTTTTCCCATTATTTTTTCCATCGTTAAGCTTGGTGATTAGCAAGTAACCTTTACTCTTTATAACGTGTTATCATAACTTCAAGGTTAATGAAAAATATCGTCAACATCTACGGTCGGTAAATGGATTTCCAGGGAAGAGCCATAGTACTTCATGAACTCTTTCCAACATGGCAAGTGTAAGGGCATCCCTACCGAATGTATACAATATCTCTAGAGTAGATATAACTAAGAGCCTAGGTAATTTAAGTCACTCTCCAATGTTGCCATGCCCGTCCACGTCTATCATACGTAATGCCAATTTTTTATTATATCTAGTGCACACAACCAGAATTTGCTATAGAAAAGATATGAAATGTCCTAATGGTAGCGATCCATATAGATCGGCCTCCCATGTGCCCAGGTTTTAATAATTTCCCCAATCGATGTGTACCTTCAAATCGTCTTTTAAGAAAAAAAACATAGGACTGGTAACCCTACCTTCTGCCTTAGAATCATCCTTAGGATAGGTAGTAAATGAACCCAATCTATTTCACAGCGGGTGAAATGGATAGATTTCAATTTTTATCCTATTTTAATCATCGTAGGCCTATGAGGCTTAGTGGATTTCTCTATATCCATTCTAGTTGTTATTAATAAGATCATACTTTTTTGTCCTATTTTAAATAATTAAATTTGTGTGAATTAAATGTGAAATTTGCAAGGATGCAAATGCATCAAATATATTCATATTTTAAAAGTTGTGACAAACATGTGAAACACATAATGAGTTGTAATTGTTTGGTATTTAAAGATGGAAATAAACATAAAATTAGATCTTGATATAATCATATTAAGATCTATAAGGAAAGAGATAAATGGGCATCATTGACTGATTCCACCTTTGCTTTTTTGAAAATTTTAATTGATATTATACCCAATCCATGTACAAAAGATGATAATTACAAAAATGTTTTTAAAATGACAAAAGCAACAAACCATGTCACAGTTAATGAGAGAGTTAGTGGTATGTACTAAAGGTAATTATTTGTTATATATATCTAACTCTATAGTCAATCTTGTTCGTGATAAGGGTGTTTGTTTTCTATTATATACTTTATTATATAACCTTATAATCGATTAAGTAATTAATTAAAAGTATATAATAAGAAAATCCTTAAATAAAATATCGTGTGATTGTAGTTGCAAATAGTAGTAATTGTGAGTAATTAATTACAATATAGAATGACATTTTGTTTTAAATATTCCTCATCAAAATGTTTCAAAAAAAAAAGATGTTAATTCATCCATTGAGACCAAAGTATGTAATGCTCTCCAAATGTTTAGCTGTGTATTACTCATGACTGTTGGCGGCACCAAAGGGTTACGTACTCATGGTTATTGGATAACTATGGAATGAATCATCTAAAAGTTTTGCATTGGTTAATAACAACTAGGTTAAGGTTAAATAGGTAATTTCAGGGCGACAATGTTACACAGTTCCCTTTACTTGACAATACTACGAAGCTTCAATATGAATATTCTACTTTAATTATGGTTAAATCGTAGCATTATCAATCCTTTGAGCAACAACAGTTGGGTCTGTGTTCAAACATTGGAAGTAAAACAATATTCAATAGAGAATTTATTTTCTCAGTTATATGAAGTTAGTATCACGGTCAAATGTAGTTTACTCAAAGTCGAAATCTTTGGCCAACGTATAATAGTTAATAATAAATGTTATCATTGATCTAAGGACTTTATTTCTGAATTGATCTAGTTGAACGAGGATAATGTTTGAGTTTGACCAGTACCCGACTCCATACATCCTAATGTGATATAGCATTGACAAAGAGAACATGTGCAAATCATTGCCACTATAGTATTGCTTAAGATAGTATAAAATATAATTTTACTAAAAAGTTCTATAAGTGATGAATTTGACCAAACTATCACACCACTAAATAAGGTGACATGTAAATGTTATTATTTGAATTGTTCAATATTAGTTGTTGACTAAGTTCACACCTCTGAGTTACATTATCTCATTGGTAAATTCTTTGAAAAACCACATGATTTAATTATTTTATAAAGTGTTATAAATTAATTATATTTAAGAATTATTACTATAAATTTTAGTTTCTTTTTGGGTATTGTAAATAATTATTTGGATGTGTATATAAGAGTTATATACACATATCGATATACGATATTGATATACATTTGAATGGGCTTTAAATGTTAAGAATTATTTAATGGACTTTTTTATCCATAAATGGACCATGCATGGCCGACCATAGGGAAAGGGGAATCATCTGGATATTGGATCCGGAGTTAATGAAGTATTAAAAGAGGAAGTTTTAAAGAGATAGCATGAAAGGTTTTTATTCTTTCATTAAAAAAATCCTCTCATTTATTTTCTTCTATTTTCTTTTTTTCCTCCCATTTATGGTCACTTTCACCATGTTCAATTTTTTATAATGATTTTATCTAAAATCAAATCAAATAAAATTAAACAATGTGGTTTGTTCGATTCTAGCAAGGTCGGGTGGTGAATCATACGTTCTAGGAGGTGATTTGCAAATCACAGTGTTACAAAGTGCAAGGTCATTTTAGGTTCAAATTCTATTGTATATTATTTTTTCGTGATGTTCAACCCTGAATCAAAATTCATGTGTATGTAAATATTCTATTGCCACTTATTATATTTGAATAATAAATTGTTTATGTATTGCCATTTATAAAACATGAAACCAATTCTTTATACATATTTAAGAGAAATAGATTGTTGATGTATGTTTCTTGTAGTTGCAATAAAATAGGCATATACATATGCATATTCTTCAAATTTGATTTATATAAACTAATTAATTTTATATTCAATATGTGAATATTACACAAGCATCTTTGTGTTGTTGAAACAATCACACATCTTGAATCATATCGTTTGGTTAAGTCAATTCTAATTTCAAATAAAACAATTTTATGTTTTCACTGTTCAATCAAATATATTTGAAATTTAAATTTAAACTAATTTTGAATAATAATATACACGCATACACACATATATGGAATATTTTGATTGATCGATTCTTGTTGTAATCTTAAGTAGGATAATGTTTTAAATGTGATTTTGTTTATATGTATTTATGTGTTACTTCATATTTCAAATTTAAATGCTAAAATCTGATTATAGATAATTCCATAGCTAACTTTCCAACAAAGACAAGATCTAGATTTAATTAACTTGTAAAAGAAGAAGTGGAATTATTTAAACATATTACCATCTCCTCTTTCCTTTTGGAATATTATTTGATTAGATTAGATTTAGTATTTATTTCCTAACTCTTTAACATAAGCCCTCATTTATGTTTATATTTATCTTCTTTTAAATAAAGAGATTTGTTTTAAACACACACTTATAAATATACATATACATACACACATACATAAGCGGCAATGCATATATATTACCCATGTCTGAAATATATATATATATATATATATATATATATATATATATATATATATGGTACTATCAATATGTGTATACAAACCTTTACATATATTGTATTATGATTAAACATATGTATGCTTAGACATTTATATCCTCCATATCCATGATAATTCGTCAAGTGCATATGTCAGTAAAATCTATGTATATGCAATGAATATAAATCCAATATCCATTTGTATCTTTATAATTATACACATGCTTGTATATCTTTTACGTTATTATAAGTAAAAGTAACAGTAATGGCAGCTGCTTTGTTCTCATCTTTTCCTTTGTTGTCTCAAATTATTCCACTCCCATTCCTTTAATCACTTCTGTTTCTTTCTTAAGATTCACTGGCCCAAATTCTTGTGAATCTCGTTATCGTTCTTATGCTCAAGTAGTGAAAGAATTGCTAGGTTTGTTTCCTCAAAATCTCAATCACAAGAATGTCTACAAGAAATGGATCGATACCAGAAAGGGAAAGAAAATTTGCCTTCGTTTTGGAGGTTATTCTCACTATGCTAAAGATTATTGGGACTCAATTCATCGTTTTTGTTGTAGTTTATTCGGCCATAACATGATAAGCGCTCCATGAAATTCGGTACAATTTCAGGCGTTAAGAAGAAGTTATCAATTATAGACCATAGCTTCTTATTCATATTAAAATGCATGAAGTTAAAGCAATTCTTGCTCGATCATCTATGGTTGCAAAGAACGAAGGTGTCAAACTTCTAGAGAATATGTTTAAGCATTTTGATGCGATTAATGCTATGAATACCGCTCGCTGTTATAAAGAAAAATTTGGTGATCTTGTCAAGTTTTCAAATGGTGGTGATTTTGTTGATAAAAGTCATTCAAACTCTATTATGATTGGTTTTGATTCGTGTGGTATTACAGATAAAATTATCGTTTGGGTTTATCATGGTGATGCTAATATAGAGGAGTTAAGGGGTAATTCTTTGGATGTTCCATATTCCGATCCATTGCTATTGGATTCAAAAGTCATGTATGGTAGATCAGTTCTCATTCTCAGGAATTTTAAAGGGGCTTGATGCGAGTTGTGTGAATCATTTGCAAGAGAAAGTTGAAGTTATGAATAATGGCTTTGATCATAGTTTGGATTACAAATAAACAAAAATCATCGAGCGAAATCTGGCAAAGAAGTGAACTTTGAAATTTCTAATAATTTTTCTTTTTTATGTTTCTTGGATGATTTAGGCAAGAATTTCGATTATAAGGTGGTTGATGGTGACATGGTCAATTGTTTGGATGATAAACTAGTGGTTGATGACGGGTTTAGGAAAGCAGATATTCTTGATGTTGATGATGGGGTCTTCTGTGACTCTGCAAAAAATACATAGGGATTCATGTTTTAATGCTTACAGTGCCACTGCAAAGGATTGCTTAAAGGAGGAAGTGCTAGTTAATGATGGTGGTAAAGCTGTTTTATGTGATGGAACTATGGAAGTGTTAGAAGTGCACACAGTATTACTGATATTATTCACAGAGGAATTCAAGTCAATTTTCCCATTGTTTCAAAGATGCACAGTGATTCATATTTCATCTCTGGTATGATGCAGAGATATATGAATGAGTATATGTTTTTGGCACACCACAGTTGGATTTGTTGATGAATTATAATGGTTCAGTCGAGGGAAGGTTGTCCTGTGGAGTTTAGAGTTCTTTGAATTGGTAGGGTACAATATATTCGAATATTTTTTATAAGGCTGGGCAGAGAGAGCTAATAAACAATAAACAAATAATTGTTTACTCTGACATAAGAATTTAGTGGAAGCATGTTTTTCGATGCGCAAGGGGGTTGGATATGGCTAATTTCATTTGTTTCGATAGTTAGTTGAAATATAATTTTGATTGTAAAGGGAAGGATATGGATTAAGGTGATATTTTTGGAAAGACTTGTCATAATGAATATTCTATTAGTAGACTGAAGAGGAAGAATAAACATAAGATGACTAGTGCAAATTGTAGTAAAATTGAATTTCTAAAGCATAGTGGGGCTGGTACTAGTCCAAATGAACATAGATTGATGAGGAGAAGCACTCGTCTTCATAGAGGCGATTCTAGAGCTTCTGATAGCTCTAGCCTAGGTATGAATTTTTTTTTGGGTAGTATTTATAGTTCATATGCTTTGAATAATTTATCTACTAATGATATGCATTTATTAGTTAAAAGTTCAGGATTTATTTTAAGGACATTCATTTAGACTCTGATTATATTAAAAGCAAGGAATTAGAACGGAATAGAATGCTTGGATAATTAGATTCTTAGTTGGAATGTAAGAGGTTTACATGATTTAGATAAATGTAGTAAAATCATATCCTTTTTCAAAGATAATACTGTTGATATAGTATTATTATAGGAAACTAAAATAGAGCATCCTGATTATCGTATTTTTAGGTGTCTAAGGGGTCTTTATATAAATCAACGGTTCTATCTTCCAGCTAGGGTAGTGTTGGAGGACTAATGATGGATTGGAAAGCTCTAAGTGTTAGGCTTTTAAAATCTATTATTAAATATCATTTGATGCATTTGATATTTTTTGACATTAGTGAAAATTCTATACTTAATATAACAAATGTCTATAGGCTGAACTCAAAATAGATCGTAGGCTTCTATGGAATGAGTGTTTAGAATTTAGATCACTCGCTCTATGACCATAGGTTATGGGGGTGATTTTAATATTACTAGATTTTTAGGTGAAAGATACTATGAGGGGATTTTGATGCTATGGAAGAATTTGACCAATTTATTGTTAATTGTAATTTGACTAAGATAAAACTAAGTAATAGATAATTTACTTGATCAAATAATAGAGAAAATACATCGATGGCGTTATTAAATAGGTTCTTTATAAATGATGAAATAGAGAACAAATTTCCTACTTGTAAGCTTGTGGGGCTTCCGAATATCTATTCAGATCATTGTCCAATTATCCTATCCTATACTAATCTTAAATTTGGGAATAAAATTTCTAGCTTTGAGAAGATGTGGTTGTTAAAAAATAATTTTAAGAATTATAGTTGAAAAAATGGCTTTCCATGAATTATTACAATTGCAGATTCTTAGGTAATATAACAGAAGTATTTGTTAGTAAACTTAGAGATTTAAGACTATTTCTCAAAAAAAGGAGTAAAGATGATTTGGCAACATTTGAATTAAAAAGGAAAAAATAATAAATGAAATATTAAAATTAAATAAAATTGAAGAATTAAGAAATTTAAATATTTCAAAAAAATGTGCTTTTAAATTTAAAAGAAGGATTAAATAAAATGATCATGCAAAAAAATAACGTGGAAACAGAGATCTAGAATTTAATGAATGGATGAAGGTGATATGGATACTAAATTTTTTCAGAAAGTGGCTAATGGTAGAAAATGTAGTAATACCATCAATTCCATATTAATTAATGATATTGAGATTTTTGACCAAGCACAACCTAATTATGAGTTTACCAATTGATATAGAGATATTTGTGGAGCTTCAATTAGTCGCCAAATCAAAGCTAATTAGGATATGCTTTACACCAAGATACCAAGATTGATTTAGTAGGATTAGGTGTTCCATTTACGGAAGATGAAATATGGAAGTCTATAAAGGATATGCCTAATGATAAAGATCCAGGCTCAGATAGTTTTCCTATTTTACTCTATGAAACTTTTTGGAATGTGTTAAAATTGATGTAATGAAAATGTTTAATGAATTTTATGATGGTTCGCTTCAGCTAGGTAGGTTTAGTTTTGCAAATATTATATTATTACACAAGAAATAGGTGCTAACCAACTAAAAGTTTTATACCTATTTCATTACTAAATTATTATTTTAAAATCCTTTCCATGTTTTTAGCTAATAGATTAAATACTAAAATGAATGAATTAATAGATAATACTCAAATAGCTTTTATTAAAGATAGGAATATCATGGATGTAGTAGAAATAGTTTAGGAATATATTAATTACTGCTATAAGAATAATATTACTTGTGCGCTTTTAAAACTTTATTTTGCTAAAGCTTTTGATCACTTGATTAGGCTTTTCCTCAAAGATCTATTAATGGCTAGGGGTTTTAGTGATATATGGGTATGATGGATCATGTCTTTGCTCAAAACAGTAATTCTAATACTATAGTTAATTGCATTATAGGAAATAAAATTCAATCAAAACATGGACTTAGACAAAGTGATACATTGTCATTTTAATTGTTTAAATTAACTTCTGATTTTTTTTTCGAATCATTAAATTGGCTACAAGTAATACGATATTAGATAATATCGAAAATGAGATCACTAGTAATGACCTTTCCGTTCTTCAATTTACGGATGATACTATGATTTTTACATCTCATTTGCCTAAGTATACTATTGCATTTAAATTTATATTATATGATTCTGTACTTTTATCTGGTTTAATGATTAATTTTGAATATCACCGGTCGTTACATATTCTCATAAGACCATTCCACATAAACACGACAGGTTTTTTTACCTTACGATAACCAAACCACTTTTATATAAAAATCTTATGATATTATAATAGTGTCTAAGTACATGTACTTATTAAAATAGCTGAAATGCTTGCATCTCATATTTCAACATAGTTGGACACAATCAAAACCATACAACGCTTATTAGAGAATGGATTCAATACAATGACTAGGCACTGGGATACCTCCACTCATGGTATAGGTCTAGAAAATGTACTGAGATCGAACCTATCGATCCCTACCAACACAAGACCGACCTACCCTTAATGGATAATACAGAATATGTCATAACTCCGATTACTTTGTAACCCTTTTTATCGCAATCTAATGCACAACTAATCCATAATTATGTAGATGTATCTAGAAGGATGACAACATACCCAAATGAGTGTGATCCACTTAGCCTTGCCGCATCTTCCCTGATTTTCAGCCATTCTTGGTTGATGAGGCTTGAGGCTACGTATTACCTTAGATTTAGTATTCATATACATGGAATGCTAACACCGCCTTTCAGGCAACAATGCAATGATGCAATTCATCCATACAAGTTGTTCCAAGTATGAACAAACCGAATCTCCAAAATCATCATCTTCATTATCATCATGGTATCATCATGCGCAATGCTCAAATCGGATCTAAGTGGTTTTGCGATAATTAAACTTGAACCCGGTGTCGTCGAAACGATCAACGAAATTGGCCAGATTTGATAGTCGGTCATTTAACTATCAAATTACACACATAAGCAGTCACTAGGCCATATTATAAATATTTCAAAAGATTTATTCAAATATCTTTATAAAGATATATATTCAAACATCATCCAGTTTTCAATATTTGAAACAATTTCAAATTCTTGTGTCCATAACAGAATATTTCCAAACCATATCAACACTTAGAAATATCTCCAATTTCAATTTGTAATCCATTACTTGAAAAAATTTCTATATCCAAAACCCTTCATTTCATTACTTAGGAAAATATTATAAGTATATTTTACCAATCATTTCTAATTTCAATACAAAAAATATTTCATGACTTATCTCATAAATATTTAGAATTATTATTATTTCTTTTTACAATTTCTAACAAACTTGATTATACTTATTTATAATCCAACTAAAATTTTTTAACTTCTTTTTATGAATTCAGATTCATTTCCGAAGTCTCTGTATTTAAACAGTGTGGAAATTCTCTTAAATTTCCAGAATTCCTTTATAAGACTTCTCTTATCAAATCTCATCCGTGAAATAAATCTTGTTTACAAAACTCGAAAGGATTTATATATAAATTTCCAACAATTACTTTTAAATTCTATATATAAAAATGATAAGTATTTTAAAGAATAATAGTTTATTTTCAAAACATATTTAAGAAATTATTTAAAATGCCATAACCTCTTTTTAATAAACAATGATGACTAATTTTCAATCCATTCGTAAAAGATAATCAATCAAAGCTTATTATAAAAATTAGAATTCATTTCAAACAATATTAAATATTGAATAACCAACTTTCCGCAAAAATTTTAAATAAATGTTTAAACAATAAATCCCTTTTTTAAAAAACAAAACTTAACTTCTCTCGATTTATCACGAATTGATTTGTCATTTCCAATTTCATAACTATTCCTAATTCCAGAATAGGATTTACTATTTCTTTCCGAACTAATATACATATCTCATTTTAAATTCCCGCCACGAATTTATATTTCCAATTTATCAAATGATAATCATTCAATTTTATTTATAAACATTGTTTTTAAGTTTATAAACTCAACTCTCATTTCTCTGTTAATAATAGATTCATATTAAACAACTCCATTTATAAATCGATTCATATTAAAATCCCATTTATAAATCTATTTCTTAATAAATCCGAACCATAGTCCAAAATCATTCAAATCTCGATCTCGACTTCCATTTCGTATTCCCAAAAATCCCAATTTATAAATCCACCGTTTAAAAATACTCAAATTAAATTCTCTATTTGAAACTATTTTACGAAATAGCAAAATAAATATCTAAAATCAAGTATATTTATTTTATTCAAATCAATTCCTTTTGAATAATCCCAAATTTCAATATAAATATTTTTATTTCCAAAATCGCCTTTGAATTCCATTTTAAATTCAAAAATATTATTTATGTATTTCTAATACTCAAATTATGGCCAGTGCTACTAAAGTGTTCAATAAATCAAATCACAACATAATCTATAACAGATTATTCTAACACATCATATATCACCGTATATGAAATTAAAAATAAACATTTTGAGGAATCCAGTTGGATCCTTCCAACCTGTCTCCCTACAACCACAGATGTTATATAATATAAAATAATAATCTTGCTTCGAGGCGGAAATCGCAATAAAAAGTATCATCCGCTATTATGTGGGGTGCATGGTGTCTCATCCACTCCAATCAGCGGGAAATTCCCAAACGTCTAAAATATATACTACTATATATAATATAACATCCAACTGACAATAATTTATAAATTCATCTAATCAACCAATAATTAATTTTAACTATTTAAAAATAAAACCAATTATCCAAAATGTGTGAGACTTATTCACATTTATCCTTCGTTGTCGCCGAAGCGTTCCGTTTTGGAACTAAAACCGAACGACGTCCGATTTAAGCCTAAATTTTGACATTCTCCAAATTCAATCAAACCAATTCCATTTCGAAACTTTTGTTGTCACGGTCGCAATGCAAAAATCCGTGTTTGAATCCAACCTCATATGAGTAAGTAATTAAATTAATAAGCATTCAATTTTGAATAAAATAATTATTTCCATTAATTACAAGGTTAACGAATAATTACCACATTTAAATCAATAACAACCCCACTCTTCCTCGTCACACTCAATGTGATAATTCGGATTTTTGGACATCCGTTAATTGGTAATTAACAAGATTAAATTTATTAAAAAGAAAAATACTGATTTGTATGATAAACAAATAAAATTCTGATAATAAGAGGTATCTGGTTGGATTTGAAAAGAAAAATATATATTAACTGGATTTAAAAGTTGTATTCTGAATAAAATAATATATATAACTAACATTGTAAGTATAATATGATATTTGAACAAGAAATAACAAAAGTTTTAAAAATATACATATCTTTGAGAAATTAATAAGAAAACATATATTTGCTTAAAATTGATTTGTAAATATATATGTGGGATTTAATAAAAGATTTAAATATTTTTTCCTTTTAATATTTGGGATAAAACATAGTTTGTATGTATACCCATTTGTAAACGTCATACATAAAAAAAGTAAGCTAATACATAAACATATTAACATAAGAAACAGATTAATAAAAATTAAGACAAACTATATATTAATACTAAAATATAGGTAATTAAGAGGATTTTTTTTTATTATTTAATGAAAATTTGAACACTTGTAGACGTAAGAATGCTTGTTAATAACATTTGTAAGTCAAGAAATGTTTATAAGCTAACAAGTGTCAACCATCATTTTTTTATTAATATTAAATTATAAAATAAACATTTGAGAAATCAGTTTACAGATTTTCTCCTCTTTATTTTCAAAAACTGAAAACCAAAGCAGCTTAGAAAAAAAAATTAATTAAATCCAAATTTTTATCTAACTTTTGCAATCCAAACCTGAAGCTAATCAAGGTCAGTAAAGCAAATCAAATTAACTTCAGATTCAAAATACAAGCTGCTGTTTCAAGTTCAATTCAAACAAGGTTTCAAATATGATGAATTCAAATTCAAAACAGCAAATAGATCAGAGCAAAGAAAGGACTTCCAGGTTTCTTTAAGAAAAAAGATTCCAAGCATCATCACCTTCAGTTTTCAAAAGTGGATCCAAGACCTCTGTTTGCATGAATTAAGGTGAGTAAACTCTTAGATGGATATGTTATGGTTTGGTATGTGATAAATTCTTGAAGTATATGGAGTATGCTGTGCATGACGATTTTATTTGTGTGACAATATCTGTATGATTGAGAACAGGAAAAGCATATTTCTGTTCCAAATGTTAAAGGCTTGGTCCTGATTTTTAAATTTAAATCATCAACTAAATGATTTTTAGGGCTGGATTTCCAAACAGAGGTGTTCATTTTTATTTTTTTTTACTCAGGCAAAGTTTTAAAATGTATTTTGTGGGATAAGTTGAATTGATACATATACTTTGGGCAAGCAAAGGACAGTGGAAACTTAATTAGGGTAAAAATCAATTTCAATAATTTGTTAATTCAAGCATATAACATGAATTCCCTTAGTTAACTAGGATTTTAGAAACAAAAATCTCAAATTATAGTTAAGTATTTGGAAGCAGTTCGAGAATGAATAGAAAATTGTTTTTAGGAAATTTCTGGTGATCGTCGAACTTTGGGACTAATCGGGGTTTGGTTGAGGCTTGCTTAACGATCGGTAGGGTCAGGAAAAATGGTGTGGCATTTTTAAGATGATCGTGGTGGTTGGGGAACGGCGAAGTAGGATTTTGGAGACTATTCTGGTCGAGATTTTTGAAGGGTTGATCTCATCGTTAGTGATGGTTCGAGGTGGTCCGGACCGAGGAGAAACGTGGTGTAGGGTAGTGACGAGGCTCTGGTCTGAATTTTTCGACCTCTGGTGGTTGGTTGATTTTGAGGCAGGTCAATTTTGGAGGGTGGGTCGATTCTTGGTGTTATTGGAGGGTGATTTTCGATCAAATTTCGATCGAAGATTTGCATGCATCGATGAAGTGGTCATTATGGAACGTGGGAAGGATGGTGACTGGGTTTCAGTGTCATATCTAGGTGATGGTCGGAGGGGACGTTGTGCATGTGCACCGCGTGCATGTTGAGGATCGGCACTGGGATTGAATCTGGTATGGTAGTTTGGGATTCGATCTAGGTTGCACTCTGTTCTAGGTTGCTCGTGGTTCGATGAGTTGAACGGTGTGTTGAACGGTGAGTTGATCGGGGTCGATATTGGTTGAATTTGCGTTGAGATCCTGGAGATGGAATTGGGGCCGAGGCGAGTGTTTGGAGGTGGAAGACAGGTCAATGTTTTTTTTCTTTTTTTTTCCTTTTGGGCTTCGGCCCGCTTAATAAATTAGAAAATTTAAATGCTGAAGTATGGATGTAATTTATAACCAAGATTAAAGCAAGAGTAAGAATCTTTGTGTTAAACTTTCAAATGCTTTTATCAAACAAGTTAGTCAAGAAATTATTTAAAAACTAAATTTTCCATGAAGCTTTAAAATTAGTTTATCTAATTATATAAATTTCAAAGGAAATGTAAATCAAGTTTCAAGCAAAGTATTAAAGCAAGTTTTAAATGAATTTCCAAGTTTTAGAGTATTTTAATTGTTTGTATTAATGTGATTAATAAATTAAGCTATTAATTAAGATTTGACTAATCAAGGATTAATCACTTAACGAAATCTATTTATGATAATTAATTCGGTTAAAAATAACTGTTTAATGCCATAATTATTTATAGATTAATTAATTAGAAATTGGTAATTATTTAATTGTTGATTAAATATTATTACTGTAAGTAATTGAAGAATAATTACTTAAATAGAATTACTTAGTGTAAGTAATTAAAAGATAAATTTGTTAGGGATTAGTTCTTAGTGTAACTAATTTAGGATTGAATTAATTTAAGGATTTATCAATTTAGACATTAATTAAAAGTTAATTAATGAATGTGGTTAATGAAAGAATAAATTAATTAATAACTATAGAATAATTAATTAGGGTAATTAATTACTCCATGTAATTAATTAGGTTGATATGGTTAATTTTAGTTAGTTAATTAAGTTTAATTAATTAAAGGTAATCTTTAGATGTTGGGATAAGTATAATTACTTAAGGTAATTATGAGGTGTAATTACCTAATTGAAGTAAATAGTGGATACTTACCGGATGTAATTAATTAAAGGAAATTGCTTGTTATTGAAGTAATTAAAGGATAAATTACTTGGTGGAAGAAATTAAGTGATAATTACTCAGTATAATTAAAGAATTAATCAATATAATTAATCCAGGAGATGGTTTAATTGAGGGAGTAATTAAGAAAAGTTAATTTCTAATTATGATTAATCAAGGTTGATTAAGTTAAAGGTTAATTATTCGATGAAATTTAAGAAAAATTAACTAATGAAAGTAATTAGAGGATCATTAATGTAATTAATGGAAGTGATAAATCTTGCTTTTAAATGATTTAATGATGGTAAGTGCTTTGGATTGGTCGATATCTCTGATATGAATTACTTTGTGATATGATGTGGGATGAACAATGGTAATGTGATTTCTATTAATTATGAATTGTCGTTTAGAAGGGTTATCCGGTAATTAAAGTTGAATTGTATTTAATTGAATAACTTGGGGTTAGATGACATTGAATCTAAAGAGACCGGAGTCGGGAATTAGTTAATTCCCGAAACCACTTCGATTCTTATATTTTGATATGTGAGACTAATAGGCTGAAGTGGAATGACTTAAGTAAATTGGACCATTTAAAATCTAAATTTTGGCACTTAGAAATTGATGTGTGAAATGATTGATGTATACAACAACTTGTGAAGTTGTAAATTGATATAAGTTACCCCAAGTTGATATAAGTTGTATGCTTTTGTACTTTATGTAAAATGGGTTTACTCACGCTGGTTTCCAGCCTGACCCGAGTGTTACTTTGATGTAATACTCGGGTCAGACCTAGTATTACAGATTTTTAGGTAAGGACGTTCTGGTGCTCAGGAGGCGAGCTGGATGGCTGGAATGTATGGAGCGTACCCGTTGTATATATTATAGATGTATATCTAGGGCATGTTGAATTGTATCTGTCTAATGTTGTGAAAATGTTGTACTCTGATATATAAAAATGTAAATGTACTGATACAGTTCTTCTTTGTAAACTGTTATTTTATTTGATATTATATTTGATCCGCTGCGAATGTGAGGTTTCTGTGACTTGTTTCTGTTTTCTTCTTCTTTCTCTTTTTCTTCTTTCTTAACTATATGGAAATTTCGGGATCGAAATTTTCGGGTCGTTACATTCAAACCTAGGCCGAAAGCTTTGATTTCCCCTAGCTGCTACCATCCATCACCAGCGGCCACCAGGACCCCACCAATTGAACGCCCCATCCACCACGCCCCGAACACCACTCGTCCCATCGCCATCCTTGCCCTGTAGCCTCGCCACGAACCCAAACTAGATTTTCCATTCATCCTCAAACTTCCATCGCCTCAGACCACATCGTGTTGCCGCGAGCTCATCGCCAACTCCCTTAATCACCAGCAACTTAACAACATTAGCCTCGTCACCCACAGCTCTGCCTATCCCCAAAAATTTACCCAAACGTCCGATGGCATTAATTGAGAGTTGCGACCATCTTCGACCACCGAGTGCCATTGCACGACCACCCAAGCCTTGCCTCATCATCCCCGATCCACCATCCATACACTCCACCATTACCTGCAACGCCGCCCCGAGGTAAATAACATGTTGCCGTTCATCTCACAATTTCGGCCACCATAGGCAGCCGCGCCACATCTCCACCGTTGAGCAAGTTCGCTTCATCATTCTCTACCCATCTCTAATTGACCATATCGCCAGAAAATGATGCTAGTGGCTCCAGCCATCATGAGCCGTTGGATTGTGGATGCTGATTTGAAAAGAAAATTAGAAACTATCGGCCGAAGACGCTATTTATACATGAAATAAAAATAGGCGTAGGCTTGTATAAGATAGGTTGGCCGATAGGAAAGTCTAAGGCATTGAGAAGTTAAATCGATTTTTTTTTATTAAAAATTCGAAATGTCTAGATATTTAATTCTAAACCCCGATCGAGGCTTGGTGCCTGGCGCTCCTAGAGTTATACCCTTATTCCGAACACAATGAAACAAGTTTCGAATACTAATTCGATCGTGTGGAGAAGATAGATTTTTGAACCCAATTATTATATTAAAATTTCAATATAAATTTCAACGTGTTTCTATCCTGTACGACCAAACGATACGTCTGATTGCTACAAAATTTGACGATGTAATATAATTCTTAATTACGGATCCAATGAAACTGGTTTCGTCGAAATCCAAGCCTATGCCCCTGACGGCTATTTTTCAAAATTTGTTAAATCTCCTTTAAATCAAATTTAAAAGTTTTATTACCTTCATTCTTATGCATAGAAATTAAATAAGCTTTCAAGTCAATTTTATCCAAATAAAAATTCAACGTTCAATGATTTAAACGATTTCATTTATTAAATTTAACAATTAAACTGTCCAATAAATCACTATTTTTGTAATAAAGTTATTTAATTCATAAAATTAACTTTTCTGTATTTAAAATGGATTAAACCTTCCAATTTCAAATCGCTTAAATTCTGGTTCGTTACATTCTAACCCTTTAAAAAAAATTCGTCCTCGAAATTGCCAAGATAGGAAAAATGCCCAAATCCATTTCTTTTTTAAAAAATTAGTTGAAATAACTTCCAAATCCATTTAAGCCTTTAACTTCCCAAAACCAATTTGTTGAAACTTTATTTTGTTACTTTTAGTAAATTTCCAGATTCGTACATAGATTCCAAATAATGTTATTCATTCAATCATTTCAAGTTATAATCCAAAATCAGATTTTTAGTTATTAAAAATTTTCTTCAAAATTTATAGCTCCTTAAATTTACGAATCTTTTTGTTTGCGTCTCCTTTGCGCGACTAGATCAGAACAACTACAAATCGCCACTACGGGCCCAAATCAGCAAAAGGAAACAAAATCCAAGAGGCCCAACCATAAAACATCAAATTCAAACAACAATTTAAACATGTACCTTTTTGTTGGGCAACCCAATTTTCCTGCGAAATCAAAAGTATCAATTTTGCTCTTGCTTTTATATACCTACATCTTATTTACCAATGACATCGAACCATATAATTCATAATCATATTAATTTGCACTTCCAATTTCCAACATTTGCTTTGCTAAAACTGAACGATGTACATATATCATCCGTATGCATTATCAGATCTGATCGCTCACTCGATCACACAATTTCACTTTTGAACTAGTATCATTCACATGACTACTCTAGTGTGGACTCTGATCTGGTTCCTTGATCAGAACGCGTAATTCTCCTTGCATAGCCATATAATATGATATAGAATCTCAAAATCAATCAAAAATCCATATCCAATGTTCGCCGTCGAGAATGGAGTGATAAATCCTAACTTGGATCGATATAAATTATCCTGAAATTCTATACTCAAATCCAGATCAAACCAAAATGCAAATAAATAATATACGTACAATTTACTTACTTATTTCAACTAATTTCTTAGCTACACCAAATTCTCTTATTCACATTCATTTTATTTACATTCAACTATTCGCATTGCTTCATTCGCATTTATTATTTAATAATTATATTCTCCTAATTCCAATTTCACTTAGGAATTATTCCCCAAAATTTTCTTAAGTCTATTATAAACATTTTATACAAAGTTTTCATGTTAATTACCACTTCACTACTTAAGTCCTTATCCATTAATCCTTTTCAATTCCATTTTCAAATTGCAATATTTGATTTTATCAATCAACATTCCAAACCATATCCAACTCACTAATTATTTTAATTCGCTCGTTTCATTAATTTATTTCAAATCTCAATCAATTCCATTTCCAAAAAATTATTTCATTTAACCTATCTTAGGCTAAATTTTCAATTTCACTTTATTTAACTTAATTTAAGTCAAACTTCATTCCACAGTTCAATTTATCATTCACATTCAACAATTTAACATTGTTTTAACTTGCTAATTCTCAAATTTTATAAGTTATCAAACTTATTTTCTCATATTTTCAACAAAACATTTCAAATGAAAATCCCAAAGTTTAAACACGTTGTTCTTAAGTATTTCAAATCACATATACACACACAAAATTCCTTGGTATGTCAAATAGTTCTTTTGAATTCAAAATTTAAAAATAGTTTTACTAAAACAAACTCCCCATGGTAGAAATTCCTCCCTTGGGAACTCGAAAATGAACGTCGATGATGGTGCAGTCATCACCGAAATTATTTTTCAGTGATCGAAGTGAGTTCAGTGCTTTCATTTCCTTCAAATTCCATTTAAAATAATTTCCATTGTTCCCATTTAATTTTTTTCCAAATAATACTATTATTATTTTCCAAAACTTTGAAAAGCCATTTTCAAAACCAAAGGGATTTAAATTCCCACATTTCCAACTTTAATTTTTTTATACAAATCATATTTATAATATACATTGAAATTTCATTTCCTTTCAATTTATAAATCACATTTATATATAATATATTTATATAATCTCACTTTGGTTATATAACTCCTTAACTGTTAATCTAATTTTTATTATAGTATCAACCTTTATTCGGTCATAAACAACAATCAATAAATGATAATAATCAAATCTTATCATTCTCTAACAACCAAGCACACCATATATACCATAATAATTTTCTGAAAAAAATTATTCCTTCGTATAATAAACAATAATCCGGGTAAAATTATTTCATTTATCCAATTTGAAAACAATACCATGTTGAATTGCTTTGTTCAAGTATTTAGAGATCCCTATCAATGACGTTAATCACCCGCATTGCCAAAAACCATAAGCCACTCAATAGATCAGCCAACATAGTATAAAACAATTTTTATATCACTAACAAATATGAGCTCACACACACACATACATACACACTCAAACTCATTCTAGGGTGCTACTATTCCTACTTTAATGAGTTACCCCACTAAATCCACGGTTCTCGCAAAACCTCCAGCTTTGATACGAAAATTGACACTAATACGTCCGCTACATCACATACTAAGAAATTAAATGTCGAAAAACCCGATTGTTAGGGGACTAGAAGAAGGAAGAAGATAAGAAGAAAACTAAACAACATAGAATCTCATAGCAGAACAAATAATGTATAATATATCACAGGTCTTTACACATAAGCAAAACTATGATATGTATATATACAAACATCAATTAGAGTATACAAACCTATTTCAGCCTGGGCAGTTATAACAGTCTGTCTTTACAATTGCTAATAACACATTAATGAATATAGCGGAAAATATTACCATTCACGTGAATACTCTCTAGGCCTTCACCTCGCCTTTTGAAGCTCCAAGCATCCAAACTAATCTGTAATATACTCGGTTTAACCTGTGCATTATAATAAAATAATACCTGAGTCAGTTTGGAAAACCAGCGTGAGAAAACGCATCCAACTGGATTTAAAGCTATAAGGAATCTTTGAAATCAAAGGTATCTCATAAGACCACGCCACATATAAACGCGACGGGTTTTTACCTTACAATAACCAAACCACTTCTATATAAAAATCCTGCGATATTATAATAGTGTCTAAATACAAGTACTTATTAAAATAGCTGAAATGCTTGCATCTCACATTTCAACATAGTTGGGAACAATCAAAACAATACGACGCTTATCGGAGAATGGATTCCATACAATGACTAGGCACTAGGATACCACCTATCATGGTACACGTCTAGAAAATGTACCGAGATCGAACCTATCGATCCCTGCCGACACAAGACCGGCCTACCTCTTACTGGATAGTATCAAATATGTCATCACAATGGTTGCTTTGCAACCCTTTTTATCGCGATCTCATGCACAACCAATATATAAATATGTAGATGTATCTAGAAGGGTGACAACATACCTTAATGGATGCGATCCACCTAGCCTTGTTGCATCTTCCCTGATTTTCAATTATTCCCCGTTGATGAGGCTTGAGGCTACGTATTACCTTAGATTTAGTATTCATATACTTGGAATGCTAACACCGCCTTTCAGGAAACAGTTCAATGATAGCATTCTCCATACAAGTTGTTCTGGATCTAAACAAACCAAATCTCCAAAATCACCGTCTTTATTATCTTCATGATATCACAATGCGCAACGCTCAAATCAGATTGAAGTGGTTTTTGGATAATTAAATCCAATTCCGATCTCTTCGAAACGATCAATGAAATTGGCCAGATTTGATAGTCGGTTATTTAACTATCAAATTACACACATATGCAGTCATTGGGTCATATTATAAATCTTTCAAAACATTTATTCAAATATATATATATATATATATGTATATATATGTATGTATGTATATTGTTATCCCTTGAGATGATGGTTTTGATGACAACAACCTTAGAATAGATTATAAAATATAAATACTAACTGTATAAGTTTAGATATATATGTATATGCAGGATTTAATCATGCAGGTACCAAGAATGAATACTATACAGTATAGAGATTCAAGATATCAAGATTGAAGACTCATGAGTATCAAGATTATCAAGAGTTCAAGAGTTCAAGTAATTTATCTTTTAAATAGAAATTTTGTTAAAACTCCTAGAAAAGCACTGGCATCTTAAAATCCAATTTATTCTTGAAATGGAATCCACTTTGAGCCTGTTAAAGGGATGGATCCCTAAGTAGGATGGAACCTACGAAAAATCTAGTGGAACATTGTTTTGTATCCGCTAATTTTTATCCAAAATGATTTTTACAAAATTATGTCTTGTTTTCAAAATGTTTTCAAAATCTTCTTTTAAAAGCATCAAAAACATCTATCCTGATTTCAAATACTTTTAGCCTCAACATAATCTTTAATTTTAAAATCAAATTATCCGTGGTTTTAACTATCTTTAATAATAATATATTTAATTTTTAAATATTTATACTTAGATTTAAATATAAAATTATTGGAAAATTTTGTATATATTATTCTATATATTTACTTATGTATTTTAACTATAGTCAAGTATATTTATAAAGTTTAAAATTGTTTTAATATAAGATAGAAGTTATTTTCAAAGAAAATCAAATCATCAAAATATCCTTTGGGATGTCGACATGCCCATGTACCCTATGTCGACATAGTGTCGGTTGAATTTAAAATTTAAATTTCAAAAGAAGTGTCTATTCGTCATATCTCTTCACGATTGGACATGGCCGTTGTTCTTCTGTAAATAGGGGATGTTTTCAACGAATTTAAAAACAGTTTTTTTTTGGGTTTTCACTCCTCTTCTTCTTCTAAATTTCTATATACATATTCTTGCCATTACTCTGTCGAAATCAACATTGAACCTAACTAGACTATCTATGGTTTGATTATCTATCACATCTCAACAAGATCCTCAGTGCTATTCAGAGTTATAGGCTTTTTGTAATCAACTTAGCGAGAAAAGGTATGATTGTGACCTTGGAAATCAATCAAGCGAGATAAGGTGCGATTGTAGCCTTGGAAATCAATTGGGTGAACTTGTTGCCCGGGAAATCAAGTATCTCTACCCAAAGGATTGTGAATATGGAGGGTGTACCTCATTGCCTTGAAATCGAGGTTGTAATTGTAAAGATTGTTTTTGAAAGGAAATCTGTACTTGTGTGCAGGACTGGATATAGGGTAACTTCGAACCAGTATAAAATTCGGTGGGTTCTATCCTTTACCGCTTTTACTTTATATTTGCATCTGTGTTTGATTCTATGATCATATCTGTGTTTGAATATTGCATACATTTGTGTTTAAATTAATAAAAACTCAAAAAGATTTAATAATTCTCTAAAACACTATTCACCCCCTCTAGTGTTTATCCTAGCCTTAAGATCCTTAATCCGCATTTCTCACATTTGGTACCAGAGCAAGGTTTTCATAGTTTCATAATCTGATTTTTGAAAAAGTTTTCAAAATGGCTACCAACACTGGTATTGTTACTAACACTAGTATTCCTGTTACTAGTTCATTTGTAGAAGATTAGACTACACTTTTTAATGGCAGTAACCATGCATATTGGGCATGTAGGATGAAAATATATTTACAGTCTATAGGATTAGATACTTGGAATATCACACAAACTGAATATTTTGAACCCACAACTGATTTTGCATAGTGGACCGCTGAGCAAAAGACTGTTGCACAAAATAATTCTAAAGCAATGAATATTCTGTTTTGTTCACTTGATAGAAATGAATTTAATAGAGTGTCAATTTGTAAGTCTGCATCTGAAATCTGGAAAATTTTTGCAAGTTACTCACGAAGGAACAAGCAAAGTTAAATAGACCAAAATTTCCATGCTCACAAATTATTTTCAATTATTTAAAATGAATTCTAATGAGTCTATTTCTGATATGTATAGTAGATTTCAGGATATTGTGCATTCTCTAATATCATTGGGAAAGGAATTTTCAAAAGAAGACCAAGTCGGAAAAATTCTAAATTCTCTTACTCCAGAATAGGATCAAAAGACACTTGCGATCAAAGAGGCAAATGACATCAATACTTTAAAGATAGAAGAATTAGTTAGAAATCTAATGTCGTTTGAAGTTCAAATGATCGGGAGAAGAAAAGGCAAAACATTTGAAAAGAAATCAATGGCATTTAATGCATTAACTGATGGATCAGACTCAAACAGCGATAATGATGAAGAGACAGCCTTTATGTCCAGGAATTTTCGAAAATTTATGAAATACAAAAAGATGAATAATCTCAAGAGAAACAACTATAAGAACTCTGAAAATCAGAATGTAGTGCCAAACAATGTCAAATGTTGCAACTGTGATGAACCAGGGCATATCAAAAGAGACCGTCCGTATCCAGATAGGAAAATCCTCCTATAAACAATGATTTAGTAAAGAAACGGAAGCGTGCATTTACTGCTACTCTAGATGATTCAGACTCGTCCTTAAGTGATGATGATCAGAAGACAGATAATTCAAATTTGTGTTTCACGATAATTCACGATTTCGATGAAATCAGGGAAATGGATGTAGAAAAAGGTACACATTTACAATATAATTGGTTGAAATTGCATGCTTAGAATTAGATGTTTGATTGATTGATTTTGAATTGGTGTGTTATTTGAATTTTAAATTTTTTACTATTATCTTATTATTTTTATTATTGTTTTTATTATTAATGTTATTAGTATAATAATGTATTATTGAAAATACTATAATTCTAATAATATTCCAGATATATAGACAATAAAAATAATAGGTATATATATATATTAGAGTACTTAGCAAAAATAAATCTTAGAAATTCATAGGCACATGTTGACATGGTCCCTACCATGATGTCGACATAAGTACCAGAATTTGAAATTAAAATTTTGAATTCAAATGGTTGAATTTCCCTCCATCTTTTCACTTCATTCAATTCTCTGAAAAGGCATCTTTTGACCAGAGAACATGTCCTTTGAGAATCTATTTATTCACTATCTTTTATCATATCTTTTCACTCTCATTTTCAAATTCAAACTCTCTCTTCAAAACTTCAAGCTCTCTACTTTATCGGCTTCTTCAAGCAACCCCTCCACCATGAGAATTTTCAAAAGGATAAAAGAGCAACTCTTCAATGATCCGGAGGCAATTAATGCGTATATCAATTATGCTAACTATGCAAATGTCCATCCCGGAAAGTTTTCTACCTTTAAATTTTTTTCTTCTTATGAAATTGATTCTCTTTTTGCAAACAATCAAATTCTTAGTCTTGTTGATGCTTCTCAAAATGATTTTTTTTATTATCCAAATCTAGTTTAAATTTTCTATGCAAATTTAAACAGTGGATTTTATATTGGAAATGATGATGAAATTTGAAGTAGTGTCAAAGGCACTAGAATTGTTTTGAATTGTGATCTTTTCGGTACCATTCTCAATTGCAAAAGTACGGGAACAGATCTTTCTAGTTTTCAAATCTATGAAAATGATAATGAGACATTTCATCACATTTTCGAAGGGAATGATAATTTTGAATTCAAAAATCAAAATTTTCGACCAAAAGAAAGAATTATCAATCTTATTTTGCTACATACTTTGACCCCAAGATCGGGGAATTTTAATAATCCTACTTCAAAAGTTTGCAAAGCACTTTTTGCTATTTTCGAAAACTATGACATTAATTGGGCGCTAGTCATTATGGATGCACTTCGTCCTAAATTTTTTGAAATGGGTGAGAATACTTTGTATCATGGAATTTATCTTACTCGGATTTTTAACTATTTGGAGTGGATTTCAAAGGAGAAGAATTTGTTTCTAGAAAAAATTTCAATCATTCCAACATTTCGCTTATGAAAATTCCATTTGTTTTTAAATCTTATGAGACTCTTGCCGAAAAGGAAGAGCGTTTGGCTCATGAGGAGATGGAAGAAGAGGAAGAGGAAGAAGAAGAAGGGGATGAAATGGAAACTGAAGAAGAAGAAGGTGAAACTTCTTTGGAAAGCATCGACTATCCTCCTAATCCATCCAACAATACCCTTCTCAAAAACCAAAAGACCATTATTGAGAATCAACGGATTCTTAAACGATCCGTTAGTAAGAAGTTGGATAAAATTTCATCCAAGATGGACAAATTTAATTCCAAAGTCTACAAAAAGCTTGGATTATCTTCATCATCATCCTCTCACTAGTTCCACCTTTTCGTATCTCGTTGTATTTTTTTCAGTTTATTAGATTTGAATATTCGTGTAGTTCTTTGTGTTTAATCGTTATATCGTCTTAGTATGAAATGAAATGGAATTTCTTTTCTATTATCTAGCTTACCTTATCTCCAGAATAAATGTTAGTATATTATACACACACACACACACACAAAATAATTCACAAGGTCAAAATAAGTCAAAAAAATTCATTGCCCCATGTCGACATACCCCCTATGACCATGTCGACATGTACTGGTCAGAAATGACACTTCATTTTGAATTTGAAATTTGAATAACAACCATATGTCTATTCATTTCAAACGAATTTCTACACCTATAAATACCTATTTCTTCCAGATTTATAACTGAATATTATGTCTTATCTACTCTATCTCTCATTCTTCTCACAAATCTAAATATGGCTAATCCAATTCATAATTTATCCGAAAATCTTGAAAAAACTTTTAATTCGTTCAAGAATATTCTCTCGTTCATTCTTCGTAACTAGCGACACTTAGAGTTGAGTCAGATGATCAAGGAGCAAGAAAGGCATTTCGATGCAATACGATGGATGATTTCCTCCCTGCACAAGGATGATAACGAAGCACATCCTCTAGTCTCTCTCACCAATGAAAACGAAAATTGGGATGCTATTAAAGCAGACCCTATTTTTGGAGAAGAAGGATGGGTGGAAGTTCCTCGTGACATTTGATTTTATTGCTTTGTTTGAAATGTTTGCTTTGATTGATTTGATTTCATTTACTTTAATTTGGTTTGATATGGATTGATATCTGGTTTGGATTGATGATTATACAAAAGATATATAAATATACATTTGATCATTGTTTGATTATCAAGTTTGTCAGTTTAAACTATCTCTTAATATATCTATTATATACTCCATTGTATATTTATTAATGCAGGTAATTTAGTCCAAGAATGAGGGGGGGAGTTATATAGTTTGGAGATGGTTTTTTTATTGATGACAAAGGGGGAGAAGTATAAAATAGGGTAGTTAGGCATAGATTAAGGGGGAGTTATTAGGATAGAAGTAATGTTTTATAAACAAAGGTTGTCATCATCAAAAAGGGGGAGATTATTAGTCCTTGAGATGATGGTTTTGATGACAACAACCTTAGAATAGATTATGAAATATAAATACTAATAGTATAAGTTTAGATATATATGTATATGTAGGATTTAATCATGCAGGTACCAAGAATGAAGACTGTACAGTATAGAGATTCAAGATATCAAGATTGAAGACTCATGAGCATCAAGATTATCAAGAGTTCAAGAGTTCAAGTAATTTATATTTTAATTATAAATTTTGTTAAAACTCCTAGAAAAACACTGGCATCTTAAAATCCAATTTATTCGTGGAATGGAATCCACTTCGAGCTTGTTTAAGGGATGGAACCCTAAGTAGGATGGAACCTACGAAAAATCTAGTGGAACATTGTTTTGTATTCGCTAATTTTTATTCAACATGATTTTTACAAAATAATGTCTTGTTTTTAAAATCTTCCTTCTAAAAGCATCAAAAACATCTATCCTGATTTCAAATACTTTTAGCCTCAAAATAATCTTTAATTTCAAAATCAAATTATCCATGGTTTTGACTATCTTTAATAATAATATATTTAATTTTTAAATACTTAAACTTAACTTTAAATATAAAATTATAGTAAAATTTTGTATATATTATTCTATATATTTATTCTGTATTTTAACTATAGTCAAGTATATTTATAAAGTTTAAAATTATTTTAATATAAGATAGAAGTTATTTTCAAAGAAAATCAAATCACCAAAATATCCTTTGGGATGTCGACATGCCCATGTACCCCATATCAACATAGTGCCAGTTGAATTCAAAATTTAAATTTCAAAAGAAGTGTCTATTCGTCATATCTCTTCACGAATGGACATGGCTGTTGTTCTTCTATAAATAGGGGATGTTTTCAACGAATTTAAAAACAGTTTTTTTGGTTTTTCACTCCTCTTCTTCTTCCACATTTCTATATACATATTCTTACCATTACCCTACCGAAATCAACATTGAATCTAACTAGATTATCTCTGGTTTGGTTCTCTATCAGTATCTCAACAAGATCCTCAGTGCTATTCAGAGTTATAGGCTTTTTGTAATCAACTTAGCGAGAAAAGGTGTGATTGTGGCCTTGGAAATCAATCAAGCGAGATAAGGTGTGATTGTAGCCTTGGAAATCAATTGGGTAAACTTGTTGCCCGGGAAATCAAATATCACTACCCAGAGGATTGTGAATCTGAAGGGAGGGTGTACCTCGTTGCCATAAAATCGAGGGTGTAATTGTAAAGATTGTTTTTGAAATAAAATTCATATTTGTGTGCGAGACTGGATGTAGGGTAACTCTGAACCAGTATAAAATCCGGTATGTTCTTTCCTTTATTGCTTTTACTTTATATTTGCATCTGTATTTCCTTCTATGATCATATCTGTGTCTGAATATTACATACATTTGTGTTTAAATTAACAAAAACCCAAAAAGATTTAATAATTCTCGAAAACACTATTCACCCCCTCTAGTGTTTATCCTAGCCTTAAGATCCTTAATCCGCATTTCTCACTTATATATATATATGTATGTATATATGTATTCAAATCTATTCCGGTTTTCAATATTTGAAAATAATTTCAAATTCTTACATCCATAACAGTATAATTCCAAACCATATCTACACTTAGAAATATCTCCAATTTCAATATGTAATCCATTACTTAAAAAATACTTCTATATACCATTCATTTCAATACTTAGGAAAATATTGTAAGTATATTTTCCCAATCGTTTCTAATTTCAATACAGGAAATATTTCATGACTTATCTCATAAATCTTTAGAATTTTTATTAATTTCTTTTTACAATTTCCAACAAACTCGATTATACTTATTTATAATCGAATTAAATTTTTTAACTTCTTTTTATGAATTCAGATTCATTTCCAAAGTCCCCATGTTTAAACGTTTTAGAAATTCTCTTAAATTTCCAGAATTTCTTCATACGATTTCTCTTATCAAATCTCATCCGTAAAATAAACCTAGTTTGCAAAACTCGAGAGGGTTTATAAATAAATTTCAAACACTTACCTTTAAATTCTATATATAAAATAATAAGGATTTTAAAGAATAATAATTTATTTTCAAAACACATTTGAGCAATTATTTAAAATATCACAACCCCTTTTTAATAAACAACGAGAACTAATTTTTAATTCATTCAAAAAATAATAATCGATTTCAAAGCTTATTATAAAAATTAGATTCATTTCAACCAATATTAAATATTGAATAACCAACTTTCGCAAAAAATTTAAATACAAATAATTTTTTTAAAACTACATGTTTAACTATTAAAATCCTTTTTTTAAAAACACGACTTAACTTCTCTCGATTTATCACAAATCGATTTATCATTTTCAATTGCATAACTATTCCCAAATTCCAAAATCAAATTTACTATTTCTTTCTAAAATGATTTTCGTATCCCATTTTAAGTTCCCGCTGTGAATTTATATTTCTAACTTATCAAATGATAGTCATTCCACTTAATTTATAAACATCGTTTGTAAGTTTATAAACTCAACTCGCATTTCTCTGTTAATAACAAATTCATACTAAACAACTCCATTTATAAATCGATTTCTATTAAAATCCATTTATAAATCTATTTCTTAATAAATCCGAACTATAGTCCAAAATCATTCAAATCTTCATCTCGACATCCATTTCATATTCCCAGAAATCCCAATTTAAAAATACGTTGTTTAAAAATACTCAAATTTATTCTCTATTTGAAACCATTTTACTAAATAGCTAAATAAAAATCTAAAATAAAATTTATTTATTTTATTCAAATCAATTCCTTTTAAATAATCCCAAATTTCAATATAAATATTTTCATTTCCAAAATCGCCTTGGGGTTCCCTTTTTAAATTCAAAAATATTATTTGTGGAATTTATAATACCAAAATTATGGCCACTGCTACTATAACATCCAATAAATCAAATCATAACATAATCTATAATAGATTATTCTAACACATCATCTATCACCATATATGAAATTGAGAACAAACATTTTGAGGAATCCAGTTGGATCCCTTTATCACGTCAACCACAGATGTTATATAACATAAAATAATAATCCCTCTTCAAGGCGAGATATCGCAATAAAAATGGTCAACTGCAATTATGCAGGGTGTATTGCGTCTCATCCACTCCAATCGGTGGGAATATACCCGACTACTAATATATATACTACTATATATATAATATAATATCCAACTGACAATAATTTATAAATTCATCCAATCAACCAATAATTAATTTTAGTTATCTAAAATAAAACCAATTATCCTAAATGAGTGAGATTTACTCATATTTATCCTTTGCTGTCGTGAAGCATTCCATTTTGGAACTAAAACTAAACGACGTCCCATTTTAGCCCAAATTTTGATAGTTTCCAAATTCAACCAAACAATTCCATTTTGAAGCTTTTATTGTCACGACCGCAATGCAAAAATCCATGTTTGAATCCAACCTCTTATGAGCAAGTAATTAAATTAATAAGCATTTAATTTTAAATAAAATAATTATTTCCTTTGATTACAAGATTAACGAATAAATACCACATTTAAATTAATAACCGCCTCCCTTTCGTCATCATACTCAAACCCAGGCACGAAAGCTTTGACCTCCCCTAGCTGCTGCCATCCATCACTAGTGGCTACCGTGACCCCCCAATCGAACCCTCTATCCACCATGCCCCAAAAACCACTCATCCCATCGCTATCCTTGCCTTGTAGCCCCACCTCGAATCCAAACTAGATTCACCATTCATCCTCGAACTGCCATCGCCTCAGAGCACATCGCACCGCTGCGAGCTCATTGCCAACTCCCTAATCACTAGCAACTTAACAACACTAGCCTCATCATCCACAGCTCCGCCTATCCCTAGAAATTGACCCAAATGTCGAATGAAGTTAATCGAGAGTTACAGCCATCTACGACTACCGAGTGCCACTGCACCACCACCCAAGCCTTGCCTCGTCATCCCCGACCCAATGACACCATCCATACCCTCCACCATTGCCTACAGCGCCGCCCCGAGTTAAATAACATGTCGTCGCTCATCTCAAGATTTTGGCCGCCAAAGGCAGCCGCGCCGCATCTCCACCATTGAGCAATTTCGATTCATTATCCTCTACCCATCTCCAGATGACCATATCACCAGAAAATGATGCTAGTGGCTCCAACCATCGTGAGCTGTTCGAGCGTAAATTTTGATTTCAAAAGAAAATGAGAAACTCCCGGCCGAAGACGCGATATATACGTGAAATAAAAATAGGCGTAGGCTTGTATTGGATAGGTCAGTTGATTGGAAAGTTTAAGGCATTGAAAAGTTAAATCGAAATATTTTTTATTAAAAATTCAAAATATCTAGGTATTTAGTTCTGAACCCCGATCGAGGCATGACGCTTGGCGTTCCTAATGTTATACCCATATTCTGAACGTAATAGAACTAGTCTCGAATCCTAATTTGATTGTACGGAGAAGATAGATTTTTGAACCCAATTATATATTAAATTTTAATATATATTTCAACGCATTTTTATCCCGTACGACCAAATGATACATCTGGTCGTTACGGAATTTGACGGCGTAATATAATTCATTATTACGGATCCAATGAAACTGGTTTCGTTGAATTCCTAGACATTGCCCCAGTAGGCTATTTTCGTTTGTTAATTAAAATAAGTAAATTTATTTTTTTTTTAAATCACTTTTAAATCAAATCCAAAAGTTTTATTAACTCCATTCTTATTCATAGAAATTAAGCAAGCTTTCAAATCATTTTTATCCAAATAAAAATTCAAGGTTCAATCCTTTAAATGATTTCAATTATCAAATTTAACAATTAAACTATCCAATAAATCACTATTTTTCAAATTCAAGTTATTTAATTCATAAAATTAGCTTTTCTATATTTAAAATGGATTAAACATTCCAATTTCAAATCACTAAAATTTTAGGTCGTTATAGAATATATAGGTTTTTTAATTAGACCACAAAAACTTAATGATGATGAGTGGTAATATAATTGATAAAATTAATAAAAGATTGCCCAAATGAAATGGTAAATATTTATCAAAATTAGATAGGATTGTTCTTATTAACTCTTTGTCTACATTATCCATTTATTGGATGTCATTTTATCTTTTTCCTAAATGGGTAAATGACAAAATTGATAAAATTAAGAGAGACTTTTTATGGAGTGGTGATAATCCAAACTGTAGCTCAAAGTGCCTTGTTAATCAGGAAATGGTTTGTAAGTCTAAAAATGAGTGGGGCTAGGAATTATTATCTTTATTAGGAAAATGGATATGAAAGTGTAACAATAATCATGAAAAGCTGCTATGGAAAGAAATAACATCGAATCAATGGTACGGAGGCACTTATAATTTATACCAATAATACTACTAATAATATAAATAATATGTATCCTTTTGGAGATCGATTATATTAAATTTTGATATATACAATTTAGGTATTAATAATATTTTGTATATTCTAGTAATAACACTTCTTTTGAAATAAATGCTAAATTTTAGTAATTCTGCTTAAAGTGGAACTTAAAGAATTATATGAAACAAGTAATTTCGAATATCTACTAATTTCTAACATTTATAGGCCTAATTTAATTTTTCCTTGAGAATTTAATACTAATCATACGCTACAAGGAAATACTTTAGAATAATTTGTTTTATTGTGTGTTAAACTAGAATTATACACCGTTGATGATGAAAAAGACATTAAAATTTGGTGTTGGGATGCTAGTAAGAAATAGACATCTCATTCATTTTATAATTTCATAAATTTTTGGGAATTAAATTGAATTTTTTTAGATACATTTAGAAAATTATCATCCTGCCTATAGCTAAAGTGCACATGTGGTTAGTCTTACATGGGAAATTGAATATTATAGAACTTTAAGAAAGAAAAAAAATATATTTAATGATATAAAATGTTGTTTTTGTAATAATAAGTGGAAAATATTATGTACTTATATTTTGAATGCAATATAACTAAATTTATTCTTATAAAAATTCTCAATTTGTTTGATTTTAATATAAATTATAGACATATTAATTATAAGGTATATCGATATATTCTTAGATTTTATTATGAGTGTCATAATAGGTTTTTACTTGACACTATTTACACAATTACATGTTGGTATATTGGGTTTAAAAGAAAACAACGAGTGCTTATATTTCTTTATATTATCTTGTGATGTTATGAATATCTATATGGCATACTAAAATAACCATTCAATCAAATTAAGTAATATGATTAGTTAGCAAATATAAATTAAATAAAATGTGATTTTATTTAATAAAGATTGGATTTAATGCTAGCTAATAAATTTCATGGGCCCACCAAGATTCAAAGGAGGATTTTTTTATTTAAATTTACCCATTTCATTCACTACGAAATGGAGCAGATTCCTTAAGTCAATATATAAATGTGTAGACATCAGAATTTACATCTGTCGCGTATATATTTGCTGTTTATATATAATATATTATTACCTTAATTTCAAATTTTTTAATGTAAAAAAAAATTATGAAAAAAGTTTCTAAAATGTATACTTACTAATATAAAAGTATGTATAAATGTTTAAATATATCTACACACATCAACACACACAGATATATATATGTGTGTGTGTGTACATAAAGATTAGACCAAAAATAACTTCTACTTGATTAGAAAACAAACATCCTTATTACATAAAATCTTTTTGTTATACTTGCAAATTAACGCGCACACACACACATAAAGTTTCAGGCTAAATATTTTATTTAAGCAAACAAAATATTACAAAACAAAAATTACATACATTAAATCAAACAAATACCAACTATCTCTGTATTTTAGATTGATTAAAAATTCAAACAGAAACATTTAAATCATTAAATTGTTTAATATGTCTCAATATTATTATAGGTAATTTTAAAAACAAAGATTCATAATCTAAAATGTTGTTTTATGCATGTGTGTGTGTGTCTTAATTTATCAAGTTAAAATGGAGTAAATCATTTCACAAGTTATTTAAACTGCATTACTAATTCTTAATCAAGTTAAGGCAATAATATGTACAAACGAAATTGTGATAATTATATTGCATCTAAGAACATAAATTAAATTTAAAATACATCTTTCATATCTATTTTAATTTGGAAATCCCTCCTTAGATCTTGATTCTACACCAATCTTTGCAAGAGATGGACGAACCACATAAATTTAATGTTTATTTGTTGTTTTGATTTTTTTTTTGGAGTTGATATTTTTCATAAAATAGTGAAGAAATTTTAAGCTATGAAATAGATGGGGAGGTAGCCATGGAGGGGGGATGAGGGGAATTTGTCTTAAAGAAAGAATAAAAACATTTCCTATTATTTCTTTAAAAACTTCTTTTTTATTCCTAATTGATTTTCAATCAACCCAATCCCTCCTTTTCTTTTGCATGGATGACCAAGAATTTCTCTTTGCATGGATAAATTTTCCAAAAAGCTCATAAAGTAAGTAGCTACATTTAAAGCTCATTTAAATACATATGGATATCATATATCGATACATGCATATATATATCTTTTATGTATACATGTAATTAATTACTAGGAACACCAAAATGTCAAATAAATTAATCATTAATTTACTTTACATATTAATTATTTTAATTAATTTATAACATTGTATGTAACGTTTCCGATTTTTCGTTGCCGAAAAACCGAATAGTTATGGGTTTTAAGAAGAAGAATTTAACAAAAGAAGAGAAGAAGAAGAGAGAAAATAGATAATAGAGGGGAGAGAAAACAGAAGATAGAAAATTTTAAAATAGAAGAAAAAGAGAATAGAGAACATAGAACAGAACAGAAACAACAGAATCACATCAGAATCTCACAATTCGCAGCGGAACAACATATAATAATAAACGAATAATCTTTAAACAAAGAACTCTATCAGTTATTACATTTTATACATTTCATTTCATTACATCATATCATCAGAGTGTATAACAACATCAACAACAAACAGTGCAGCGAAAAAGAAATACTATATACTAGTAATACGTCATGTCATCCATCTTGCCTCCAGCAACTCCAGAATATCCAGAATATCCTGATAAACCTAACTCTTAACTGCCCGTGTGGAAATTTGTGGGCACCCAGAGTTTAGGAAGGAAAACAATAAACTCCAAGTCAGTTATGTGACTGGTGTGAGAACTCAAACAATTTATTTATCTTTGAAAACAAAATAGAGGAATATTTTTAAATTCAATTCGCAATGCTTTTAAAAATGAGACTACCATAAGGCCTCCCGCACACACACACCATGCAAACGCAGAATCGGAGGAGATTTCTCCTTATGATAGCCAAAGATGCTTGATACGCATTTAAAATAACACTTGATATTATTACTAGTGCATAGTATAGAAAAATCATTTCAAAAATAAAGATATAAATCTTAGCCAGCATAGACATTCCGCACTTATGCCTACTATAGCTACTATGTTCAATAGCAGGTTATCGCCACATTCCATAGCAGGTTATACAATTAATACCGTACAAGTTTCGTATTGTTTCTTTGGATTTCCAACAAATGGTCAGGCCAAGGAACTTCCCATTGCCACATGAAAACGCCTTTGGCTGGACGTCCCCGAGAACTTAACCAGCTCTCTGCCAACACAAGGCCGGGTTACCTTTATCACTAGGTAACTACTACACGAATATGGCATCCCCCGGTCCCATTGGACCTTTAACCGAGCGCTCGTCACCAACAACACCACACAGTAATAAATATAGTGTATCAACATGAGTAAGTATCTGGGCTCCATACCATGATACCACCCTTTCCAGAAGGAAATGCACATACCCTAAAGGGAGCTACCCCTCATAACCTTGCCGCATCTTTCCTGTTTTGACCATTCCGGGATGTGAGGCTCGACGAAGTTTCGTCCACAAAAACATACTTTATACAAAAGCCATGCTTTGGGTCAACAAATGATCATAGAAATGATCACCAAGATAGACGATCAAACAAATGATCCTATCATAAATAATCAACACAATGATCATTTCAGCATCACTCGGCATGTCACATTACCAAATTGGGAATATATCGCTGATAACCTTCAACTACATAACCTCTGAGCTCGTACGTCTCAGAGAAGGGTGTTAAGCTAAAAGAATAAATTCTCCGCCACCAACAGAAATATATTTGAAAGAAATAGGCTTTATATCTCAATTTGTAATGTCAGGCATACAATCCATACAAGTCTGTTCCGGGATCGAACAAAACCGAAGGCACTTATAAAGAAGTCCTTGCAATCCGGATATTCACAATCCTGATCGGATTTCCCATCACTTATGGAATCTCTATACCAGGAGCGACCCAGTGCAGAGACAATCGATAGGTCATCCTATCGCTCTTGCAAATACCGGTCTTCAACACCGATCTTCAAATGCAATTCATAACGACGTATCACATATTCGGAATGGGTTATACGACCCCATGGTCTTTTCCCGGTTAACCCGAATAGTGAGCGCTTATGCAAAAATAAGTGTGCATTCAAATTCAAACAAATCACATCATATACCCATTCAAAGGGAAATATTGATAGTCGGCTATTGAACTATCAATTGATATGCATACATCCCCAGATTCCAAATAATTTTCCAAATTATTTATTTTCCAAAATATCTTTACAAGATATATATTATTTCAACACTTCAAAATAAATCAATATTTATTTTTCTAAACCAATCTCACTTTCTTTTATAAATTCCTTAGTGAATTTATATTTCAAAATATCATGCATATACGATTTCAATTATCCATTTCAATTTATCTTTAAAAAGATAAATTCTAATTATTCACTTCATATTGGAAAACATTTCCATACTTATTTATTCATAAGTAATTCACAAATCTTTTTATTTTCAACCTTGGAAAATATTTAATATACTTAAATTGAATTAAGTATATATTTCATTCTTTAAGGAAATCATTCTCTTAAACATATTTATTTGGGCCAAAACGAATGTTACGTAAAACATCGTTACGACAACCCAAAATCACTAGTATAGGGATTCGAATTTAAAATAGATATATAAATCCCAATACTATTCAAAACATTTCCTTTCGGAAATCATTTACTATAACAACAGTGTTATAGTCCACTATTTCCTTTTATTTCTCGAAAACGTCTATTTCAAAAATGAATGTTGAAATCTATGGTTTCGAATCTCAACACCTTTTTAAAACATCGTTAGATCGTTTTAATTCTATTTAAAACATTCATATTCAAACCATTTTCTTTAACGTGTTATTCACTATTCAAAAATGTGAATAAACTTCATTAAGAAATCTCATCCTTTTATTCGTTTTAATTCAAAGGATTATTCACTATTCAAAAATGTGAATATAACTCCTTTAATAGGTTCCAACAATTTTCTTATCAAAATAAGTCATTTGCGAATTTATAAAACATCGTTTATAAATTCCATTTCTATTTATTTAAAAAAAACTTCCTTTTTATAAATTCTTTTATTAACCTATTCCAGTTTATAACTCAATTATAACTCAAAGTTCATATTATAAGTTAAGTGCTTATAATCTATTTGTTTGCAAAAATCGTTCCTTTGAACTTCATAATTATAAATCTTATAACCTATAAGATTTAATTATTCACCCAAATCTATTCCTCAATTAACTTCACCAATTTATAAATCTTACTATTTATAAATTTTATTTATAACTTCACAGTTTATAATTCTATAAATTTCATTCATTTATGAAATTCATTTTCACTTCATTCAAACACTTATAAAAACTCGTTTTATACTGTCTATATTTCAATTTATAAATATCCATTTATAAATCACTTAATATAAATCAATTTATATTATTCTTTTAAAACATCTTTAATCTCCTTTATAATTTCACCATTCTCTTGATTTATAAAATAATTAAATTTTATAAATCTTATATTTAAACTTTTCACAATAAATTCAAAAATCCCAGTTTAAACTATTTTATAAAATCATTAGCATCATATTCTCAAAAATTAGTTTTTTACTATATTTCTCAAAAATTATAATTTTATAACTTTAAAAATTATAACATTTATTTATTTGAAATGGATCAATTCCAAAAATTATTTTATAAAACGTATACTTTCTAAAATCACTTTAAAATCATTTTAAAATTCCAAAACTTGGGTCCAATGATGCTACACACCAAATAGTCAATCACGACTACACGATCCATCATATATCGATATGATAATCCATCAAATATCAAAATATTTGAAATCAAATAAAAAACTGTTGAGGAATCCAGTTGGATCCCTCCAACCTGTTTTCCTGCATCCAAAAACATTAGCACAATACCAATTTCGCTCCAGTACGAAATTATCGCGGTATATGTTCTTATTAAATATTATCCGCTTAATAACGACGTAATAGGGTCTCATCCGCTAAAAAAATACGGGAAATCAATCAACTGCAATATATACATATGCCAATATATATATATATATTGATATTATTTATAATACCAATTTCACTGTTTATGAAATATTCGCGGTATATGTTTTTATTAAATAACATCCGCTTACTAACGGCGCATAATGTCTATTTTAACAATCAATAGATATCAATCATCATTCAAACATGCATTCAAATATTTTAAATCTAACTATTTAAAATAAAAATCGAAACTGATTCGATTGAGTGAGAAGTTCTCACCTTGGTTTTAATTTCCGTTTTAGCGATTTATTTCGAATAAAATTAAACGTACGTTTAATTTTACCCAAAATTCTCACTAACTCCAAACGACTCCAAACCAACTCCATCGCGTAGTGCTCGTCCATACGATTCCAACGCAACTGAGTTTGCATTTTTTCGACCTCGTATGAAAAAGTTATGAATTATTGAAGTTATACGAATTCTTAAATATGAAAGTTACAACATTATTTTACATTCCTCAACCCAGATAAATCCAGGCCGCACATCACGCTACCCTTCCTTCCTCTCTTCTTCACGCACGCCTCCAGGTGATTCACGCAAGGCCGAACCCATTCATATGAATTAGGGTTTGATTTTAGCAACCTCTCCATTGACTTCTAGCTCGATCAAAGACCACTATCCCGTAGCCCACAGCACAAGCTATACACGGCCATCACCATGCCAAGCTCGGCCCCCCCTAGTGCCTAGGGTTGCGTGCGCAACCTGCAGCATACGGCCCCATCTTGCTCCCCCTCCGTTGCACCAAAATCCATCATCACCGTATAGATCTCTAGCTCTCTTCATGCTCTTCAATGTTGCTGTTGAACACTTCGCGTGAATGTCAACGGATTGTGAGTGATTGAGGGAAGAAAGGGATTAAATTCTGGCCATTGGTCTTAGCATAGGCGGCTAGGGTTTCTATTTTTTTTTTTTTTTTAAAGTTATGAAGGCATTGGTCTATTTATAGAAGAAAATCGAACACTATTCATCCCGGAAATTCCGAACTCCGATTTACGCGCCGTAACCAGCGTTTCTAGGGTTTTCCCCGCGTTCCGGACACAATGGAACAGGTTTCGGAAGCTAATTCGGAAGTATGTGCGAGTTATGGCTAAAAACGCTCAATTTGAATTAAACCGATTTAAGCGATTTTCTAGGCGTTTTAATTTGTACAGGACAAACGGTAAATCCAATCGACTTGAAATTTGAAACCTTGCAATAATATCACATTACGGATCCGATGAAACTGGTTTCGTCGAAATCCGATACTTTATGAAAAATGGCTATTTTAACTCGCCAAATTAAAATTAAAAATAAATCGATGCGTTTCGAGCTGCCACGATCAAACGATAACTCCGATTGACACGAAATTTGAAATCCGGTAATAACTAACTATTACGGATCCAATGGAACTGGTTTCGTTCAATTCTGAGACTGTTCAAAAATTGGCTATTTTACAGTCGATTATTAAATATTAAAATATTCAATTTTCACAAATTAACTCTTAATTCGATTTTAAAAGTTCTAAAATATCATTCTAACTCTAACATGATAAAATAAAATTTTACAAATCATTTTCAATCATATTTAACTATATTTTCAATTATTTCCATAATTTAACGTATTAAATTATCAATTTAATTATTCAATTAAATCCAAAAATTCAAATAAAAATTTATTTGACTTATAAATTCACTTATTAATATTTAAAATAAATTAAATATTCAAATTTTAATTATCAAAAATTCTGGGTCGTTACAATCTTTCCCCCTTAAAAGAATTTCGTCCTCGAAATTATCAAGTAAGAAAAGTTACAGAATTCATTAATTTTCCCAAAATCCATAGCTAAACTTCTTACAATCTTTACTAAGTTTTCAAATCATACTTAGTTATCTTTTCAAAAACAACTACTATCGTTTAACTTTCAATTCCAAAATCAAAGTTAAAGTTTTCAAAATTTTCCAAATTTTCTCAAAATTTTCTAACGCCTTAAATTTTCGGAAAAATTCGCCATAGTCTCCTTTGCGCGGCTCGATCCAGAAAAAAAAATGACAGTATATATATCACATACATCTCATCAAGTAATGAGGCATCCCGCAGGGAAAAAAGTATAAAAGTACGGTATGTAATCCGAGATATGTACCTTATATTTTATTAGCGAGCATATACGGCTAATATAGCGCGAAAGCGAGCTCCAAATGCGAAGCAAACGCGATCCGCACCTACTAACACTCAACAAACAACATGAGAGTCATGCATATAGACAAATAGTATCAATATACAACATATAGCAACATAATAACTATATATGTCAACATAGCAAATGCAACTAAACAACAAATGCAATATATATTCAACCATCAACCAACTAACATCCATAACCAACAAATATTCATTTATATTCTCATTAATATTCAATGAAATGGTTTTCAATTCAAATCACATTTGATTTATCAACATTGGATTTTATCAACTTTCATTCATATTTCAATTAGTTAACATTTACTAATTTAAATCCAATTCACATTCAATTCTATTCAAATTTATTTACTTCTAATTTGAATTCAATTTCATAGCTTCCAATTTCATTAATACTTAATGAATTATATACAATCAATCTAATAATCATATAACAACCAAAGTATATTAATTACAACCAAATTCCTTTGCTTATATTCATTCTCATTCAATTTATTCAACTTCCAATAACATTAGAATTTGATGAATTAACACTTACATTCATTATTCCATTTAACATTATTTGGTTTTACTTAACTTAAATTCCCATTTATAAATCAATTCAGCTTCCAATTCTAAGTAAATTTTCATTTAACTTTAATTTCATTTTTTATTTGCAACTCATATTCATAAATATATTTATATAGTTTCACTTCTTATATATATAAGTTTATTTCACAATTGTAAATCACTTTAATTATAATTCAATTCTTATAATTCTTTTGCTTATACAACTATTCTTTTATTTAGATTATTCAAACAACTAAACAATCAACTTATATACAATTTAATAATTCTGAAAAATTGTTCCTTTATATATAAAATATAATCAAGGTAAAATTATTTCATTTACTCAATTTAAAACAATATTGTGTCGAATTGTTCTGTACAAGTGTTTAGAGATCCCTATCAACAACGTTAATTACTCGTATTAACCAGAATCTATATACCACTCAACAAACCAATCATCACAATATAAAACGATTTCATATTCACTAACAAATACGCTCTCATAGCTATTATTACACTCAAACTCATTCTAGAGTACTGCTGACTCTATCTCTAATGAGTAATACCCAACAGAACCATGGTTGTCGCTTAACCATAAGCTCTGATACCAAATGTAACGTTTCCGATTTTTCGTTGCCGAAAAACCGAATAGTTATGGGTTTTAAGAAGAAGAATTTAAGAAAAGAAGAGAAGAAGAAGAGAGAAAATAGATAATAGAGGGGAGAGAAAACAGAAGATAGAAAATTTTAAAATAGAAGAAAAAGAGAATAGAGAACATAGAACAGAACAGAAACAACAGAATCACATCAGAATCTCACAATTCGCAGCGGAACAACATATAATAATAAATGAATAATCTTTAAACAAAGAACTCTATCAGTTATTACATTTTATACATTTCATTTCATTACATCATATCATCAGAGTGTATAACAACATCAACAACAAACAGTGCAGCAGAAAAAGAAATACTATATACTAGTAATACGTCATGCCATCCAGCTTGCCTCCAGCAACTCCAGAATATCCAGAATATCGTGATAAACCTAACTCTTAACTGCCCGTGTGGAAATTTGTGGGCATCCAGAGTTTAGGAAGGAAAACAATAAACTCCAAGTCAGTCATGTGACTGGTGTGAGAACTCAAACAATTTATTTATCTTTGAAAACAAAATAGAGGAATATTTTTAAATTCAATTTGCAATGCTTTTAAAAATGAGACTACCATAAGGCCTCCCGCACACACACACCATGCAAACGCAGAATCGGAGGAGATTTCTCATTATGATAGCCAAAGATGCTTGATACGCATTTAAAATAACACTTGATATTATTACTAGTGCATAGTATAGAAAAATCATTTCAAAAATAAAGATATAAATCTTAGCCAGCATAGACATTCCGCACTTATGCCTACTATAGCTACTATGTTCAATAGCAGGTTACCGCCACATTCCATAGCAGGTTATACAATTAATACCGTACAAGTTTCGTATTGTTTCTTTGGATTTCCAACAAATGGTCAGGCCAAGGAACTTCCCATTGCCACATGAAAACGCCTCTGGCTGGACGTCCCCGAGAACTTAACCAGCTCTCTGCCAACACAAGGCCGGGTTACCTTTATCACTAGGTAACTACTACACGAATATGGCATCCCCCGGTCCCATTGGACCTTTAACCGAGCGCTCGTCACCAACAACACCACACAGTAATAAAATAGTGTATCAACATGAGTAAGTATCTGGGCTCCATACCATGATACCACCCTTTCCAGAAGGAAATGCACATACCCTAAAGGGAGCTACCCCTCATAACCTTGCCGCATCTTTCCTGTTTTGACCATTCCGGGATGTGAGGCTCGACGAAGTTTCGTCCACAAAAACATACTTTATACAAAAGCCATGCTTTGGGTCAACAAATGATCATAGAAATGATCACCAAGATAGACGATCAAACAAATGATCCTATCATAAATAATCAACACAATGATCATTTCAGCATCACTCAGCATGTCACATTACCAAATTGGGAATATATCGCTGATAACCTTCAACTACATAACCTCTGAGCTCGTACGTCTCAGAGAAGGGTGTTAAGCTAAAAGAATAAATTCTCCGCCACCAACAGAAATATATTTGAAAGAAATCGGCTTTATATCTCAATTTGTAATGTCAGGCATACAATCCATACAAGTCTGTTCCGGGATCGAACAAAACCGAAGGCACTTATAAAGAAGTCCTTGCAATCCGGATATTCACAATCCTGATCGGATTTCCCATCACTTATGGAATCTCTATACCAGGAGCGACCCAGTGCAGAGACAATCGATAGGTCATCCTATCGCTCTTGCAAATACCAGTCTTCAACACCGATCTTCAAATGTAATTCATAACGACGTATCACATATTCGGAATGGGTTATACGACCCCATGGTCCTTTCCCGGTTAACCCGAATAGTGAGCGCTTATGCAAAAATAAGTGTGCATTCAAATTCAAACAAATCACATCATATACCCATTCAAAGGGAAATATTGATAGTCGGCTATTGAACTATCAATTGATATGCATACATCCCCAGATTCCAAATAATTTTCCAAATTATTTATTTTCCAAAATATCTTTACAAGATATATAATTTCAACACTTCAAAATAAATCAATATTTATTTTTCTAAACCAATCTCACTTTCTTTTATAAATTCCTTAGTGAATTTATATTTCAAAATATCATGCATATACGATTTCAATTATCCATTTCAATTTATCTTTAAAAAGATAAATTCTAATTATTCACTTCATATTGGAAAACATTTCCATACTTATTTATTCATAAGTAATTCACAAATCTTTTTATTTTCAACCTTGGAAAATATTTAATATACTTAAATCGAATTAAGTATATATTTCATTCTTTAAGGAAATCATTCTCTTAAACATATTTATTTGGGCCAAAACGAATGTTACGTAAAACATCGTTACGACAACCCAAAATCACTAGTATAGGGATTCGAATTTAAAATAGATATATAAATCCCAATACTATTCAAAACATTTCCTTTCGGAAATCATTTACTATAACAACAGTGTTATAGTCCACTATTTCCTTTTATTTCTCGAAAACGTCTATTTCAAAAATGAATGTTGAAATCTATGGTTTCGAATCTCAACACCTTTTTAAAACATCGTTAGATCGTTTTAATTCTATTTAAAACATTCATATTCAAACCATTTTCTTTAACGTGTTATTCACTATTCAAAAATGTGAATAAACTTCATTAAGAAATCTCATCCTTTTATTCGTTTTAATTCAAAGGATTATTCACTATTCAAAAATGTGAATATAACTCCTTTAATAGGTTCCAACAATTTTCTTATCAAAATAAGTCATTTGCGAATTTATAAAACATCGTTTATAAATTCCATTTCTATTTATTTAAAAAAAACTTCCTTTTTATAAATTCTTTTATTAACCTATTCCAGTTTATAACTCAATTATAACTCAAAGTTCATATTATAAGTTAAGTGCTTATAATCTATTTGTTTGCAAAAATCGTTCCTTTGAACTTCATAATTATAAATCTTATAACCTATAAGATTTAATTATTCACCCAAATCTATTCCTCAATTAACTTCACCAATTTATAAATCTTACTATTTATAAATTTTATTTATAACTTCACAGTTTATAATTCTATAAATTTCATTCATTTATGAAATTCATTTTCACTTCATTCAAACACTTATAAAAACTCGTTTTATACTGTCTATATTTCAATTTATAAATATCCATTTATAAATCACTTAATATAAATCAATTTATATTATTCTTTTAAAACATCTTTAATCTCCTTTATAATTTCACCATTCTCTTGATTTATAAAATAATTAAATTTTATAAATCCTATATTTAAACTTTTCACAATAAATTCAAAAATCCCAGTTTAAACTATTTTATAAAATCATTAGCATCATATTCTCAAAAATCAGTTTTTTACTATATTTCTCAAAAATTATAATTTTATAACTTTAAAAATTATAACGTTTATTTATTTGAAATGGATCAATTCCAAAAATTATTTTATAAAACGTATACTTTCTAAAATCACTTTAAAATCATTTTAAAATTCCAAAACTTGGGTCCAATGATGCTACACACCAAATAGTCAATCACGACTACACGATCCATCATATATCGATATGATAATCCATCAAATATCAAAATATTTGAAATCAAATAAAAAACTGTTGAGGAATCCAGTTGGATCCTTCCAACCTGTTTTCCTGCATCCAAAAACATTAGCACAATACCAATTTCGCTCCAGTACGAAATTATCGCGGTATATGTTCTTATTAAATATTATCCGCTTAATAACGGCGTAATAGGGTCTCATCCGCTAAAAAAATACGGGAAATCAATCAACTGCAATATATACATATGCTAATATATATATATATTGATATTATTTATAATACCAATTTCACTGTTTATGAAATATTCGCGGTATATGTTTTTATTAAATAACATCCGCTTACTAACGGCGCATAATGTCTATTTTAACAATCAATAGATATCAATCATCATTCAAACATGCATTCAAATATTTTAAATCTAACTATTTAAAATAAAAATCGAAACTGATTCGATTGAGTGAGAAGTTCTCACCTTGGTTTTAATTTCCGTTTTAGCGATTTATTTCGAATAAAATTAAACGTACGTTTAATTTTACCCAAAATTCTCACTAACTCCAAACGACTCCAAACCAACTCCATCGCGTAGTGCTCATCCATACGATTCCAACGCAACTGAGTTTGTATTTTTTCGACCTCGTATGAAAAAGTTATGAATTATTGAAGTTATACGAATTCTTAAATATGAAAGTTACAACATTATTTTACATTCCTCAACCCAGATAAATCCAGGCCGCACATCACGCTACCCTTCCTTCCTCTCTTCTTCACGCACGCCTCCAGGTGATTCACGCAAGGCCGAACCCATTCATATGAATTAGGGTTTGATTTTAGCAACCTCTCCATTGACTTCTAGCTCGATCAAAGACCACTATCCCGTAGCCCACAGCACAAGCTACCCACGGCCATCACCATGCCAAGCTCGGCCCCCCCTAGTGCCTAGGGTTGCGTGCGCAACCTGCAGCATACGGCCTCATCTTGCTCCCCCTCCGTTGCACCAAAATCCATCATCACCGTATAGATCTCTAGCTCTCTTCATGCTCTTCAATGTTGCTGTTGAACACTTCGCGTGAATGTCAACGGATTGTGAGTGATTGAGGGAAGAAAGGGATTAAATTCTGGCCATTGGTCTTAGCATAGGCGGCTAGGGTTTCTATTTTTTTTTTTTTAAAGTTATGAAGGCATTGGTCTATTTATAGAAGAAAATCGAACACTATTCATCCCGGAAATTCCGAACTCCGATTTACGCGCCGTAACCAGCGTTTCTAGGGTTTACCCCGCGTTCCGGACACAATGGAACAGGTTTCGGAAGCTAATTCGGAAGTATGTGCGAGTTATGGCTAAAAACGCTCAATTTGAATTAAACCGATTTAAGCGATTTTCTAGACGTTTTAATTTGTACAGGACAAACGGTAAATCCAATCGACTTGAAATTTGAAACCTTGCAATAATATCACATTACGGATCCGATGAAACTAGTTTCGTCGAAATCCGAGACTTTTTGAAAAATGGCTATTTTAACTCGCCAAATTAAAATTAAAAATAAATCGATGCGTTTCGAGCTGCCACGATCAAACGATAACTCCGATTGACACGAAATTTGAAATCAGGTAATAACTAACTATTACGGATCCAATGGAACTGGTTTCGTTCAATTCTGAGTCTGTTCAAAAATTGGCTATTTTACAGTCGATTATTAAATATTAAAATATTCAATTTTCACAAATTAACTCTTAATTCGATTTTAAAAGTTCTAAAATATCATCCTAACTCTAACATGATAAAATAAAATTTTACAAATCATTTTCAATCATATTTAACTATATTTTCAATTATTTCCATAATTTAACGTATTAAATTATCAATTTAATTATTCAATTAAATCCAAAAATTCAAATAAAAATTTATTTGACTTATAAATTCACTTATTAATATTTAAAATAAATTAAATATTCAAATTTTAATTATCAAAAATTCTGGGTCGTTACATTGTATGAAGTAATTAAATCGTGTAGTACTTCGGAGAATTCGCAATTTAGTTGTGAGATTCGGAGGTGTGAATTTAGTTAATGATTAATATTGAAAAATTCATATATTAACGTTCACACATCACCTTAATAAGTGATGTGACATTCTGGTCGAATTCATCACATACAAATCTTCTTGACAAATTCCAATTTCAAATTTTCTTAAGTTGTACCTTTTAGTAACAATAATTTACACATGTTTTCTTCATCAAAACTATATCACTTTACAATATATAGAATTTAGTATTGGTCAAAATTCTAATATTATCCACATTCATCTTGGTTAGTCCAAAAGCAAATTCCTTGATTCAATAGTAACATTTATTATTAACCGTACTACTCTAGCCAAAGAATTTTACTTTAAGTTGACTATAAATGATGGTGATACTAATCTCATGCAGCTAATGGGACAATTCTCTATTGAATATTGCTTCACTTTCAATGCTTTAACTCAGTCCCAACTATAGTCGCTTGATAGATCGCCATGCCATGATTTAACTACAATCAAAATGGTGTATTCATGTTTAAGTTCCACAGTATTCTCAATCGAGGAAACTATGTAATATCGTCACACTAAGTTTCTTGTTTGACTAGCTTTTATCAACTAACTGGAAACTCTCTAACGAGTTATTTCATAGTTATTCAGTAACTACAAGTACATAACCCCTTGGTGCCTATAGTAGTCATGGGTAATACATTATCTAACACTTGGGTAATGTTACATAATATAGACACAACGGATGAATCAATATCCCTTTTTCGGACCCCTTGATTGGAAATATTTAAAACAAAATGTCATTTTATATGTCATTAATTACTCACGATTACAACTATTTGTAGCTATAATAACATAACATTCCATTTACGGATTTTCTATTGTATGCTTTAAATTCACTACTTAATTAATTATATAACAAAGTATGTAAAGGGAAAAGACATCGTTACTACGTAAAAAGTTGGCCGTAGAGTTAGATATAGGTAATAAACTACATTATTTCCCCGCATTGCACAAATAACTCTTCGAATCTCCCATTTATACTTAAGATCAACTATGGAATATTAATCCATTTCTCCAATCGGTTCAGAATAGGTCGAGCTATTACTTAGTGAACGGATTTGCGATATTGTATAACTATCCACTATACCGGCTAATATTTCTTCATGTTGATAAACTGCCTTTATAATACAGAACTTTTAGAGTATATGTCTAGACATCTTATGAGCCATAATTTATTTTATGATCCATCGACGTTGTTTTCCATAAAAAATATCATGAGATTCTCAATATTTAGAATCACATGTAACAAGCCTACTTTCTATGCCACCAAAATAAATTAAATAAATTAAAATAAAATGTTTGAATTGAATTTTGAATATTTTTTGTCTTTGAAAATATATTTTGTTGAATTAAAGTTTATTTGATAAATAATTTTGTTATAATAAATTGAATTAATTAATAAATTGTTTTCATAAAATACATTGAACTCAAATAAAATATTTACAATGAAAATAAAACATCACTTTATATTTTATAAATGATTTTTATATATGATTGAAATACCTCAAAGGAAGTATTGAATGAAATTAGTAAAATCAATGGACCAATGAAATTATATAATTATTGAATTTAAAATATTTCGTGTAAATCATTAAAATATATTTTGTAAACTACTAGAAATTAAAGTCAAATTACAAATGTATTAATGAATAAGTGACAGAGTTAACTACGTGTAAATAAAGAAATTCAAGAAAATTCTACTGGTTAAAGTCGTTTGTTGTAAACAAAAAGGGAAATACATTGAGGTAAAAAAATTAACCATCTCATTCCTTCTTTTCATTATACAAAACCCAACCCATGTTGATATCAAACCAAAACCCACATCCCTTTTGGTCCCCATCTCAATGCCCTAATACCTTTTGTTTCCCTGACCCCAAATCAAAAAAAGGAAAGAGATAAACATGTGAATCCGTAAAAATAAGAGAACCCCATGTAGGGTCGTGCATGGCTGGCTACGTCTATGGAGGATACCGTGAGGTACGTAGTTTATGGAGACATACTGGATGTTGTGATAACGGCTGAAGACGGGCGGAGTATGGATGGGTTGACGTTTACACGTGCGTGAGGGTGAATGACAATGTCAAGAAGAGGCTGTGCAATGATAAGAGCAGAGACTTGTAACGACCCGTATTTTTAATGATAAGATATTTAAATAATTGGTCTAAATATTGACTTGTTAATTAATTGAAGGTCCCAAAAATATGATTATTTGCATACGATCGAATCAGGACTCGCTACTACTTCCATTGAGTTCATATCAACATTGCAAATTAAAATAAGTATAAACATCGCTTTATTTGAAGATTGGATGATCCGATGGCCAAAATGATCTCAAAAAGCGTGAAATTATCATCTCGGAAAAAATGAGATGATGTACATAGACGAGTTTCGTTGCGATCAAATGCACCATGCGATCGTGTGATCTCGAAATGTACGACCGTTTATTTGAGAAATTAAATAAACAAATAATATTATTTTAATAAACTAAACCCTCCTCTCTCACACACACATTTCATTTTTGGAGTAACATTATCTAGAGCAAAAAGAATGGTCGCCACTCTCTATTTTATTTCAAAAATTAAAATCAAGAGATATACTCCATTAAAAATCACGAGATTGAGTTCACTGAGACCATGATAAGCTCTCTAGGCTCCTATTGCTTTGATGTAGTGTGCGACATGATGGTCGAGATTAACCTCTTTCATGGCCGATTAGGGTTTTACTTGTTCGGAGATTTAAGCAGCGATATGCAAAACGGGGACCGCCATTGATTTTCTCTTATCGATGTCCACTTTCCCACCAAATTTTGTCAAGCCCGATACACCATAGCAAAACACGTTGATATTGGGAGGGAAACCCGACTGTCTGGTCGGTAATGGCTAGAGATGATCAAGCGTTGTATTTTCGGGTTCGAGGCGGAGCACACGTGTTATGGAGTCCGTTGCAATTGTTACTGCATCGTTTCATTGACAAACAAGAGAGAAATCGAGGTTTAAAGCATGTGTGCATTTCGGTTTGAACATGGGTGTGCACGTACAAGTGATTTGGTTTGGAGAAGATAGTAAAGGTAATTAGTTAATTGTTAATTAATTAGGTTAGTTAATTATTTATATAATCCAATTCTTCTAAATGCCATATCTTTTGCGTAGGTGGTCCATTTTGGATGCGGTTTCTTACGATGCACTCATGATAGAGAGCCTTGACTTGGAGTTATTCTAAATAGATTTTGTTGATGTAAGTGATATTGTCTCTTGTCATACTATGATTGTTAGTATTTAAAACAATATTTTAAGATGATTTTTAACTTTATAATGTGATTTCTAAAATACTTAAACCAATATCTTATTTTATAAAAAATTAAGTGTTTTAAAATGGTTTTAAATTAAATATCACATTTTTCCCATTATCGCACTATTTTGACGATATTGCTAGACTTAGACTATTTTTGACATTATTCCCATATTAGTTACTTGGATGTATTGTTTGTATACTATTATAGATGTAAGTAGGTTATTATAAATGTTAGTATGCTTGTTAGTTGCAAGTATGTTTGTTTTCTAGTTTAGTTGAAAATGTCGATCGAAGATGACATATTAGTAGAAAATATCACATAGGGTAGGACTTCATGCATAGAGTATCGTGCATGTCGATTGAACTGAAAACGAAGGATTGACTTAGGGTTGTGCTTCGTATTTTAGGATAGACGCAAGATGTTTTCATTTGGTTTTTTACTTAGCTGTTTTTGGTTGAATGCACGACCAAAGTGGTTGTCATCGACTACTCTAAACTGGATGATGTCTACCACTATTAATGATGGTCGTTTTTGGCAGCTATGACATAAACGAAGGAGTGGCTTTGATGGGCATAATGTGATGGTACGTTTGTTCATTCGACATTTGACTTGATGATATGGCTCTTCAATGAGCGGTTCTGGCACCGAAGCAAGGATGAAGCTTTGACGCGATGACTTCATAATTCGATGGTGATGACTCCATGATGGGAAGTGATGGGTTCGACGATGGATAGCTACACATTAAGACACAGTGTAGTATATTATGATTCGTATTGAAAGAACTATTAAAGGAAGGTTACGTAATTCTTAATGACACTATGTGACTTATGTTGGTTGTCTAAAGTAGTTCCTAACCGTGATGACTTTGGATGGGAGTTGTATGGAAAATTCTGAGATGAATTCTGCTATGAATAACGTGTGCGAAGGGATCATTGATATCTATAGGTTTCAATGTGTACTCGTGAAGCAAGGGCACGTGTGATGATATTCATTGTGTTACAGAATATGCCATGGATCACACGATGTTTCGATGTACTTACCCTAGATTGTTATGGAGTATGTAGTCTTGTTCTTGGCCCCGTTGAGTGGCATGGATTCGAGTATTGAGAAACTGAGATGTTGAGTAGTCTTTGACGAGGTCATACGAGTATCATATATCCAATGCACCGAGTGGGTGAATGTAAGGATGGATGCTATGTTTTCCTAATTTTCTATCATATTAGGGATGTCACATGACGCAGATATTATCGACATAAATATCAGACACTCTTATTAATTTGATGTATAGTACACCTATGACGACTATGATATAGAGTAGCATGTACCCAATGTTACGTGCTAACTCTTTGGATGCAAGGGTAAGTCAGGTATGATTCTCTATACTCTCTGTTGCATACACTATACCGACTTTTATAATTTTTGAGATTATATATCGCTCATACCAGACTTTTGTCTAACTCGAGATATTATGCTTTGCTTCTTATTACCTTGGATACTCTTAAATGAGTAGATGAGAAAGCAGGTATAAACGATACATGAAACTCTACAGATGGACTAGTAGGAGGCGATGCATTCCCATACTTATATTTGGGCTTATTATTTTTATTACACCGTGTGAAACTATGGAGCCTTGACGGTATTGACTTACTATTATTAGAGACATTTCATCAATTGAGTTTATTTATCAATTGTATAAACACTATTGCTATTCTGTATAACCGTATGAACCTGTCTACTCTGATTATGTGGTTCATGTAGTTATTATTGTTTAGGCTATTTTATATCTGTGATGACTATTATACTTTATCTGATGCACTGTGAGATATATGACATGTTATTCTATTATATGATGTTTTCTTCTTCTTCTCTTCTATTTTCTTCTCTTCTATTTCTCTTCTCTTCTTCTATTATTTTCCTTTAACAATCGTCACAAGGCTGGTGTTGTAGGGCGTTCGTCATAGCAATACCCATACTATCCAAGCGTATGTAAGCATACTCTATGAAATATAATACACTCTATGATACCAGTGATCATCAAAACTATTTAATTATGTGAGCATCGGTGGTGGGCGGCCGTCACAAGGCTGGTGCTGGGTTGTTGAAAAGGGGGACTTGTAGTAGTGAGTTATGGCGACGGAAATTGATTTGTAATGAGCGAAAGTTGATGAAATGAAATTCATTCTTAATGCATCGTTTTATAAGTTATTTCAACTAACAACTTTGATTTAGTGTTTCTTTTTAATTGTCTTTGCATTGCATGCCCCCTTTTGCTCATTATTATGATAAACTATGGTTGATATAAATAAAAATTTGTTGGGAATTGGTTGAATTTGGCTAAAATAACATTTTCACATGTAAATTTAGAAAGCATATGAGTATTCTCTTTGATAATAAATGTGATTCCTTGTTTGTTTAGTATAATCTGGTCATAGACTAGTTTTAAATTATATATACGATGTTTGCATGTCCTTGCTTTGCTTTGTAATGGTTGGATATCGTACTTGAATTTGATTATAAGGCAAATTTTTTTGAGTTAAATTCTTTTGGAAGTATCTATAAGTGAATTTTTTTATTTGAATTATATTATTAGTGAAACAAATGGTTTTGAATTTGATCATATAAATTATATTAAAAAGGAGAATATATATATATATATATATATATATATATATATATGAATCACCCCACCTCGATACCTATACTATACAAAAGTATCAGAGTAATACTATTAGATAACACAGATAATGAGAATATATAAGGTACATACGTGAATATTCTCTTAGACTAATACTAGTACATATTAAACCATCAATAAAATAACTCATCTATACGTACCCAGTATCAGTGCAAAACAATAAGCACGTGTGTTTCCAGGACAGAACAATATATAATATGCAGTAATTAGCAGAGTACACAGAGCCAATTGCGATAATATAATATATAATATACGATAAAATTTTAAATACAATTGTCTCAAAAGTCAACTCTCTATATATAATGTGATAAAAAATTACTTTACAACAATGTATCAAACGAATACAAAGAGAATTAAGTCACATAAATATTGTTAGTTCCTGAGATGATGGTTTTGATGACAATAACCTTAGGACTTGTTATAAAATATAAATATTGATTTCTTGTCTAGATATATATGTATATGTAGAGTATATATATGCAGGTACTAAGAATGAAGACTATACAGTATAGAGATTCAAGACTGACGAATTCAAGATTGAAGACTCATAAGTATCAAGAGTTAAAGAGTTCAAGATAAGTAATAGAGTCTAGATTTATATTAGAACTTCATAATAGCACTAAAATCTTTATTTAGATTTTAATTGTAGAATGGAATCCACCTTCTCGCTTTAATAGTGGGATGGAACCTACGACCTCTTTAGTAGGATAGAAACCATAACCTTTTCTAGTGTAACGAGAATCCACAAAATTTTCAAAATGATTTATTTTTAAGATTTTTATTTCAAAACTATCTTTTTAAAAGTTATCTTTCTTCGTTTAAATATTTTATCCATAACTATTTTTTAATTTCAAAATCATTTCTTGATTTTAAACTATCTCCTAGATTTTATATTTTAGCTTTAAATCTTAAATATATCTATACTTAGTTTTCAATATTTTATAGATTATATATATATATATAGATTATTTTCTAAAACTCTTTTATAAATTTAAACTATATTCAAAATGGTTTACAAAGTTTAGAAATTATTTAGACAAGTTTTAGAATAGATATCATTTTAAAGCAAAATTAATTTTCAAAAAATACATAGGCATGTCGACATCCCCCATCCCCCATGTCGACATGGTAGCCATATAATTCAAATTTCAAATTTTCAAAAGAAGTGCTTATTCGTCATAACCTTTCGCAAATGGACATGATCGTTGTTCTTCTATAAATACCAGTTGTTTTCAATGAATTTCAAGTTAGTTTTTCTTCATTTCTTCACTGCTTCTCCACTCAAACATTCTCTTATATTTCAAGTGCTTTAACAAAACATTTCCGAAATTCTAGGTGAATTAAACTCGATCATCTCTAGTTTGATACTCTGCCACTCTTTCTCAAAGATCTCTGTGTTATTTAGAGTTATAGGATTATTTGTAATCAAAGAAGTGTATCATGTCTCTCTCTATCAAAGTGTGATTGAAAACGGTGTGATAGTGGCCCGTAAATCAATTAGGTGTGATTGTAGCCCGTAAACCAATTATGTGATCTTATAGCCTGGTTAAATTAAGAGAGTTTTCCCTAGACTCGAAGATAGTAGGGTGCTTTGAAATCGAGGTTGTAATATCGACATTAAATTTGAAAAGAAATCTGCATAAGAAATTGTATGAGACTGGATGTAGGGTAACTCCAAACCAGTATAAAATTCCAATATGTTCTTTCTTTTACTACTTTTATTTATCATTTGCATCTGATTCTGTGATTATTTCTATGTTTGTGAAATTGCATTTGTTTGGATTTAATTCGAAAAGATTTCAAAAATTCCATAAAATCCATTAAACACTATTCACCTCCCCTCTAGTGTTAATCCAGCCTTAAGATCCATGTTCCGCATTTCCTACATTTGGTATCAGAGCATTGGTTTTCAAAATTATCGTAATCTGAATTTTGAAAAAGTTATAAATTGGAAATTTTTGAAAATTCTGTTAACAGTAGTTCAAAATTGTCCAAATCATCATTGTCTCATAAGTCTACATATTATTATTATTATAGAAAATCAAGTTATCTACCAAATTAGTGTGTTGTGCAGGAATAGATGTGCTATATGGCTTTTAAAGAATCAACACTCAATGGACAAATGGTGCAAATCAAGAAAAACAAATGGATACTTGATAGTGGATGTTCAAGACATATGATTGGTAATTCGAAGATACTGAAGGACATAACTTATGAAGTTGGAGGACTGGTCAACTTTGGAGATGATTCAAAAGGATGTGTGCGGCATTGTCGGTAACTCTAAAATTCCTACTATTTCTGATGTTCTGTTAGTTAGGAATCTAAAATACAATATACTTAGCATAAGTCAACTATGTGACAAGGGCTACAAAAATAAATTTGAAAAGAGTAAGTGTCACATATAAGATAATAAATCAAATATTATCTTTGAAGGAGCTGGGAAGAAAAATATTTACATTCTCAGTATGAAAATCTCAAATGATAACCTATGTCTTTTGGCTAATACAAGTGACCCTTTGATTTGCATAAAAGATTTGGGCATTTGATTTTCAAACTCTTATCTAGACTTTCAAAACTTGATCTAGTAAGAGGTCTCCCTAAAATGGATTTTAAAGTAGGTAGTATATGTGATGCTTATCTATTAGGAAAACTTAGAAAGAGTTCATTTAAATTGAAAGATATGATTTCAACTTCAAAACCTCTTGAGTTACTTCATTTAGATCTATTTGGTCCATCCCAAATTCATTCAATAAATCACAATAAATATGTTTTTGTAATTGTAGATGATTATTATAGATTTACATGGATAATTTTTCTTAAACTTAAAAGCGATGCTTTTGATTTATTTAAAACTTTTGCAAAAAGAGTTCAAAATCAACTTCCGTTAAAAATCAGAATTATTTGTAGTGATCACGGTGGATAATTTGAAAACGAATTTTTTTAGAATTTCTATAATAAAAATGAATAACTTATAATTTTTCTTGTTCAAGAACTCCATAACAAAACGGAATGATAGAGTGTAAAATTTTAACGAGTCAAAAGTGTGCAAGAACTATACTTTTAAATAGTAAATTACTAAGGAATTTATGGGCTGAAGCAGTCGCTATATCTTGTTACATTTTAAATAGGATTTTAATTAGACCTCTAACCAATAGAAAACCGTATGAACTTGTTTGCAATAAGAAACCAAAGATATCTTATTTTAAAGTTTTTGGAAGTAAATGCTTTATTCTAAATACAAAGGACAATTTGGATAGATATGATCCTAAATCCGACAAAGGAATCTTTATCGGATATTCTAATAGAAGTAAAGCATATAGAGTTTTCAATTTAAAACTAACACCATCTAAGAAACAATGCATGTATCTTTTGATGAAAATTTCAAATATTTTGTTCAAATAAATGATGAAGATGATTTTGTTACCCTAAATAGTGAATCAAACAAAAAAATTGTGAAACTATTCATCCTAATAAAAAGATCAGGCTTTTAAAAGATCATCATGTAGAAAATATACTAGGAAATATAGAATCCATTGTTAGAACTAGAAATCAACCAAATAAGATGAGTAATGTAGCTTTTATATCAACTACTGAACCCAAAATCCAAAGGAAGCATCATCTGATGATTCAAGGGTTCTTGCTATGCAAGAAGAACAAAATCAATTCACTAGAAGTGATGTATGTGAACTTGTTCCTAAACCCAAGGATAAAACTATAATAGGAACTAATGGGTTTATAAAAATAAGATGAATGAACAAGGTGAGGTCATTAGAAATAAAGCTCGATTTGTAGCACAAGGTTATTGCCAAGAAGAAGGAATAGATTATAATGAAACCTTTACACCCGTAGCAAGATTAGAAGCCGTTAGAATTATACTTGCTTTTGCAAACCATTACAATTTCTAATTATTTCAAATGGATGTCAAAAGTGCATTTTTAAATGTTTTGTTAAAGAAGATGTTTGTATTTAACAACCCCCACTTTTTGAAGTTGAAAAGTTTTCAAATCATGTTTACAAATTGAAGAAAGCTTTATATGATCTGAAACAAGCTCCTAGAGCTTGCTATGATATGCTAAGATCTTACCTATTATAATCAAATTTTGCAATTGGTAAAGTAAATAGTACTCCTTTTATTAAAAAAGCAAAAATGATATCCAATTAGTATAGATTTATGTAGATGATATAATTTTTGGATCAACAAAAAATGAAATGAACAAAGATTTTTTAGAAACAATGACAAAAGAGTTTGAGATGAGTCATATGTGTGAACTTACTTTCTTTTTAGGATTGCAAATAAAACAATTAGATATTGGTATTTTCATTAGTCAAGAAAAGTATGCTAGGGATCTTGTTACTAAGTTTGGTATGACCACTACAAGTGGAAAACCCACTCCTATGGCAACCAATGAAGCCTTAAATAAAGAAGACATGTTGAAAGATGTTGATCAAAAACTATATAAGGAAATGATTGGATCGCTACTCTATATAACTATTTGTAGACCTGATATCATGCATAGTGTCTGCCTCTATGCAAGGTACCAATCTCAACCCAAAGAGACCCTTTTAAAAGCTATTAAAAGTATCCTAAGTTATATTAAACACACTTTAGACTATGGCCTATTTTACCCTAAAAATGATTCATTTGATTTAATCTCATATTGTGATGCTGATTATGCTAGTTGTAAACAAAGCAAAAAAGTACAGGCGGACTTGTCACTTTTAGGATATTTTCTAGTTTCTTGGTTTAGTAAAAAGCAGAATACTGTCTCACTATCAACAACCGAAGCAGAATATTTCTTTACTGTTTTAGCTTGTTCGCAAGTTATCTATATGCAACAGACCCTAAAGGATTTTGGATTAAAATTTTCAAAATCACTAATTTATTGGGGCAATACAAGTGCAATAAATTTATCCAAAAATCCTACTCATCATGCCAAAACGAAACATGTTGATATCAGACATCATTCTCTCAGAGATAATATAAGTAAAGAGATTATTTCTCTTGAATTTATCAACACTGAGAATCAAATAGCTGATATTCTGACCAAACCCTTGAATCAATCAATCTTTATTAAATTAAGAAGAGAACTAGGTATTTGTTCTATAACTGAGATATAGAATATAGATATAGTAACATATATATTTAAATAAATGGACAAAAACAAAATTGTCAAGGACTCTCGTTAGATTGTTATTATATTAATGTTTTTATATTTTGTGTACTTGTATATATTTGTGTCTATGTTTCATATGTGTAATGTAACATCATATATAATAAAATAAAATTTATGTTTCGCTTATTATACTTCGTTATTAGCATTTAGTTCCATAGTATTAGTTTAAGGGGAAGTTATATAGTTTATGATTAGTTTTTATTGATGACAAAGGGAGATAATTATAAAATAGGTGCCTAGATTAAGGGGAAGTTAGTGGATTTAGGGGGAGTTGTTGGAATAAGGGGGAGTCGGAGTAGAATAGAAATTTGTTGGAGTAGATTTTATAAACAAAGGTTGTCATCATCAAAAAGGGGAAGATTATTAGTTCATGAGATGATGGTTTTGATGACAACAACCTCATGACTTGTTATCGAATATAAATGCTAATATTTTTGTCTATATATATATATATATATATATATATATATATATATATGTGGGGTATATATAAGCATGCACTAAGAATGAAGACTATATAGTATAGAGATTCAACATCGACGAATTTAAGATTAAAGAAACCAAGACTGAAGACTCATAAGTATCAAGAGTTCAAGATATCAAGATAAGTAATAAAGTCTAGATTTATGTTAAAACTTCATGATAGCACTAAAATCTTTATTCGGATTTTAATTATGGAATGGAATCCACATTCTCTCTTTAATAATGAGATGGAACCTATGAGCTCTTTAGTGGGATGAAACCTATGACCTTCTCTAGTGGAATGAAATCCACAAAATTTTCAAAATGATTTATTTTTAAGTTTTTTTTCAAAACTATCTTTCAAAAAGTTATCTCTCTAGGTTTAAATATTTTAGCCTTAACTATAGTTTAATTTCAAAATCATTTCTTGTTTTTAAATATCTCCTAGATTTTAAATTTTAGCTTTAAATCTCAAAAATATATCTATACTTGGTTTTTAATGTTTTATAGATTATATATACATAAATGTATAAATAGATTATTTTCTAAAACTCTTTTATAAGTTTAAACTATATTCAAAATGGTTTACAAAGTTTAGAAATTATTTTGACAAATTTTAGAATAGAAATCATTTTAAAGCAAAATCAATTTTCAAAAAATACATAAGCATGTCGACATCCCCATCCCCTATGTCGACATGGTTGCCATAGAATTCAAATTTCAATTTTTTAAAAAGAAGTATCAATTCGTCATAACCTTTTGCGAATGGACATGACTGTGGTTCTCTAATAAATACTAGTTGTTTTCAACAAATTTCAAGTTAATTTTTCTTCATTTCTTCACTTCTTCTTCTCCACTCAAATATTCTATTATATTTCAAATGCTTTAATAAAACTCTGTCGAAATTCTAAGTGAATCAAACTCGATCATCTCTAGTTTGATTCTCTGCCACTCTTTCTCAAAGATCTCAGTGCTATTCATAGTTATAGGATCATTTGTAATCAAAGAAGTGTATCGAGTCTCTTTCTATCAAAGTGTGATTGGAAACAGTGTGATTATGACCGTAAATTAATTGGGTGTGATTGTAGCCCGTAAATAAATTAGTTGATCTTATAGGCTGGTTAAATCAAGAGAGTTTTCCCTGGACTGGAAGACAGGAGGGTGTATCTTGTGGCTTTGAAATCGATGTTGTAATATCGACATTATATTTGAAAAGAAATCTACACAAGAAATTATGTGGGACTGGTTTTAGGGTAACTCCAAACCAGTGTAAAATTTCAGTGTGTTCTTTCCTTTACTGCTTTTATTTACTATTTGCATCTGTGCCTATTCTGCGATTGTCTCTATATTTGTGAAATTGCATTTTTTTGAACTTAATTTGAAAATATTTCAAAATTTCCATAAAATCCATTAAACACTATTCACCCCCCTCTAGTGTTAATCTAGCCTGAAGATCCGTAATCCATATTTCCTATAAGTATCATGGAATATTAATAGAAAGATTCTCCTTTAAGCCTTATAGAACAAATGCTGGTCATGTCATCCCTTACCTGAAATGTCTCGAGCTGACCTAAGTATTGTAAAAAAATACATGGGTTAATCAAGTGTATATAATAATAGTTAAATACAATGTTAACACAGAATAATAATATGGTAACTTAACATTAATAATCACATCACCAGACAAATATATGTAATACCATAATAATCATCAAAACATCATATCACTCAAATAACTTGAATCTATATGAAACTGTTAACTCTAATATCCAAAGATGTCATCATCCATATAGAAACACATCAAATCATAATCAACATTGATGCGTGAAGCATTCGTATTTAGAAAATATCGTCAAATCCATAAATATTACAGGAAGAGATGTCATCAAGTATAATCAGGCTAGCACGATGCATTGCCTAAATATAACTCTCAATCTCTATAAAAATAATCAATGCATATCAAATATGATTGGCTGTCTATCAGCATTGAGAATTCACTATACATTGGATAAATATCACAGGTATAATCTCATCTCCTCATATCTATCTATTAAAAAGTACCATGATAGGAAATGACTGTATGACAGACTCAAGGTCCCAAGTAGAGTCATTTATATCAAGTGACACCTGGCCCACATCAAAACTATATTGAAGTGTATCAATCATATATGCCAATCTATTGCTTCTTCATACCAAAAGGGAGATTGATTGCACTAAGCAAGCTCCAGAGACACTAAGTCTCTACAGTCTATAGTTGCCTCACAGTCATCATGACACGTATCCACCAGTGTCTCATCAACACGAAGACCTTAAGTCACGACACTACAAATGTCCCTATAGTAATAGACTATCGGTCTAGCTGACATAGGGCACTGGAACAAAGCTAAGCACTAAGCTCTACATATATATGATGCTCCATAAATCCAGCTAGGTGTCACAAATCTAGGACGCGACCCCACGATCAAGCTGTCGGGGTGGATACTGGATATCCGGTCCTTTCCAACAAACATGATAGGAGTACATCATAATAGTGGCATATAGAATCAATACATATAGACACAAAGCCTCACAAACTATAGGCATGGAGTTATATATCACTACACAACATCTCACACTATCTATATTATTCTCGTTACGTGAATGTCATTTATTTACAATGAATAACATAATAAACATCACTACAACGTCCCATACCACTGCACGATACACAAACGTTTATTCACTGCTCATAAACTATGCTCAAACTATCCATTATTATGTATAATGAGTCAAAAGAATAAGTGGACAAATATTATCGAATGCCCCATCCTAAACGGTATTATAACACCATTTATTTAGATTTCTCTTCATACAGAAGGATGTCATCATCATATCATCTCAAATCATCAGTCAAATCTATGTCAACGGCAAATCATTCATACGAACCAATTCAATATACTCAAAAATAATAATCAAGAAACTAATATAAATGGAGTTTATTCAAATAAATATGAAATAAACATATCAGTATTTAATAATAAACTAATATATATATATATATATATATATATATATATATATAACCCACTGAATGCTAAGAAAAAATAATAAATATATATTTTAGAATTATTTAAGTAAATATCTAAACTTATATAGTTTAATATTTAAAATAAATAACCAATTTCTTATACTTATATAAATTTAGTCGACTAATAGATATTCATTAATAACATTATAAAACCGATGTTGAATTGGCAAAACAGTTCGCAAAACTTATTTGCATTTTTCCAAAAACTTCATTAATAACATATAAGCGTTATTTCATCATTGCAATGATAAAATACTATATTAATTAATTATAAAAATTCAATTTATTTAATTTTTCTTGTCATAACGATTAAATGCATTTTTCCAAAAATTTGAATTTAGTTTATTTGTTAAATTTCACACTTCTATGGCTTTGAATTAATTGCTTGCTTCATATGTTAAATTTTAATTTCTATGTATTTCAAACAAGAAGGTCAAAAACTTTCACTATTGAAGCCATGCATAATGTTAGGTGCATGATTAAAAAATGCAGAAAAGTGTGTGAACGGTGCTTAGCAAATTGCAACTTAAACATGTTTATCAAAATATTGCACATGTGCAGGTGAATGAAAGTGTACAAACTCAAGTGCAACAGTAATTATTCAATATTACAGAATCATGTCAATAAGGTCAATGGTGTTAAATATTTATATTAAAAAATGTGTGTCAATATTTTATTCAATATTGCACAGGTGCTGGACATGAGCAGCTTCACCGCCCTTGAAACACACACTAACCATATGAATTCACATTTCTGGACGCCCAACCACCCCCCCCCCCCCAAACAGAAAACTTGCACTAACACAACACCTAAACTCACTTATCACACACTCACAAACATACATGCAACGTGCTTGCAGACACACACATAGCCGTAGTTCTGAGAGATGCTATTGTTATATGATTATGAAACATATGATATTAGTTTATTATATCTTCAACAATTAAGAGCTACGCATCCATTCAGTGGGAGCATCATAAGAATTAATGAACTTTTCGGATTAATACATCTAGGTGTATGGAATCGTACGTCTATTATACCAAAACGGTTTCACATACTTCTTCATATTCACCGATGAGTTATCACCGACATGAATGTGTGTATCTAATACACATGTAGTATGTCCATGGTTAACTCATAGAGTATAAAACAGAAGAAAATAGAATAACATGCGATAGAAATGATTCAATTTGATCAAATGAGTGAGTATATTGAAAATTTTTCCGAATGTAACTAAAAATGAATAAGGATTCAATCTCAAAAGTCACTCTTCCATGTGATAATAATGATGTGTCAACAAGGAGCAATCGAACTTTGTTGAACAATGTACGATTAATTGTGAGAGAAATTGAGTTGTTTCTTTTTGTAAGGTCATGTGGTACACAAGATTAACATTACTTCATCTAAGTAACAGCTTAAAAAATCATACAAGATGAGGGGTTATAAGAAACACTAACATATTCTAGGCCAAAGAGTTGGCAAGTTATGCGAATTAAAAGATTTCATGTACTAATTATTCGTAGAGGGTGTTGTATGAATCTCTACGAAATAATCTTTGAAAGACTGTCACTGGATGACATATTTGTGTTTTGAACATAATTTCGTAAATTAAACTAAGTTAGTCTTATAAGTAAAGAAATTCATAAGACATTTATGAATACCTATTCCATTGCATTGAGAAACAATTGTTGTTTCAAAAAATACCAACTTCATTATGCAGAATTTTTTTGCAGAACTATTGGTAGTAAAATGTAATTGGATACAATCCATGGATAGAACTGATTAGATGAGATGAAATGACATTAACTAATATAAACGAACACAATGCATTAGTGTGTCTAATAAGTATTCTCGCACATTAAAGAGAAACTACGTGTTTCTTATTAATGTCGAAAATATATAATCCTCGATTGTTTAATTAAACCATTAAAAGTATTGACTCTATAATATGGTACGATGTATAAATCCAAAAAATATATTCAAATATGTTATCAAAATATGATTTTGGTAGTCATAACCGAAGGGACGTAGCCAATCGGCCATGATTGTTTGTTTATGAGCGAGACTAATGCAGTTGGAATTAAATAAGCAATGTTGACACTACAAGACGGCGGCCGTCGAAGGCCGATGGTAAAGCCGTCGGAATAGCTTCCATGACTTCTGTCGCCTTTCGACGTGGTCGACGACTTTCTTCCAACACCTTTTCGACGGCTATTAACGACACTATAGCAACGGCTTTCGACGGCTAACGCCTTACCTTCAAAATAAATAATCTATCGAAAACCGTCGATAGCCATCGGAATTCTATGACCCATAAACCGTCATTAGCCATCGAAAATCCGGGTTTACTTTTTCCCTGCTGCTATTCGACTCCATTCCACACAGATAACTCTCAATATATGTCAATATTCTTTTCAACTCCATTCCATACAGATAATTCACACACACACACCCATATATATATACATATATATATACATACATATACATACATATATGTGTGCGTGTTTGTGTATGTATGTATGTATGTGTGTGTATATATATACATATACACACACACACACAAATATATATATATATATATATATATATATATATATATGACAACCAACATCACATATTATACCAACTACAATATAAACCATAATCTTCAATATATACAAAATCAACCATCCAACATTCTCAAACATCCAATAAAATGTAGGCCAAGTAATGTCAAACTTCAAACAACTCCACAAAATGTACAAATCAACACCACACATCCAATCTCTCATCAAAGTGTATCAAACATACCAAATCAAATCATCCTCACTAACTCCAAGTCAACATATACAACATCCAAGCACAAAAACCGAAAAGCGTACCTATCAAGGGTCGTCCTTGCCTCCAGAAGCACCAGACCACGAAGGAAATAAGCCATGTTGCTGCACATACTCCACCAAGCGTTAATTCAACTGCTCCATCTGTATAGCGCGAAGATAGTCCTACTCCTGCAGCTGCTCGACCATGGCTCTCAACTGTTTTTATCTTGGCTTTATCCTACATTATTGGTATGCTTTTTGAGATGTCCTAGCCTGCGAACAGAAAATACTGTTATAGAACTGTTCGATGACTTTTATAATAATTGTGTAACTTTTATAAGATAGTTTATTTTTATAAATTACCGCTTGGTTTTCATAGCCAAAACGCCGATTTCGCTGCATCAAGTCCATGATGGAGTCAAAAATAGCGTCTTCCTCCTCGCGAGTCAACTCTTCGTGGTCCAGTCCCTCTATCATTTATGTCCGTGCCTCTTGAAACATTTCTACAATGCCAAAAAATTACAGTTGAAATTAATACGACATTATTTTAATACTTCAAAGCTAATTACTTAAACTAATCAATCAAAATAATTTAAAATTCAAATGTATACATATGCATCCGCTGCCTTATCCTCATCTTCCCATGCATATGTAACGTTACCATCTTCGTCCGTTTGCTTTATTTCATGGGTATGAGCAAACACTTCCATGTATGAAACCGGACGTCGATGTGCTCTTTCCTGTAATAAATAATGTATATGTATTACTGTTTATATTAACTGTTTATTGATAACTTATAACTTAAACTATTTTAATGTAATAACTGTTTATAATCGCAATTAATAAATTTATCAAATCTTCACGATGATGTTGGAATGACTTGGAACCACCATCATATATTACTAGGTTCTTATTTCTATTCGCGGAATTCTTCTGTGACTCCGCCTACAAATTTAAATAATTGAACAATATATTTAATAGCTGTAAAATAAAGTAATGAGATATATATGATAGATTAAATACCTTGAACTCATCGTTGCTCGATTAGGCAACCCAAGCATCTCAAACAATGGCATCCATCCAGTTCGGTTTCTTCCCAGCTCTCCTAAGGCTCGACATCGTGTCCCGATAGTTCTTCGCTATCTTAGAATCTCAATGGCACCACACAAGGGAAATGTCCGCTTTCTATAGATCTACGAAACCCTGCACATTGAAAAAATTAAATATAAGTTATATATTTTGAATTAGTCAACAAATTATAAAACGATAATTTACAAATATATAAATTTAAACTCATCGAAAAGTCCTGCCAGATGCTCTCCCTGATCGGGTCGGGAATCTTACTCCATCGGGACCAACAACCAATCATCCTACTCATAAATGCCTACTTGGAAATACTAAGAACCACTCCATATAGATCTAGATCAAATCCCCTATGTTACATTTGAAACATAGCTTTAGATTATTATTTATATCGTAAACAAAATATTTCTAATGCTATGCTACTAATTTTAAAACTTACGATCCATCGGCTTTGGCCTGTAAATACACTACTACTCATGCTGCTGACTTTGAAGGGCCACTGTCATCGCATTTATTCCCTCGAAGAGAAGAAGAGGAGGGCCGGAGTGGGAGGAGCTACGCCTTCGAGAAAAAGACAAAATACCTATTACATACATATCAACTTATTATGTTAGAACATATAATTCATAATAATTATGAGAAAAGATACCATAATCGATGAGAAAAATGTAACATGAATAATCGCATAAACTACCTTATATAAAACTACATGTTAGCAATCGGTCCTCGTCATTTTCTGGTTCGGACTTGGTTTCGTACTCCATATCATTTTCCTCTGTAGTTTCAAATACTTCTACCAATCATTTAATTCGTCGTTTAGAGGTCCAAAATCCATATGATCGTCCGTTAATGTTATTTCAACATTTTCCTTGATATCTTCTTGATAGGCTTGTTCGTTTGGAATATTCTTTCCACCAAACATAAATCTTGCCTTCATTTTAAAATTGCCAACTTGTTTGCTTTATCTCTTTTTAGAAATAGATAAGAGGTATAATAAACTTATAAGGTTTGTTTGGCTAGTACAAAAGGATCGTACTTTTGATAACACGAGGTATGTTTTATTTCTATAAGATTATAATTTGGATGTAAGATACTCCAGAACCTGGAACATTACTGAACCAGTTGCATATAAACAAATAAACTTCCTCCGCAGGTCTAGTGGAATATGTCAATTGCAAAACCTGGGTTAACATGCCATAAAAATCATTTACATGATCATTTGGACCACCATTGCCTTTAACAAACACACTATTACTGTTAGTTAATTTTTCAGCACCATATTCTTTAGTGTTGAATTTATATCCATTGATGAAGAATATTGGATATGTCTTAAGTTTTCTTTTTGGTCCCATCGCTGGATATTTCAATCCTTCATCGGCCACACAATTTATCGGATCTTAAACGTAGTTCAAAAACCAAGTAGCGTAATCTTTGCTTATATCGCCGCTTGGATGTTGTGATTCATAAATACTGTGAACATAAATAATATATTGCATTATAATTAATGTACATGTATAGTATTAAATTAAGTAAATATATCCAGACTTGTTATTTTAGTTTTACCTAATAAATGGTGCAACTTCAGTACAATTAAGAAGAATATATGTGTGTGCTACAAGGTAATCTCTATCGTCTAACCATACTTCCACACATTTTCCAACATGTCGACCATGCTATCTAAAAATAGATAACTTCATCTCAGAAGAATAATCTTGTCCAACGACTTCACCATTATTCATAGAATTTTCAAATAATAAGTTTACATGATCATTGAAATAATAAGAAAAAAAGAACGAAGCTTCTTTTTCAATATATGATTTGCAAATTGAACCTCCAACTCGATTGTCTCACTTTTTTCTTTAAATGATTTAAATACCGAATAGAAAATATTTCATTTCAAAAATAACTTATATATATGTAACTGAAGTAATATTTACAATACTCGGTATTAATACCTTACCTCTCGAATTGATACATCCGTCCATATTGCACAGGACTTCGAAGACTTGCTTTGTATGGAAGATGAGTAGGTAAATGCTCCATTACATTAAAGAAACTTGGAGAAAATATTTTCTCCAATTTGCAGATCAATACACGAATTTCTTCCTCAAGTTTATGTAGATGATCAACTTTTAACATAGTTGAACAAAGCTCCTTATAAAACAAACTACGTTCTGTTACAACCTTCCAAACTTTTTCGGGCAACGGTTTTCTAAAAGCGACGGGCAACAAATTTTCCATCATTATATGAGAATCATGGCTTTTCATCCTACTTAGTCTCCCATCCTTATAGTAAACACATCTATGAAGATTAGAGGAAATTCCATCGAGAAAACGTAATCCTTCCACCCATTTTAACAGTACTTTAACTTGGTTGTTGCCTAAGTCATAGCATGCTTTGGGTTTTTTAGTGTCATTTGGCTTGATATGAAGCTCAGGACGATTACAAATTTCTTCTATATCACATCTTGATTTCAAATCGTCCTTAGTCTTGCCTTTAACATTCAAAATATATTAAACAGAATATCAAATACATTTTTCTTGTAATGCATCACGTCAATGTTATGACGGATTAGAAAATTTTTCCAATAAGGAAACTCCCAAAATATATTTTGTTTGCACCATTTATGAATCATCGATTTACATTGAATTTCAGTTTTTTGTTCGATTTCATGTGTCTTTGGATAATCCTTTACAACTTCAAATATATCTTTGCTTGAGCATATTGTTGATGGTAGCAAAGTCTCATGTCTATTAGCTGTGAAGTTTTCTTTCTCTCTTTTAAAAGAATGACTAATATGGAGAAAACACTGGCGACAATCAAACCATGAAATTTTCTTCCCATTTGATAAAGAAAATGCTTATGTTTCTTCCATATAATAAGGACACGCTAAACGACCGACCGTACTCTAACCCGTTAGCATTGCATATGCAGGAATATCGCTAATAGTCCACAATAAAGAAGCAAACATCTAAAAAAAATTTGGTACATCATATGTTTTAACTCCTTTGTACCATAATGTTTTCAACTTTTCGATTAACGGTTGTAAGTAAACATCCATTCCTTACGTTGGATCATCTGGGCCTGGGACGATAATTGTGAGAAACATATATGGAGTTTTCATACACATCCATGCGATTGTAAGGTGTAACGATTATAGGCTAAAATGAATATTTAACATGAACTGGGAAAATGGTGAAAATCCATCCGTACATAAACCAAGCCCAATGTTACGGCTCTCCGCTGCGAAAGTGGGATATTTCTTGTCAAAATGCTTCCATGCTTCTTAATCAGCTGTGTGTGTTAACGTACCTTCTTCCTGTATCCTCACGTTGTGCCATCTCATATTATGTGCTGTTATATATGATGCATATAACCTTTGTAGTCTAGGAGTGATAGGTAAGTAATGCACACGCTTGTATGGAACTCCTTTTTCCTTCTTTTTTCTTGGTTTTCATCTTTCCTGGTTACATATTCTACAATTCCTAAGATTGATGTCTTCTTTCCAAAACAGCGTGCAACTATTTAAATAATTATTTATTTTTTTGATACGGCAAACCAAAAGCAGACATAAGTTTTTTTACTTTATAATGATTTTCGCATTTTAAGTTATCAGGTGGCATATGCCGTTTTGCAGCTTGTACAACAACTGCAAATCCGACTTCTATGAGGTTGTATTTTGATTTCATCGCAATGTACTTTATAGTTGCTCATAATTGAGTGTCGCTTGTACAACCATTCCATAAGGGTTTCTTAGCAGCATCCAATAAATCATATATTTTTTTCACTCCAACAGTTGGTTCCCCTTCCACCTTAACATCGTCATTATCAACTTCAATGGTAAGGAACATTGATCGTGTCGCATCTTCAACCATATGTTCTATGACATTCGTCGTACTAATTTCATCACTAACATCCTTCTCTGAATGTTCTTGATAGGTGCTACAATTTCTCCATGATGATCCCATACCAAATAATTCGGCACGGAACCGTATTGACGCAAATGAACTCTAACCATATTCGATATCAAATGCTTCAACCATTTGCACCTACTACAAGGACAACGAATTTTCCGTCGTTTCCATTATTACTTAAAGCCAATTCAATAAACACATGTACCACATTATAAAAATGTTTAATTATTGGGCCTCCAATTTCTCTTCATTGTTCATACATCCAGCTCCAATTAGTAAAATAATTGATCATTTTTCCTACTTTAAAGCCTATAATAGAAATTAAAATTAGTATTAATCATTTAATTTTATGGATTGACATTTTATTTTTTAATTAAAAAGTATTTATTTATAATGTTATTGAATTTACTAATTTGCACATTTTTGCATCTTCTTGCACCTTTTTAGGCATTGAAATATCTTTTGCGCCTTTTTACACTTTCTTATACCTTGAATTGGTTTTGCGCCTTGAAATGAATATAATGTTAAATTTTTAGCTTCTATATTATTTTTTTCTTTGATGGTGGGTCATCCTACTTCCCATTACAAACTTAGTAGTAATTATATTTGTAACATCCCGCCTTTTCGCGCGCTTTAAATCGATAGACATGCCAATTCAAACCGTTCAAAAAGGCGAATTGTTATGGGGTAAATAAGAAAAACAAGAAAGAAATAAAACAAAATAGAATCTCGCAGAGGAAGGATAAAATATAATAATCAAATATACAATTTATAAGCTGTTTTACAAAATATTCGATTATACTTACACATTTATGAGAGTTACACATACCAATAACAATGCAACAGAACAGTATGAGTAAGTGGACTAATAATAATAATAATAATAATATAAATCTCTGTCTTCGTCCTCCAGAGCTAAGGTCTTCGAAATCCTGAAACGCTCGGACTGACCCGAGCGAATTGAAAAGACAAAACACTCGAGTTAGAACTAAAATATCTTATGTAAGTTAAATCAACAGAAATAAATATGAGTGCAGTAACTCAAGAGATTCTCGGGATTCACATCTCTTAAGGATTCGTTAAACTATTACTATGTAGTATATTTCGCTATTATAATAGTGTCTAATTGTAAAATAAACTTACTTTTTTCTTAGCATTAAGGGGTTACTCATATAGCCTTTAACACGTAATAGTCCCAGTAGTCCATCCAATATCATAGTCCTTTCTGATCGGGAAGCTACCAGAAGATACCACACTGGCTACGGAAGAAAACCAAACTCGTACAAGGCGCGATAGGGTAAGTGACACGGCACAACTAGGCAATGCCAGGGTAGATATACCAATTACGCATCCGGGCTGGTGGTAACGCATAGCCGCAGCTACCGCCCACCTCGGACAAACTCCCCCCTAAAGTCAAAAATCAAAAGTGACCACCGAATCAATCCAAAGTCAGAGTATAGTATCGAAGAGGAGTATCTGATAAAGGGGGCTAACCCCCTTGGCCCGTCAATCGCTCCTGTTTTAGCCACCTTATGCCAACCCACGGGAGTTGGGTCCACGTATTTACCTCAAAGGAAATGTCTTCACCATCCTACTTCATTTTGGAATCTCCACCGCGAACACGGTTGTTAAAGTGGTTTTCGGAGTTGGTATGCGAGTATGACAACTTCTGATCCCGGTCTCTTCAACAACTAATCGTTATTATAACACCGCGGTTATTTCAAAATAATTTATACCTTTAAAAACCAAAGTAAAATATTTATTTCAAAACTATATAAGTACGATATCATTTATATTTTAAAGACCCAAATCAATATGATATCACTCTTATTTCAAATATATATTTTCCAAAAATCATAGCCTTTTCAAAACTATATACCTCGAAACCATAGTTTTAAAACATAACTTTTAATACTTAATGGTTCAAATACTATATTACTTTATAAAATAAATAGCTTCTTTGAATTTCACAATAAATTCCCAATATCAATTTGAACCTCCAAATAAACCATTTTAATTTCCATATATTTCAAGGCTTAAATATTCTATATTTCAAAACTTTATAGTTCATATATTTAAATCTTTAAATATTCTGCTATTTCAAAATGGATTCTATGATAATTTAATATATATCAAATCCAATTCCTATTATTTAAATTTGAAATATTTACTTACTAAACAAATATTATTCAGGTAAAGCCCTTAAACTTCAATAACAGAATATTCTTTTAATTAAATTAATTTGATAATATTCTTTAAATTAATTTGATATTCATTTAAATTCTCAAATCAAATAAATCAAGTTATAAGACCATACCTTTAAATCTTAATTTATTTATATTTCAAAACAAATTTTTCGAGAAAAATTCTTGGATACTTTAATTCAAATCATATTCACATTTATCTTCAACCTTACTTTTTTTTGAGTTATTATAAACTCTATATACAATAGAATTTCAAATACATTCTTAACCATATTATATTAACGAAATCAACTACATTATTTAGCTTATTTTAAAATTCGAAACAATTTATACATAGCTAAATTCAAGAATTTTTTACTATACATATCAAAATAATATTTATTAACCCGTATTCTTTCCAAAACCATAGAAAATCATTTTAAAAATAATTTTATATATATATCGCGGTGCCTGTATATAATTTTCTATCCTACGGTCAAGTGATACGGATATTTATCATTTCCGTCCGCAATTTAAAAATAAAAATGCGGTTGTATATCATTTCAAACCGCAATCCCAAGTGAAATGAAAATGCATAGTAACTTGCAGTTTAACAATATAAATACAGCATCCATTCATCCATCATATCAATCATAAAACATTTATCAATTTATCATCCAATTCAAACAATCACAACAATAAATAATAGTTAATTACTGGCAGTTAATTTTTCAATAATGAATTAAATAATTGTTTAACTGTAGTTTATATGGAATAATAAATAAATTTAACTAGCAGTTTATATGCAATAGTAAATTTTACTGAAATTTTGACTGGCAGTTTATATGCAAAATGAATTAAATAACAAGTAAATTATATGAATGCAAATTTACTGAGATAATGATGAAATATATGCCAAACAGCTATAAATAAATTTCTAAACACATCATAAATCAATTTAACAAATATAAGAAATTTTAGAAATTGTGAGTGGGTTAAAACACTCACCTTTTGGATTTAAATTGAATTCAAATCCAATTTAAACCCAAAATTCCAACAGCCTCAGAATTCATCCAAACCAGAGCCATAACGTCCGGAATAAAAATACGATCCTAACACAAAAAACCACGCATGAATTAGAGTTCGTATGAGAGAGTTATGCGCATTTGAACACGTTGAAACAGAATTTAGAATAAAAAAAACAAACCCACCTACCAATCATTGAGCGCCACGTCACCCAGCAAGGCCGCGTCTTCCAGAACACGCACGAGACAAACGAACCCACTCAGCCCATTTGACCACCACCTTTGACAGCGATTCCACCACTATTTCGGCCGCCGTTCACCACGCTGCCACCACCATCGAGCTCCTCCGCTCTGGCCGCACCTACCCTAGCCACCACGCCGTCCACCGATGCACGCCACCGTCCCACAAAACTAGGGTTTCGAAACCCTAGCACGCAAAATCCGGCCACCACACTTCGATTCAAGTCGAGCGACCACCACCATCTCGAAGCCCATGACGAGATCTACAATACCCAGTTTTCAATTTCGCCGATTGAGGTCGAAATCAAAAACGCCCAATTCGACTTTGACCGCGATTTCTGATCAATCCGGTCACTGTCTCGAAAAACGAGCAGTAGACGTAGGTTCGTATCTTCTAGATCTTCGATATATATTTTTCCCAAATTTTTCTAAAGAGCTTGAAATTTTAGGCTTTGGATTTGATTTGGGATTGGATCAGAAATTTTGTTGTCTGCCATTGAGGAGGAGAGAGTTAAGATATACGTACAGCCAAATGAAAATGAGGGGAATTAGGGCGGATCGGATAAGATGGATGTACGCGCTAAACGATATATGGCCCGCAAAGCCTGTTTCGACTCCGGAACGAAATTGGGTAGACTCATATATCAAAATAGATGTTTCAAAATACTTTAAACGCAATGAAAAAGGTTTCACGTCCAAATTCTATCGTATGAAGAAGTTATGCTCAAATCGATATTTTTCAAATTGATTTCAATTGATTTCAATTAAATCGATTTCAAGGCATTTCGAGTCCGTACGATCAAATGAAAAGTCCGATCGCTACGAAACTTGAAACCCTACAATAATTCACCGTTACGGATCCGATGAAGCTGGTTTCGCTGAAATCCGAGTCAGTGGCCAAAATGGCTATTTTTCTATTAATTATATAAATTAAAAATTAATTAATTAAATCAGATTTTAAATTTTATCTCGAAAATTGACAAATTTCAACATTTTTAAGTTCATAATCATTTACAACGATTTAAACAAATTTTAAATGTCAATTTAGAGAAGGTTAATTTATAAGTTTCAATATCAATCCTTAATTTCATTAAATTCGCTAATTATAAATAAAATCCCCAAAATTCCATTTAGTTAAATAAATAAGTTAATATTCCATCCATTCCTGTCCAATAGATGGATTAATATTCGATTCAAACTATTACGTAAATTTCTCATATTATCTTTATCTCAAATAACGTATTATTTAACTATACTCAATTTCATTTACTTGCAATAAATTTAATTATTGAACTTTGCACTTAAATCAAATAAATAAATCTTGCTATTCAGTAAATAGACATTTTATGGGTATAAATAACAATAAATTGCAGTACATTTCATTAATGCGTGCTTTATTTCATATAAATTCCCCTTTATTAACTAAATCACATTAACAAAACGAAAATAATTAATTTAGATTTATTTGCAATCGATTGCTAACTTAATATACTAAATAAATGATTAACCTAAATAATTGTTACCTTTTATCATTCAAATTCACTTACAACTATCATTAACAACAATGTTGCCATTGATTTGGATTTAATTAAATAAATCAGATGAATGGGTAAAATTTTATAATTATCACTAAATGCCAAATTTACTCACCTTCATCCTTAATTACCAACTACAATTTATTGTAATTACTTAATTTGCATTGATTAAACCAAGTCGAAATTTAATACGAATTATTTCCTCAATTAATATAACCTTTGAATTAAATTCTCAATTCTCCAATTACCACCTTAAAATAAGTTTACGTTTCTATTAATTTCTGTTTCCACTTCCGTTATTCTATATTACAATCATTATAGTAACGTTTAACATCAACACCACCATTATGCATACTTATCAACCTGCATTATATTTATTACAATAATTTACGTTCTATCCCATTAAAAAATAATGCGTTCACTAATTAATTCATAATTACATCCACTTCCTTAAAAATATTTTGTAACCATGTTATAACATTTACATTTATATTTTTTTCACATTTTACTCATATTTACACTCAATTATAACTTTGCAATTTGATTACCAAATTTATTCAATACCCTAAATAAATAACATATTATTAATTCAATACCTATATTTTTACCTATGTATATTTTCATTCCCAAACAATATTTCAATTACTACAGGACATTGATTGAATTCAATTTACTATTTATTATCATAACTTTAAAATCTATATAAATTCATTGATTGATTTACTATCTGCCTTTGTTTCCTTATATTCAATTCTTAGCTTAGTATGGCAATTTATAGTACTCCATTAATCGACATTTCATTTCAATTGTTAATTCTTAGCTTTAAATTTCTACGGTCGCATTTCATTTACACTTCCGTTACTATATTAATGATTAGTAACATTTATATCAATAACACGTTATAATTACTTACCATTTAAATGAGTTTGATTTCTAACAAATTAATTGACCAATCAATTAGGTAATTTATACAAATTTGTTATCATACCCATAAATTTACACTTATAACTAAGTCCTACATTTGAATTTATTTATTAAATTGAAATGTTCGTTCAAGTTTATAAATTATTAACTTGCATTAACATAATTCCCTAATTTGTTCCAATTGCTATCAATAATTCTTTATTACATTAAATCAATCTAATACTTTCCTTAAATTTCTCATATTCAATTTATATCCAGGTAAAAAAATCTTTTCACTGCTCAATTCATTTGAATTTGTACAAATTACTATAAATAGGTTTTACTTACCATTGCTATATTTTAATTTAGCGTTCATCCCAATATTAATTTATCACCTTTATTATTTCTACTAAAATTTAATTACAAAATCCTGTTAAATTAACAAATTAAATTGTCGAAATTTACGGGTCGTTACACTCTCTCCCACTCAAAACTTTTCGTCCACGAAAAGGAAAAGAAGGGAAAAGAAGAGTTAAGAAATCAATATATCTTATTCAAAACATAAATTCTATAAACAATTTAATTGAACTCGTATTTTAATTTAAAGTAACAAATTTAAAATCATTATATTTTTTATACTTAAATCAATAAATCTTGGAAAATATTTTCAAAAATTTTCTAAGTCGAAAATTTACGAAAAATTTCGACAGAGTCTCCTTTGTACGGGGAGGCTCGGGAGAAATTATAACATCGATTATAATAATATACAACATATATTTTCCAAAATAATATAAAATCCCAACATGGGAAAAATAATATAATAGCGCTATACCGTAATCCAAAAACGTACCTATTTGTCGGGCAATTTACGCTTAATTATGAAACCAAAAGCAGTAGCAATTGCTTCCATAACCTGTATTTCACTTATATAATCCAAAAGGTTAACAATTATATAAAATGAATTTTTTTTTACGTTGTTTCAATCAATAACAAACAAATTCATACAAACATCAAATCATTAGCAATAAAGCATACAACCATTATATAAAATCAACCTACATCAATCATTCATATCAAGTAAAGCAAATAGTTGTTCAGGTTCAAACTTTAAATTGTACAGAATGAAAAATAAACTACTTAACGCATCATTTACACAACAGCCTTAGATGAAACTAAATAGATTATTTCTTCATCCAAACAATTTTAAATTTCCTTACCCAAACAACCATAAACCAAAACAACAATTCCAAACGAAAAATCAAATTTATTTATTATTAATTTTATTTCATACATTAGTTGTTTGATTTCCTTTCTTTCATTCATTTAGTGATTCTTTCATTTATTTTCATTTATTACTTACAATATTCATTTTCCATTTTAATGTCATGTAAGTTTCTTCTTTATTGCATCATATTTTATTATAGTAGCATTTCATTTTATTTACTTAAGTTTATAATCATCTATTATACTTAAATATAGTAAAATTCCAATTGTAACTTAAGTTTACAACAGTTACACATCAATTCCTTGTTTATTAAAGCATTTTATTAATTACTTTCATTACCTCAAGTTTATTTCTTGTATAATATCTATTACACTCTCTTATTAACATTTCAACTTTAAATATTTGGTAAGTCATATATATTCTTTTTAAGAATGTAGTTTGAAAGTTATACAAGTTTTATTCTATTTTTTTCTAATAAATTTGATGTTCCATAATTATATCCTTTATTTCATAGGTTACAATTTCAAATTTTATTTAATACCATTTATAACCTAGCATTAAATCTCTTATTTCCTTTAGAGGTTTCAATTTATTAATTACCTCCGTTCCAATTCATTATAGTAATTGAGCTATTAATTAATGGAAACTTAAGAATTAAATACCGGGTTTTATTCAAAATCAATTTAAAATACAGATAAACATATGTGTAACAACCCGGATTTTGGAGATTACCGTTAATATTAAATTATAATGCAAATAATAATTTAATATTGTGATTATGAATGAATTGGAGGAATGAAATGTGAGTTATTATCGTTTATTTTATATAAACAATGTTTTGATGAATAAAACTTGGGTTTTTATTATGTGAGTTAATTTATCTCATAAGATGTTATTTCAACATTGATGGTTGGAATAAATATAAATGAGTGAAAATAAGCATAAAATATTTTATTTGTGAAAATGGGTTGAAAATAAATGATGTTAGTTATTTATTGAGTCAAAATGGGAAGTATTGAGATTTTATTCCAATAATAGTCTTTTATAAAAGGGCAAATGAATTTTTCGAAGTGTATTAATGATTGAAAATAGTATTGTAATACTTTTAAAAAGTGTAAAAACATTTAATACACTTATTTGAGTTAAGAAATAATTTTTTTTTGACTCAGATTGTAAAAATAGTGGTTTTTGTCTAAAAATAGCAATATTGTCAATTATTGTGTAAATTAATAGTTTATTGTGAAAGTAATATTTTAAGTGTAAAAAAAATATCGTGTTAATGATGTTCACCTTGTTAAAATATGAAGAGTGCATTTGGCCTCATGTAAAAAGAAGTTAATATGTGAAAGTTATGTTAAAAATGGTTTAAAACTTATGTATATTAGCCTAAATAATTTTCTAAGTATGAGAATAGGCTAATTGGGCATAGTAAACATCCAATAACCCAAATTCTAGAGTTTTCTAACGAAGTACGTTTCTTTTCTCCCAAAACTCATTACAGTAAAACCTAAATCAGAAAAGAAAAAGCTTCAAAGTACAAAACAATGGCTACCCTCTTCAAAATTTAATCTTCCAAACTCAATCTTTGCAAATTTAAAAGCCTAATTCAAGTTAGAATCATAAAAGAAGGTATTCTCTAACCTATTCTATCTTAAAATCCATCTAAGACCCTAGAATTGTTTGCTGTAAATTTTGTTTTGATCAATTTCTTCTTTGCATGTATTGTTTTTTTTTCTCTAGATGTTTAGGGCTCCAATCTTATGCTAAAGGCTCAACCTTACTTGAAAATCCTTATTATCACTGAAAATCAATTGGTAAGTGTAAAAATTTACAAATGCAAGCCAAAATCAAAGTTTTGAGTTGAATTTTTGTACTAATAAGGTTATGTTTCGTCTTTGATATTTTCTGTTTTCTGTTGCCACATTTTTTTGGCCATAATTTCTACAATTTTTTGTCCAAATTTCATAATTTTGGATGTTCTGGAAAGCACAGACAAAGGGCTACAAGTTTCATGTTTTGAGTTTTCAAAAATTTTGAAGTTTTCTTGATCAAAATCGTGCTTGTTTGTTGCTGTCCCGAGAGCAAATGACATCAACAACAATCACAAGTCTGAGAAATTATTTTTGCCATAACTCATTCGTTTCATAACTGATTTTGATAATTTCAGATGTTCCGGAAAGCTTAAATCATGTGCTACAACTTTCTTGCATTTATTTTTCTGTAATTTTGTGTTTAAATATGTCAAAATCAAATTTTTATTCTGTTATCCCGAGAGCAAAACCAATATTTGCTCTGTCCTTGAAGCTGAAACGAAATTGGCCATAACTTTTTCGTTTCTTAACCGATTTTGATAATTTTAGATGTTCTTGAAAGAATAAATCATGTGTTACAAGTTTTATGTTTTTAGTTTTCTGTAATTTTCAGGTTAGCTATGTCAAAATCTAATTTTTCTACTGCTAACCCGAGAGAAAAATCAATATTTGCTCGGTGTTTGAAACCGAAACGAATTTGACTATAACTTCTTCGTTTCTTAACCAATTTTGATAATTTTAGATGTTTCGGAAAGCTTAGGTAATGTGCTACAAGTTTCATTCATTGTGATTTCTGAAATTTTGAAGTTTGTTTGGTCGAAATTATGGTTGTATGCTGCTGTCCTGGGAGCAAAATAACAGCAACAACAATCGTTGACCTTAGAATTGTATTAGCTCATTTTGCTCTCATTCTCTTCGGTATGATGTTTTGAGAAATTTTCAGAGCTACGATGCCTATCAGTAGGCTAGCTATATTTGAAGAATTTGAAATTCAAATTTTAAATGGAAGTTGAATTGGTTTTGGGTTAAATTTGAATTGAATTCGTATTGAATTTAAGTTATCGGTTTTGATATATCCCTCTTAGTTTTTAGTGTTTTCGAGCACGGTTTTCATCAAAACCAATTTGAAGTGTTATTTTGAGTTGGTTTAGAAGTTACAAATTTTGGTGAAGATTATTAGTTTGAGAATTACTCTTTGAGTACATTCGACGACGAACCAATCTAGATGCATTTTGTAAAATGGCCGATGAAATGTGGCAATATTGATGTTAAGTTTTAATTTGCAACTATGGTTAGAAATAACCATAATGATGTCCTTTTACTTCCCTAGGAGATGAGGCAAGTTGTTATGATGGATTGATGATGATTTCGATATTTATGATGAATTTTTACTTGTCGATGAAATTAGACAAGTCTCGATGTCACTTAAAACTCATCCGAGTAAGAGATAAGACGAGTTAGGTATCTTACACTCGGCGATGAGATGGGGCAGTGTTTATTTGATGATGTTTTATGATGGTTTTCTAATGTGGCATCGACTAACGATTAGTAAACCAATAAGTACGAACGTATGGTATGGGACGTACGTTGACGCCTATTGGGTTCCTATTCGAGAAGTTGATACACATTCACGATGTTACTAGTGCTACAGACCGAGTACACGATTGGAATCATCACGATGTTCATGAAGTTATTATTCGACTCCAATTATCACGATGTTATTACTTGGGTTTTTGTGACTGGGTGTCATCAAGATGTTTTCGACTATAGTCAATCAAGATGATCATGATGTTATGTGACCCCAAGTCATCACGATGAAGGGTACCAAATAATGGTAGTACTAGTCAATATGTAAATGCACGTGCTGTTTTCCATGAGGTTTTAGGTGTTTTTATTTCACTATTTTGATGATGATGCATAGTATAGCCTTATGTAAGAAAAAGGCTTATTGACATACATGGTTTTATTTGTGATTTCGAATATGATGTTTTGGATTCTTTCCGGGATCTATAAAGATGGATTTGAGACATTATATATATTTATACCAATGAGATGAGGTTTAAATTATGGTAATGCTTTTATGATGAGTGTTGATAATAGATTTAAGGTGTATTTATATTTATACCAATGATATGAGGTATAAGTGATTATGGAGGTTCCTTTATAATGAGTTTAATGATGGATTTGAGATGTATTTATATTTATACCGATGAGATGAGGTATAATAATTAAGAAGTTTCTATTAGATGAGTTTTAATTATGATGGATTCTTGAAGTTTTAATTATCTTATGAAGATTTACTTTATGGTCCATATCCTCAACCATTTCATTCGGTTATATATATATATATATATATATATATATATATATTTAGATAAACCATGTCTATCTAATATACATATTGTATTCCTCTATGAAATCATGATGAATCATTGATGTATCACTTTAGAGATAACGTGATAACCTATATCATTCCATTGGTAATGATGGAATGGTTTTCCCCTTATAACTTATCATCACCTTTACTAATGATAAGTTCTAGCTAGCCTGACCCGTGTGGTTTCACTCGGGTCAGACCGTGTTGTTTCAGGTATCATCTATTGGGCTTAGCTTGAAGTTGATGTTGGATATCAGCTCTTCTTTCCCTTGAGTAGTTTATTTCTTCCGCATACTCTGATGTTTTTACGTTTGAGTCGATGTATATGGTGTGGTCATGTACCACCATTATTGTATTCATATTGTATTGTACTGAATGTGTATCCGTGTATATTTATATATATGATGTTGGTTACTGTTCTGTGATGTGATTTACATTCATTTATTGTATTTTGTTCTGATAGATCCGTTAGCCATACATAGTTTTGGATTAAGCATTTACTGGGTATGTCGATCCACTTGAGTTGGAAAAAAAAATATTGCATTTATCGACGTATTCAATAGATGTTTAAGACAAAATTATAGATTGTCGCCCTTAACCAGCCCTATTCTCCGCTTTAGTTGACAGAATTACTTGTTAATTCTCTTTGCTAAGGTGGGTCTTGGGGTGGAGTGTTATAGATCAGAGCACTGGTCAGAACAAAGTAGAATAAACACAGAACAATATGTATATCATGATACATCGAAGTACAATACGGGTGAATCATTGTCCTTTATTCAAGTTTGTTTCTGAATCCAGCCTTGATTCTTTTTTGAGTTCTGGGATTGTTAAGATGGAATATGTCTAGGAATATAGATATATTATATTCTGTAGTATTCCGTAATAGAGTTTGATGTCATCTTATCTTATATAAAATCTTGTTTGGGATTATTAGATTCTTATTTTTTCAATACGAGTGAGTTCATATCGATGGAGATGATTAATTTCTTTAGGCATTCTTGTTGCATTCCTTTGAGAGTTGTGAATCTTATTGAAGGGATCCACAACGATTGGCTTGTTGTGACCATTCTGAGTTCTTTATTTGTTGCTGTTTTAGTGAGTATTTTGTTTATTACTCACCATCTTGAGATGTATCTGATTTGAGATGGATTGACTTATTTGATGTAAAGTCTGATCCTTTTGTTTTTATAGGATCCTATATTTATTTTGGCATCCTAATTTGATTGGTTTATTATTTCTGCCACTTTGGAATGTTAATGATGATTCCAAAGTTTTGGGTTTCACTCTTGAGTATCGATATGATGATGATCTATCTCACATTCCAGTCATAGTGACTTTGTTGAGTTTTTTGGAGTCCATTTGGAAATGACATCCAATTGGGCAATCGAGTGTTGAAGTAACCTTATTCCTGGCTCTGAGCTCTTCGGTTATCCTTCCACGAGGACATCCACTGAGGAATGAGGTGAGTTTCTAGATTGTTCGAGTTTGGTTGAGTTATCATTCTGCTTCGTTTGAGTGTTCTTTTCAGATACTCAATCAATGTTATCCTTTAGCATCACTCTGTTTGAAGTAGTGGTTCGTGGATTGTGTGTTTCTTATCCTTCGAGAAGAATATCTTGCTTATCCTGTATCTTGATGACTTTTGGGAGTGGCTCATGACATCGTAATATTGACGAACACTCTATCTCCTTCTGTTGATTTTGAGAATCGTGTATTCTAGGAATATCTCGATGCATTCTCTTAATGTTCTTTGGTTTGAGTTTTTGAAGCTATATATATATATATGAGTTTTAAAAAGAGAAACTAGAGTTTTGAGATATTTTAAAAATCAAAGAATGTTTTGAGAATATATTGATATGAGTAGTACTCTTTCATAGAAATAATATGAGAGTGGTGGGTTATCCATCGAGTAGTTAAGAGTTCTGGTCGATACGCCTGATCAACGTTATCGATAGGAATCTCCTAAATGCTATTATGAGGCAATCAGACACGATGGTTTGTGTTTAAAAATTGAGGTTTTGAAAACAATATTTTGAGATTAAATATTAAATTTATTTTAAATGGTAATTGCAGCCATTTATTTTAGAGACGAGTAATACAGTGGCGAGGCAGTTTTGATCATTCGATCAACTCTACAGCCAACAGATATATTTATTTATTAGAGATTTAATGGCGAGGCAATTCCATTTATTTATTTTTAAATTATAAAGATGAGAATATAAATGAGATTATTTTTGAGTTGTGCTTTATTGGAAGTATATTTTGAGATTTTAGAATCTATATTGTGTACATTGGATGTTTTAAGAGAAGAGTTATAAGAGAATTTGAAGATTGTTTTTAAACTACTTAAGTGGTTTAATAAAAAAAGTAAAGAGAATTTAAACCCTTAATTTATTTTGAGGAATATTATTATGGATTTACAAATTTCTTTGGAAATTAACTTTGAAGTAAGAGAATAAATTTGGACTTTTACTTTGAGTTTTAAATAACTTACTAAGTAATATAGTGAAAAGTTTGAAAATTTTCAAATGTTGAAAATTAAGATTTAAAATTTAAAAGATGTTGAGATTTAAAAATTCTAAATATCTTGGATTAAAAGTTAATTCGAGTCTATACCCTTGTTCTTGAGTATATTCTATCTTCGAGCTATTATTAACGACGTGCATTTTTCATGGTCGTTCGAGTGTGTGGCCTTTGAGAAGCCATCTTGTGATTTATCAATCTTGTCTATTGTGTTTATCTTGTTGTGAGGATGTCCTTTCTGTATTATTATGCGGAAAATCTTATTGATGATCTTCTTTATTGTTTAGAGTTCGGGTTTGAGTGAGTTTGATCCCGACTCTATTCATGGAGTTTTGAGCAATCAATCATTTTAGATTGATTATTTGTTGAGCATCTTATTGAGTTTTGATTCAAGATGGGAGATCTTCGAAATTCTTTCGAATTGCTTGGAAAATTCGATGGTTTGCTAATCATTATTAGCATATGATAGGCCATTTAATTAACCAAGTGAGTTTTTTCTTGTTTCTTTCTACCATTCTATATTGAGAGTACGAATGGTTTGGAATTCGAGCTTGTCTTTATCCTTCGATGATGGTATCTTTAGTGTTGTTTACAGCCTTTTCCTCTAGAAATTGCGAGGACACAATTTTATTAAGAAGGGGAGTTTGTAACAACCCGGATTTTGGAGATTACCGATAATATAAAATTATAATGCAAATAATAATTTAATATTGTGATTATGAATGAATTGGAGGAATGAAATGTGAGTTAATATCGTTTATATTATATAAACAATGTTTTGATGAATAAAACTTGGGTTTTTAATTATGTGAGTTAATTTATCTCATAAGATGTTATTTCAACATATTGATGGTTGGAATAAATATAAATGAATGAAAATAAGCATAGAATATTTTATTTGTGAAAGTGGATTGAAAATAAATGATGTTAGTTATTTATTGAGTCAAAATGGAAAGTATTGAGATTTTATTCCAATAATAGCCTTTTATAGTGAATAAAAAGGGCAAATGAGAAGAAAATGAATTTTTCGAAGTGTATTAATGATTGAAAATAGTGTTTTAATACTTTTAAAAAGTGTCAAAATATTTAATACACTTATTTGAGTTAATAAATAATTTTTATTTGACTCGGATTGTAAAAATAGTGGTTTTTGTCTAAAAATAGCAATATTGTCAATTATTGTGTAAATTAATAGTTTATTTTGAAAATAATATTTCAAGTGTAAAAAATAATCGTGTTAATGATGTTCACCTTGTTAAAATATGAAGAGTGCATTTGATCTCATGTAAAAAGAAGTTAATATGTGAAAGTTATGTTAAAAATGGTTTAAAACTTATGTATATTAGCCTAAATAATTTTCTAAGTATGAGAATAGGCTAATTGGGTATAGTAAATATCCAATAACCCAAATTCTAGATTTTTCTAATGAAGTACGTTTCTTTTCTTCCAAAACTCATTACAGTAAAACCTAAATCAGAAAAGAAAAAGCTTCAAAGTACAAAACAATGGCTACCCTCTTCAAAATTTAATCTTCCAAGCTCAATCTTTGCAACTTTAAAAGCCTAATTCAAGTTAGAATCATAAAAGAAGGTAATCTCCAACCTATTCTATCTTAAAATCCATCTAAAACCCTAGAATTGATTGCTGTAAATTTTGTTTCGATCAATTTCTTCTTTGCATGTATTGTTTTTTCTTTCTATTTTCAGATGTTTAGGGCTCCAATCTTATGTTAAAGGCTCAACCTTACTTGAAAATCCTTACTTATTCACTGAAAATCAATTGGTAAGTGTAAAATCTTACAAATGCTAGCCAAAATCAAAGTTTTGAGTTGAATTTTCGTATTAATAAGGTTATGTTTCGTCTTTGTTATTTTCTGTTTTCTGTTGCCACATTTTTTTGGCCATAACTTCTACAATTTTTATCCAAATTTCATAATTTCGGATGTTATGGAAAGCACAGACAAAGGGCAACAAGTTTCATGTTTTGAGTTTTCAAAAATTTTGAATTTTTCTTGATCAAAATAGTGCTTGTTTGTTGCTATCCCGAGAGAAAATGACATCAACAACAATCACAAGTCCGAGAAATTATTTTCGCCATAACTCGTTCGTTTCATAATCGATTTTGATAATTTCAGATGTTCCGGAAAGCTTAAATCATGTGCTACAACTTTCATGCATTTATTTGTCTGTAATTTTATGGTTAGTTATGTCAAAATCGAATTTTTATTCTGTTATCCCGAGAGCAAAACCAATATTTGCTCTGTCCTTGAAGCTGAAACGAAATTGGCCATAACTTTTTCGTTTCTTAACCGATTTTGATAATTTTAGATGTTCTGGAAAGAATAAATCATGTGTCACAACTTTTATGTTTTTAGTTTTCTGTAATTTTCAGGTTAGCTATGTCAAAATCTAATTTTTCTACTTCTAACCCGAGAGAAAAATCAATATTTGCTCGGTGTTTGAAACCGAAACAAATTTGACCATAACTTCTTCGTTTCTTAATCAATTTTGATAATTTTGGATGTTTCGAAAATCTTAGGTAATGTGCTACAAGATCATTCATTGTGATTTCTGAAATTTTGAAGTTTGTTTGGTCGAAATTATGGTTCTATGCTACTAACCTGGGAGCAAAATGACAGCAACAACAATCATTGACCTTAGAATTGTATTAGCTCATTTTGCTCTCATTCTCTTCGGTTTTAATGATGTTTTGAGAAATTTTCAGAGCCATGATGCCTATCAGTAGGCTAGCTATAGTTGGATAATTTGAAATTCAAATTTTAAATGGAATTTGAATTGATTTTGGGTTAAATTTGAATTGAATTCGTATTGAATTCAAGTTATCGGTTTTGAGATATCCCTCTTAGTTTTCATTGTTTTCGAGCACGGTTTTCATCAAAACCAATTTGAAGTGTTATTTTGAGTTGATTTAGAAGTTACCAAATTTTGGTGAAGATTATTGGTTTAAGAATTACTCTTTGAGTACGTTCGACGACGAACCAATCTAGATGCATTTTGTGATGGTCGATGAAATGAGGCAATATTGATGTTAAGTTTTAATTTGCAACTATGGTTAGAAATAACCGTCACGATGTTCTTTTACTTGCCTAGGAGATGAGGCAAGTTGTTATGATGGATTGATGATGATTTCGATATTTATGATGAATTTTTACTTGTCGATGAAATGAGACAAGTCTCGATGTCACTTAAAACTCGTCCAAGTAAGAAATAAGACGAGTTAGGTATCTTACACTCGCCGATGAGATGGTGCAGTGTTTATTTGATGATGTTTTATGATGGTTTTCTAATGTGGTATCGACTAACGATTAGTAAACCAATAGGTATGAACGTATGGTATGAGACGTACATTGACGCCTATTGGGTTCCTATTCGAGAAGTTGATACACATTCATTATGTTACTAGTGCTACAGACCGAGTACTCGATTGGAGTCATCACTATGTTCATGAAGTTATTACTCGACTCCAATCATCACGATGTTATTACTCGGGTTTTTGTGACTGGGTGTCAAGATGTTTTCAACTATAGTCAATCTAGATGATCACGATGTTATGATGTTATGTGACCCCAAGTCATCACGATGAATGATACCAAATAATGGTAGTACTAGTCAAGATGTAAATGCACGTGCTGTTTTCCATGAGGTTTTAGGTGTTTTGATTTCACTATTTTGATGATGATGCTTAGTATAGATTTATGTAAGAAAAATGCTTATTGACATGCATGGTTTTATTTTGATTTCGAATATGATGTTTTGGATTCTTTCCAGGCTCTATCAAGATGGATTTGAGACATTATATATATTTATACAATGAGATGAGGTTTGAATTATGGTAATGCTTTTATGATGAGTGTTGATAATAGATTTAAGATATATTTATATTTATACCAATGATATGAGGTATAAGTGATTATGGAGGTTCCTTTATAATGAGTTTAATGATGGATTTGAGATGTGTTTATATTTATACCGATGAGATGAGGTATAATAATTAAGAAGTTTCTATTAGATGAGTTTTAATTATGATGGATTCTTGAAGTTTTAATTATCTTATGAAGATTTACTTTACGGTCCATATCCTCAACCATTTCATTCGGTTATATATATAATTAGATAAACCATGCCTATCTAATATACATATTGTATTCCTCTATGCAATCATGATGAACCATTGATGTATCACTCTAGAGATAACATGATGACCTATATCATTCCATTGGTAATGATGGAATGGTTTTCCCCTTATCACTTATCATCACCTTTACTAATGATAAGTTCTAGCTAGCCGGACCTGTGCGTTTTCACTCGGGTCAGACCGTGTTGTTTCAGGTATCATCTATTGGGCTTAGCTTGAAGTTGATGTTGGATATCAGCTCTTCTTTCCCTTGAGTAGTTTATTTATTCCGCACACTCTGAGTTTTTTACATTCATTCAATGTAGATGGTGTGGTCGTGTACCACCATTATTGTGTTCATATTGTATTGTACTGAATGTGTATCCGTGTATATGTATATATATGATGTTGGTTACTGTTCTGTGATGTGATTTACATTCAGTTATTGTATTTTGTTCCGATAGATCCGTTAGCCGTACATAATTTTGGATTAAGCATTTACTGGGTATGTCGATCCACTTGAGTTGGAAAAAAAATTATATTGCATTTATTGATGTATTCAATAGATGTTTAAGACAAAATTATAGATGGTCGCCCTTAACCAGCCTTATTCTCCGTTTTAATAGACAGAATTACTTGTTAATTCTCTTTGCTAAGGTGGGTCTCGGGGTAGGGCGTTACAATACGCTTCCACTTAATATATCCAATTATATTTAAAAAAAATTAAAATTTATATTTATTTATCAAAAATGAATCTGCAGTAAACTATTACAGTGGCCTTCCCACATCGAAACTCGAAAATGAATGTCGATGATGCGTGCACTCATCACCGAAATTATTTTCCAGCGACAGAGAGGGGAGTACAACTTATTTCTTTCCAGAATTTCTTCAAAACAATTCTTTCAAATTATATTGAAAAAATTATATCAGAAAATACTTCTTTTAATAATATTATTATTATATTTCAAAATTATTCAAAAAAAAATCCAAAACCCCGGAACTTAAGTCTGAAATTTCCAATTGTCCCATGCACCAAACAGAATTTATAAATACAAAATGGAACAGATTAACACAATATTAAAACCTTTTTATAACACTAACAAATATGCTCTCTCATACATACGCTCACGACTCACATAGGGTATTACTACCCTATGAACAAAGAGTCATACCTCCATAAAGCTAAGGTTTATCATTAAACCAAAGCTTTGATACCAGATGTAACACCCGCCTTTTCGCACGCTTTAAATCGATACACGTGCCAATTCAAACCGTTCGGAAGGGCGGATTGTTCTGGGGTAAATAAGAAAAACGAGAAAGAAATAAAACAAAATAGAATCTCACAGCGGAAGGATAAAATATAATAATCAAATATATAGTTTATAATCTGTTTTACAAAATATTCGATTATACTTACACATTTATCAGAGTTACACATACCAATAACAATGCAGCGGAACAGTATGAGTAAGTGGACTAATAATAATATAAATCTCCGTCTTCGTCCTCCAGAGCTAAGGTCTTCGAAATTCTGAAACGCTCGGACTGACCCGAGCAAATTGAAAAGACAAAACACTCGAGTCAGAACTAAAAGATCTTATGTAAGTCAGAGTATAGTCAGAGTCAACGCTCGAACAAACTCCCCCCTAAAATCAAAATCAAAATTGGCCACCGAATCAATCCAAAGTCAGAGTATAGTATCGAAGAGGAGTATCCGATAAAGGGGGCTAACCCCCTTGGCCCGCCAATCGCTCCTGTTTTGGCCACCTTATGCCAACTCACGGGAGTTGGGTCCACGTATTTACCTCAAAGGAAATGCCGTCACCATCCTACTTCATTCTGGAATCTCCACCGCGTACACGGTTGTTAAAGTGGTTTTCGGAGTTGGCAGAGAGTATGACAACTTCCGATCCCGGTCTCTTCAATAACCAATCGTTATTATAACACCGCGGTTATTTCAAAATAATTTATACCTTTAAAAACCAGAATAAAATATTCATTTCAAAACTATATAAATACGATATCATTTATATTTTAAAGACCCAAATTAATATGATATCACTCTTATTTCGAATATATCTTTTCCAAAAATCATAGCCTTTTCAAAACTATATACATTGAAACCATAGTTTTGAAACATAACTTTTAATACTTAATGGTTCAAATACTATATTACTTTATAAAATAAACAACTTCTTTAAATTTCACAATAAATTCCCAATATCAATTTGAACCTCCAAATAAACCATTTTTATTCCCATGTATTTCAAGGCTTAAATATTCTATATTTCAAAACTTTATAGTTCATATATTTAAATCTTTAAATATTCCGCTATTTCAAAATGGATTCTTTGATAATTTAATATATATCAAATCCAATTCCTATTATTTAAATTTGAAATATTTACTTACTAAATAAATATTATTCAGGTAAAGCCCTTAAACTTCAATAACAGAATATTCTTTTAATTAAATTAATTTGATAATATTCTTTAAACTAATTTGATATTCGTTTAAATCCTCTAATCAAATAAATCAAGTTATAAGATCATACCTTTTAGATCTTAATTTATTTATATTTCAAAACAAATTTTTCGAGGAAAATTCTTAAATACTTTAACTCAAATCATATTCACATTTATCTTCAACCTTACTTTTATTTTGAGTTATTATAAACTCTATATACAATAGAATTTCAAATATATTCTTAACCATATTATATAAACGAAATCAACTTCATTATTTAGCTTATTTTAAAATTCGAAACAAATTTATAAATAGCTAAATTCAAGAATTTTTTACTATATACATATCAAAATTTAATATTTATTAACCCGCATTCTTTCCAAAACCATAGAAAAATCATTTCAACAATAATTTTATATATATATATATATACCGCGGTGCTTGTATATAATTTTCTATCCTATGGTCAAGTGATACGGATATTTATCATTTCAGTCCGCAATTTAAAAATAAAAATGCGGTTGTATATCATTTCAAACTGCAATCCCAAATGAAATGAAAATGCATAGTAACTTGCAGTTTATACAATATAAATACAGCATCCATTCATCCATCATATCAATCATCAAACATTTATCAATTTATCATCCAATTCAAACAATCACATATATAAATAATAGTTAATTATTGGCAGTTAATTTTTCAATAATGAATTAAATAACTGTTTAACTGTAGTTTATATGCAATAATAAATAAATTTAACTAGCGGTTTGTATGCAATAATAAATTTAACTAAAATTTTAACTGGCAGTTTATATGCAAAACGAATTAAATAACAAGTAAATTATATGAATGCAAATTTACTGAGATAATGATGAAATATATGCCAAACAACTATAAATAAATTTCTAAATACATCATAAATTAATTTAACAAACACAAGAAATTTCAGAAATTGTGAGTGGTTAAAACACTCACCTTTTGGATTTAAATTGAATTCAAATCCAATTTAAACCCAAAATTCCAACAGCCTCAGAATTCATCCAAACCAGAGCCAAAACGTCCGGAATTCAATACGATCCTAACGCAAAAAACCGCGCGTGAATTGGAGTTCGTATGAGAGAGTTATGCGCATTTGAACACGTTGAAATAGAATTTAAAATAAAAAACAAACCCCACCTACCAATCATTGAGCGCCATGTCACCCAGCAAGGCCGCATCTTCCAGAACACGCACGCGATAAACGAACCCACTCAGCCCGTTTGACCACCACCTTTGACCGCGATTCAACCACTATTCCGGCCGCCGTTCACCACGCTACCACCACCATCGAGCTCCCCCGCTCCGGCCGCACCTGCCCTAGCCACCACACCGTCCACCGATGCACGCCGCCGTCGCATAAAACTAGGGTTTCGAAACCCTAGCACGCAAAATCCGACCACCACACTTTGATTCAAGTCAAGCGACCCCCACCATCTCGAAGCCCATGACGAGATCTACAATACCCAGTTTTCAACTTCACCGATTGAGGTCGAAATCAAAAACGCCCAATTCGACTTTGACCGCGATTTTTGATCAATCCAGTCATTGTCTTGAAAAACGAACAGCAGACGTAGGTTCGTATCATTTAGATCTTCGATATATATTTTTCCCAAATTTTTCTGAGGAGTTTGAAATTTTAGGCTTTGGATTTGATTTGGGATTGGATCTGAAATTTTGTTGTCTGTCATTGAGGAGGAGAGAGTTGAGATATACATACAGCCAAATGAAAATGAAGGGAATTAGGGTTTTTAACAATATGTTTATAGACAAAGCTGAAATAGGGTGGATCGGATAAGATGGATGTTGACGCAGCGGATATTACGGATGACGACGAAATGAGGATTTCGTGTCAAACCAATCGATGAAACGATTAGATGAAGCAAAATAAATCGATGGATTGGAAAATACCGAATGCCCAAATTCGTTGATCTCGAAAGATACCGAATTCTAGCTATCTCCAACACGTTGATCGCGCACGATACCGTGTTAAAAGATCTGCGATTCTTCTACGTTGATCTTGCGCACGGGATTCCGTGAATCGGCTTCAAATCCGTTGATTCGAGCGCACTCGAATACCGCAAATGGAGAAAGGAGACAACGCTCAACTTCCAAATTCAAAAGACGCACAAAGCACTCAAACAAAGTTTCATTCAAAATCAACCAAGTTTTACAAATGACACGACCCATATTTATAGGCAGTTACAACACTCCAAACTAGGTCGTTAACGACCTAACAATTCACCGACCTAAAACAAACGACCTAAGACGGTGCAACCTACGACCTATCAGACACGAGCGACTTAATAGAAACAACACAAAACATATTTACAACGATAAACGACATAACAACATACACAATCTAACAACCAATGACTTATAATAGTCGAGTTACAATAATATGAGTTTACACATAACAGTACGGCGACTCAAAACCATGCGACATAACATCTGGACATCCTAAGCATCCCATTAGCGACCTAAGCTCCAACGACGTAAAGGTTAGCGCATCTGAACGACATAAGAAACTGCGGCATAAGGTTGAGCTATCTTGCATGCGACCTAACCGTTAGGTCGCTACGTCATTGGGCAGAAAAACTTGTGGTTGATCCTGTTAGGTCGTTCAAACGACTCATCATAGGCCGCTACCTTGTCCTCCACCGTTTCTCCTATCTTTTGTACCTCGTTATTCTTTAACACGTTAGGTCACTGTCGACCTATTAACTCGTCAGGTCACTCGCGACCCAAGGTGACTCGAGATTGCGCTGCATCATCCTCCCCCGGTTGACAAGAATTCGACCCCGAATTCGCTCCTTCCTCTTCCACAACAAGCTTATCTCATGATACGGAATCAAATGCTTAACGTTGAAAACGTCTGCAGTGTGAATGTGATCCGGTAACCTCAACCGATATGCATTATCGTTGATCTTCTTCAAAACTTCCACTGGTCCAATCTTACGAGCTTTCAGTTTATTGTAAGTTCCAACTGGAAAACGATCTTTCGTCACTACTGCGTAAACCAAATCACCTTCTTTAAATTTCACACTCCTTCGCTTCTTATCTGCCAATTGTTTATACTTCTCATTTGATGCAAGCAATCGTTCATGAACAGTTCTGTGACACTCCTACAGCTCATTTACAAAATCACAAGCTCGTTTAACAACCCCTTTCTGAAATGGAACTATCGATAAATCCAACGGTTCCTTCGGCACTACAGAATATACAACTTGAAATGGACTGAATCCAATACTTCGATTAACAGCATGGTTATGTGCAAATTCCGCCTAACATAACTTCATATCCAAGCTCTTCAAATTATCTTTCACAAGACATCTCAACAAGTTTCCTAATGATCTATTCAACACCTCTGTTTGCGGATGATAGGCGCTACTAAAATTCAGCTTCGTTCCAATCATCTTCCATAAATTTAACCAAAAATGGCTTAGAAATCTAGTATCCCGGTCAGAAACAATAGATTCAGGTAGCCCATGTAGTCGATACACCTCTTTAAAGAATAATTGAGCAACACAGACGGCATCAGCTGTCTTCTTACAAGCTATGAAATGTGTCATTTTTGAAAATCTATCCACCACAACATATATAGAATCATTCCCTCGCTGAGTTCTTGGCAAACCCAACACAAAGTCAATGCTAATATCAACCCATGGTCTAGTAGGCACGGGTAATGGCATATATAATCTAGCGTTCGTAGCTGTCCCTTTGGAAACTTGACATATGTGACATCTCTCCACAAATCTTTCAACTTCTTTTCTCGTGGAAGGCCAAAAATAAGATTGAGAAATCAACTGCAATGTACGATCTCTACCTACATGGCCTTCTTCATGTAACTCCTTTACAATCTTCATTCGCAAACTTCCCTCGGGTATACATAATTGATTTCCCATGAACAGAAAACCATCCACCAAAATATACTCATCCATCTTCCCCTTTGTGACTTCATCCATAACCTTAGCAAAGTAAGGATCATCCACAAGCAATTCTGGCAACACATCAAACCCGGTCACTTCAACTTTCATTTTAGTCAATAAATGATTTCTCCTGCTCAATGCATCTGCCACGCGATTCATAATTCCCGACTTATGTTTCACTACAAATGTAAATTGCTGCAAGTATACAATCCACGATGCATGCCTAGCTGCTATCTTGTCATGCCCTTGCAAGTGCTTTAACGCCTCATGATCAGTATAAAGAACAAACTCCTTCTGAAATAGATAATGCCTCCAGTGCTTCACAGCTTGAACAATCGCGTAAAATTCTACATCATAAGTATTATATCTCACCTTGGCTCCCGAAAGCTTCTCACTAAAATAAGCAATAGGACGGCCCCTCTGACTTAACACCCCTCCAATTCCAACCTTAGATGCATCAGTATGTAGCTCAAACAATATCTGAAAATCCGGCAGTACCAGAATGGGTGCTGTCGTCAAAAGTGTCTTGATCCTCTCAAAAGCTAACTCTGCTTCCTCTGTCCACACGAACTTCTTTCCTTTCATGCAATCGGTTACAGGTGCCATCACACTGCTAAAATGTTGAATGAATCTTCGATAAAAAGATACCAACCCATGAAAGCTCCTCACTTCAGTAATTGTCTTGGGTTGTGGCCAACTCCTGACAGCTTCCACTTTGCTTTCATCCACTTGAATACCCTCCTTCGACATAACATATCCCAGAAACAAAACACTGTGCGTCATGAACACGCACTTCTTCGCTGCTACATAGAATTGCTCCTGTCGTAGAATAAACAGCACTTCTCGCAAATGCTGGATATGCTCTTCCATACTCCCACTATAGATCAAAATATCTCAAAGTAAACTACTATGAACTTCCCAATAAATGGTCTGAAAATCTGGTTCAACACTCTCATAAAAGTACTGGGAGCATTTGACAAGCCAAACGGCATAACCAGCCATTCATATAGACCTTCCCTAGTTTTAAAAGCAGTCTTCCACTCATCACCCGGTCTAATACGAATCTGATGGTATCCACTCTTCAAGTCAATCTTTGAGAACACAACAGCCCCACTCAACTGATCAATCAATCATCGAACCTCGGCATAGGAAACATGTATCTCACAGTGATCTTGTTTAGAGCCCGACTGTCCGTACACATCCTCCACGAACCATCCTTCTTCGGTACCAATAAGGCTGGCACTGCACAAGGACTCAAGCTCTCCTGAACACGCCCTTGTTCTAACAACTCCTCCACCTGCCTACTCAGTTCCTCATGCTCCTTAGGACTCATCCTGTAATATGGCCTGTGAGGTAATACCGCCCCTGGCACAAGATCAATCTGATGCCGAATATCTCTCAACGGTGGTAACTCCTTTGGCAACTCTTCAGGAAACACATCTTCGGATTCTTCCAATACTGGCTTTACTCCCTCCGGAACTTCAACAGATTCAGGAGTTTCATGTCCAATCAACAAGAACACCTCTGGACTCTCCTCTACTTCTCCAACAAACTCCTTCAAAGTCAACAAAGTATCCGGTTCCTCAAACTCTTCTGACTTTCTCTCTTCTTGACGTTTCTTCTTCGAAACTAAAATGATCTTAGTACCCTCAAACATAAAGCTGTAGCTATTGGTTCGTCCATCATGCTGCACTGCTCGGTCATACTGCCATGGTCTTCCCAAAAGCAAATGACAAACATTCATCTCCACCACATCACACCAGATCTCGTCTTTATACTTCTTCCCAATGGAAAATGGAACATGAACACCTCTCCTCCTTTCCTTAACCAAGCTAACTTGTACGGATTTGGATGCTTCTCTGTCTTCAACATCAACTTTCTCACAGCTTCGATAGAAATGATATTGTCACAACTTCCCGCGTCAATCACAAATTTACAAACCTTCCCCAGTATAGTGCATGTCGACTGAAAGATATTACTCCTCAACCAACTAGAATAACCTTCACCAACATCCTCACCCTCAGCCTCAGCAACCATCGTTCGCTTCTTCGGCTTCGTACATTCATTGGTCTTGTGACCAAACTCCTGACAATTAAAGCATTTGATACCACTATTGACCTTGGTCTTAGCAACTTCATTGACAACTGGTTTCGCAACTGCATTGGAAACATTCGCATTGCTACTAGCCCCTTTCACTTGATTATTGGAATTTGTAAACACACCACCTCCTCTTCTCCTTGCTTCTCCCAAGCTAACGCCTTCTGGTGTGCTTCTACAACAGATCTAGGATCAAACATATTCACCGTATCTTGAATCTGCATTCTCAACCCTCCAACAAACCTAGCAGTCAACTGTTCCTCTGTCTCCATGATATCATTCCTGGTAATCAGTTGATAAAATTAATCTGCATAATCATTCACAGACTTTGTTCCCTGTCTCAAGTTCTGCAATAGCTGATACATAAGACTGATAATTATAAGACAAGAACGTAGCCTCCATCAACTTCTTCATCTTCTCCCATGATTCAATCTTTGACTTTCCCATTCTCTTCAATGTAAATTTAGTTTGCTACCACCATGCCATAGCTCTCCCTCTCAAACGAGTAGCAACTAACTTAACTCTGCGATGCTCAGGAACCTCCTTAAAATCAAAAATTTCTTCAACATTAGATAACCAATCCAGAAATTCTTCAGCTACCATACCACCTTTGAATTCTGGAGTTTCAGTTTTCATCCCCGACTCCCATTTACGATCATCTTCTACCTCCCGATAGTGATTTCGTACTTGGTCTCGATCTCGATAATGAACACTATATCTGTCACCATCTTCTTCAAAATCTAATGTACTTCGATATCGATCTCGTCCATCAACGTCTATATGATCACGCATATCTCTTCTACTACGTCTTTCAGCATTACGATATGGCTCATCTCCAAACTCTTCTCTTTGGCTCCAAGGACTCGAATTAGCTATGATTGGATAAGTCTAGCTCTGATACCAAACTGACGCAGCGGATATTATGGATGACGACGAAATGAGGATTTCGTGTCAAACTAATCGATGAAACGATTAGATGAAGCAAAATAAATCGATGGATTGGAAAATACCGAATGTCCAAATTCGTTGATCTCGAAAGATACCGAATTCTAGCTATCTCCAACACTTTGATCGCGCACGATACCGTGTTAAAAGATCTGCGAATCGTCTATGTTGATCTCGCGCATGAGGTTCCGTGAATCGGCTTCAAATCCATTGATTCGAGCGCACTCGAATACGCAAATGGATAAAGGGGACAACGCTCAACTTCCAATTTCAAAAGAGGCACAAAGCACTCAAACAAAGTTTCATTCAAAATCAACCAAGTTTTACAAATGACATGACCCATATTTATAGGCAGTTACAACACTCCACACTAGGTCGTTAACGACCTAACAATTCACCGATCGAAAACAAACGACCTAAGATGGTGCAACCTACGACCTATCAGACACGAGCGAATTAACAGAAACAACACAAAACATATTTACAACAATAAACGACATAACAACATACACAATCTAACAACCAACGACTTACAATAGTCGAGTTACAATAATGTGAGTTTACACATAACAGTACGGCGACTCAAAACCATGCGACATAACATCTGGACGACCTAAGCATCCCATTAGCGACCTAAGCTCCAACGACGTAAAGGTTAGCGCATCTGAACGACATAAGAAACTACGGCATAAGGTTGAGCTATCTTGCATGCGACCTAATCGTTAGGTCGCTAGGTCGTTGGGCAGAAAAACTTGTGGTTGATCATGTTAGGTCGTTCAAACGACTCATCATAGGCCGCTGCCTTGTCCTCCACTGTTTCTCCTATCTTTTGTACCTCGTTATTCTTTAACACGTTAGGTCGCTGGCGATCTATTAACTCGTCAGGTCGCTCGCGACCCAAGGTGACTCGAGATTGCGCTGCATCAGATGTACGCGCTAAACGATATATGTCCCGAAAAGCCCGCTTCGACTCCGGAACGAAATTGGGTAAACTCATATATCAAAATAGATGTTTTAAAATACTTTAAACGCAACGGAAGAGGTTTCACGTCCAAATTCTATCGTATAAAGAAGTTATGCTCAAATCGATATTTTTCAAATTGATTTCAATTGATTTCAATTAAATCAATTTCAAGGCGTTTCGAGTTCGTACGATCAAACGACAAGTCCGATCGCTACGAAACTTGAAACCCTACAATAATTCACCGTTACGGATCCGATGAAACTGGTTTTGTCGAAATCCGAGTCAGTGGCCAAAATGGCTATTTTTCTATTAATTATATAAATTAAAAATTAAAAAGTAATTAATTAAATCAGATTTTAAATTTTATCTTGAAAATTGACAAATTTCAACATTTTTAACTTCATAATCATTTACAACGATTTAGACAAATTTTAAATGTCAATTTAGAGAAGGTTAATTTATAAGTTTCAATATCAATCCTTAATTTCATTAAATTCGCTAATTATAAATAAAATCCCCAAAATTCCACTTAGTTAAATAAATAAGTTAGTATTCCATCCATTTCTGTCCAATAGATGGATTAATATTGGATTCAAACTATTACATAAATTTCTCATATTATCTTTATTTCAAATAACGTATTATTTAACTATACTCAATTTCATTTACTTGTAATAAATTTAATTATTGAACTTTGCACTTAAATCAAATAAATAAATCTTGCTATTCAGTAAATAGACATTTTATGGGTATAAATAACATTAAATTGCAATAATTTCATTAATGCATGCTTTATTTCATATAAATTCCCCTTTACTAACTAAATCACATTAACAAAATGAAAATAATTAATTTAGATTTATTTGCAATTGATTGCCATTCTTAACTTAATATGCTAAATAAATGGTTAACCTAAATAATTGTTACCTTTTATCATTCAAATTCACTTACAACTATCATTAACAACAATGTTGCCATTGATCTAGATTTAATTAAATAAATAAGATGAATGTGTAAAATTTTATAATTATCACTAAATGCCAAATTTACTCACCTTCATCCTTAATTACCAACTACAATTTATTGTAATTACTTAATTTGCATTGATTAAATCAAGTTAAAATTTAATACGTATTATTTCCTCAATTAATATAACCTTTGAATTAAATTCCCAATTCTCCAATTACCACCTTAAAATAAGTTTACATTTCTATTAATTTCTATTTCCACCTCCGTTATTTTATATTACAATCATTAAAGTAACGTTTAACGTTTACACCACCATTATGCATACTTATCAACCTGCATTATATTTATTACATTAATCTACGTTTTATCCCATTATAAAATAATGCGTACATTAATTAATTCATAATTACATCCACTTCCGCATATACATTTTGTAACCAAGTTATAACATTTACATTTATATTTTTTTCTTATTTTACTCAATTACCAAAATTTCTATTTATATTCAGTTATAACTTTGCAATTTGATTACCAAATTTATTCATTACCCTAAATAAATAACATATTATTAATTCAATACCCACATTTTTACCTATGCATATTTTCATTCCCAAACAATATTTCAATTACTACAGGACATTGATTTAATTCAATTTACTATTTATTGTCATAACTTTACAATCTATATAAATTCATTGATTGATTTACTATTTGCCTTCGTTTCCTTATATTCAATTCTTAGCTTAGTATGACAATTTATAGTACTTCATTTAATCGATATTTCATTTCAGTTGTTAATACTTAGCTTTAAATTTCTACGGTTGCATTTCATTTACACTTCCGTCACTATATTAATGATTAGTAACGTTTATATCACTAACACATTATAATTACTTACCATTTAAATGAGTTTGATTTATAACAAATTAATTGACCAATCAATTAGGTAATTTATACAAATTTGTTACCATACCCATAAATTTACACTTATAACTAAGTCCTACATTTGAATTTATTTATTAAATTGAAATGTTCATTCAAATTTATAAATTGTTAACTTGCATTAACATAATTCCCTAATTTGTTCCAATTACTGTCAACAATCTTTTATTACATTAAATCAATCTAATACTTTCCTTAAATTTATCATATTCAATTTATATCCAGGTAAAAAAAAATCTTTTCACTGCTCAATTCATTTGAATTTATGCAAATTACTATAAATAAGTTTTAATTACCATTGCTATATTTTAATTTAAAGTTTATCCCAATATTACTTTATCACCTTTATTATTTCTACTAAAATTTAATTACAAAGTCCTATTAAATTAATAAATTAAATTGTCAAAATTTACGGGTCGTTACAATATTTCATAAATCAATTTGTAACAACCCTGTATTTTCTGATTATTGTAATTGTATATTTTAATTATTTTAATTTAAATTCCTAATTTAAAAACTTTATTTTATTTATTAAAATTAATATATTTTGTTAATTGAAATATAAATGTTGATTTTGATGTGGATTAGAATTTCAAACACGCATAAATTGAATATTTCCAGAAAATGTTGATTTTGGTCAAAATAGTCAAACTTTGACTTTTAACTTAAAAATTTAAAAGTTTGAAATTTTAAATTTTATCTTTTATTATGAAAATAGATTTAATAACTTGAACATTGCTTTTTGTTTCGTGGATAACGGAGTTAAACTGCAAAAGATATGTACATTTCAATTTTGAGTATAAATTGTTTATTTTGCAATTTTGTTATTTTACATTGTATAAATTTTATTTTTCTTTGTCATATTTTATTTTAATATGTTTTAATATGTTATATTATGTATATTTTGACTTTTAAATATTTTTGAAATGATAATAGAATTTTTCTAAAATTTACTATGATGATTTCCTATTTTTAAAAGGCTGTTTTCCTTTTTCTGCTATTTTCTTCATCTAAACTATATTTAAATTAAAATTTATTTATTTATTTTTGTGATTTCCTTTTTATTTTGTGTTCTTATCTTTATTTATAAATATTTTTAAGTACATAAAAATTTTCCCAAGTTCATTGCACTTATTTTGTCATATTTTCAAGACTAGTTGCAAATTTTGCTGTTTTATTTAATTAAACTATATATAATTAATAATTAATAAAAAATTTTTTTACTAAATTTTCGTATTTTATCTGAATTTATATATATTTTAAAGTTATATAAAATTTAAAAAGAAATATTGGAAATTTGAAGAGTTTAGTGACCTTTTATTTGCTTAAGCCTTTTTGCATTCCGTCTTTTCGTTTTCTTGTCTTTTCACTTCATTGCTTTAACCGTTCACATCTCTTGCTTTAGCCGTGAATTTCTTTCAGCATTCACGTGAAATATTCTCCTCTTCCTCAAACAAAACTCACGGCATGAGAAGAAACAAATAAAATTGCAAATGGCTTCCTTTATCTCTTCTCTTCTTCACAATTTCAATGATTTTGCTTCCTCCTTTGCAAAACTTTGCTTGGCCCCACTCTCCACCATCATCACCGACCATCACCTCCTCCATCTCCAGCTGCAATATCAGCCTCTCCTCTGTCCACGTCAGGTCGTGATCATTAGATGATGCAAGCACCTTAAATTTGCACAAAAACTCCTTGAAACTATGCTAGCCTAGCCATAAAACATCACCTACCTCTTCCTATACACTTTGGCCACCCCTAGAACCACCACCACCAGCAACTACATGACTTTTTGGTGCTGCTATACCATCACTCCCCACTGTCCAGACCTGTACTTTCCTTTGGCCGAGCCTCACTTGCTTTTGGTCGAGCCAAAAATGCACCAAAACCTTACCTATTGTTGCCTTGACCCTTAGTATGCTTTATGTTGTAACTCCTCCATCTTCATCCACTTGTTGCTATGTGTTTTGATGCTAAACCCAAGTCATGTTGACACCTATGCCGAGCCTAGCGTCATGAGAACAAGCTCATTTGATCATGTGACAAGCCATGCTGTCGTGGTCAGGCGCTTTCGTGTTAAAGCTGGGTAATGTTCTTTGTTGATTTAAAATTTCCATTTCGTTTAAATTCATATTTGTATTGTATGCATATGTTTATATGGTCTTGTTTATTTGTTGTATACAAGATCATTATCAAGGCTTTCCATTCATTCAATTCAAATCGTGTTTATCGTGCTTTTGGAATCGCTCTTGTGTTTGTTGTTTTGGTCTCTAGCTTCGAAAAGGTGAGTCTTTCTCACTCTGACATTTATACTTATGAAATAGTGAATTGATGACAAGTGTTTAGTAATATAAAATGTTTATGCAAGTTAATTATGATTATATGATATGCTATGCCATGTTGTTACCATGTTAAAACTGTTAATTATAACCTGACATCTGATATATGACATTATATTGTGACATTGACATTGTTTATATTGTTTATGCATATATTCACACTGCAAGTTCCCTGTTAGAATAGAATCACTATGGGTTGAAATGATACATACCCGAACGGACTTTAGAATAGGGAAAAATCGTTATGGACTGAAATGATAGGCCTGAGCGATTTTTATTGTATTTTATTTGACTTGGGATTGCGGGTTTGAAATGATAGAACCCGGGTTTTCTTTGTAAACTGCGGATTGAAATGATATATATCTGTATCACTTGACCTAGGTTAGAAAATTTTATACAGACCCCGTGGTATATTTTTAAATGATTTTATTAAAATATGTATTTTTAAAAGTATGAAATTTTGATTTAAAAATATATATTTTATGGTTTTAAGAAAATTAAATATTAAGTCTTGAAATTGTGAATTTGAGTACGTAAATGTGAAATAATTGAGATTTTAGACTTTAAATTTTATTTTAAGATGTAAATAAATAATGGAAATTAAATTTAAAGTTTTAAAAATATATTTGAAGTAAAATTTTAAGTTTTATTTAATTTATATGTTAATAAACAGTGAATTTTGACTTAATAAATGAATGGAGTTTTAAAATTGAATATTTGATCTAAAAATTTTGTTGTGTTAAATCATTTGTTAAAATGATTTTAAATGTGAAATTTTGAAGTCTAGAAATATGATTTTTAAGTTGTAATAATAAAATTTGGAGTTTTATTATTATGTTTGAAAAGCTAAAATGAAATCTGGAATTTTATAGCATACAACATTTTAATGCTATTGTTTTGAATCTAACAATGTTTGAAATAACTAAATATCTATTACGACATTTTACAAATGCCGTTATTCTTGAACTAAACCATTTTTGGAAGCTATAATCTACGATAGCACTTTATAAATGCTGTCGTTGCTATAATTTGACAATGTTTTGAAATGTTATAGATTTTAACACTGTTTGGGCTATATTTTAAAGTGTTAAATAATTTAACTTTTGAAATGGATTATCTGTGAAATTTTAGAAGTTTTGAATATTTAAATTTGAATTTTTAAGGAATTTAAATTGAATTTGAATTTAAATAAAGTTTACTTGGTTATGTGTTAAACGGAATGAAATGTAATATAATAAATGAATTTTGAATGGAATTTTGGAATGCATTTTTGGTAATGATGTTTGAAATAATAAATGAATGACATATTTGATTTTTAAATGATATTTAACTTTGAATATTTGGATTTGAATTCAAATAATGTTGTGATTATGAAGTTTTGAAAGGATGTAATATTTTAATGATTTTGAAATGGTGTGTAAATGATTTGATCTTTACTTTAATAAAGAATGTGAATGTTGAATGATATTTGATTTTGCTTTATTTGATAAAGGAATATTTGAAGTTTATATTTGCATGAAAAGATATTTGGTTTAATTGTAATTTAAGTTTATTTTAATAATATTTGATTTATGAAATGAATATATCAAAACTACATAATAATGAAATTAGATTTGAGATATGAATATATGGAATTATAAAGTTTAGTTTTGAAATGTGGGATATTAAGGTTTGGAAACATATTAAAATTGGATAGCTTATTTTGTAGATCAAATCTATATTTGAAATTTATAAGATTTGAAATGTTTTGTTAGAAAACTGAATTGAATTGAAATTGATGGTTTGATTTGAATTAAATTGGAAATTTGAAATTTTGAATTAAATTGGAAATAAATTTGTAAAATGTAAAGAATTAAACGAATGTTTCATGATTTCAAATGTATGATTTCAGAATGTTATGATTTTCAAAGTGTAATGATTTCAAGTATTTTGGTTTCGAAAGAGTTATAACTTTGAAAGTATTATGATTTTTGGAAGTGGATATAGGTTTGAGATGGAAATGATAAAGTATAAACTATTTTGATTTGAATATAGTTTGAAATAAAAATGATTTTGGTTTCGAAGTATAAACTATTTTGATTGAATAAATAGTTTTGAAATAAAAATGGTTTTGGTTTCGAGGCGTAAACTATTTTGAAAGGAATATAGTTTTGAAATGAAATGATTTGATCCTTTTGAAATATAAACTATTTTGAAATGACCACGGCGTTATAATAACGTTTGGTTGTTAAAGAGACCGGGATCGGAAGTTGTCATACTCTCTGCCAACTCTGAAAACCACTTTAACAACCGTGTACGCGGTGGAGATTCCAGAATGAAGTAGCATGGTGGCGACGTTCTTGAGGTATATTACGTGGACCCAACTCCCGTGAGTTGGCATAAGGTGGCTAAAACAGGAGCGATCTCGGGCCAAAGGAGGTAGCATCTCTGGTCGGACACATTCCTTCGATACTATACTCTTACTGGTGATTGATTAGATGGCCATCCTCCGATTTTGATTGGGAGTGTGTTCCGAGGTGGGCGTATGTGGCTGCTGCGTTACCACCAGCCCGTGTGCGTAATTGGTATATCTACCCTGGCATTGCCTTGTGTGCCGTGTCACCTACCATACCAGCCTTTACTACGAGTTTGTTTTTCTTCCGTAGCCCGTGTGGTATCCTCTGACAGTCACCCGGAGTGGAGATGGCATGATATTGGATGGACTACTGGGACTATTATGTGTGAAGGGTGATATGTGTAGCCCGGAACGCTATTTAAAAGTATGTTTATTTTACTGTAGACATTATTATAGTAGCGCAATATTACTACATAGTAAATAGTTTAACGGATCCTTAAAGGATGGGCGATCCCAAGCATCCTTTAAGTTACTGATGCATTTTGTTACTGTTCACTTGAGTTTATTTACAGTTCATAAGTATTTATGTCCTAACTCGAGTGTTTTTATTTTGCTTTACGCTCGAGTCAGATTGAGTGAGTTAGCATTCAAGATTCACCTTCGGAGTTGGAGCTTTCCTTGAAGATCCAGCCATCTATTTTGATTTCTGTATCCAGTGATTTCAGTGATGTATTCTGATTTGTACCTGATGTATCTTGTTACTTTTTGTTGTATCATGTTTAACTCTGATGTATCTTATTTTTATATAGTAGCTTCATGAACTACTATTTCTTTTAAATTCCGCTGCATTATTAAATACTCTGTGTCTGTGATCTGTGATTATATATTTACTGTATATTCTGAGATTTGCCAAATTTTATTTACAACGCGGTATTTTGAGCAATTCAAGTCCGACATGTGCGGATGCGAATGGTTGAAAATATCGGGTCGTTACAGTTGGTATCAGAGCTTTGGCAGCTCTAGGCAAAACTCAGTATATAGGGTAAATGTATTTACAGAATCACTTTCATTCGAGTTTAAACCTCTTCCTTTTTGACTTGATTCCTTTGAATTTTGGAACATTCCCTGTGGTTCCAAAATCCATTCGTGTCCCTCACTATTTATCTTCTTTTTTTTCTGGGGTATCCCATAACCCAACTTCAAAAGATCTTCATAATGAGTCGGCGGTCTCGCCAACCTCAAATTTATTTTTAAAAGGGGAAAACTCCTTTACAACAACATCGATTCACCAGAGATTCTATATCCTCGGTTTAGATGCTAGTATCTCTTATAATTTCGAACTCTACATCTTGAGATCGAATGTCGATTTACCCAAGAAATCCACATCGGTCTTATTCTTTAAGTCACGGTTGACCCGGTTAAGGTTGCCCGCGATTTATATAAGCTTATCCATCTTTCTATTCTGTTATTTAATTATCTCATCTTTGTTTCCAACTTATCTTCAAATCATTCTTGAAGTGTATTTGCAAACAAATATTTAAAATGTTTTATATATTGTGTTGTTTGAGTTGTTGATGTTGATTTGGGTTTCTAATCGATTGTCTGATCAACGCCATCGATAAGATTTCCAAAACACTTAGATAGAGAAAACTGACACAATATGTTTTTAAAATTTAGTAATGAAATAAATTTTTGTGAAATAAATTTTGTACCTTTATTATATATCTTTATCTAGATTTTATTTGAATTGGTTGTTAAGAAATAATATTTGATTTTATATATCATTTTCTATTGTTTCATATATCTAATTGAACTATAAAACATGGTTATCAATTTATTTGGAAATTTAAAATGAATGTAAAACAAGAATTTGAGAATTTAATTTCCGATGGATTTCAAACTTTGTGTTTAAAGTTTTAAAGGATATATTATTTAAAGTATTTTCGAATAGCAATTTGTTTCCAAAGAATTTTAAATTTAAATTTAGTGCTCTTCTCTTTGTCGCTGGAAAATAATTTCGGTGATGACTGCAGCATCATCGACATTCATTTTCGAGTTTCGAAGTGAAGAGACCATTCTGTAGTCTTGCTACAGTTTTGTTTTGGGAAAATTTAATTGATTTTAATTTCTAAAATAAGAATGGATTTATAACATATGCTGATATATGATTTAAATTTGAATGGATATATATATATAGTATATGAGCATTTATTTATCTCTAAATAGTTTGGAATTTATCGGAAATTTAATTCCTAAATTTTTTCTTCAAAGATAATTTCTAAGTATAATTTCAAGATTTGGATTAATATTCAAGCTTGAAATAATTTAATTAGAAAGTTTTATTTGTATAATACACAATTTCATTCCAATATAACTTACCTTAATTTTCAAAAGTTGAATATGTAATTGGATAATATACAATATAAAAAAAAGATTTTATAAATAAAATTTGAGTGGTTATTATAAATGTTATATACTTAAATTTAAGTTATAAAAGGATTAACAGAGGTAAATAAAGAAAAAGGGTAATGGAATAATTTACAATATAAAATGATGATAAAGGAACTAAGAATAAATTTAAGGCAGTTGCAATGAGTTTGAGTATAATAAAAGATTTTTTCAAATACATGATTTTAGGGATTTGTTAATTTAAGATAATTGGATGATAAGATAATGAAATTAGAGACGCTTAAGATTTATTTGACTTATGTAAAATTAATTTTCAGTTTAAGTTGAAATTTTATGGTTTCAAATTTATTATCTTATTTTGTTTTTCAAACTATCTTTTGGTTGTCCTAATTTCCCTTATCTTGCTACAGAATGGGAGGCTATTGCATATACCAGTCTGTTTAGAAATCTTTCTAAAATCTTTAATAATCTTTGGCACTCATCTTTGAATCTAAGCACCGCTTGCCATCCACAAACCGTGGGTCAAACGGGAAGGGTGAATCAGATTCTAAAAGATTCTTTTCATGCTTGTGTTCTTGATTCTGGAAGATCTTGGAAAGATCATCTCCACATTGTTAAACTTACCTATAGCAACAGTTATCAGGTATAATTTTAATCTTCTTGTCATCTTGTATTAATACTATTTCATTCAATCTTTTTCTGTTCTTTTCCGTACCTCATTCCTTTTCGGGGACGAAAAGTTTTGAGTGGGGGAGAGTGTAACAACCCTGTATTTTCTGATTATTGTAATTGTATATTTTAATTATTTTAATTTAAATTCCTAATTTAAAAACTTTATTGTATTTATTAAAATTAATATATTTTGTTAATTGAAATATAAATGTTGATTTTGATGTGGATTAGAATTTCAAACATGCATAAATTGAATATTCCCAGAAAATGTTGATTTTGGTCAAAATAGTCAAACTTTGACTTTTAACTTAAAAATTTAAAAGTTTGAAATTTTAAATTTTATCTTTTATTATGAAAATAGATTTAATAACTTGAACATTGCTTTTTGTTTCGTGGAAAACGGAGTTAAACTGCAAAAGATATGTACATTTCAATTTTGAGTATAAATTGTTTATTTTGCAATTTTGTTATTTTACATTGTATAAATTTTATTTTTCTTTGTCATATTTTATGTTAATATGTTTTAATATGTTATATTATGTATATTTTGACTTTTAAATATTTTTGAAATGATAATAGAATTTTTCTAAAATTTACTATGATGATTTCCTATTTTTAAAAGGCTGTTTTCCTTTTTCTGCTATTTTCTTCATCTAAACTATATTTAAATTAAAATTTATTTATTTATTTTTGTGATTTCCTTTTTATTTTGTGTTCTTATCTTTATTTATAAATATTTTTAAGTACATAAAAATTTTCCCAAGTTCATTGCACTTATTTTTCATATTTTCAAGACTAGTTGCAAATTTTGCTGTTTTATTTAATTAAACTATATATAATTAATAACTAATAAAAAATAATTTACTAAATTTTCGTATTTTATCTGAATTTATATATATTTTAAAGTTATATAAAATTTAAAAAGAAATATTGGAAATTTGAAGAGTTTAGTGACCTTTTATTTGCTTAAGCCTTTTTGCATTCTGTCTTTTCGTTTTCTTGCCTTTTCACTTCATTGCTTTAACCGTTCACATCTCTTGCTTTAGCCGTGAATTTCTTTCAGCATTCACATGAAATATTCTCCTCTTCCTCAAACAAAACTCACGGCATGAGAAGAAACAAATAAAATTGCAAATGGCTTCCTTTATCTCTTCTCTTCTTCACAATTTCAATGATTTTGCTTCCTCCTTTGCAAAACTTTGCTTGGCCCCACTCTCCACCATCATCGCCGACCATCACCTCCTCCATCTCCAGCTGCAACATCAGCCTCTCCTCTGTCCATGTCAGGTCGTGATCATTAGATGATGCAAGCACCTTAAATTTGCACAAAAACTCCTTGAAACTATGCTAGCCTAGCCATAAAACATCACCTACCTCTTCGTATACACTTTGGCCACCCCTAGAACCACCACCACCAGCAACTACATGACTTTTTGGTGCTGCTATACCATCACTCCCCACTGTCCAGACCTGTACTTTCCTTTGGCCGAGCCTCACTTGCTTTTGGTCGAGCCAAAAATGCACCAAAACCCTACCTATTGTTGCCTTGACCCTTAGTATGCTTCATGTTGTAACTCCTCCATCTTCATCCACTTGTTGCTATGTGTTTTGATGCTAAACCCAAGTCATGTTGACACCTATGCCGAGCCTAGCGTCATGAGAACAAGCTCATTTGATCATGTGACAAGCCATGTTGTCGTGGTCAGGCGCTTTCGTGTTAAAGCTGGGTAATGTTCTTTGTTGATTTAAAATTTCCATTTCGTTTAAATTCATATTTGTATTGTATGCATATGTTTATATGGTCTTGTTTATTTGTTGTATACAAGATCATTATCAAGGCTTTCCATTCATTCAATTCAAATCGTGTTTATCGTGCTTTTGGAATCGCTCTTGTGTTTGTTGTTTTGGTCTCTAGCTTCGAAAAGGTGAGTCTTTCTCACTCTGACATTTATACTTATGAAATAGTGAATTGATGACAAGTGTTTAGTAATATAAAATGTTTATGCAAGTTAATTATGATTATATGATATGCTATGCCATGTTGTTACCATGTTAAAACTGTTAATTATAACCTGACATCTGATATATGACATTATATTGTGACATTGACATTGTTTATATTGTTTATGCATATATTCACACTGCAAGTTCCCTGTTAGAATAGAATCACTATGGGTTGAAATGATACATACCCGAACGGACTTTAGAATAGGAAAAAATCGTTATGGGCTGAAATGATAGGCCTGAGCGATTTTTATTGTATTTTATTTGACTTGGGATTGCGGGTTTGAAATGATAGAACCCGGGTTTTCTTTGTAAACTGCGGATTGAAATGATATATATCTGTATCACTTGACCTAGGTTAGAAAATTTTATACAGACCCCGTGGTATATTTTTAAATGATTTTTATTAAAATATGTATTTTTAAAAGTATGAAATTTTGATTTAAAAATATATATATTATGGTTTTAAGAAAATTAAATATTAAGTCTTGAAATTGTGAATTTGAGTACGTAAATGTGAAATAATTGAGATTTTAGACTTTAAATTTTATTTTAAGATGTAAATAAATAATGGAAATTAAATTTAAAGTTTTAAAATTATATTTGAAGTAAAATTTTAAGTTTTATTTAATTTATATGTTAATAAACAGTGAATTTTGACTTAATAAATGAATGGAGTTTTTAAATTGAATATTTGATCTAAAAATTTTATTGTGTTAAATCATATGTTAAAATGATTTTAAATGTGAAATTTTGAAGTCTAGAAATATGATTTTTAAGTTGTAATAATAAAATTTGGAGTTTTATTATTATGTTTGAAAAGCTAAAATGAAATCTGGAATTTTATAGCATACAGCATTTTAATGCTATTGTTTTGAATCTAACAATGTTTGAAATAACTAAATATCTATTACGACATTTTACAAATGCCGTTATTCTTGAACTAAACCATTTTTGGAAGCTATAATCTACGATAGCACTTTATAAATGTTGTCGTTGCTATAATTTGACAATGTTTTGAAATGTTATAGATTTTAACACTGTTTGGGCTATATTTTAAAGTGTTAAATAATTTAACTTTTGAAATGGATTATCTGTGAAATTTTAGAAGTTTTGAATATTTAAATTTGAATTTTTAAGGAATTTAAATTGAATTTGAATTTAAATAAAGTTTACTTGGTTATGTGTTAAACGGAATGAAATGTAATATAATAAATGAATTTTGAATGGAATTTTGGAATGTATTTTTGGTAATGATGTTTGAAATAATAAATGAATGACATATTTGATTTTTAAATGATATTTAACTTTGAATATTTGGATTTGAATTCAAATAATGTTTTGATTATGAAGTTTTGAAAGGATGTAATATTTTAATGATTTTGAAATGGTGTGGAAATGATTTGATCTTTACTTTAATAAAGAATGTGAATGTTGAATGATATTTGATTTTGCTTTATTTGATAAAGGAATATTTGAAGTTTATATTTGCATGAAAAGATATTTGGTTTAATTGTAATTTAAGTTTATTTTAATAATATTGGATTTATGAAATGAATATTTCAAAACTACATAATAATGAAATTAGATTTGAGATATGAATATATGGAATTATAAAGTTTAGTTTTGAAATGTGGGATATTAAGGTTTGGAAACATATTAAAATTGGATAGCTTATTTTGTAGATCAAATCTATATTTGAAATTTATAAGATTTGAAATGTTTTGTTAGAAAACTGAATTGAATTGAAATTGATGGTTTGATTTGAATTAAATTGGAAATTTGAAATTTTGAATTAAATTGGAAATAAATTTGTAAAATGTAAAGAATTAAATGAATGTTTCATGATTTCAAATGTATGATTTCAGAATGTTATGATTTTCAAAGTGTAATGATTTCAAGTATTTTGGTTTCGAAAGAGTTATAACTTTGAAAGTATTATGATTTTTGGAAGTGGATATAGGTTTGAGATGGAAATGATAAAGTATAAACTATTTTGATTTGAATATAGTTTGAAATAAAAATGATTTTGGTTTCGAAGTATAAACTATTTTGATTGAATAAATAGTTTTGAAATAAAAATGGTTTTGGTTTCGAGGCGTAAACTATTTTGAAAGGAATATAGTTTTGAAATGAAATGATTTGATCCTTTTGAAATATAAACTATTTTGAAATGACCACGGCGTTATAATAACGTTTGGTTATTAAAGAGACCGGGATCGGAAGTTGTCATACTCTCTGCCAACTCTGAAAACCACTTTAACAACGGTGTACGCGGTGGAGATTCCAGAATGAAGTAGCATGGTGGCGACGTTCTTGAGGTATATTACGTGGACCCAACTCCCGTGAGTTGGCATAAGGTGGCTAAAACAGGAGCGATCTCGGGCCAAAGGAGGTAGCACCTCTGGTCGGACACATTCCTTCGATACTATACTCTTACTGGTGATTGATTAGATGGTCATCCTCTGATTTTGATTGGGAGTGTGTTCCGAGGTGGGCGTATGTGGCTGCTGCGTTACCACCAGCCCGTGTGCGTAATTGGTATATCTACCCTGGCATTGCCTTGTGTGTCGTGTCACCTACCATACCGAGCCTTTACTACGAGTTTGTTTTTCTCCCGTAGCCTGTGTGGTATCCTCTGACAGTCACCCGGAGTGGAGATGGCATGATATTGGATGGACTACTGGGACTATTATGTGTGAAGGGTGATATGGGTAGCCCGGAACGCTATTTAAAAGTATGTTTATTTTACTGTAGACATTATTATATTAGCGCAATATTACTACATAGTAAATAGTTTAACGGATCCTTAAAGGATGGGCGATCCCAAGCATCCTTTAAGTTACTGATGCATTTTGTTACTGTTCACTTGAGTTTATTTACAGTTCATAAGTATTTATGTCCTGACTCGAGTGTTTTGTATTTTGCTTTACGCTCGAGTCAGATTGAGTGAGTTAGCATTCAAGATTCACCTTCGGAGTTGGAGCTTTCCTTGAAGATCCAGCCATCTATTTTGATTTCTGTATCCAGTGATTTCAGTGATGTATTCTGATTTGTACCTGATGTATCTTGTTACTTTTTGTTGTATCATGTTTAACTCTGTTGTATCTTATTTTTATATAGTAGCTTCATGAACTACTATTTCTTTTAAATTCCGCTGCATTATTAAATACCCTGTGTCTGTGATCTGTGATTATGTATTTACTGTATATTCTGAGATTTGCCAAATTTTATTTACAACGCGGTATTTTGAGCAATTCAAGTCCGACATGTGCGGATGCGAATGGTTGAAAATATCGGGTCGTTACACAATTCATTTCAAATGATTTTATAAAAATTTTGCACCACTTCCCCCGCATTTCCTATATCATACAAAAATGTGTGTACACAAGGAACAAAAAGAAAGTGCTGTCGAAATTTTTTGAACTACTTAAAATGAAATGATTTACGAAATGTAAATACTTTATAGTGTTTGTAACTTGTCCAATAGGGACAAATCCGATAGATATTATAACAGATGAATACGCATGTCCGTTTAGTAATAAAAACAAATATCCATATAACGATCATATACAATACTTCTCACACGAGGAGAAAAACTCTCTAAGGGGTTTATGAAAAATATGACACATTATGCACGTCTACTTTGTTCATAGATTATCAATATTAGCATTATATATCAATATTATGCACGATTAGTTAGTTGTACAACATATATTAACATTTGTACAATAGTTTATTTACATTATACTGTTCTATTAAATATATAATATATTATATGATTTTTTTACTATTTCGAATATATATATATATATTATTCATGTTTTATATAAACGATTAAGGGTTTAACTACGATTAATGTATTTTAAATAATGTTTTCGTAATTTTACAAACCATACACAAAATCATTCACATCAATCCTAACAAACCAAATGATAGCTCAAATACGAATATACACTAATCAAATTATTAATTAGTGTTTGGGACTTAGAAAATTACTAATTAGGGTATAGGGTTTATGTAAATAGAAGTAATCAAATTACTAATTAATTAATGCAAATAAACAATCAATCAGATACTATAAACAACTAGATTATCAGATAAACCCTAAATTACCAAATCAAAATCAATTAGGTCAAAAAAACAACCTGATTTGAAGATGAATGAAGATCCTAGAGACGTAGAGAGTGATGATTAATGATGTTGGAGATGCTCCAGATGGCTGCGGGTGCTCTCTGGCGTGGGGAGGAGATAAAGAAGGGGCGACTTTGGTAATTTAGGGGAAAGGAAGAAAATAAAAGCAGGTCTCGGGCTGAAATAGCAGAAATCGCATTTATTTCCAACGGCTATCGACGGCCACTAACGGCAAATATTGTGCCGGTTTTCGACGAAAAAGTCAACGGCAAAGTTATTTTAATTACAATTTAGCCACCAAAATGGCTAGCCCTCGGTAGCCGTCGGAAGATGCCGTCGGCAGCCGCCGAAAGTCCCCCGTCGCTATATACTATTGTTCTAGTAGTGTGATAAGAATGATATCGCAAATTTAAATTGGAAAAATTAGCGTAATAAATTCGGTATTCAATCTGCTCAAGTTAATTCAGATCTACTCACAAAATTGCCACTTAGTATGACTTAATGTTTAGTATATATGTATTTAAACAGAAAATTCTAATTAATGATTTAGAGTAAACTATTTACACATAATAACCAAAATGTCTCGAAATCAGTAGGAGCGATATTGAGTTTGTGAATCTGTGGATATGATCCAAGGAATGATAGAAAGTATCATTTTATAAGCACCGAATTGAACAAATATTTTGATAGAAATACCTGTGTTCATAAGAAAGAACGCTAAAAGGTACATTGATGTTCTTAAACTATAAGTAAACGGAACATTGTTGATTTTAATTATGTACTTGTGTCAAAATCAACCTTAGTTGTTTTAGTGCTCAATTTTTGGATCGTAAATGATGTTTTTTGAAGTGAGTATAAAAGATATCGAGAATGTCTCAAACAGATATGCAAAGACACTTTATTAAATTGTTTAATACACAACCTACGAGATGAGTTCCTTATTACATTGGCAATACGAATTATCATACATGTTATGTTGCCTACCATATCGTGATTTATTTATGTATTTGATATATGAAGCAAATATCGAATCCAAAATGGTAACACTAAATGGTTGCTTGAAATGTTCTCGTGTATTTATGAAATACTAGAGAATTGTTTACAGAAACGAAAACACCTTATGAAACAGTGTTCGGACTCAAACTTCATAAGTGATATTGGGTATAATATGTTGATAATAAATTCAAGTTAAGAATCTTATAGTTGGAAATGTTCCAAATGAAAGACCGTGGTTGATTCAATGAAAAAGGCTAAGTATATTGTTTAGAATAGCACCACAATAAAAGCAGTGTATATAAACATATAAGTCCTTAAATTTATAACTGAGCAGATTTCAAAAGTTGAGAATCTCATAACATTGTTATAGGATAAAAATGCTGCAATATAGTTCATAACAGAACTTAGAGCTTACTAGAATTCGAGAGATATACTCCGAATAATTCCATATGATAGAACAGTTTATCACTGTTGGAGAAAGTTGATTAACAGACTGGATAATTGAAACATAATAGCATACCCATGCATAGAGGGACCAACCGAGTTGGTTTTGAGAAAATCAATTGAAGAAGTTGGAATATGATTCCATAATTGATCTCAAGTGTAAGTTGGAGAATGATAGAGTTAGGTGTATGCCCCGGAGGCAATTATGTAATTTATTACACATATCTAACTTGTTGACCAATCTTATTTGAAATAAAGTGTTTTCTTTCTATTATATACTTGATATAATATGGTTGTATCAATCAATTAATTTAATTAACAGTATACTCAATAGAAAATCCATAAATGGTATGTTTTGTGATAGTAGTTATAAAGTGTTGTAACCATGAGTAATTTATCCCAATAATATTAAATATACCATTTTAAATGTTCTTAGTCAAGATGCATCGAGACTGGGTATCGATGTATCCATTAAGACTAGAGTACATAACGCTCTCCAAATGTTGGGAAGTGTATTACATATGACTACGGGGGCACCTAGGCCTTACTTACTAATAATTATTGGATAACTATAGATTGACTCATTCGACAGTTTTCTATTGGTTAATATAACTAAGGTTAAACAAAAAACATCGATGTGAATAATTTACATAGTTCTTTCGACTTGAGAATACTGTGAATCTTTAATATGAAAGTCCACTTTGATTACAGTCAAATCATGGCACAACGTCATCAAGTGACTATAGTTGGGTCGAGTGAAAGTATTAGAAGCGAAACACTATTCAAGAGATGTAACAACCTAAATTCCAAAGGGTTCGGATTTTTCGAAAAAATGCAAAAATCCAACCCACTGAAGCCCGAGTTGGGAATCTGATATCCTTGCAAATAGGCAAAGACAAATATACCGAAGTTCGAATAAATACCTCATAGTGGAACTGACTAAAATATAATAGTAAGTAAATACTCACCAAGGTAATAACACTTCTAAATAAGTGTCATAAAGATAGAAAGTGTGTTATCTACCTAACCTATAGGATATTATAAGGAGGGCGAAAGAACTAAAGCTCTGGTGGATGGACAAATTATACAATTCTAAGCTTAATTCTACAGATATCATTTTATTTTCATTTTCTGTTATATTAGGTTTACTGGGTTTGTAATACTCTCGCCTTTATGCGTGAATCGTACCCATCTGCTCCCTCTAGTAGATTAAAATCTAATAACTAATATATATGTAGCTATATGCCCAATGACCGCATCGGTCCTAGGTACACCCATAGTACCTTTCGTATCCTCCTCAAAAAGGACTCCATCATCTTGCTCCTAGAGCGTTCTGTAACTACATCTGTAAAAGCTAGCTTCGTGAGGTCTACAATACAGATGTTCCGACGCCTACTATGAAAATGTAAAACTGCATCTACACTGGCTTATACTAATGCTCGTACATCCACAATGTACCATCTAGTGCGTACTTTGAGGATGATACGTAATCGTTCTGTCTACTCCCTGAATCTCACCAACAAAGTCTACCTTGTATGGAACTCAGTCGAGGATTTTCTATATCTACAAAGGACTGCTTCGTTAGGCCTACAATACAGATTTCTACTTTGTTTGTCTCTTTTCTCATCATGACTATGTCCCCATGCAGCCGCCCCTCAACTAATCGAAAGACCTCTAAAGAGTTAAGGGGCTACCCCATAATTCAAACAATCTAAACATCCAATTGGTTACACCCCTAATCCAATGTCTCAATTGTGAAAGAATCATTTGCCTATTGGTTTAACTTTAGTCTTTCCCGAACTCGCTCGTGGTTGATGATGGCTTGATCTCTGCATGCGACTATCATTTTGGGTCTTGCCCATGGGTCCTGCCTACTAAAACCTACTCATAAGTCAAGGTACAATGTCGTACAAAAATCCTACTCCATTCATCAACCTTTTGACTTCCTACAAAGGTCCGCTTCGTTAGGCCTGCAATGCAAAAGCAGTCAAAGCATACTCTCTTGATGGAACACATACAGACCTGCCTCCAGGGGTGCAGATTCGTTAGGCCTACCCTAGAGGGCCATCCTGGAGTACCCTCACGTCTCATTGAAGTATCATACTTCCTTCTAGCCCAAAATAACTAAGTTGGACGTGCTTTTTCTGTATTGAAATCTGTGATGAACTGCTTCGTTAGGCTCTTCATCCTTTGGGCTGCTCCAAACGCATCTTACTATTTTATTAAAACATATGTCTAATCTTTTATTATGCTTTTAGTTTACTTTTATAATTCTGTTGGCTACTTATTTACCCTAATCAGCATAAGCTTGTCCATCCTTACCTAACTGTTGTGATACCATCAATTCCTGACTGAAAGGGAATGTTGATGGTATGGGCCTTTTTTCTATGTTTGTTTATTAACTTAGTGTAATTTTAAAATAAGCCTTTTCTATTATCTATAACTATAACCTATATTATAATTATACTACAATTGTTACTTCTATATTCTTTTATAATCTACATGTTATAAATATACTTGCGAGTGTCTCTTTCTATTCTAGTCCGTCTATCTTTTATTATGATATTGAATTCTCTTTAGTTCTCTTATATTATATGACAAATCTTGGCTTGGGACTATGTCTGACTGTCACAAATTTACTTATCATAATAACTGCTTTACTTTTATTCTACTATCTGCGTAGTAAATGTAGACCTAGGCACATTTCTGTTTATTGTTTCTAGTCTTGTCAAATAATTAACTTGATTTCTTCTTTAACTTCTTTAACTCTTCACTTTGTTTTCTTTTATTCTAGGAAGTAGTTCTATTCTATTTGGTTGGTTACAAAAACTATGCTAAAAACCCATTTTCATATTTTAAATATTAAATAATGCTATAAACATTAACTCGTAATTGTAAGATATTTCTTTTTATTTTTCTTTAATGTTGGGTAATGCAAAATACAAAAATGCCTCTATTTTACACTAATTCCCTTTTTCTTTCTTTTATTCTTGCAGTTACGTTTATCGTTATCTTTTAAATATTAAACTATGAAAATGTATTTTCTTTTCTAAACCAACCAATTAATCTATCACTAACTTCCAAATCAACTTATTGGATTTCCCTCTTTCTAATTTATTTCTTCCGTTTTAGCATAATTTACTGTAAATTTCTTGCTTTTAAGCTTAAGCCTTTCTCTATAACTGTTAAGCCTATTATTTAGATTTAATTGGATTCCTTTCTTTCTTTTACATATAAATAATAGTTAAATATAAGTTCTCTTATAAAATTTATAGTTTCAACATAACTAATTAATAGAACTAATTACTAAAAATAAATGCTCAATTAAATATTTAATGGGAATCTAACGATAATATATCATAAACGTAAAAGGTATATAATTTAAATCCACTCACTAGTCGTCCTTAGCTTTGCTCCTTGGTCTTAGCTGTGCTCCACGACCTTCCTGAATCCCCTTCTAAGGTGTATAATATTTTTATTAAGAAGATCTTCTCCGTCGAAATATTTTCTATTTAAGGTCAGCCTCAAAGCAATGAACCCAATTGGGAGAAAATCTGATTATGAGAGAGTTGCTAGGCCTAGGGTCCTATTTATAGTGGTGTTTGGAGATCTCATACCATGATTTTAAGATTGAATCTGGTGCAACCATGTTACAGGCTTGGTGTGAATCGTTGGATTTAGAAAACAACGCTCAAGATTGCATGAAAAATCAAATTATTCGTTCTAATTAATTTCCATCAATCGCAAATTTAATTCCCTTTACAACACATGTTTTTTTTAAATTCAAATGTTGCTAATTAATGTAAATTAATTTCCTTTAATTACTGATTTGATTAACATTGTCCACTAATGTTAATTAATCATCTCCAATTGCTGATGTCAATTAATTTCCTTTATGACATGCGTCTATTTTAAAATTCAAACATGCATTGTTTCTGGAATTTAAATGCGCATATATATTGATAAACAAATATATTCATGTACATTTACACGTATAATTATTCTTCGATACGGAACTTCAAATGTCAATTACTTTTTCATACGAAGTCCGTTCGAGGCATATTATATATGTATATTAATCAGAAAATCGCCACGAACACAATGGTATAAGTTTCGAGGCCACATTCTGATAATTCAAAAAATGCTCATTTTCACTGCTTATAAGTATTTTGGTTGTTTAATTATCTAAAATTGCAGGGTGTTACAAGAGGGGATTCGACTCCTATGTTATGTGGGGTTGGTATCACGGTCAACTTAAGTCAACTCAAAATCAAAATCTTTAGCCAAAGAAGTTTGGTCAATAATAATTGTTATTATTGAATCAAGGACTTTGTGTTTGGATATAGAGTTGAATGTGGACAATATTGTAATTTTGAGCACTACAAATTCAATAAGTCCAAAGTGATATAGTTTGACGAAGAGAATTGGTGAAAATAATTGTCACAACTGGATAACGCATAATAAAGTGAAATTTGACTTTACGGAAGCCGAGTAAGCGATAAATATGGTCGTAAAGTCACACCACCTACTAAGTAAAGTATGAAAGTTAACATTTGAATAGTTCGATGTTCACCACTGATAGAATTTACACCCAAGAATCACATAACCAAAAAGATAAATTCTATTTGAACCAAACAATTTAATTAATTTATAATCGTTATAAATTAATTAAATTAGTTAATATTTATGAAATTGTTAATTATGAAATTTGGATACATTATAATAAAAAGTATACTTGTGGTGCACAAAAAACGCTACCAAAACTTATGGATCATTTTAATGAACGCCGCGGTAAAGCCCGCAACTAAAAATCCATGAATTTTTCTTGCATTTATTTCAACTATAAATCCTTTTTTTGCATTTTTATCATATGCAACAATAAATATTTTTAGCATTTTAAAAACGACAGTAAAAGTTTTTTCGGTGCTACTATAAAGTTTTCAACTTTACCCCCGCTTCACGGTTGCATTTACTCAATGCCACTATATGTATTTCTATAGCTTTTTGAAACACACTAAAAATTGTTGATTATTTTCTAGCATTTTTTCATGCCATATTCCATGTTAATGGTCTATTTTGTTTCTGCTATATCAATCAATAATCACTTACATATATAATAATCACATTCAAATGATTAAAAAATACATTAACCATACAATCAAATAAAATATTCATAACCATTCCGATACAGTAGTTTCTCGACAAAATGACCAAACTCGCATATAACAACCATTTATGAATTTACACACCTAGTACTAATAAAATGTTATACCTGTTAGCACCAAAATTGGTCACTAACACCCTTAGAAAGATTGTGTAGAGAGATTAACGAAGAAAGTAAATTAAAACAGAGAGCAATACATAGATTTCAATGCAGAGAACAAGAACACCAAATTTATAGTGGTTCGGCGTAACTGCCTACGTCCACTTTAAAGTTGATTTCTACTTATTTCCTTGATAGTTGATTACAGATACAATCCGTTTCTAATTACTTGAATACAATTGCAAAGTAAAAGATTAAGTCTTGAGTGAGTATTGAATGCGACAGAGATTCCCCTGTGTTTCCAAAAAACTGATCCTTTTTACTGTGCCCTTGCCTCTCTATTTATAGACGAAGGTGGGTTGGACTTCCTTAGTGGGCCTGGTAGGTGGATATCACGGCCTAAATGGAGTAAAATCTATGTGCCGAACCGAACATGCCGAACGGCCAAATGCCGAACCATCATTTTCATGCCGAATGATACGGTGTTGTGTGGGAAGAGTAGGCCGAGCAATAATCGAAGTTGGTCGAGATTGAAAGAATGCCGAACAATCTTTGGTTGTCGAACGTTCTTGGGAGGCCGAACAATCTCTGGATGCGAACGATCTTACGCCGAGTGTCCTTGGTATGCCAAACGTTCTCGGGAGGCCGAACAATCTCTGGATGCCGAACGATCTTATGCCGAGCGTCCTTGGTATGCCGAACGTTCATGGATGTCGAACGATATACAATGCCGGACGTTTCTTAATGCCGAACGCTTCTGGATGTCGAACGCTCCTTCATGCCGAGCGTTTCTCTGAGGCCGAACGGTCTTGACTGCCGAATGACCCTGACTGCCGAACGATTCCTTGTGCCAAACGATACATATATTGCCGAGCAGTGTGCCAATGCCGAGTACTTAGTTGCCTGGTCAAATCCCCAGGAAACACTTGCCCCCCGAAGTGTATCGCGTGACCGAACGTGATACACTTTGAACTACAAGTCCTTTGTGCTTCGCTTCGAACCATGGCCCATTACTCTTGGAGGTTGTTTTCTTGTGAGTATCGGGTAAGATGGTGTGTGCCGATCGTAATGCGAATGCCGAATGATACAACCGAAGACGGACAACCCATGTACGCCGAACGAAATGAAAGCCGATGCCGAACGATGCTGCCTTGACCGATTACCGGTCATTGTCGCTTCGACTTCTTCTTCCCTATAAAGGTCATCACACTCCATCTCCTTCTCTTTCCACTTTTTTACCTCCGCTACCTTGTACTTGCTAACCTCGCCAGTTCACGGCCTCCCAAGATTCAACAATCCTTTCCAAGTCTCGATCTACTAACTAGGTATCGATTCTTCTATCTAAATCCTTTCCATAACTAAAGAGTTTTTACGCTCAAGTTCATAGATTGGAACCGTAGTCGATAGGTGTTGAAAGAGTCGAGCCTTGATTTAAGATATTTTTAGAGTTTTTAGAGTTAAATGATGAGGAGGAAAGGAGGAGTAACTAGAGATGAGCGTACAAGGGATCTGTTGGGAGTTGTATTGTGGTTCGGTACGGTTCCCTTGTGTCGAACGAGATTGGAGGAGAAAAGAATAGAGGGGGAGTAGGAAGTGGTTAGGATGCCGAATGGCATGGACTGGCATGACTCGCCGAACGATCTGTCCTTGTTGTTCGGCGTGGATGGAGGAAGAGAGGAAAAAATGAAACCGTAGTTAAGGACGGAGTGTCGAGCGTTGGGGCTCGGCGTAACTTTTTGGTTTGGCATGACTCATCACATGCCGAGCAGTGGGATGGAGGGTTAGGGAGGAAGTATGAATTAGGTAGGATGCCGAATGTTACTTTGGCCGAGCAGAACATAGGCCGGTCGTTACTTAGGCCGAACGATAGCTTGTCCGGTCCACAGTTAAGCCGAACAACATTTAGACCAACCAATCATGACTGCCGACCCATATCCCAGCCGAACAACACTCAAGCCGAACAATTATAAATGCCGAACCATATTTTATAGGTCGAACACCTATGGATGCCAAACCACTTTTTAGCCGAACAGAACTTAGGCCGAATGATCATTTGCCTTGCCTAATCATATAACAAAACAAGGACAGAGACTCCAGCATACTAGCATATTGAACTGATTCGGACTGATAACTTAAATTGACAAGAACAAATAAAAGCTTTTAACTCGTAGTGCCAATGTCCGAATCCAAAATTGAAAGCATTGCAAGGCTGATTTTCGGAGACGTTCAGCGATGACGGTCTTCGAAGGCGACAGTCTCAAGCTCGACTTTATATCATTAATTCCGTGACTCATAATCTCTCAGCACTTACAGATGAATGATTGCACTAGTTCACACACCACACGGGGGGAATTCTTGTGTTTTTAATTCTGACGTTGATTGTTTTTCGGGTATAGTTCAATTAGGTACTCTGCAGGATTCAATATTTATTGAAAATATTTAAGAGATCTAGCTCCGCCACGATTTCAGACAGACCGGGACCGTCCACCCAACAAAAAGTCTTGGATGTTTCAAATCCATCAACCTCCCCTGCACATAACTTAGCTCCCAACGCTTTGGAGGAAGCAATTCTCTTGGATAACCCTGTTGATTCACAGGCTTCGAAGGTCAATGAAGTTGCACTCCGACGAATATGCTCCACCCATGGGATCCCTTTTGACGACGTGTTGGTTCCCTCGGGGCACGATCGTCCACATTTGCCCCCAGTTGGATACACGGCGTGTAATAAATTCATGTGTTGGGTTGGCAGCGTGCCACCGTTTAGTTTATTTCTTCGAGATGTGCTGCAATACATTGACACTGCCCCGTCGCAATTGCACCCAAATGACCACGCATTTATCTACGGTACCTACATCCTCTTCATGACCGTCCTCTCTAGGCCCCCAACTTCGGGCGACATCAGAATATTTATATGATCAAGAAGCGAGGAGATAGCCTCTCTTACATGTTTCTCGAGCCCCATCACAAATGCCAAATCTTAACTGGGGCATGGAGCAAATTTGCCCTGTACAAACAGGAATGGTTCTACATGCGTTGCCCTCCTGGTTTCGCGAGGAGATGGTTGGAAGGAAGTAAGTCTTTCCTTTGGATCGATATTCATACTTGGTCAAAGCCACGCCTTTTCTAATTCTTTTTTCATCTTCTTAAGTATTAATCCATGCCTTGACGATCGCGGGTATTCTGATGCCGTCGAAGCCAATAGAGCTCTCCCTGCCGAGGAATGGGACATCCGAACCCTCATTTCAAATGAGTCACTATCGAGGTTCGGACTGTTAGCAGAAGGTCGTCGGATAAGTCTTCCTGAGGGCATCTCCGTACCCAGGACCGCATCCGGTAAGGGGAAAAAATTAGCTGAGTCATTAGCACGTCATACTCCAGACGCACCAGAAGAGGGGGAAACTCAAGGGAACGAGACACCCGAAGCACAAGGTGAGAACTTAGATCCCGCTCAGGATCCGATAGTCGAAGTGCACGATATCGAAACGTCATCTTCCCCTTCAAAGAGGAAAAAGGGATTGACGTAAAAGATTAGGAAGGAGAAGGTTGGCGGAACTTCAAAAGTTACGCTCATTTCAACGGAGAAAGAGGCCTCTTCACAGCATGTAGAAAGTTCTTTAAAGGGCCTATCGAACCTCTCAATTCCCGATGACCTGCTCAATTATGACTTTGACGATCCGAAAGCATTTCAACTTCACTCGTCCATCAGAGGCGATGCGGGCGCTCTTGCCCAGAGTCAGGGAGAGAAAACTCCCATTAATAAAGCAACTGGTCCGTCGGGGGGAAACACTGGGACACACACATGCACTTGCACTTCACTTTGCGCTTTAATTCTCGTTGTCACACTTCGTATTGCTAACTCTTTCTCAAATTTCATACAGGTGGCATGGGACGTACACACGACATTGATCGCCTCCGTGGGTCATCTGTTTTCTATCACTCCGGGTGTGATTCAGGTTCCGGGAGACGTCGGGACAGAGACGATGATGGCGATATGGATTATCATTCCCGAGACCCATCATCTCGGAAGAAAACATACTATCAGCCCAAGTACCACCATCATCCCTCTTCTCATACGGAACCAAGCAAAGACAAGCGCGGCCATAAGGGGTTGCAATCTGATGTCCCCTGGGATCAACACTCTGACACCTCTACCACTCAACAGTCCCGAGATCCTCACAGGAGGGCTGAACTTTCTAAACCGTCTCCTCCTGCTCCTACAAGAGATCCAACCGTGTCGGAGAGGCTGGCCGAGCTTAAGGATAAATTTCCAAAAATCTGCTTTGATGGTCTGAAATTCCTCCCGGCGATTCATCCTATTCCTGGACTTGTCAAGCAGAGCGCCATCGCCTGTACCAACGACGTCTGTGTTCAGCATGACGCGTTTGTTCATTTGGCTGAAAAACTTTCTGAAGTCTCAATGGAGCGCCAACACGAGATCGATCGCCTAAAGCTCGAGGCTATCCATGATAGAGATATCATTACGGATCAGAACGAAGATCTTGCATCTTATAGATCCATCTTGAGGCTGCCCGGCAGAGTGCTCAAGATACTGCCGAAGCCGTGACTCGTCTGGAATCAACACATAAAAAAGAGATCGACGAGGCAGTACAACACCGCGGGGCCTTAGCACTAGAGAAGGACTCGGTCCAAAAAGAGAGGGACGCATTTAGCCTCCGAGTCAAGGAACTTGAGGATCTGCTCCATAGGGAGAAAGAAGAGAAAACGGCTGTCCAAGAAGAGTCACAACGATACTGTGACGAAATTCTCGCTACTCGACTCTTAAAAGAAAAACTTATGGTCGAGCTTTCCAAAGTTGAGGCGATAAGGAGTGAAGCCCGTAAAGAGGGCAAGAAGATAGCGTCTGTGGACATTGACTCCCGTCTTGAGGCGGCTAGAGAAGAAGGCATGGAAGAGGTCAAGAGCATGTTTGACCCGCTAATCGCTGAATTCAATGCCCACGTCCTCATGCATCAAGACTTGACTTTTCTGGACGAGGGCTATCTTGAATCTTTAGCCGAGGCATTGGAGGCCTTGATAGAAATCAGGAGGGCCAAGCACGGTACTGAAGAGATTGATGAGAGGGCCTTGATAAAAGAATTCCTCAAGGGAAATGAGCCTTCGGACTTGTCTACAGCTAAAGCTATATATGGCAAAGGCTCCCCCTCAAAGAAAGGGAAAGAAGTTATTACTGGTCTGTCCGGGGTCGTGCCTCTAGCTCATGTACCTACTCGATCGGTCCGATCGGCCCGATCCATTTGAGCAGCATATCGATTACAATTCGGAGGACCCCGGTCTTGGCGTCCATATTCTGTCTCCTATTCCAAAGGGTGAGACCCCCTTGACAGCTGAGAGCCTGCCGGAACTTGGTAGATAACCCTTCACTTTAAGATTTCAAAAGTCGTCATTCTTTATGAAGGACTATCGTATTCTAATGCTTGTTTTTCATGATTTTGGTCAGGTCGTTCTGATCCTGGGCCCACTCGGAGGAGTGATGTCGCCAAGGAGGTGGAGGAAAAGATAGGTGAGGCCACTCAGGCAGGAGAGGCTCCCGGGCCAGATGCTTAGGTGATTGGAGCGCTGGATGAAGACAAATCTGAGACTTCTTCTCCCATCGAGGGGAGATATGAAGTAGAGATAATCAGGCGCCTCCAAACACACGTCTTGAGTTGAGTATGTAGGAGCGGTTCGAGAAGGAGAAGAGAGAGACGGGCGAGATCAAGGTCGAGCCTCGGGTTGTGGACCCAGACGACCCTTTGAATAAGCCGTTGAAGGCCATTCTCCATGGCAGGTCCAAGCCCGTGGATGTTCCCCGTACTTCTTCCGCTGCTACCCCTCCATCAAAGAAGAGTACCAAGGGTAAACACACAGGGAGGAGCCGTCCGAGAAGACAACGGAGGTAAAGAAGTTGAAGAAGCACAAGAAGTGACCATTACTTCCGTTCAACGAGAATTAGTCAAAGTTATGTAATTATATTCATCTACTTCCATAGTCTTTGTAAATAGATTGTCGACTCCGAACTTTGGAGGGCTTGTAGTAGAAACTTTTTCTGAATAAAGCTTAGTTCCTTTTTTTGTCTTTCAAATGGCTCTTGTCATTCCACTTTTGTATGATTGTGATTTAAATCCAAGCTGTTGTGAATAACATGGACTTCTCGGTTTACCTTCATATAGCTCGGAGATTCTTCGAGAGTTGTTCGTTTTTCCTCCCGCGCTTCAAGCACTTAGAATATTTTTTAGTCCGCACATCGAGGACTTAGGCTACTCCAGTCCGCGCTCTGGGGACTTAGAGATTTAAGTCATTTATACCCGAGTCCACGCTCCAGAGACTTAGAGTGCTCCAGTCCGCATTCCGGGGACTTGGAGATTTTGAGTCGTTTATACTCGAGTCCATGCTCCAGGGACTTAGAGTACTCCAGTCCGCACTCTGGGCACTTAGAGATTTTGAGTCGTTTATACTCGAGTCTGCGCTCCGGGGACTTAGAGTACTCTGGCCCGCACTCTGGGGAATTGGAGATTTTGAGTCGTTTATACTCGAGGCCACGCTCCAGTGACTTAGAGTACTCCAATCCGCACTCTGCGGATTTGGAGATTTTGAGTCGTTTATACTCAAGTCCATGCTCCGGGGACTTAGAGTGCTCCAGTCCGCACTCTGGGGACTTGGAGATTTTTAGTCGTTTATGCTCGAGTTCGCGTTCCGAGGACTTAGAGTACTCCAGTCCGCACTCTGGAGACTTGGAGATTTTGAGTCGTTTATACTCGAGTCCACGCTCCGGGGACTTAGAGTACTCCAGTCCGCACTCTGGGGACTTGGAGATTTTGAGTCGTTTATACTCGAGTCCGCGCTCCGGGGACTTAGAGTACTCCAGTCCGCACTCTGGAGGCTTGGAGATTTTGAGTCGTTTATACTCGAGTCCAAGCACCGGGGACTTAGTGTACTTCAGTCCGCACTCTAGGGACTTGGAAATTTTGAGTCGTTTATACTCGAGTTCACGCTCCAAGGACATAGAGTACTCCAGTCCGCACTCTGGGAACTTGGGAGATTTTGAGTCGTTTATACTCGAGTCCGCGCTACGGGACTTAGAGTACTCCAGTCCGCACTCTGGGGACTTGGAGATTTTGAGTCGTTTATACTGGAGTCCACGCTCTGGGGACTTAAAGTACTCCAGTCCGCACTCTAGGGACTTGGAGATTTTGAGTCGTTTATATTCGAGTCCATGCTCCGGGGACTTGGAGATTTTGAGTCGTTTATACCCGAGTCCGCACTCCGGGGACTTAGAGTACTCCAATCCGCACTTTGGGGACTTGGAAATTTTGAGTCGTTTATGCTCGAGTCCACGCTCCGGGGACTTAGAGTACTCCAGTCTGCACTCTGGGGACTTGGAGATTTTGAGTCGTTTGGATGTGTTCGTACATCGGCCAAAATAATATAATTTCATTTGCCTGTCACATGATCATCATATGTAGAAACATTAGTAATTCACGGAAAAGATGGCTTCAAGCCTTTATTAATGAAAGCAAGCTAAATTGTCTTACTACATGCCAAGAACTAGAAATAAAAGCGTACTGGAAACAAATGCAACTAATACATGAAAGAAATAGACTAAGTATAATAATGCCGCAAGTGCTCGCTGTTCCATGCTTGGGGGAATGTCGCACCATCGACGGTCGCTAGCTTGAAAGTTCCTTCTCCAAGCTTTCGTTCGATGACGTATGGACCTTCCCTTGCAGGATTCATATGAGATGGGATCGGAAAAATTCATTTCAAAACGAGGTCTCCCACACCAAAAATTCTTGGTCGGACCTTTTCGTTATAATATTTAGTGACTCTTTGTTTGTATGCGGCCGCTCTCAAATTGGCTTCTTCGCGTTTTTCGTCGATGAAGTCCAACGATTCCAGTAAAAGATTTTGGTTCGACTCGGGGTCGTAATAAGTTACCCGATGTGATGGAACTTCAAGTTCCACAGGTATGACAGCTTCCGTTCCATATGCCAATGCGAATGGAGTGTGACCAGTTGCGGTCTTGTGGGTGGTCATGTAGGCCCAAAGTGCCGTTGGAAATTCATCCACACACTTGCCTCTAGCCTTTTCCAGACGCTTCTTTAATATGGACTTGATTATCTTGTTTACGGCTTCCACTTGTCCGTTAGCTTTCGGGTGAGTAACCGCTGCGAACTTCTTCTCAATGCAATATTTCTGACAAAATTCTTTGAACTCCTTACTTTCGAGTTGAGTCTCATTGTCTGTAATGATGGTCTGTGGAAGGCCGAAACGGCATATGATATTTTGTACGACGAAATTAATGACCTTCTTGGTAGTGATTGTGGCCAGAGGCTTTGCTTCTGCCTATTTGGTGAAGTAGTCGACCGCAACTATTGCATATTTCGCTCCACCTTTGGCTATGGGTAACGAACCAACTAGGTCAATTCCCCACATTGCAAATGGCTAGGGACTAACCATTTGCGTGAGTTCCGTCGACGGAGCTCTCGGGATTTTCGCATATATCTGGCATTTATCACATCTTCTTCCATAGTCTGCAGCATCCCGATTTACAATTGGCCAGTAGTATTCGTAATGGAGGACCTTCTTTGCTAATGTCTGCCCCCCAGTATGGTCGCCGCACTCTCCTTCATGGACTTCCTTTAGGACTCGTTTTATATCATCATGGGCAATGCATTGGAGTAATGGGGTCGAGAATCCCCTCCGATACATTATTCCATCATGTATTACATGCCGAGAAGCTTACGAAGGACTTGTCGTCTTTCGCTCCTTCTTTCAGGTAAGATCTCGAATAGCAAGTACTGCTTGACTAGGGTCATCCACAATTCCTTCTCGATTTCTGTTTCTAACACGAAATCTACCTCCATCATATCTATACTCAGAGCATTGAGGGTCTCAACAGGAAATAATCCCATTTGCTTTGCATCGCCTGTGCTCGTGAATTTTGCCAATGAATCGGCTGCTCTGTTTTGCTCACGCGGGACATGTGAGATATCATAATACTCGAGATTCGCTAGCAGCTCCTGAACTCAAACCAAATATAGGGCAAGTCTCTGCCCCTTGCTTGGTAGTCTCCTCGCACTTGGTACACCACCAGCTGCGAGTCGCTGAAGATTTCAGCCAATTTTACTACCATTTCTTTGATAAGTCTTAAGCCGGCGATTAACACTTCATATTCGGCTTCGTTATTCGTTGCTATGAATTCGAGCTTCAAAGCGTAGCAAACTGATAGGTTCTTAGGAGTTACAAGAACTATGCCAACCCCCGAACAACGGTCGTTAGATGCCCTATCAGTGTACATCTTCCATCGAACGGGAAGTATGATAGTGTGGTCGTTTGGTTCGTCTGCCATACTAAATTCAGCAATGAAGTCAGCTAGCGCTTGTCCTTGTATGGCCCTTCGCGGCAGGTAGGTAATGTTGAACTGAATTAACTCAATATTCCATTTTAACATCCTTTCAGAAGTTTCCGGTCGTTGGAGTATCTGTCGCAAAGGTTGATCAGTATAAACACCGATTGAGGGTGCCTAAAAATAAGGACGAAGCTTGTGTGATGCAACCACCAAACAATATGCTAGTTTTTCAATCTTTGGATAATTTCTTTCTGCCCCCGTCAAGCGTTTACTAAAATAGTAAACTGGCTTTTGAACCCGGTCTTCCTCGCGAACCAAGGCTGTACTGATAGCGTGCTGAGATACAGCCAAGTATACGTACAACATTTTGTGGTCTATTGGTTTTGACAATACCGGGGGACTTTCTAAGTGCCCTACAGGAGCTCGGAATGCTTCCTCACAGTCGGATGTCCATTCGAAATTCCTCTTTCCTTTCTTTGTAACATCGAAGAAAGGAATACACTTGTCTGTGGCCCTGGATATGAATCGGCTTAGCGCGGCCACCTTTCCATTCAAGCTTTGCACTTGTTTTATGGTTCTGGGCACTTGTATATCTCGGATAGCCTGAATCCTCTTCGGGTTTGCCTCGATTCCCCACGCATTCACAATGAAACCCATAAACTTTCCTGATGCTACGCCGAATGAACACTTCAAAGGATTGATCTTCATTCCATAATGCCTGAGTATGTCAAACATCTCCGCTAAATCTCGGATGTGGTCGTTTGACTGCTGTGATTTTATGAGCATGTCATCCATATAGACTTCCATCGTTCTACCAATCTGATTTTTGAACATCCGATTCATCAGACGCTGATAAGTTGCTCCTGCATTCTTCAATCCAAAGGGCATCACTACATAGCAATACAACCCAACGTTTGTGACAAAACTGGTATGTTCTTGATCTGGGAGGTGCATCGGGATTTGATTATATCTAGAGAATGCATCCATAAATGATAGCAACTCATTTCCAGCAGTTGAATCGACCAGCTGGTCAATCCTAGGCAACGGGAAACTATCATTCGGGCATGCTTTGTTTAAATCAGAATAATCAACACAAGTTCTCCATTTTCCATTCGCTTTCTTCACTAGCACCGGGTAAGATACCCATTCAGGATAGAGGGCGTCGTGAACAAACCCATTGGCTCTGAATTTTTCAACCTCCTCTTTGAGAGCCGCAGACCTCTCCGGGTCCATGCCTCTCCTTTTCTGTTTTATGGGAACATATTTTGGGTCTATGTTCAACATATGACTCGCAACTGTTGGAGAAATCCCACACATATCAGAGTGTGTCCAACCGAAAACATCAAGATTCGCTCGGAGGAAGTCAGTGAGGTTCTCGGCCACCACAGGGTCGAGTTGTGATCCAATCTTAAGAATTCGTGAGGGGTCATCTCGTGCTGACTGGGATGTCAACTGTTAGTTCAGCCGGTGCTGCATTCGTTTCCCTGGGTCCCCCATCATCATCTCTCGGATCCATGTCTCTATAGATCCGAGAATGTTGCCCGAGCCAGGGCTCAGGCGCTAGTTGTCAATCGTCGAAATTTTACATGCGGACGGAGCTGTCCGCAACCTTTCCTTTCTCTCTACGCCGAGCCTCTCTTAGCTCATCCACATAGCATGCACGTACGGTCGCCTGATCGCCGTGTACCACCCCACACCTCCGTCTGTTGGAAATTTTAACGTCAGACGCCAAGGAGCCAATGCTGCCCTAAATTCTGCCAGGCTGGACGTCCTAGAAACACGTTATATGGAGTGTCAACGTCCAACACTATGAACGGTAGGATTCACACCCTCCTACGCTCGCCTTGCCCCAGTTCAACTGGTAACTCCGCATATCACACTACACCCGTTGCTGCGCCGTCAAAGCCATGAATTCTGGCTTTAGACGGTTTCAAATCCTTAGTCTCCAGCTTCATTTGGTCGTATGCCTTCTTAAAGATGATATTAACGGAACTTCCACAATCAATTAGGATTCTCTTCACGAACGCCGACCCTATTGTTGCAGATATGACCATCGGGTCGATGGTAGGAGCCTCCACCTTATCCGCATCTCTGCTCCTGAATACAATATCATCATTCATCGTGCGATGCTACTTTGCAGGAGTCCCATCCTCCACATTCGAACAAAACTCATACTCCGCATGTCTTAAAGAGTTGGCATATTGCTCCATCTCCTACCAATTTTTATCTACAGGATGAGGTCCGTCGGCAATCGTGTTAATAACCAATCTACCCACAATTCGAGCAGGTTGTTCTGGTTGGCGTGGAGCTGGCCCGCTTTCGGGGTCCGACGTCTCTTGACTTCCGTCTTGCGGGGTGACAAACTCTTGCATCTTCTTCTATCTAATCAACTTTTCTATAGCGTCATGGAGGTGTCTACACTCTTCTGTGTTGTGCCCATAAGACTCGTGAAAGCGGCAATACTTCCCAGTCCGCCTCTGTTCCTCCGTTGATTCCTTTGGGCGTGGTTTTCTATATTGAAAAGTGTTGCAAGTCGACAAATAGATATTTTCAATAGATGCGTTGAGCGGGGTGTATTCATTGTAGGTCGGGATCCTTGACCTCCATTTCCCCGTCTCTCTTTTCTTTCCGGGATTTCGACCTTCAGATCCTTTAGTCTGCCCAGGCTTGTTTTGGGGGTTGACTTGAGCTTTTCTCGAATTATCGCCGGTTTGTTTCATGGCGATGTTACTTTTCACAGTCTCCTGAGCAGACCCTGGTGCCTTGTCTCGTCTTGTCCATCGAGCTTCCTCCCTTCTTATGAACTGATGAGCTTTCGAATAAAAATGCTCCAGCGTGGCTGGGGGCTTTCCCGCCAACCAATCTTCAAATTTTGAGTCTGGATCCACTCCCCGCATTACCGTCATCAAAATTGTGTGGTCGTTTGGATTGCTCACTTCGGTAGCCGCAACATGAAATCTCTGCAAATATGCTTTCAACGACTCTCCCGGAGCTTGGATGATGCTTGATAAGGACATCACATCCTTTGGACGAGTGGTGTGTATCCCGAATTGTTCTATGAATTTCATCGCCAATTCGTCAAAGCTGGATATAGATCGTGGAGGAAGTCGAGTAAACCACATGGTGGCAATTCCGGACAGAGTGATTGGGAAGCACCTACACTTGGTTGCATCATTAGCTCTTGTAGAATCCATCATCCATCCGTACCTCTTCACATGCTGCCTGGAATCAGTCTTTCCTTCGTAGGCTGGGATGGTCGACATATTGAACTTCTTGGGGTACTCAGCCTGTAGGATACCATCTGTAAAGGGAGTATGGTTTCTGGACACTCCTTATTCTCCATTGGTCAAGCCTTGATTCTCTTTCATCAACTGCCTGACCATAGCTATTAAGTCTGGAGTTTGTATGGAGGATGGAATGTTGGGTTCCGTTCCACGGTACCGTGTGGGTTGATGTCCCGCCTGATTTGGGTCTTGGAGATCCGGGTGTCCAGTCTCTTCACGGGCTTGATCCTTAATCTATATGTGGCATCCTCCTGTGCACCTTCATGCTTACGACGTCTATGCCTAGGAGGTTCATTAGCTGAGGTTGAACTATCAAATTTAGAATAACGGGCAGGGTTACCTCCAGCATTTTGACGCTGCCGCTGAGTGAACTAAGCCATGAGATTAGTGTTGGCTTGAATCTGCTCAACGAGTTTCCTTCTACTTTCCTTGAGTTCTCTTATCAGGTCGATGAACTCTGCTCGGAAAACGACTTCCGCTTGGTTTTGGGTGGAGGGCCCTGCACCTCGAGTTGCTTGCGGATTTCTAGATCTAACTTGTTGTACGCTAACAGTTTCGTCGGCATCTGCGTTGTGGGAGCCAATCTAGTTCGTGGTCTTTCCATGGTAGAGTTGTTGGTTGTAACTCTGGATAGAATCAGCAGATGCCTCTCCCTTGGAGGATTTATGCAATCCAATAGCTACAAAGCAGATCCTAACAGCCTGAGAATTCAATTCTCAATGAAAGCACCAAAATGTTAGCACCAAAATTGGTCACTAACACCCTTAGAAAGATTGTGTAGAGAGATTAATGAAGAAAGGAAATTAAAACAGAGAGCAATATATAGATTTCAATGTAGAGAACAAGAACATCAAATTTATAGTGGTTCGCGTAACTGCCTACGTCCACTTTGAAGTTGATTTCTACTTATTTCCTTGATAGTTGATTACAGATACAATCCGTTTCTAATTACTTGAATACAATTGCAAAGTAAAAGATTAAGTCTTGAGTGAGTATTGAATGCGGTAGAGATTCCCCAGTGTTCCCAAAAAACTGATCCTTTTCACTGTGCCCATGCCTCTCTATTTATAGGCGAAGGTGGGTTGGACTTTCCTGGTGGGCCTGGTTGCTGGATATCACGGCCCAAATGGAGTAAACTCTGTGTGCCGAACCAAACATGCCAAACGGCCAAATGCCGAACCTTCATTTTCATGCCGAATGATGTGGTGTTGCATGGGAAGAGTAGGCCGAGCAATAATCGAAGCCGGTCGAGATTGAAAGAATGCCGAACAATCTTTGGTTGCCAAACATTCTCGGGAGGCCGAACAATCTTTGGATGCCGAACGATCTTATGTCGAGCGTCCTTGATATGCCGAACGTTCTCGGGAGGCCGAATAATCTCTGGATGTCGAACGATCTTATGTCAAGCGTCCTTGGTATGCCGAACGTTCATGGATGTCAAACGATATACAATGCCGAACGTTTATGAATGCCGAACGCTTCTGGATGCTGAATGCTCCTTCATGCCGACCGTTTCTTCATGCCGACCGTTTCTCTGAGGCCGAACGCTCTTGACTGCTGAATGACCCTGACTGCCGAACGATTTCTTGTGTCGAACGATAACTTTGCCGAACGATACATATATTGCCGAGCAGTGTGCCAATGCCAAGTACTTAGTTGCCTAGTCAAATGCCTAGGAAGCAATACCTAACTAGTGCTAACAAATTGCTTGATTACCCTTGATTCTCTGATGCATACAATAGTGAAAGCTAGCACCATAAAAGTACAAGCTTGCTCTCTTCAAAAGTCTAATGCCATAAAAGTCTAACCTTGCTCTCTTCGAAAGTCCAATGTCTGCACAAGTGAAAACACAACATATAGTCAAACAATTATATTAATTCGTAGGACTTCAAATCTGATATCAAACAAGGAAGTCTTGTATGACACAATTAAAAACAATCAAATTATAATGCACTATGCACTTAATTATATTATTATTGCTGTTGTTGTTGTTGTTATTATAAACTTAGTTCATTTTTATAAACTTAATTCATTTTAATAAACTTAGTTAATTCATCATCATCATCATCATTACTATTATTTATAAAACTTTGTTAAATTAGTTATATTATTATTATTATTTATAAAATTTAGTTAACATAAACTTAGTTAATTTTATAAAACTTATTCAACTTTAACAGAATGTAGTTAATTTCTATTAACTTAGGTAACTTAGTTAATTTATAATTATTAGTATTAAAACTCAGTTAACTTAATTATATTATTATTATTATTAACGTAGTTAATTTTCGTAAACTTAGTTAATTCTTCATCATCGTTATTATTACTTATAAAATTTTGTTAAATTAGTTATATTATTATTTATAAAATTTAGTTAACTTAAACTGAGTTAATATTATACGTTTGATTTTAACAAGACATGGTCGATTTTTATTAACTTGGTTAACTTAGTTAATTTATTATTATTAGTATTATTATTACTACTACTAAAACTCGGTTAACTTAATTATATTATTATTATTATTATTATAAACTTAGTTAATTTTACAAACTAAGTTAATTTTTATAGACTTAGTTAATTTATCATCATCATCATTATTTATAAAACTTTTTTAAATTAGTTATATTATTATTTATAAATTTAGCTAACTTAGAGTTAGTTAGTTTTATAAAAATTATCCAATTTTAACAAAAATTAGTTGATTTTTATCAACTCGATTAACTCGGTTAATTTATTATTATTATTAAAACCTGGCAAACTTAACTATATTATTATTATTATTATAATAAATTTAGTTAATTTTTATAAACTTAGTTAATTCATCATCATCATTATTATTTATAAAACTTTATTAAATTGGTTATATTATTATTGTTTATAAAATTTAGTTAACTTAAATTTAGTTAATTTTATGAAACTTGTTTATTTTTAACAAAACTTGATTAACATGGTTAATTTATTGTTGTTATCTTTAAAATTCAGTTAATCTAGTTATAGTATTATTATTGTTGTTGTTATTATTATTATTATTATGAATAAAAAAGGACACTCGTTAAAAGAAAAGGGACACATGAAAATTTCCACATAATAGGGATAATATTATATCATACTGCATCTAGTACTTACCCACATCTAGATAGGCTGATGCAAATTAATTTTAGCAAGATATTCCTTATCAGGGTCCAATCTAATCCACAACAATACTGAATCCATGCTACAACATAAATTGGTTGCCAATATTCAGTTTGGATGAACAAGATGCATAAAACATAAATAGCACCAAAACTTAAATTACCTCACACGCATATCCAAATTTGCAAACGTGTCATCTTTATCATCAGATATATCGACTTTTGATCCCTTTTTAGGCTTTATGATGTTCTTTAAACCTAATTTAGAATGACACTGTATCTCAAGTAGTCTCCAAGTATCTCCATTTAAAGGTAGACATGGATGATCAAACATCCCCTCAATTTCAAGAACTTGAATGCAAAGTAAGTGTGTAAGTTAGACGTAGACCATTTCTCTTTCTATATAGAGTGATCCAACATTCGAGTACATGGCTTTGAGGTGTTGCGCCGTTTCGAATAAGAATATATTACTCGACCTTTGACGGTGAACAATTGATGAGGGTTCTTGGTGTGGGACCAAAGTTTTCTATCATAGTTACAACTATGTAAGGAGAATAGAGGATCCAAATCAAGGAACAGAATCGAGTGAGCGATATTAATTCTGTTGGAAAGTTATATATTCGAGTTGCGATCGAAGTAGATTTTGCATAAGAATGATCTATGTATATCATATAAGCTGATGTATAGTGCTAAGTGTTTTCTGGGATATGTCGAGATGTAATTTTAGGGATGAAATTTTTAAGGAGGAAGAATGTAACGATCCAGAATTTCAATGCTTTGATTAGTGAATATTAAATTTTTTAATCAATATATAGGTTTTGTAATGAAATTAAAATCATTTTAATTAATTAATAATGATGGTAAAAAAATTCAAAATTTGTTTATCAAATTAAATAGTTCATAGTAAAACAGAAAATGTGACCAAAAAACGTTTTCTGAATCTGAAATTTCGACCTTTCGATACCGAAAGTTATCGAGAATGTTGTTCGTCTTTGTGCACGATATGTACATTTATATATATATATATATATATATATATATATATATATGAGAGTAAATTAACTAGATAATAATACGCATAGAAATGAATTATCTTATGTTAATTTAGATTAGTAAGTGATGTGACAAGACAGTTTTTAAAATAATAAACATTATATATATATATATATATATATATATATATATTAAGTATTGTCACATCTTAGATTTTGCAATCATTAAATATCATCATATCTTGTCACATCTTAGCTTTAATTAAAAATTCAACTTATATATATAATGATGTGACAATTCATAGTTTTTAAATATAATATATATGTATGTATGTATGTATGCATGTATAAAGAGAGTGATGTGACGACTCATAGATTTAAAAATAATAAGCATTATATATATACACAAGTATTGTCACATCTTGATTATTTTTTTTAACGAATCATTATAGTCATAATTACATGGATGATGTGACTAGAGAGTAGAGATGTGATGCATGAGAGGGAGGAAAAGATGTTGATTTGATTTCACATAATGATGACATAGGAAAATTTGCTTATAAATAGCTTTAACCTCCTCTCATTTTTACCACTACTTTCTCCTACCATAACTTCTTCATCCATACCTCCAATAGTGATTTACATGTTTTCAAATCATCTGAAATTCAAGTGGCTACAACATTCCAGTTGACCATTTTTTCCAATTTTGACCATAGCTTTGGCAAAATACCCAATCTTTGCAAAGCAATTTTTACCCAGAATTTCAAGTGTGAAAAATTACCCTTCTTCTTTTGATCATAAGTTCTTCAAAATAAACCAAAAATGAGTGATTCTTTTTTGAAATGATAATGAAAAGAAATTCCTACAACTTTCTTTTTGACTACTTTTCTAAATTCCCTGAGATGGTGGCCCAAAAATCAATGGGTAAATGACTTAATTTTGGGTTCATTTTCGACAAATCGATGATAACCCGAAGCTCATCTACCTTCATGCTACTACCCCATATCCACCCCCACACCTTTGTCCGAGCCTACATACACCTGGGCCAAGCCCATTTTCTGGGTTGCTAGGGAGTCGTTGACAAGTTTAGCTTAAGTTTGGGTAGCTTTTGCGGAAGTTTGGTGAGTAAACTACTCATTTTTTTAATGAAAATGGTAAATTTATTTATGTCACTATCTATGGTAATTATATAGTGCATAAGTTAAATGATAATCATGTGGTTTGACTATGATTTGAATGGTTGATTTTAGTTTGAATTGGTTTTGGAAATCGATGTTGTATTAAAAAGTTAGTAAGCATGTATATATGGATGCATACTTGCAATCTATGATGAAGATGGTTGGTGTTAGTAATATATTGATTTTAAAACATGAGCTATGACATGAGGCTGATAAATAATGTTAACTACTTTGTGTAATTGCGACGGTTATGAGATCTAGTTGGAGTCGAAGTTTGTTTTCAAAGTTTAAGAAATGGATTAAAGTTTGTTACTTTAGTTTTGAAGTATATTTTTTTTAAACGTTTTGAATTTTGTTTCAAATCAGGAAAAAGTAAGGGTTTGTGAAGGATTCGCTAAGAACATGTTAGAGCGAACTGTGTCCATAACGATAGTCGCTATGGATGCAGTTTGATAAAGGTTTGAATTCCTATTTCAAATTTGTTTTATTTTGAAATTAGTTTACTAAGTTTTTCAAACTAAATTAGTTATATTAAAAAGTAATTAAGTTGTAATATAATTAATTAATTAATTAATTAGTTAATTAAAAGGTAATTAGCACCTAATTGGTAATTAAGAAGGTAATCAGAGGTTAATCATCATTAAGTTAATGACTGTTAATTGATTTATAAAGTTTTAATTAGTGATTAATGGGGTTATGAAGTAATTAAGTGATCAATAATTATTTAATTAAGATTAATGGTTAATTAAATTAATGGGTTATTTAATTAGGGTTTAACTCTTAAACGATTTGGTATCGTTTAACCCTAACCAAGCCGCATTAGGAAGTAATCGGTACTTAATCAAGTTCATTATGCCTAATTAGAGTTTACTTATGATTTAATCTTGATTTAAATTGGATTAATTAAGATTTAGTTTGGGTTTAAGATAATTAAATATACTTTTAACTTTTCAAAGGTGATTTTAAACTAAACAGAATGTGTTTTAATCAATTTTCTTTTTCAAAGTAAATCAGTTCCATATCAAACGATCTCTGGTCCAGACCCTTAAGTAACCATGTGATTAGGATAATTAAATGACATCTGTAAGCAAAAAAAAACCATTATGCTATAATGTAAGTGATTCAATTATGTGGACATATATTAAGTAGAATAAATCCACATTCTGCTATGAATTGATTGAATTGTTTGGACATCTTTTTAGCAGGATAAGTCACCATCCTATTGTTATGTTACTGGATCTGTATATGCCAACTGGTTATATTGACGTGTTATTCCCTGGTTGGATATAAACCGTATTTGCATATATGGTAGCTTATGTAAATAATTGCTAAGTGACTTGAGAATCGAATTGAAATTGAATGGTAACTTAAACTAGTACCATTGGGATTGCTAAGTTTCATTTTGAATTTGTAAAACGTGTTTTGAATTAACTTAAATTCTTTAATCAATTTAGAGTTTAAAGTTTGTAAATGATTTTCAAGTTATGCTATTATGTTGTAAAGTTATTTATAAGTAATAATTTGTTTATAAAAGGGGTTTTTAGCGAAGGGTTATTTTAAGTTCTTTACAAATGATTTTTTGTAAATGATCAAGGAGCAAAGAAAGATATATTTATAGAGTTTTAAAAATAGAAAAAAGGTTTGTAAATCATTTCAAAGATTTGGAAAGAGGTTTATAAATTAACGTAAAGGCTTATAAAAGTGGGTTATTACTTTATTTTGAAAGTTATTAGTTAACTGAAATATGAATTGAGCTTTTAAAAAGGAAATTTTTGATAAAGGATAAGCAGAATGTTTTATTTGAAAGGAATGTTGGGATTTGGAAAGAAGAAAAATTTGAAAAGTTTTTTAAATATACTTATGTTGATAAGATAAGTATATGATTTTCATGAAAAGTAAAATGTTTGGTAATATACTTATAACATTGAGATAAGTATATAAATGTTTCCCAATGATAAAAGAAAATGTAAGGGGTTTGAGAATAGTGTATTGAAACGATCTTGTGATCATGTTTTATAAAGTGGTTTTATTTATTAAAGAGAATTAATAAAGGCTTAATTGTCATATATGAAAATTAAATCATGATTGGATGTTTGTTTATTTGATAATTAAATAACCATCTATAATCTGGACAAAATGTAACTTTGAAAATATCTAGAAGAAACACGAGAATTATATGGTACAGTTACCGTCAAAGGTGTTATACTGTATGTATAAACTCATTTCATTTTACTCGGATGAATGATAAGGAAATCCATCCACAAACGATTATGAAGTGAACTCCACTCTTGTCATTTGTCTATTTATTTTTTAAAAAACCGGGGTTGAGTCTACCAAAAATATCTAAAGTTGTTTCGAAGAGACCGGGATCAGATATATTATCCGAAAACCACCCTGATCCAACTCAAGAATTCGAAATGAAGACATCTTAAAGCATGGGATCGAAGATGGAGCCATTGAAGTGCAAGGGCTACTGCTACTAATTCTAAAGGTGATTTCAAAATGGATGCAGTATAGTTAGTGCCTTTGGTTTCGTTCAGACCCTAGACGTACTTGTATAAATAAATGCTGGCATTGCATCGATGTTTGGAGAGCAGTGTTAGCATTTCAAGATAGATTGTTATTTGGACAGGCAAAGCATAGCCTCAAACCTCACAAGTAGGAAGAATGGCAAAAACATGGCATGTAGTAGAGCTGTGTGGTTAGCTATCATTAGGAGCGGTCACCACATTCTAGATGTCCCTTTCATAGTTGGTTTGCGCGCAAACACCGCGGTAGTATAAGGCTTCGGTGTCAAGGAGGTGAGGTAATTCGGTGTGCCATATTAAAAGGGCAGCCGGGTCTGTGTTAGCATCAGTGCATTTTCTAGAGCATTTTTTAGAGGTGTATCATCGGAAGGTAGTCACTTACCTTGTCATTGTTGGAATCCAATCTCTAATACGTGCCTTACGTTTTCGATTGTAGAACCTAGTATGTTGAAATGTGAGATGCAAGCATTTTAGCTATTTTATATATTTACTTTAAACATAGACACTTTGATATCATTGGATTTTGATATAAAATGTTTTGTTTATCGTCAGGTAAACACCCGTCTTATGTGCGGTGTGGTCATACGAGATACGCTTTGTTTGAATAGTTTTCAAATGTAAAAATTAGTTTGGTTGTTACTTGTTATCGAGTTTTACTCACGCTGGTTTACTAGACTGATCCGGGCTTTATTCTCTCTAATGCTTGGGTCAAACTGAGCATGTTTTCCCAGGTTTAACCGAATACTTTGGAGTTGGAGAGGAACTAGATGGTCAAGACGTATTCACGTATTTTTCTTCTTCCGCTCTATTATAAAGTGTGTATGTTTGTTAACATAAGGACATGTTTCTATATTGTTCGAATTTAGGATAATTCTAGTGTACTCTAATGTTGTACATATGAATAAAGATGTTTTCTTTTTGTAAAGATCATTGTTGTATTATATGTTATTCCGTTGCGTTGTGAAATTTTGTGTTTATTCTTAGTTCTTCTATCTTCTATCTTTTTCTTTCCTTCGCTCAACGATCGGTGTTTTTCGGCACTTGAATACTCGACATGTAATACAGTGGACTTATTAATGTCGACTTTCGAGGTTCGACAATCAAGTTCTTTACACTACCCCTTTTTTAAATCATATCTAATGATGCTAAATTTTTTGAAAAATATTTACAAAAATATATTCTATGAAAAAAAATCTTTAATGTGACCGAAAATCGGTTTATCAATAAATAGTTTTTCAATCGATACAAGGGTCCGAACTATTGTGCACTTAACCATTACGGGAATCCGCATGGTCTCAATGGTTACTGTTTCACGTCACTCATATTTTTTGAGTTTCTCACACTGACTTACTAGACTGATTCCGGTGTTATTTTCTTATAATGTTTGGGTCAACCAAGTTTATATTTTCAGATTTAGCCGAGGATGATTTGAAGTTTCTAAAGAAGAGTTGGAGTTCTACCTGCATATTATTTATTTCTGCTGTATTGCTTTGTGTGTATATATCAGTAATTATGAGAACATGTTGTTATACTGTCTAGGCTGATTACCATAACTCTGAAAAACTTTGTATCTTAGAATGACAGTTTATACTGTCTTTTGATATTATATTAGATTCTGATACTGTGTTTCTTTTTCCATATTCTATTTTTTTTTCTTTTTATTTTATCCTAATAATTCGTTTTTTGAGTGTTCGACGCATGAATACCGTTGATATGTATTAGAGCCGACATTTGAGGGTCGAAAAGATAAGTCGTTACAATATATGTCAATTCTTAAAAAAGAAACATGGTTTCAATTGACATAACTTGGAAGCAGATTTTATTTTTATCACCATTACTATTGCCTTGTTTGGTCTAAAGAGTCCAAAATTATACCAAACACCACATTCAGAGTTTGATAAGTCGGCAATACCGTAAAGATCATAAAGAGGTTAATAATAGTATGTTGGACTTTCATAGCCATCAGAAGATGACAAAGCAGAACTTTATTATTACATAGGGCCACGTATGTTGAATTGAAGTAGATAATAAGTAACGTTGTAGATCTAATTGTTTATGTATAACCCCGTTAATTAGTGATAGCAAAGGATTTAATTGCCGGCGCAGGATCCCAAAATCAACAGATTAACAGAACAGTTCATATATCTATGCGACATCAGGCAACATATGTTAAAATACAAGTTCATATTTTGTAACAAGGATTCTTTATATAAGTTCTGAATTTTCAAAAAAAATGTATTAATTGATTTATCTGTTGATGCTTCTCCTTATGCATTTTGTAGTTTTTCCAGGCGTATAATTTCTTCAGTTTTGTATGTATGAAAAGCAGAAGCGATTTGATAGTTTTATTTTTAAATTGTATATCATGAAAAATCTCGTGTGCTCCCTCATGTTAAGAGCATATATTGGTTAGAACGTGTGAGTTCTTTGCCTTTCTCTTATGTTTATATATACAACTTCCTTTAAGCAATGAAATCTGTAATTGAATTATCGTGTCAATTTTATAAAATTAATTGAGTGCTTGGTGCATAGATTTTGTTGAGGAGTATGCAGAACTTGAGAGGATTCGGTTTTGAGGCACGTAATCGCTATCCTTAAAGCAATGTTTGCCCCACTCCTTTAGAGTTTACTAATGGTTGGATGACAAACTGCTTCCCAAGATACAACAAAACCTGAATCCAAAGATATAGCAATGTCTGTGGATTCAATGGGATTTTATTAGTGCGGAAGAAGCTAAAACAGATGATTATAAAACAGCAACAGGGGAGATGCTTATATAGCATACGAACAGTTGCTCTGGCAAGGGACGCGGCCTTTGGAAAAGAGATGTAACTGTTGTCCGTATAGCAATTTATTTTCCAAGAGACAAAATTTGAAATTTGAAATTTGAAAAAATACGACTGTTGGCAGGGAGTAGCCATACCCTTTTGAATCCCCCCCCCCCCCCCCGGTGCACGTGCTAAGTGATTTCCACGCGTGCATGTTATGGCAGTGTCCCCTTTCCCTTCTCTTTTAGTCATTTTAATTATTCGAACATTGACATATATACTCAAATATTAAAATAATTCTTCCAGATGTGGGACTAATATACTTGCTCCCTATTCATAAAACAATCTTTCTCAACAATCCCCCACTAGATTATTTTATTGATAATGTTTAGATTTATCTTATTTGGAAATTGCACATCATATATGGTGTCTATTCGATTAAACCACATATTAGTATAAATATATAAGGACTTTAAAAAAGAGCTGGGTGGTCTTAACTTAAACCGAGTCTTCTTTGATTTATAAAATTGGAAATATTAGACATGCAACTTCAAATTACCAATAAAATTTCCCTTCCTGTGAGCACCGTTATGGTCATGTGCTCCATCTTGGCTTAATGAACTTTTGTAAGAGCAAACCTTGTAAACTCTTGTTCAGAAGTGGCACCACTTATAAGTTTATAACGATAAAGTTCTTTCCCCTTTCAATGTCTCTGTTAGCAGACTATCTAGAACTATATTAAGAGTTGTTCAACTCAACCTCTTCATACTTGTAACAATTCACACTAATTTGACTTAGTGCTTTTCAATCATGTGATAGTTTTTTATTACCCATTAAACCTTAAAATTAAGCTAATTAATATTAAGGTTGGGTTTCCGCTATCATTGATTAATTGTCAATACATGGTTTAAGTCTCATTCTGACTGACGTGGTCCTTACCATTTCTCTAGTCGAAGCTTTTGTGAATGGATCTGCCAAATTATCACTGGATCTTATATAGACAATAGTATTTATTCCATTATTTATTATTTGTCTAGCATATTCATGTCTAAGGCTTATATGTCTTGATTTTCCATTGTATACATTACTGTATGCTCGGGACATAGTTGCCTGACTATCGCAACGTAGAGATATAGCTGGCATTGGTTCAGCCATATCTTGATATCCAACAACATATTTCTTAACCACTCTGCCTATTTTCCTGCTGCAGCAAGTGCTGTAAATTCTTTTATCGTGGAGTGCGAAATGCAAATTTGTTTCTTAGATGCCCAAGAAACAGCACCTCCATCTAATGTGAAAATCCAACCCGAAGTAGATTTATTATAACTAGTGCTAGTTATCCAACTTGCATCAGTGTATCCTTTTAATACACTTGGAAACCCATTATAAACAAGTCCTAGATTTTTGGTCCTTTCGAGATAGCCAAGTAATCTTCCAATTACTTTCCAATGATCTATGCCATGGTTGCTGGTATATCGTGCAAGTTTACATATTGCAAATGCTATGCCAAGTCTCGTACGATGCATGGCATACATTATACTTCCAATAGCGCTTGCGCAAGCAATGCCCCTACCCTTATTTATATTGAGATTGATACTTCAGTCTATTGGGGTGCTGGCATCTTTAATTTTTAGATGCTCAAACTTCTGAAGTACTTTTTGAATATAATGTGATTGGCTTAGTACATAGCCCTCACTATCTTTACTAACTTTTATACCCAGAATTGTATCAACTTCATTCAAATCTTTCATTTTGAATTTTGAAGTTAGATATTGGTGTCTTGTATCCCTTTCATGTTAGTGCCGAATATTAATAAATCATCTACATATAAACAAATAATTAGTCCATATTCCTTAGTAAATTTGGAGTAGATACATTTGTCTGCACTATTTTATGTAAAACCATTTTGAAGTATTATTGAGTTAAATTTTTCGTGCTACTGTTTGGATGCTTATTTTAATCCATATAACGATTTTGTTAGTTTGCAAACTTATTTTTCATTTCCAGGAAGAACAAAACCTCAGGTTGTTCCATGTAAACTTCTTTATTAAGTTCACCATTTAGGAAGGCTATTTTAACATTCATTTGGTGGATATACAATTGATAAATTAATGTTAAGGCTATTAATACTCGAATTGATGTAATTCTTGCAACCAAAGCATATGTATCAAAGAAATCAATTCCTTCCTTTTGTCTGAATCCCTTAGCTACTAATCTAGCCTTGAAAGTTTGCACAATATCATCGTTGTTACGTTTTCTTTGAAATACCCATTTGCAACCAACTGGTTTTGACCCTTGAGGTAAGTCTATCAATATCCAGGTATTATCTGATGAAATTGAATCCATTTCATCATTAATTGCTTCTTTCCAAAAAGAGGAATATCTGGAAGTCATTGCTTCTTTGTAATTTTTGGGTCGTCTTTTATATCCAGCACTATAGGAATTTTGTTAGTAACTTAATTTCTAATTCCTTCTATAAGAAATGTTATAGCCTGAGAAGATATAAAATTTGGACCACACGATTTCTCTTTCCAAATTCTTTGTTTCCTTCTTATTTCTGTTTGTTCTTCTGTCACATTCCTTTTACTGCTAGCAGAAGGTGTAGAAGCATCTATTGGTGTTTGAATGACGTTGGGACTCAATGACGGATTTGTAGTCGAATCTTCCTTGAATTTATTTTCCATAAACTCAACATCCCTTGATTTAACAATTGTGTTTGAGGATAAATTCAGTAGTCTGTATGCTTTAGAGTTTTCTGCATATCCTACAAATACACTTTTCAAGGCCCTTGGACCAAGTTTAGTTCGTTTCAGATCAGTCACCCTATAGAAGGAAATACATCCCCGCACCTTTAGGTATCTTAGACTAGGTTTTCGACCGTTCAATAGTTCATAAGGAGAAACTTTAGTTTTTCTAGAGGTGATTCTATTGTGCAAATGACATGCAGATAGTAATGCTTCACCCCCACAAGTTAAGTGGTAATTTAGCATTTAACAACATATAATTTACCATATCAACCAAAGTTCTATTTTTTCTTTCTACCAACCCATTTTGGTGTGGCGTGTAAGGGGCTATGTGTTGATGAATAATCCCATGTTCTTCACAGAAGTTAGAAAATTCAGCGGAGAAATATTCTCCTCCTCTATCACTACGTAGAACCTTTATTTTCCTACATTTCTGATTTTCAACTTCTGTTTTATAGCATTTAAACGTGTCAAAGGATTCATCCTTATTTCGAAGCAAATACACATATGTGTCTTTCGAAAAATCATCATTAAGGGTAATAAAATACCTTTTCCTACCTCTGGTCAAAACTCCATTTAATTCACATGTATCAGAGTGAACTAAATCCAAAAGTTCTGAATTTCTTTCAGTACTTGGGAATGGTTTCCTCGTAATCTTGGCTTGTATTCATATTTCGCATTTATCATGCATATCATTTGAATCGGAAATAAACCCATGTATCGCCATATACTTTAAAGATTTATAATTTAAATGTCCTAAACGTGCATGCCATAAAGGTAAAGAATCAATGGTATAGGCAGAATATTCTATCATTTCATTAATACCGAGTTTGAACATCCCATTACATGCATAATCTTTACCCACAAATACGCCATTTTTGGATAGAATTAAACTACCATCCTCCAAGACTGTTTTGACACCATTTTTGCATAAGATTGATGCAGAAACCAGATTATTTTTAATATCAGGAACGTGGAGTACATTAGTGAGAGTTATCTTCTTGTTGGAAGTGAAGTGAATCTCTACATTTCCTTTTCCCAGAACCTTTGCACCATTTCCATTTCTTATGAGCACCTCTTGTTGATCTGCAACTTCTGTATAGGTTTCAAATAGGCCTCTATTGTGGCAAACGTGAACTCTTGCACCGGAATCGAACCATCAATAAAAAGATTTTGTTTCAATAATAGCCATGTGCAAATCAGTTATCATACCGATTTGTAAATCTGAAACCATCGCAATGATTTCCTATATTTCCTCGGCATCAACTATATTTGCATAGTTTTCCTTTTTCTATTTCGGAGGAGTCCTGCATTCACGCTTTTAGTGCCCAAGTTTCCCACAGTTGAAGCATGCCTTATTCTTTTTGTCTTTTGGATTAGAGTCGCTTCCCTGCTTGCTTTTTTTGTTTGGTTTGAAGTTCTGGTTCCAGTTTCCCTTTCTTTTCTTTCCAGAAGTCACGTTATTAACAGTGGAAGAAGGGAAAACACCATCACGAATTCTGTTTTCTTCCTCAATTTGTATGTGCTTTTCGATCTTTTCCAACGTGAGTTCTTCAGTCATATGCAAGAGCTTTTTGCGATAGTTGTTCCAACTTGGTGGAAGCTTTACGGTTATAGCCCCAACTTGGACTGATTCTGGAATATGTACCTCTAAGTCACCAAATTTTCTAACCAGAACTTGCAAGTCATGCATCTAATCCACGACTGAAACATTGTCTTTCATTTGAAATTCAAAATATTGAAGAGTGAGAAACTTATCTGTTCCAATTTTCTCGGTCTCGTACTTTGTTTCCAGCGCATCCTAGATTTCTTTAGGTGACTTCATTGGAGTATAAAGATCATATAGGCGGTCTGATAAGGTGTTGAGAATGTGACCTCGACATAACATTTCATCTTCCTCGGCTTTAGTATTTGCTGCCTTAATTCGTCTGTGCCTTTTTCTGTTGAAGGAGGAAGCGCAGGAAGTTTTTCATCGAGCACGTAGGAAACCTTTAGAGTGGTAAGAAGGAACTTCGTTTTGTCCTGCTATCATGTGAAGTTAGTTCCATCCAATTTGTCAAGCCTGACGAAGTCCTGGTTCATAAGTTTGAATGTAGATTCTGATTCTATTCCATAGCGAATATTGCTTTAAGTTTGTTGAGGAGTATGCAGAATCTGAGATGATTTGGTTTTGAGGCGCATAATTTGCTGTCCTCAAAGAAATATTAACCCCCAATCACCCATAGTTTGCCAATGGTTTCGATGACAAACTGCTTTCCAGGATACAACAAAACCTGAATCCAAAGATATAGGAATGTCTGTGGAATCAATGGATTTTGTTAGCGAGGAAGAAGATAAAACAGAAGATTATAAAAGAATAACATGGGAGATGCTTATATAGCATACGAACAATTGCTCTGCCAAGGGACGCGACCGTTGGAAAAGAGATGTAACTGTTGTCCGAAAAACAGTTTATTTTCCAGGGGGCAAAATTTGAAATTAGAAAAAATAAGATTGTTGGCAAGAAGCAGCCATACCCTTTCGAACTCCCTCTCGTGCACGTGCTAAGTGCTTTCTGTGTGTGCGTGTTATGGCGGTGCCCCATTTTCCTTCTCCTTTAGTCATTTCAATTATTCGAACATGCTTCACATATATACTCAAATATTGACCAACTTGATCCTCTTCCCCAGGGATCCCAGATGATGGAACCCTAGGAGAGCCGCCGACTCCAACAATCGTCCATGTACGATCCATACTAGATCTTTCCAACTTCCCGTCCTACCTCCTCTGCGTTCTTGACAAGACAACTCTTCCCCATACTTGCTCCCTCTTCATAAAACAATCTCCCTCAACAGACTTCACATTACAATTTCAGTATATGATAACATCTGTTCCAACTTGAGTTGGATTTTCTATCATGTCAATAAATTACATCAAGTTAGAATACTGTCAATTCCACATTAACCCGAATCAAGTTCAAGCACCAACATCAAAAATACTTTATTTTACATAGGATAAAGAACCACATTATCAACGAGAGCAGATTGTGGTAAAATAAGTCAAAATATTTATTTCCTGATTAAGCTATAAACTATTTCAGTTATAAATAAATTTATATGTTGTTGCTTTTCTGTGCATGACACATATTAACTTTTATAAGTTTGATAATGTTAAATAAAGTTTAATGCGTCTAATTGCATTGATAATGTATTATATAGTTGATGAAAAGGTTTTTCATAGGCAAAGATAAAATTATGCAGCAGTTATCTGAATGTATGGTCAAATGTACACTTAGTCATGATGGACTTAATATTTTTAAACAAATTTGTCTTCCAGGCACCAAATTCAACTTAATTATCGGTTCGATTGCTGGAGCATGGTGACCAGTAGGATGAAACAACTATCGATTCCCTAGACCTAAGTTTTACAACATACTTGCAAAATTTGGCACGTATACATTTTGTAACAGTTTTCCTTCTCTTCAAAGATTTTTAGTGTAACACTGAAGATATATGATCTTGAGTTGTGAAGAAATAAAGCTTCATTCATAGGAGTATATAAAGGGTCTTGAAATGAAAAAGAAAAGGAGAATGAAAAAAAAAAACAAATTGATAATTTGCGTTCGTGCGAAAAAAGGTCTCTTCTACATCTGCTATAGATTTATAAATAATTGAAATCCTTTTATCAGTTTCTTTTTTTACTTATTTTCGATTTCATTGCTATAGATTTATATGCTTCTTGTAACATAATAAGTTAGAAATCTTATAGAATTTATCGAAGATGAATAGAAATCTCTAAATTATTTTTTTTCCCTTTTTTCCAATAGAAGAAATCCTTTATTGGGAACAAATAGCAATATTGCGAGCAAAATATATTGAAACATATTAAACATGAGATGTTCATCTTCAAGCTTCGCATTCCCATAAATTCTTCCTTATTGGTTTACATCACATTTTTCTGCAAAATCATTCACAATTATATAAATATTTCATCGCGGTTAGAATTTTTTCTATCTTCTTGAAACTTCAAACTTTTTTTAATTCATAAGTGATATGAAACATTGAAGGTATTTATTTTAATAGTCGATTTATAACATAATTTAGCAAATGGATTATTACAAAAATTTGTTTATTTATAAATTTTGGTAAAGAGAAAAGGTAAGGAAATTTTATATAAAAATGAAATAAAATAAGTTATATTTATTTTCAACGAGTACTCAAAAAATTCGAAATCCATATGTATCTGTATCCGAGTTATAAAAAATTATCTGATATCTGAAATAATGTCTAGTCTTTCTACATGAGTAGAGTTGGAAGAGATTGTGGTCTTCAAAGACAAATGAATTATATGTTAAGTTTAAACTCTTTTAAGTTTAAGCATTTAGATACATTTTCAAGGATGATGCTAGTCAAGTGATTCATAGAAAGTACGTTAAGTTGGTACAAGAGTATGGAAATCGTATTGAGCTTGAATAGTTATTATGAGAAAAATTTCAAACTTCGTAGACTCTGAAAATTCATAAAGAAAAGCTCAGGGAAATAAGCTAATACGTTGTCATGTGAAATATCAAGATGATACAAAGTGTTTGGAAGATGAAGCGGAGAAGATTGTGTTGATTTTTCTTGAAAATTGGTTGGTTTTTCTTGCATAAAAAACAACGAAATCACATTAGTTCTCAACCGAGTTTGGGTTTTAATAAAAAAAGTTTTATACATACCCCAACTAAACATAATTTGCGTGCAGACACATATATCTCTGTGAGAGTGTGGTGTGGTTGTGTTAGCAATGTGTGCATGATTATATACATATGTACATTATAAGGCATGAGTCCATGCTATATTTTCAACACATAAAATTATATGTGTTACAACACAAAGTATTAACGTAACAGGAAATACCAATGCAGCTTAAGTTTTGACCATAATGATCAGTTCATTCGAACAGCTACTTAATTTTATTAGCTTCGGCTTAATATATTTACTGCAAGTAGATACTTTAGGTTGAAATATTTGTGTATGAAGATTTCAGTTGGTCTCAAGAATTACTAGGTGCAATAGTTTCTAAATTGACAAACTAAAAAGTAGATATTTGTTGTAAACACTAGACTACAAATGAGTAGGTTTTGGATATCAATTAGAGTTTACAAACTCCAAAATTATAAAATGTAAACTAAATTTCATATGAACAGATAACAGCAGCGTAGCAAACATCAAGGTGCTTACTTTTATCTTAGATCAAAATTAAAGCATCTCAGTTTGATTATAAAATCCATGAGACTATTACCCAATCCCGCATATCTTTATAGGAACGGTCGAATTTAGCTAAAATTGAACCTAAACCTAATACAATCATTACCTATAAGTAATAGAATAAAGATATAACTAGATGGATCGAAGGCAAAAAGCATCAAGTTTGAAAAATTGGATATGGCATCAGTTGCCGTCTAATGATTGTGAGTGGATAACTGCTAAAAGAAAATCAGAGGACATACTGCAGTTTTTACCAACTTAACTTATGAAATTGCACATCCCCTTCCTCCAGAAACAATCACATTGATGTGTTCATGTCTAAAGTAAAAGGATTAAAACGATCAATGACCGAACATTCACCTAACTGAACAAAGCATCATGAGCAGATACTAGCTTGACAATGATATTGTCCAAGGTTACACAATAGCTGAAGCAGTAAGCATCATGAGCGAGCAGTGAAAATAATATTAATAAATGTTGTGGTACCTCTCATGGCAGTTCAAATTGGGGAGGTGCGGATTTAGGTTACCAGAGGCTAGGGTTTCACAATTCAGAAGTTAACAATGGTTGCTTATAGAGGTTAAGGGTTTCACGATTCAAAATTTGATGATAGAGCTTAAGCATTTAATGGTGGCTTCTTTTAGGGATTGGGATCGAGTGCTGACGATAGAGACTGGGGTTACACAATTCAAAAGATGATGACGGTTGATGATAGAGGTTAAGGTTTTTGAGATTCTATCTTGTTGATAATTTGGGGATAGATTTCTGAAAGAGGAAAGAAGATAGTGTTTTATAAAGGAGGCAACAAAGTGAATGGAGTCATTTTTTATTCTCGCACAAAATAATCTATTGCCCATGTTTTCATTGAATAACGCATTAAGTACACGTATTAATTTATCTCATAGCATTGGAAACCACAATTTGCGTAGGGACGCTATATATTTATGCTATCAAACGTCCATATTTTTGTAGTGGCCATGTTTCAAAGTCCCGCCTAGAGGTATGGCCCGGATTAATGCCATCAACACTATACTTTCATTCGGGTTATTAACTTCAATAACTGTAATGTTAAACTTGTTCGGGAGCCCTTTTAATGACTCCTAAGGGCCTTGAGAAAGGCTTGACAAGGACATCATGTCATGTCCTTAGAGTGAACAGTATGGAGCATAAATTCCTCTAGAAATTTCTTTGCTAATTCATCAAAGGTCGATATAGACTTCAGCGGGAGCCGAGTAAACCACATTGATGCTGCACTATCTAAAAAAATTAGGAAATATCTATATTTGTAATGACCCAGAATTTCTTTCATTTGAAATTCGGATATTTAATTCATTTTAAATATTCAAAAATTTATTTTATAAGCTAAATGACTTATATTTCAAATATAGTGATTTAATTGGATAATTAAATTGTTAATTTAATATTTGAAATTGTGTAAATAATTGAAAATTGAATTTAATGTGAATGAAAATGATTTATAAAGTTGAATTAAATTATATTTGAATTATAATGAAGTTAGAGGACTTTTAAAATTGAATTAAAAATTAAATTGTTGAAATTGAATATTTTAATATTTAATTAACGTGTAAAAATAGCCATTTTTATACAATCTCGAATTTCGACGAAACCAGTTTCATTGGATCCGTAATGTTATATTATTTTTAAATATCAAACCATCGCAATGATTTCCTATATTTCCTCGGCATCAACCATATTTGCGTAGTTCCCATTTTTCTATTTCGGAGGAGTCCTACAGTCACGCTTGTAGTGCCCAAGTTTCCCACAGTTGAAGCATGCCTTATTCTTTTTGTCTTTTGGATTAGAGTCGCTTCCCTGCTTGCTCTTTTTGTTTGGTTTGAAGTTCTGATTCTAGTTTTCCTTTCTTTTCTTTCCAGAAGTCATGTTATTAACATTGGAAAAAGGGAAAACACCATCACGAATTCTGTTTCTTCCTCAATTTATTTATGCTTTTCGATCTTTTCCAACATGAGTTCTTCAGTCATATGCAAGAGATTTTTACGATTGTTGTTCCAACTTGGTGGAAGCTTTGCGATTATAGCCCCAACTTGGACTGATTCGGGAATCTGCACCTTTAAGTCACCAAGTTTGCTAACCAGAACTGCATGTCATGCATCTGATCCATGGCTGAAACATTGTCTTTCATTTGAAATTCAAAATATTGAAGAGTGAGAAACTTATCTGTTCTAATTTTCTTGGTCTTGTACTTTGTTTCCAGTGCAACCTAGATTTCTTTAGGTGACTTCATTGCAGTGTAGAGATCATATAAGCAGTCTGATAAGGTGTTGAGAATGTGGCCTCGACATAACATTTCATCTTCCCCGCGCTTTAGTATTTGCTGCCTTAATTCGTCTGTGTCTTTTTCTGTTGAAGGAGGAAGCGCAGGAAGTTTTTCATCGAGCACGTAGGAGACCTTTAGTGTAACGACCTGGAATTTTCATTCCGAAAATTCCAGATAGTTACATTTGGTATCAGAGCCAGGTTCTTGCTTAACCTGGCTCTGCTAACAAATGTAACAACCCAGAATTTTCATTCCGAAAATTCCAGATAGTTATGAAAAGAAGAAAGATATAGAAGAAGAAGAAGAACGGAAACATCAACATCTCACATTCGCAGCGGATAAAATATAATAATAAATAATAACAGTCTACAAAAGAATATTATATCCGTCGATTACATTTTAGTACATCAGAGTTTCACATATACACAGTCACTAAATATACAAAACTGTCATATCACAGATTTACAATGATATAACACAGCGGAAATACTCTATACGTCCCTACCCATCCGGCCCACCTCCTGAGCTCCAGAACGTCCTTACCTGAAAATCTGTAATACTCGATCTGACCCGAGTATTACACCAAAGTAACACCCGGGTCAGGCTGGAAACCAGCGCGAGTAAACCCAACTAACATGGAATACCGAACATACAACTTATATAAAAACCCGGGTAACTCATATCAATTCACAAAGCCACAATTTATTTTAGACGTCACTTATTTCACAAATAAGTTTCTAAATACCCAAGATTTAGATTTAAAATAGTCCAATTCCTCCAAATCACTTAACTCCAGCATATAGATTTTTCATAACAATCTATAAAAATTCGAAGTGGTTTCGGGTATTTCCTAATGCCCGACCCCCGTCTCTTCGAACCCAAAGTCATCTAAACCCAAGTTATTCAAATGAAATACATAACATTTCATATCAGAGATAACAACTCATTCAAAGCATTCAATATCATTCAAACATCCATAAGCAAAGCTTAGTCACATACAAATCAATCCAATTTATTCTAATTAATTTTTCAAACTTCAATCACTTAGATTCCTTCATTTGACATTATCAATAAATTAGCCAACCATTCCTTATCCAATCATCTTAATTAATCACGCTGGATTAATTACCTTTCAATTACATTCAAGTAATTATCTTTGATTAATTTCATGATATTAATTATTCTTAACCCAAAATCAATAAGTAAATTTAATTAGTTCATGAATTAATTAACTATTTCAAATACATTAATCCTTAATTACTTATATTAATTAACTTCTCTTAAGTCACTTATTTCTGATTAATTCATCTTAATTAATCACCCTTTAATTACACATTAATTTTATAAATTTAAGATTTCCAATTATATTTTAATTTATCCAAATCTAAATTGATTGCTTTTATTAAACCACGGTATTAATCATTCTCGATAAATATCAACATGCAATTAACTATCGTTATTTACTTCATTAAATAAATTAATTACTCGTTTTATAATAGAAGCTTAAAGGAATTTAAAGCCTTATTTTTAAATTCAAGTCAATTTACAATTACACTTTAACATTTAAGTTGTTAAACACTTAATATTTAAAAACTTTATTTGTTAGATTTAACTTTGATTTAGAACTTGTTTTAAATCACTACTTGCAATTTAACTCCAGTTTTTAAATATCACTTTTATTTATTTCCAAATCATTCTTATTTTATTCTATAATTATTTCGCTTTCAAAATTTCACTCTTATATTTCTTTTTAAAAATCAAATTTCTTATATTTTTCGATAACTCAGGATACCGAAATATTCAAGTAAACCACATCATTCAAACTTCCAGTTACCAATAATATACAACACAGAACATCAATCACCCAATATATATTATACTACCATATATAATATAGCACATCAACAAACCAATCATTTAAATTTAACCATTTAAATTTAAATAGAAATCCAAAAGCGTGAGGTTTACTCACCTTTGCCCCTTAAATCTGCAAATCCAATCCATCTTAACCCGCTTCTCCATGATTTTAGACCTTGCATAAGTATTTCACGATATGTTACTATTTGAATTAACCACATAATTAATCACCATTTACTTAAATTTTTAACTTATAAATTGGATTTAAACTAAATTTTTATATAACTCCACGGTATATTTTAAACCCTTCTTATTTTCAACTCTTATAAAATAATATATATATATATATATATATATATATATATATTTAAAAACTGTTTCCTATAAAAGCATATACTAAAATAGTCTACTACATTTTTTTATATTAAATACATAATTCCGTGACATTCAAAATTCTTATTATATATAAAGTTCCCAAAATCTTCCTGTATACATATTATATATGTATTTTAAAGAAAAACAACTACTGTTAAAACTTCACCTATTTTCTTCTTCATCTATAAACATTTTCTGTAATTAACTAAATGGATAGATGGAACTAACTTATAGCAAACAGAGAACCAAGGTCACCACGCGACCCCAAACTTCCATCGACGTGGAGCTTCAGCCACTGCCGCACCTCGAACCACCTCACCGTCCGAGATCATCACAAATCACCGACTCCACCTCCCTTTGTTTCACTCTACCTTGAAGCCATCGCACGCGAGCCTCCCAGAGTTTGCGCTTCCGTGCCTAAAAAAAATCCCTAGCCGAGCTCGAATCCCATGCCCTAGCCTTGATCAACTATCAATCGACGTCGCCTCCCTCTTTCTTTTCCCTTTTTTTTAACGAATAAATGAAAACTCGATTTTTTGATTAGGTTTTTTTTTTCGAACTGGAAGAAAGGGGTTTCTGCATTAAAAAGAAGAAGAAAGAAATAACGCGTTTTGAATTTTAATATGCCACTGTCTTTTGGATTTGAACGAACAAATTCGATCGGCCATTTTTTTTCTGAAGATTTCCTTCTGAATTGTGAAGGAAGATACGCGTTTAAAATGAGTAAAGGAGATAAGCTACGTCGGCGAATTTCAGGTATTAGGGTGGCTCGAGTACACGTAGGGTGGCTCGAGTACACATAGGGTGGCTCGAGTACACTTAAGGTTCTACCCGCATTCCGAACACAATGGAACGTGTTTCAGAGGCTAATTTGATCGTATGTGCGAGTTACCAAAGAAAACGATCAAAATTCAATTAAATCGATTAAAATAATTTCTAAGCATTTCGAGATGCCAGGGTCAAATGACAACTCTGATTGCTACGAAAATTGAAATCCGATAATAATTAACTATTACGGATCTAATGAGACTAGTTTCGTCGAATTCCGAGACTGTGCCTTGGAAGGCTATTTTTAAATGTCAATTTAAACGATATATTATTAAAATTGAACAAATTACCTTTAAATTAAATTCCAACCATTCTATTATCTTCAGTATCATTATTTTAAATTTTATAAGCCTTCAAATTATTTTTAAATAGGTTTAGAGGTTTCGGATTCAACAATTTACCCAATTTCAATTATTAAATTCAATATTTAAACTATATAATTCAATGATTTAATTATCAAGAAAATATTGATATCTTGAATTCAAGTTAAAATTAACTTTTGAATATTTTAAAATCAATTAACTATTCAAATTTAAATTGTTAGAAATTCCGGGTCGTCACATTCCTCCCCCCTTAAAAGAATTTCGTCCCCGAAATTACTGGTTAGGAAGAATGGACCAATACCCGTTTACCCCCCCCCCCCCCCCCTTCCAAAATCCACAATTCAACATCCTACCATCTATCTTTTATTAAAGACCCGCTATCACCTCATCCAACTTTCCAAAACCTTCTATAGTTTCAAACAATACCCTTCCTATCAATCATTTAAATTTTGATTTAAAACCAATTTTGAATTATCAAAATTTCCTCAAAAATTTTCGAAATTTTTTGCTAGCATCTCTTTTACGTGGCTAGCTCGGTACTACTACAAAATGCCTCTACGAGCTCCCAAATTCCAAAAGAAAACAAAGGCCAAGTGGCTAGATCAAAAACCCAATCCAATTTCACACAGAAATTTTAAATACATACCTTTTTGTCGGGCAATTCAAATTTATCTTTTGGAATCAAATCCAATTTTCTTTCCCTTTAATACCTGCATATCTTACTTAGCAATAATATTCAATCGTAATATTCTCAATCATTTTATACATTTTCTTACATAAGTTTCATACCCACTTTCATTCAAATTAGTTCTTCCCATTACCATATGATTTCAATTTGTCTTCAATTCTGAATATTATATTTTACCTTTCAAGTATAACTGATTCATATTAGTATCATCTACTAATTTACTTTAATTTCTAATTTGAAATCGTTTTGTCGTTAAAAATAAAATTCCAAAATTTTCGAAAATTTTTGGCAGAGTCTCCTTTGTATGGAGGAGCTTTTGCAATTTGATGAGAGATATAAATATGTATACATCGACCCACACGGTCGGAAAAAGAAAAAACAGTTCATATTTCCTATTTTTATTGCGTAGGTGTACCTTATTTAGCATTTTAAGCATGCGACTTATTTATTCTAGCAAATAGTGCAACCAAATCCAACCAAAAGGCTTCCCGGTACCTGTACTTACTCAGTTTACACATATAAGCACTATATATATGAAGACTATAACATTTCTCTTATTTAAACAATTATAACACTTCAATTCTGAAAGAAATGCATTCAAAATAATTTCCTCGAGCAATTTATATGTCTTTAAACTAATTCAATTGCTTTCAACCAATTCATAAGCCGTTTTATTCAATTTTAACGGTTTGCACCTCAATTTCTTACATTCAATTGATTTTTAATCCAAACAAGCTCATATTCACTTCAATTAATTCTAAAACCAATTTATTTAATCTCTATCAACTCATAGAAATTTAATTACTTTTGTTTACGAGTAATGTCAATTCATCTTATGCAATTTCGACTATATTTGCCACAGAAATTTAATTACTTTTGTTTGCGCCTAACGTCAATTCATCTTATGAAATTTCGACTATATTTGCTTAATAGGGTATCCATTTCAATTTATAATTACTTTAAATTAATTTTCTAATCATTCTGTATTTAATTCCATTTCATTTCAAATTTATTTACCAACCATTCATTGCATTTCATTTCATTTCCACATTAGATTCATTCAAAACAATTTATTAAGCTTGGCACATTCAAACTTATAAATTAATGACCATTTCCAAATTAATTTAATCGAAGCTTTTATTTAATGGGCTTTCACTCTTATTCGAAGCCAAGCTTCCATAAAATTTAAACTTAAGTTAATTTACTTTTATTCATTCCAACATCAAACTTAAGATTACTTTTATTTGATTCTCATTTAATCAAATTCCATTAAATTCAGTTAGTCCATCCCTTTTAAATTTTAATTTTAATTCACCTTCTTAATTTCCCAAATAATATCCAATCACATACTTAACTCATTAATGCTTCAAATAGATATGCCCCCGAGCTTAAGTTCAGTCTGATAATCCAATTCCAATCACAACTTTGATTTAGTTTTTATTCAATCAGACTTCATCCATTTATTATTTAACTCAATTAACCCATTTTAAATTTTAAATTTACTTAATTCGTTATCGAATTTATTTTATTAATACAAGGCCATTCTCAATTTATTTCAATTCACTTGGGTTTTGTTTTGCAACTCAAACCATTTATATTATAATCACTTCTCTTATATCCAATTTACTTGCAAATTTCATTAAATATTATTCAAATCACCTTTGAATTTTATTTGTAATTCAAACCATCACATTTTTCGATCCAACTCTATTTGTTTGTTTATTTATATTTTCATAACTTCTCTACTTATTTAATTCATTATCAAACCCAAGTCGAATTCTATTTACAATTCGAATTCATTTCCAAACTCCATTACCATCGATTTTATTTAACCGAGTTAAATTTTGTTAACATACTCTATCAAATAATTATTTAACAAATTAGCTTACCTCCAACTTTTATATCAATATTCGATTTTATTATAAAAATCACCTTATTAAACATTTCCCGAATTCAAATTTTGTTTTATAATTCCAGTTTGGATTTCCTTTCATCTTTCAAAATTCCAACACTTTAATTTAAAAAATTTAGAAATGCTTTTAAATTCAGATCATACTAATAAAATAGCTCTTTAAAAAAATCCTTCTTATAACTCGATGTCTCAACCAGTCTATCCTCGTTCTCATAGAAATTCGGTCATACGTTGATCAGGCGTAAGACTGAAAATCTACAAGTGCTTGGCAGACCCGTTTTCAACATCCAGTGAAAATACTTTTAAAAATAATTTTATTGGAAATATTGAAAGCATTTTGAAATAGAGAAAATATCTTCGGTGAGAATGCTCTGGAAATCATCACCCCCATCCATGGTCGCGGTTACATTCCAGGGTTACGTTGTCATCGCAGCAAAAGTCCATGTAACTGCAGGCTCTCCGCGGCCTCTCGATTACGCCATGGAACCCACGACAGATCACAGTTACATTCCAGGGTTACGTTGCCATCACAGCAAAAGTCCATGTAACTGCAGGCTCTCTGCGGCTTCTAATTTTCGCTGTCAAAATGAAACTTCTCCACTCCTACATAGGTCGCAGTCTACCGATATAAAATCAAACGCAGATTGTTGGCTCTTAGCGGCACACACGACTTTCGCTATGTTATACACTACTCATAATCCCCAAGAACTAGTTTTGTCTGGACTCCTCACAGGATCAACTTTAGAATCCCGCCTTGCGGCTTAAGGCAGCACCACCCGGTGGTACTCCTGAGAAGTTCATTTCAAGGGAGCGCCTTTTTCCCCAAAGCCATCATCAAAACACCTTAGACTATACATATAGTATCTTTTAAATCATACACCTAGTATGATCCCATACAAAGCTTCTTTACACAAAATCGATTATCCCAAAATCGATAATTCTCAAACTAGGCTTTCCAAATTTTAATATTGATTTTACCCAAAAATCAAAAGCCCTTCCAAATCCAAAGGTTCCCAAAACCTTTTTCCAAAATCCTCATAAGATCCTTTATATATATTCAGATATATATATATTTTAAAAACTTTGGATCCTTTCAAACTTGTATAAAACTCCTTTTATACTTCAAACACCTTCAAAAATCCTTTTCTTCCAGCAATAGATTTAACAAGGGAAGATTTTTCTTATATAACAAAGATATATAACCTTGTTTATTCAAAATCAAATATTCAAAATTGATTCTTCTCTTTCAATATCAATTTCATCCAAATCCGTACGATGTACACTTATCATCCGTACGCTATACCAATCTGATCGCTCACTCGATCACACAATTTCACTTCCGAACTAGTATCGTCCACCTGACTTCCTAGTGCGCACACAGATCTGGTTTCTTGATTAGAAACCGTCATTCTCCTTGCATAGCCATAACTATGATAGAGAATATTCAGAACCAATCAACAATCCATATCCAGGTTCGCCGTCGAAAATCGAGTGAAACATCCCACTCAGATCGGTATAACTATCTCGAAATTCTGTGCTCGAATCTGGATCAAATCACTATGCGAATAGAATAATATACGTACATCCTACGTATTTATTTCCATTGATTATGAGCCAAATCAATTTCCTTTCTATTCACATTTCCTTTAATTCCCATTCACTTACTTACAATTGCCTTAATCCCCATTTGGATTTTCACTTCAATTCTTATTTCAATTAGGTATTTAATCAATAACAGTTTGAACTCCGACCAGTTTATATTTAGAAAATAGCTTGAAAATTTTAAAAATATATAAGTAGTTGAAAAATAATTATTAGTTTACAAAATATCTATAAAATAGTTAACTAATTGTAAAGTAGTTGGAAAAATAGCTAAATAGTTTTAGAAATTTTAGATATTTGCAAAATATTTGTAAAATAGTAATTAATTTGTAACATGGTTGAAAAATAGTAATTAGTTTAGAAAACAGTTGAAAAATGGTTAGATTGCTCCAAAATAATTGTAAAACAAGTATAAAATAATTTGGCTTTAAGAAAGAAAGGTCGTATATACTAAATAGCTTGGAAAATAAGTTGATATTAAAATAATTTATATTGAAAATAGTTCAGAGTCAAAACTGTTCATTTCCCCATTTATTCAATTTAAATTCCCACTTTCATTTAAATTGACCCAATTCCAATTTAAATAAGTCCAATTTCCATTGGATTTAGTTTATTCCCAATTCAAGTTGAATTAATTCTCAATTTCTTTCCAACTTCAAACCAAATTCCATTTGATTATTACCTATTCAACTTTATTTACAGTCCCAAATTATTCAAATAAATTTGGACTAACTTCGAATTAAATCCACTTCAATTTCAAATCATTTCCACATAAGTTTAAAACTTGCATCAATATGGGTTTCACATCACATTCCAAGGAAAATTCAAAACTCAACCTTAGAGTTTATTTTCATATTTATTTCCTTTACACACCAGGCTACTTTTAAATTTTTAAACCACCCTTGGTTTAATTTCAAAACAAATCCCTTAAAATCTTCCAAATATTCCTTGTTTTAAAATAAGACTATATTCAAAATATTCTGAATTATATTATTTGTTATTTCTTGGAATCCTTGAATCATTTGATTGTTTCTAGGCTTAGGGTTTAAATCTTTCAAATTTTAAACCTACTTTAATTTAGAAGTTATACCCATCTTATGAATTTACTTCATTTGGCTTACTTAATAACAAATATATCATTATTAAACTAACTAACTATTTATAACAATACCCAAGGTTATCATATCTAGATGTCAATTCCTTTTTATAAAATTCTTACTTCTATAAATTCAAGATTGAATTTCAGTTTGAATCCATTTCAAACTTACCTTTATTTAAAGCTTTTAAACAATTTAATTTCTGAATTCTAATTTTGGAATTTCATTTTCAATTAATTAAATTTTAATTTGGTTGTATTATATTACTTCTTCATTTAATTTCAATAATTTAACAACCAATCGCCTAAATATTTATTAGAATGAAATATTGTTTTATATATCAAAATATACTTTTATATAAAATCATTAAAAACCTTTATATAAGAAAATAACAAGTACGCTCTCATACACACACACACTCAACTCATTTTAGAGTACTTTTGGACTCTATTTAAGGAGTAATCCCCACCAGAGCCAAGGTTCTCGCTTAACCTGTGGGCTTTGAAAATTCCGGATAGTTACATTTGTTATCAGAGCCAGGTTCTCGATTAACCTGGCTCTGATACCAAATGTAACGACCCAGAATTTTCATTCCAAAAATTCTGGATAGTTATGAAAAGAAGAAAGATATAGAAGAAGAAGAAGAAGAACGGAAACATCAAAATCTCACATTCGCAGCGGATAAAATATAATAATAAATAATAACAGTCTACAAAAGAATATTATATCCATCGATTACATTTTAATACATCAGAGTTTCACATATACACAGTCACTGAATATACACAATTATCATATCACATATTTACAATGATATAACACAGCGGAAATACTCTATACGTCCCTGTCATCCGGCACGCCTCCTGAGCTTCAGAATGTCCTTACCTGAAAATCTGTAATACTCGGTCTGACCTGAGCATTACACCAAAGTAACACCCGGGTCAGGCTGGAAACCAGCGTGAGTAAACCCAACTAACATGGAATACCAAACATACAACTTATATAAAAACCCGGGTAACTTATATCGATTCACAAAGCCACATTTTATTTTAGACATCACTTATTTCACAAATAAGTTTCTAAATACCCAAGATTTAGATTTAAAATAGTCCAATTCCTCCAAATCACTTCACTCCAGCATATAGATTTTTCATAACAATCTATAAAAATTCGAAGTGGTTTCGGTTATTTCCCAATACCCCCCCCCCCCCCCCGGTTTCTTCGAACCCAAAGTCATCTAAACCCAAGTTATTCAAATGAAATACATAACATTTCATATCATAGATAACAAATCATGCAAAGCATTCAATATCATTCAAACATCCATAAGCAAGGCTTAGTCACATACAAATCAATCCAATTTATTCTAATTAAATTTTCAAACTTCAATCACTTAGATTCCTTCATTTAATGTTATCAATAAATTAGCCAACCATTCCCTATCCAATCATCTTAATTAATCACGCTGGATTAATTGCCTTTCAATTACATTCAAGTAATTATCTTTGATTAATTTCACGATATTAATCATTCTTAACCCAAAATCAATAAGTAAATTTAATTACTTCATGAATTAATTAACTATTTCAATTACATTAATCCTTAATTACTTATATTAATTAACTTCTCTTAAGTCACTTATTTTTGAATAATTCATCTTAATTAATCACCCTTTAATTACACATTAATTTTATAAATTTAAGATTTCCAATTATATTTTAATTTATCCTAATCTAATTGATTGCTTTTATTAAACCACGGTATTAATCATTCTCGATAAATCTCAACATGCAATTAACTCTCGTTATTTACTTCATTAAATAAATTAATTACTCGTTTTATAATAGAAGCTTGAAGGAATTTAAAGCCAAATTTATTTTTAAATTCAAGTCAATTTACAATTACACTTTAACATTCAAGTTGTTAAACACTTAATATTTAAAAACATTATTTGTTAGATTTAACTTTGATTTAGAACTTGTTTTAAATCTCTACTTACAATTTAACTCCAGTTTTTAAATATCACTTTTATTTATTTCTAAATCATTCTTATTTTATTCTATAATTATTTCGCTTTCAAAATTTCACTCTTATATTTCTTTTCAAAAATCAAATTTTTTATATATTTCGATAACTTAGGAACCGAAATATTCAAGTAAACCACATCATTCAAACTTTCAATTACCAATAATATACATGACAGAACATCAATCACCCAATATATATTATACTACCATATATAATATAGCACATCACAAACCAATCATTTAAATTTAACCGTTTAAATTTAAAAAGAAATCCAAAAGCGTGAGGTTTACTCACCTTTGCCCCTTAAATCTGCAAATCCATTCCATCTTAACCCGCTTCTCCATGATTTTAGACCTTGTATAAGTATTTCACGATTTGTTACTATTTGAATTAACCACATAATTAATCACCATTTACTTAAATTTTCAACTTATAAATTTGATTTAGACTAAATTTTTATATAACTCCACGGTATATTTTAAACCCCTCTTATTTTCAGCTCTTATAAAATAATTTATACACACACACACACACACACACACACACACACATATATATTTAAAAACTGTTTCCTATAAAACCATATACTAAATCAGTCTACTACATTTTCTTTATATTAAATACATAATTCCATGACATTCAAAATTCTTATTATATATAAAATTCCCAAAATCTTCCTGTATACATGTTATATATATATTTTAAAGAAAAACAACTACTGTTAAAACTTCACCTATTTTCTTCTTCATATATAAACATTTTATGTAATTAACTAAATGGATAGATGGAACTACCTTATAGCAAACAGAGAACCAAGGTCACCACGTGACCCCAAACTTCCATCGACGTGGAGCTTCAGCCACTGTCGCACCTCGAACCACCTCACCATCCGAGATCATCACAAATCGCCGACTCCACCTCCCTTTGTTTCGCTCTGCCTTGAAACCATCGCACGCGAGCCTCCCAGAGTTCGCGCTTCCGTGCCTTAAAAAAACCCTAGCTGAGCTCAAATCCCATGCCCTAGCCTTGATCGACTATCGATCGATGTCGCCTCCCTCTTTCTTTTCCCTTTTTTTAACGAATATATGAAAACTCGATTTTTTGATTAGGTTTTTTTCGAACTGGAAGGAAGGGGTTTCAGCATTAAAAATAAGAAGAAAGAAATAACGCGTTTTGAATTTTAATATGCCATTTTCATTTCGATTTGAATGAACAAATTCGATCAGCCATTTTTTTTCTAAAGATTTCCTTCTGAATTGTGAAGGAAGATATGCATTTAGAAAAGGAGATAAGCTAGGTCAGCGAATTTCAGGTATTAGGGTGGCTCGAGTACACTTAGGGTGGCTGAGATGATTTTTATATTTTTAAAATTATTAAATTACCAAAATATCTCGTTAAGCAAAACGCAAAATCTCGAACCCCAAATCAGGCATTGCCGGGGAGTTTATAAGGTTCTACCCGCATTCCGAACACAATGGAACGTGTTTCGGAGGCTAATTTGATTGTATGTGCGAGTTACCAAAGAAAACGATCAAATTTCAATTAAATTGATTAAAATAATTTCTAAGCGTTTCGAGCTGCCAGGGTCAAATGACAACTTCGATTGCTACGAAAATTGAAATCCAATAATAACTAACTATTACGGATCCAATGGAACTGCTTTCGTCGAATTTCGAGACTGTGCCTTGGAAGGCTATTTTTAAATGTCAATTTAAACGATATATTATTAAAATTGAACAAATTACCTTTAAATTAAATTCCAACCATTCTATTATCTTCAGTATCATCATTTTAAATTTTATAAGCCTTCAAATTATCTTTAAACAGGCATAGAGGTTTCAGATTCAACAATTTACCCAATTTCAATTATTAAATTCAATATTTAAACTATATAATTCAATGATTTAATTATCAAGAAAATATTGATATCTTGAGTTCAAGTTAAAATTAACTTTTGAATATTTTAAAATCAATTAACTATTCGAATTTAAATTGTTAGAAATTCTGGGTCGTCACATTTAGAGTGGTAAAAAGGAACTTCGTTTTGTCCTGCCAGCGCATGAAGTTATTTCCATCCAATCTATCAAGCCTGACGAAGTCCTGGTTCATCAGTTTGAATGCAGATTCTGATCTCTTTTCCATAGCGAATATATTACTTTAAGTTTGTTGAGGAGTATGCAGAATCTGAGATGATTTGGTTTTGAGGCACGTAATTTTTTGTCCTTAAAGCAATATTTACCCCCACTCACTTAGAGTTTGCCATTGGTTTGGATGACAAACTGCTTTCCAGGATACAACAAAACCTGAATCCAAAGATGTAGGAATGTCTATGGAATCAATGGATTTTGTTAGTGCGGAAGAAGATAAAACAAATGATTATAAAAGAATAACAGGGGAGACGCTTATATAGCATATGAACAGTTTCTCTGCCAAGGGACGCGATCGTTGGAAAAGAGATGTAACTGTCGTCCGAATAGCAGTTTATTTTCTAGGAGGCAAAATTTAAAATTTTAAAAAATACGACTATTGGCAGGAAGCAGCCATACCCTTTCAAACTCCCTCTCGTGCATGTGCTAAGTGCTTTCCGTGTGTGCATGTTATGGCAGTGCCCCCTTTTCCTTCTCCTTCACTCATCTCAATTATTCGAACATGCTTCACATATATACTCAAATATTGACCAACTTGATCCTCTTCCCCAGGGATCCCAGATGATGGAACCCTAGGAGAGCCGCCGACTCCAACAATTGTCCATATATGATCCATACTGGATCTGACCAACTTCACATTCCACCTCCTCTACGTTCTTGACAAAACAACTCTTCCCGATGTGGGATTAATATACTTGCTCCCTCTTCATTAAACAATTTCCCTCAACAGACTTCACATTACAGTTTCAGTATATGATAATGTCTATTCCAACTTGAGTTGGATTTTTCTATCATGTCAATAAATTACAACAAGTTAGAATACTGTCAATTCCACATTAACCCGAATCAAGTTCAAGCACCAACTTCAAAAATAATTTATTTTACATAGGATGAAGAACCACATTATCAACGAGAGCAAATTGTGGTAAAATAAGTCAAAATATTTATTTCCTGATTAAACCATAAACTATTTCGGTTATAAATAAATTTATATGTTGTTGCTTTTCTATGCATGACACATATAACTTTTATAAGTTTGATAATGTAAAACAAAGTTTAATGCATCTAATTGCATTAATAATGTATTATATAGTTGACGAAAAGGTTTTTTATAGGTAAAGATAAAATTATGCAGCAGTTATCTCAATGTATGGTCAAATATACACTTAGTCATAATGGACTTAATATTTTTAAACAAATATGTCTCCCGGGCACCAAATTCAGCTTAATTATCGGTTTGACTGCTGGAGCATGGTCATCAATAGGATGAAACAGCTACCGATTCCCTAGACCTAAGTTTTAGAACATACTTGCAAATTTTGGCACGTATATATTTTGTAATAGTTTTCTTTTTTTTTTTAGAGATTTTTAGTGTAATACCGGAGATATATGATCTTGAACTGTGAAGAAATAAAGCTTCATTCATAGGAGTATATAAAGAGTCTTGAAATGAAAAAGAAAAGGAGAATGGAAAGAAAAACAAATTGATAAGTTGCGTTCGTGCTAAAAAAAGGTCTCTTCTACATCTGCTATAGATTTATAAATACTTGAAATCCTTTTATCGATTTCTTTTTTTTACTTGTTTTCGATTTCATTGCTGTAGATTTATATGCTTCTTGTAACATAATAAGTTAGAAATCTTATAGAATTTATCGAAGATGAATAGAAATCTCAAATTTTAATTTTTTTTCTTTTTTTCCAATAGAAGAAATCCTTTATTGGGAACAAATAGCAATGTTGCGAGAAAAAGATATGGAAACATATTAAACATGAGATGTTCATCCTATAGCTTCGCATACCCTTAAATTCTCCCTTATTAGTTTATATCACATTTTTATGCAAAATCATTCACAATTCTATAAATATTTCATCGCGGTCATAATTTTTTCTATCTTCTTGAAACTTTAAACTTTTTTTAATTCATAAGTGAATATGAACCATTGAAGGTATTTATTTTAATAGTCGATTTATAAAAACATAATTTAGCAAATGGATTATTAAAAAAATTTATTTATAAATTTTAGTAAAGAGAAAAGGTAAGGAAAATTTATGTAAAAATGAAATAAAATAAGTTATATTTATTGTCAATGAGTACTCCAAAAATCCGAAATCCATCTGTATGTGTGTCCGAATTATGAAAAATTATCTGATATTTGAAATAATGTCTAGTCTTTCTACATGAGTAGAGTTGGAAGAGATTGTGGTCTTCAGAGACAAGTGAATTTTATATTAAGTTTTAACCCTTTTATGTTTAAGCATTTAGATACATTTTTAAGGATAATGCTAGTTAAGTGATTCATAGAAAGTACGTTAAGTTAAGTTGGTACAAGAGTTTGGAAATTGCATTGAGCTCGAAAAGTTATTATGAGAAAATTTTCAAACTTTGTAGACTTTGAAAATTTAAAAAGAAAAGCTCAGGAAAATAAGCTAATACGTTGTCATGTGAAATATCGAGTTGATATAAAGTGTTTGGAAGATGAAGCGAAGAAGATTGTGTTGATTTTTCTTGAAAATTGGTTGGTTTTTCTTGCTTCAAAAACAACGAAATTACATTAGTTCATAACTGAGTTTGGGTTTTAATAAAAAAAAGGTTTATACATACCCCAACTAAACATAATATGCGTGCAGACACATATATCTCTGTGAGAGTGTGGTGTGGTTGCTAGCAATGCGTGCACGATTATATACATATGTACGGTATAAGGCATGAGTCCATGCTATATTTTCAACACATAAAATTATATGTGTTACAACACAAAGTATTAACGTAACATGAAATATCAATGAAGCTTAAGTTTTGACCATAATGATCAGTTCATTCGAACAGCTACTTAATTTTATTAACTTCGACTTAATATATTTTCTGCAAGCAAGTAGATACTTTAAGTTTAAATATTTGTATATGAAGATTTCAGTTGGTGTCAAGAATTACTAGGTAACAAAATAAATCGATAGTTTCTAAATTGACAAACCAAAAAGTGGATATTAGTTGTAATCACTAGACTACAAATGAGTAGGTTTTGGATATTAATTAGAGGTTATAAACTCCAAAATTATAAAATGTAAACTAAGTTTCATATGAACAGATAACAGCAGCATAGCACATATCAAGGTGCTTACTTTTATCTTAGATCAAAATTAAAGCATCTCAGTTTGATTATAAAACCCATGAGACTATTACCCAATCCCGTATATCTTTATAGGAATGGTCGATTTTAGCTAAAATCGAACCTAAACCTAATATAGTCATTACCTACAGGTAATTGAATAAAGATATAACTAGATGGATAGACTGGAAAAAGCATATCATGTTTGAAAATTTGGATATGGCATCAGTTGCCGTCTAATAATTGTGAGTGGATAACTGCAAAAAGAAGATCAGAGGACATAATGCATTTTTTACCAACTTAACTTATGAAATTGCACATCTCCTTCCTCTAGGAACAATCACATTGATGTGTTCATGTCTAAAGTAAATGGATTAAAACGATCAAAGACCGAACATTCACCTAACTTAACAAAGCATCATGAGCAGATACTAGCTTGACAATGATATTATCCAAGTTTACACAATAGCTGAAGTAGTAGGCATCATAAGCGGGCAGTGAAAATAATAATAATAAATGTTGTGGTACCTCTCACGGCAGTTCAAATTGGGGAGGCGTGGATTTAGGTTGCCAGAAGCTAGGGTTTCACAATTCCAAAGTTAACAACGGTTGTTTATAGAGGTTAAGGGTTTCGCGATTCAAAAGTTGATGACAGAGGTTAAGGATTTAATGGTGGCTGCTTTTAGGGACTGGGATCGAGTGTCGATGATAGATTCTAGGGTTACACAATTCAAAAGTTGATGACGGTTGATGAGAGAGGTTAAGGTTTTTGAGATTCTATCAATTGTTGAAAATTGGGGATAGATTTCTGAAAGAGGAAAGAAGATAGTATTTTTAAAGGAGGTAACAAAGCGAATGTGATTCATTTTTTTACTCCCTCACAGAATAATCTATTGCCCATGTTTTCATTGAATAACGCATTACATACACGTATTAATTTATCTCATAGCATTGGAAACCACAATTTGCGTAGGAACACTATATATTAGTGCTATCAAAGGTCTATATTTTTGTAGTGGCCATGTTTCAAAGTCCGTGCCCATAGGTATGCCCCAGATCAATGCCATCAACATTATATTTCATTCGGGTTATTAACTTCAATAACTGTAATGTTGAACCTGTTTGGGAACCCCTTCAATGACTCCTAAGGGCCTTGAGAACGGCTTGACAAACAAGGACATCATGTCCTTAGACTGAGCTGGATGGAGCCTAAATTTCTCTAGAAATTTCTTTGCTAATTCATCAAAGGTCGATATAGACTTCAGCGGGAGCAAGTAAACCACATTGATGCTACACCAAAAAAATATATGAATATCTGTATTTGTAATGACCCAGAGTTTCTATCATTTGAAATTCGGATATTTAATTCATTTTAAATATTCAAAAGTTTATTTTATAAGCTAAATAACTTATATTTCAAATATAGTGATTTAATGGATAATTAAATTGTTAATTTAATATTTGAAATTGTGTAAATAATTGAAAATTGAATTTAATGTGAATGAAAATGATTTATAAAATCGAATTAAATTATATTTGAATTATAATGACATTAGAGGACTTTTAAAATTGAATTAAAAATTATATTGTAGAAATTGAATATTTTAATATTTAATTAACGTGTAAAAATAGCCATTTTTTATATAGTCTCGAATTTCGACGAAACCAATTTCTGTGGATCCGTAATGTTATACTATTTTAAGATTTCAAATTTCATATCAATCGAATTTAGGGTTAGCCGCCTTCAACTTTTCAATGGCCAGGAATTCATCCTCTTCTTTCCCAAATATCTCACGATCCCCTCACTTTCACGGAAAATGTTCGACTGCAATGTTGTAGAGGACGACGAGATCTACAAGATCAACGGCTATGATCGAAATTCGAGCTATGGGTTAATGGAAAATCGAGTTCAAAGGCCACGCTTTGGGCCTTTTCTCGAGAAGGGGGCGCGATAGAGCGTGACAGGTCCATGGCCAATGGTGGCACGCGTGAGGGGCTTCGACACTATAGTCGTCGATCGACGTTTAGTCAAGCATGGTGGTCGTGGAAATTCCAAAACGAGCGGCTACGGCTGGTTATTATTCACAATCGAAAACCTAGAGAAGAAAGAATGGTCGGCTTTGATTTCATCTCCAGGAACGTGCGACTCTGATTAATTCCAGGGTTTGAAAATAAAATAAAAATAAATACGCAAATTGATTTTTTTTAATTCGTATGAACTTTGTAACATCATAGCTTATCATACGAGGTCCGTTTTTGATGAAACAAATTACATTGAGTCCGTATTGATGAGTACATATTTTAGAGTTGGTTTAGAGTTGATTGGAACTAGTGTAAATTTTGGATAAAATTAAATGCTCGTTTAATTTTATTCGGAATAAAATACAACAAATGCTATTGGAATCAATGTGTAGCGGCCCTGACTCAACCTTCGAAAATCGGCACTGAATACGACACTCGTATTCAAATGCCACAGATCCAAACGTCAAATCTAGTTCGCCGGAGCTTATAACACATTAAGTACAATACAGTGGAAAAAAAAGAATCGCATATATCATATACAACCTTTGATACAATAACTGATACAACCGAATGGTATAATGAATATCAATATACATCAGAGATACGAAACAAGACTATAGCAGCAGAAAGAAAAGATAACACCAGCAGCGGAACACTATCTCCAATATAGTCTTCAAGAAAGAATTCCAGTATTTGTAATCTCTATCTCTAAGGCATCAATTCATAAATAGCTCGAACTCCCAATAACGATGCACAAATATAAGCAAGGTCAGTCGTGATCCAAAGACTGAACTAGCTCCAAATAACCTACTAAACCTGACTATCTGAAAAACCCAACTCTAGACTGCCCATGTGCAAAAATTGTGGGCACCCAAAGTTTAGGAAAGGAACAATAAACTCCAGGTCAGTCATGGGACTGGTATGAGCAAACAAAAACATTTGGTCTTTAAAACAAGCAAAAGAATTTAAATTTAAAATCCGCAATGCTTTTTAAAAAAATGAAACAACCATAAGGTCTCCCGCCACACACACAATGCAAACGCGGACTTGGAGGAGATTTGTCCTTATGGTAGTCAAATATTCTTAATACGAGAAAAATTCTTTGATATTATTACTAGTGCATAGTGGAAAATCTTTCGAAAGTATAATATTAATCCTAACCAGCATAGGTACCATGATATTATGCCTAGTATCGCTGCCATTTTGAATGGCAGGTTCTATAACTAAAACCATACAAGGCACGTATTGTTTTGATTGGATTTTCAACTAATGGTCAGGCTAAGGAACTTCCTACTGTCCATGGGATCGCCTATGGCGGGACGTCCCGAGAATCTAACCGGATCTTTGCCAACACAAGGCCGAGTTACCTCTGTAACTAGGTAACTGCTACTCGAGCATGCCATCCCCGGTCCTCTGGGACCTTTATCCGAGGCGCCTCTAAACCACAAAGCAATCACAAAGTAATAGATCTGCAGTATCCACATGAGTAAGTATCTGGGCTCCATACATGGTGCCACCATTTTTCAGAAGGGAATGACACACCCTAAAGGGCGCGACCCTCACAACCTTGCCGCATCTTTCCTGTTTCGACCATTTCCGGGGTGTGAGGTCCCGATGCAGTCTCGTCCACAAAGCTACGATTTACACAAAAGCCATGCTTTAATCAACAAATGATACACAGCAGCACTCAGCATGCCACACTACCAAATTGGGAATATATCACTGATAAATATCACCTACATAACCTCCGAGCTCGTACGCCTCAAAGAAGGGTGTTAAGCTAAGAGAATAAATTCTCCGCCACGAAGCAGAAATGTATTTGATAGAGATTGGTTTAATATCTCAAAGTGTAATGTCGGAGATACAATCATACAAGTCTGTTCCGGGTTCGAACAGAACCGAAGGCACTTCCAAAGAAGCCCTTGCAAATACGGGTATCCATAATCCCGATCGGACTTCCCGTCACTTAGGGAGAACTCTATACCGGAGCAACTCAGTGTAGAGTCAATCGACAGGTTATCCTATCGTTCTTGAAGACACCCGGTCTTCAACACCGATCTTCAAATGTAATCCATAACGTTGTATCACTATTCGAAATGGGTTGTATAACACAAGGTCCTCTCCTGGCTAAACCGAATAATGAGCGCCATATTAAAAACATATGGATATGGGATTTCAGTTAACTCACAACTTATAAAAATCCAAAGCTTTTCTTTCAAATGGTTAAACAAATTATCGTTTCAATCTTTTAACAAAAAGATTCGTTTCACAAAGTTCACATAGTTTCACAAAGATCTATCCATAGATTTCAAAACAATTTCCATTTCAATTGGATTAACTCATTAAATCTTTAAATTAAAGATTTAATTTATAGCATTCAAAACACGTTTCCAAAGATTTATTCATAACTTGGAAGACCATTTTCATTTTTAGACTTGAAAACCTTTTAACACAAATTGGAAGTCATTTCTTATGTGAAAGCTTTTGTTATTTGAAAACCAACAGTTTCGTTTCAGAAAAATCCAATTATATTTATACAAGTTAAAAACTTGGGTTAAATTCTAAAGTTCCAAAACAACACTTTAAAGATGGCTTAAAACCCATATAAACTCATTTATAAGTTGAATAACCTTTTTAAACCCTAGTCCCTAAATCATAGAATTCAATTTCAAATATTGAATTTAAATTTAAATCAAATTATTTAAATTTCAAAACTCAATCAAGTTATTCAAAATAAATTTTATTTTTGAAATTCATTTTCAAAAGCTTGAATTCTAATTCCAAAACTATTTTGGATTCAAAAGTTAAATTTTAAAACAATTTCAAAAATCTGTGACTTAACCCATTTCCACGTGTAATCCATATTTGTGTGTGTATAAGTATGGTCCAGGGATTTAACACAATAGTGCACAACATCAATCATCACAGATTCAATCATATCTATAAGCGGTATAACCCATAATGCTTATCTTTATTCATAGATTCATAGATAAAAATAATTTATCAATCACAAAGATTTACCATTACAATTCGATGTGGGTTTCGGATAACCAATTGGGATCCGACTCTTTGTCGCATCGAAATTTAAATGTCGTCCTATGGCTTAAAGGGTATTCATATTCATATAACAGTATATTTATCACAGATATAACAGCTAAGCACAAAGCATCACATAGCATCACATCACATATCAAATATATCATTCCTTCACACAGCATTCAATAACAATCGAACATCTTTGATTAAGGTGAGTAAATCGTGTGGTTTTAAATTTATTAATCACATAATTACTTTCATTAGTAATCTTTAATCAATGACTAATTATCATTAATTTCAATTGATTAAGTCATAACTACCTTCATTAATTAATCATTTCTTTAATTAATTAACCCTTAATCGTAATAAATTAACCCTTAATTACTTTTATTAATTAACCTTTAATTAATTACTCTAATTAATAAACCTTTAATTTATTGATTAGTTAAATCTTAATCATAATTTATCAACTTTTAATTATTAAATAATTAACCTTAATTATTTAACTCACCATTAATTTAATTGAATTAGTAAACTAACCGTTGATTAATTAATTAATTTCACTAAGAAATTAGCTTTTATTCAATTACACAAAGTAATTATCTTTTATTTAGTTACACAAAGTAATTATCCTTAATTTACTTCCCTCAATAAATTTATCTTTAAATTAATTATCCTTAATTAATCTTAAATTAATGGCATTAAGTAATTAACCCTTAATTGATTTACTCAAAATAATTTTTTCTTAGTTTATCACAAAAAAACCAATTAATCCTCAATTAATCATCTTTGAATAATTATCTTTTAATCATAGATAAATTTGCCTTTAATTTATCATCGCCCTTAATTAATTAATTAGTTAATTACTTCCTAAATCACATTTGAAAATACTTAAAAGTTTTAATTTAAACTACCAACCCAATATATGATTATCTAGAAACAAAACGTTTACAAAATATTTATTTTAACATTTAAAACTTTGAAACTTGTTTTAAAATTTGAAACTTCATTTATTTTCCTTTGGAAACTGGTTTAGTTTAAATATGTTTTAAAATTTTGTTAAGTTAAAAATTTATTTTTGTAACTAAAGAACTGTTGCATTTTAAACACTTGAAAACATCATTTTCTTTTAGGCTTGAAAATCTGATGACAGTTTTATCAAACCCAATCCAAGATTTTGTTAACCCGAGCTCGACTTCGGGTGGTTTCGTGAAAAATTTGAGTTCGCCTTGTGTTAAAACGTCATCTGCTCCGAGTTTTCAAGAAATCGACCCGAGCGTATGTTAAAATTTCAACTTGAAATCCTTCTAAGTTTTAACCCTACGCAACCAAATATTAACTCGAGCTAACTTCGAGTTCGCATTCAGCACGAACGAAATCCCGAGCTACCCCATATCTCCTCCTTCCTCACAATTTCCAGAAAGTAATGTGCATGGTGAAGAACGTGCACATGCATCGGGCCTTTGGTGATCTCTAACCATCGCCAAAACTTTCCACAGATCACCAATGTCTTCGACAATCAACTCGAATACCCAGATAGCCCAATTCGATAAATAAACGAAATTTCGATGATAAATCGAAAACTGGAACGAGCACGAACAACAAAACCCTATGCCGTCGTCGATCACATTGACTGGAATCCATGGCTTTCCTCCAGAGCAACACCACATCATTTCACCGCTGTTCCCCCACGACCGATCGCCTGAAATGCCCCGATAGTCACGCAGTTCTTCTCCAACACCATGCAAGTAAAACTAGCTTTAGAACCCTAATTCCACATCAATCCACTGCCTCGATCATTTAAATTTTCATTCGTATTTTTTCGTTGATCTCTGATGCTCAAGCTATCCTCCAACCCAGGCACGACGAACTTCACCTCACCGTTCAATGTAATTTGATGAATATATCGTTTCTGTTCAACTCTATATTCCTCATCAATCAATACACTAAAAATCCTGAAATAACTTCATAAAATCATCATTTTCGATTTCAAATCGAGCTATAACATCGAATTATAAAGTTAAAACATTCGAATTTCTTGTTGTTTTTTTTCTTTTCTTTCTTTTTAAAGCTTCACTGTACTTGAACTGCTTTTTCCAAAATCACCGAGTATAAGTATCTGAAACTATTATTAAAGACAATGTTGTACCCTTATGATCATTTTCTGTTCATAATTCGAGATCTGAAATAAATTAGATAAAGTGCAGTTTTGAATTTTTCTTTAATAGCTTTAAACCTGAGATCCAACAAAGAAATGATTGAAATACTTAACAGATATGCACACTACCTACATACATATACATCCAACATGCAAACCAGAGAAACCTATATCAGAGAAGAGAATAGATGCAGACATTCATACATGACAAACATGAGGCAAGTTTGTTCACAGTTGATATTTTTGGAACTGTAAAATGTAACAGAGATGTTTTCAATCAACACAAACATTACCAAAGCATCACAAGCATAAGTGGATAAAAGGGATTAATTTACTCACAAACAACAATAACAGGTTCAAAGTTGAAGGTTTGCTCACCTGGACTTGCAGCGGAGACAAAGAATAAAGAAGTGTTTTTTAGCCTTGAAAGAAAAATCTGAGCCTGGAATTTGAAATTAAGGATCTTTGCTTATTCACTCTTGTGTGTGTTTATTTATTTCATTAATAAAAAAAGTTTTTAATTTTCTTACCTACAGTATGAATCTCCGCTATACACAGAGAAGCTTTTTTTTTTCTACAGTTGAAATCATAGATGGTTTAAGTCTTTGATCTTGATTTTTTTCTGCACTGATTGATTCAATTGATTAATTCCATTGCTTTGTTACTGATCAACAACATTAAATCCAAATTTTCAAAAGAATTATGCTTAACTCAATTCATTTCAAAGATTCTTGCTCACTGGAAAAACTGAAGCTCCACTTTTTTTTCTTTTTTATAAAACACATCTGCAAATTTTTATGAATTTGTTTTGTGTTAAAACTTGATCTTGAAATCATATTTTATTAAACTATAAAGTTAAAATTTACCTGAGAGTAACCTATAGCTTGATGTTGAAGAAGATTTCTTTAAAAAAAATTACCAATTTTGTTTTAGCTTTTGAAAACTGCTCTTGTTTTTCTAGTTTCAGGTTTTTATCATTTTTTTCTCATTGGTGTTTGAACTTGTGATACTCAAATATCTGATACTATTTGTTTCAGATTTCTAAAAAGTTAAATAATTGCATATGGGGAAGTGAAGAGTTTTTGGTAATTTTTTATTTAATTATTTTGTTCAATTGAATATGTTGGATGCCATTTGGAAGAAATCATCATGATATTCCAACGTGATGTTTACTTCTTTACTTCCTTATGTATATGTTTACATTTAAAAAATTTCAAAGACAAAAGGATTTTTTAAAAAATATTATATCGTATTTATTTTATAAATGAACACACCTCTTTATTCATTTGTGTGTATGTATATACATATACGGTGTTAAAAGAATTTAACCAATATTTTCATTATATACATTATTCCTTAATATTTTTAAATGCCACTAATTTTTTTTATTAAATTCCAATATGTATTCAATTTTATTCATATTTGTAATACACACATATATAAGATTTTTAAAATTAAATGACTTTTTAAAACATTTATTATTTCAATATTTTTAAACTCAAAATAAATTGGAATTTATTTATGTATAGTTTATTACTCATTTTATTTGTTTGAGATTTTTTTCGATTTATTTTCAACTTAAATTTTCAAAAGTTTAAAATATAATATTAATTTATATTAACAAGTTTTAGGATATTACCTTTTATTTATTCATAAGATATTAAATGTACAAATTAAAAACACCAATTAAATTTCAAAATCAATATCCAAACAAATAAATGTCCTATTAAATTTGAAAAATTCAAATTAGTTTACAATTTTATTCCAAAATTCATTTTAAGTATCAATTTAAATTTAATTAAAAATGGGGATCGTTACACAATGTGAGTACAACTCACTCTTTCTAACTCATTGATATTTTTATATAAGTGAGAATAAATTTATTCTATGATGATTGTTTGGATGATATATGATATATTATCTATATATTGATTGCTATTTGGATATATACCTGCCTATTGGAGCAGATGAGACCCTATACATTCCTGTGTATGAGCGGATGACCCTTTGTATGCGCTTCTGCCTCAAAGCAGACATTGTACATATATTTCTAATATGTATATTTGTTGCAGGTGACAGGTTGGAGGGATCCAACTGGATTCCTCACTAGTGTTGATTTATTTACAGATATTGTTATATATTCTGTTATCATATGATATATGCGTCTTGGATGTTGTGATTGATGTATTTAGTGCTATTGCAACATTGGGCCTATTTTTGGTAATTAAAAATGTTAAAGTGATGATTTCCAAATTAAAACGAATTTTCAAGTGATTTTGAAAATAGATATTTTATTCAATTTTGATTTGTAAAGAAATGAATTTATTTTAAATAAATAAAATTTATAATTTTTATGTTATAAAAATTATGATTTTTGTGGAATATAATCAGAATATGATTTTTGAAATATGAAGTTAATGATTTGGTAAATAGTTGAAATTGGGATTTTTGTAGTTATTATAAATGTTTTATATATATGATATATAAAATTGATATTTTATAAATAAAAATGATGGAATTATAAAAGAGTTTTGTGAATGATAAAATGGAAGTTATAAATGAATCTTATAAGTGGATAAGATTTATAATTTAAGAAGTTATAAAAAGAATGATTTTGTAAATAGATGATTTATAAGTAATTAACTTATAATTTTAGTTTCGACATATAAATGAGATAATTAGAATTTGTTAGTAAAAGCATATTGTATATTGAATTTTTATAAAATATAAATGGAATTTATAAACATTGTTTTATAAATCAGAAATCAATTGAATTTGATAAGTTAAATATAGAAGCTTATTAAAGGAGATATATCCACGATTTTGGACAGTGGATAATCCTTTAATTAAATATGTAGGAGTGTTGAATTTGGTGATGTGCATGTAAATGTGCATATTTTTACCACCATATTTATTCTATTTAAATTAAATAAATGATCATATTAGGTATTTTAACTTGTTTTAACCAAAATTCATATTAATTCCAAATTGCCACATATTCATTTTCATCCAAGGGCAAAATGGTCATTTGTGTGCATATATTTCTTTGAGAAAAATTAATTGGAAATATATATATATATTTTAATAGGAATTTGGTCTCAAATAGGAGTGGTTTCATGAAGGAATATGCATGCACAAAGAATATATAAAAGAATGAAGATGTAAATAATTCAAAGTGAAGAACATGGAGGACCCCATCTACCCACCACCTAATGTACAAATTAGAGGCTAATGCATATGCTTATGGAATTAATGGCTTCATGTACATTAAAATAAGGATTATGACATGCTAATGATTACTTGGTGGCCACACTACCTCATAGGCATTTTGGGCATTCCCCAAAAATATGAATTAGGGTTTCATACATGTATAAATACCCATATGTTTCACGTAATCTCCTCTCTTCCTTAGCTTACCTTCCTCTTCATTAGTTTTAGGCTCAAAATAAACAAAGCTCTTCTCTTTCTTTTTTCATGGCTACTTAGCCATTTTTATTCTCATGTAATTTCTTTTTTTTATGCAATTTAATACATGATCTTTTCCTTTCTTTGTTTATTTCCTTTCATGTTGTAGTGTAGATCTCTTTTTCTTTTATGCAAATAGAATAGATCTCTTTTCCATTAGCTTTCATTTTTCTTTCTTTTTGCTTTCATGTTGCATGCTACTTGTGTTGATATGATAACAAAAATGAGAGGCTAATCCCTTCAATTTAGGGGTAATGAAGCCTCTAATCATGTAGCTTCAACATTTTGATGTTTTATACTCTCTTTTTGTGCTTTAATGAGATTGTATGAAGTGGTTAACTTGCTGTTTTTGCTTTGAATTTGATAGCCTATATTGTTGACACCAAATAGGCTATACTTAAACAATCACTAACACAAATGTATCTTCATCAAAATATGATTATGGCATAAGAAAGTGATTTGAAATTAAAATTTGATGGTCTATATTTCTAACTAATAGTTAATAGGCCATACTTAAAATAGATTTCATTTTCAACTTTGTTGTCATTTTCATGAGAGTTGGTAAGTGATTTGAAGGTTGTGTTATAATTTGATGGCTTATGTTGAGCTAATTAATAGCACAAATAGGCCATACTTATGATACGCACATCAATTAAGCTAACTAATGACAAAGGAAAGAAAGATCATAACTTCATTTTGTTGATTTATGTGATCTAGAGAGTGGAAGTTGCCTCTAAATTGTCTTAACACTCTCATATTTTTATCGATTTTCTTCTGTAATTTTTCTTTTTTTTAATTAATCACTCTTTCAACTTTGGTTAATTTGATTGAGTAGAATTTTAAAATCATCAATTCCCTACGGATCGACCCATATTCGCCACGTGCTACATTCTACACCGTGCGCTTGCGGTTATTTTTAATTTAAATTCCTTCGACGGTTTTTTAAATCGATAGAATTTCCGTCGACGAACAAGTTTTTGGCGCCGTTGCCGGGGAATTGTTTTGATTTTGATTTTCTTTTCTTCGGATTAATTTTCTTTTGATTTTTGTGTGTTTTTATTTTGTGTTTGTTTGCATATAAAAAAAAGTTTGTTGTGTGTGTTTGATTTGTGCTTGCATTTGTTTGTGTGTTTGTAGTTTTTCAATTTGCATTTGCAATTCTATTTCTATTATTAACAAAAAGCATACACAACTAGAAAAGATAAGAAAAAAAATCGTTTTCATTCCCGTTTATAACTTTAATTTTTTATTTACATTGCATTCATCTTTGTTTACATCTCATTTACAACTTTGCATTTCAATACTACATCTTTACTCTCTGCCTTTCTCTGCCTGCAACAGTGTATATCTGTGCACTGTAATTCAACAAATTAACCTTCCTTCAAACTTCTTCAAACTGAAACCACCTTCCACAGCAACACCTTTCATCTCTATTTACACCCATACAACACGCCCTGCTGCACTACAACATCATCATTTTACCATACTTCCTTTCCTCCACAACAACCTGCGCTGTTATCCTCCACAACAAACATCATCGATTTCACTACCCACAATCTACCACGTCAAAACAAAACACCACTCAACATACTTCGACCACTAGTTCACTACCCATAGCCATCACAGCATTTCAATCCAAACCTCCATATAACTACACAGCAACCACGACAAGCAACTCGAAACACCTCTGCCAATCACCACACTCTACATCCATTTCAAATCCACCATCACAAAAAAAACTTCATCACCATACTTCAAATCCGTACAACTGCCCCTCTTCACCTCTAAACACACTACTCCATTACAACACACCACTGATCAACATATCACATCCATCACCCCTTATCATAACAACCAACTGCGCACATTCAAACTTGCTACCACAAGCATAACAGCTCCAAACTACTCTGCCTGATACAAATACCACAAATACTTCAGCAACTTCAAACACAGCCCATACGACACTCCATCACCAAAAACTCAGTTCACCAGAAACAACGGGAAAAAAAACGCTTGCATACCATTTACCTCTGTGAGTACCATTTAGCCTGAAATCACAACTGTAGTTAACTTCATCTAACTCCAACACCAATTCAACTGAGCCTCCAACATTACTGCAAGCACTACTGCTGACCATTTGATTGCCATTACTCACTGCCCTTTAACTCAGTCGATACTCTGCGCAACCATCGCCCAGTCAACATTCTAATCCACCAGAAACAACTACTCTATAGCATCGCCTCCACCCAAAAAAAAATAGCAACTCAACATTCACTGACTTCGCCTGTATCCGACCTCCAATCAGCCGCATCCAGACTTCGACACCCATCCCCTAACCTAAGTTTTGAATACCCACACTGAAACAGAACCCAAATCGCCTTCCGAAACCGCTTTCCATCTCCATAACCGCCACTTCAATTCCACCCTCGAACCCAAAATCAAACTCCACCTCTGTAGCAACTTCGACATCACCTTCATCACGCAAGCGACCCAAATTCAATAGCAATCACGACCTCGAGACCCAAATCTTCAGCCGAAAGAACCAAATCGCCAAGAATACGCGCCAAGAGCAGTCGAATCCTCAACCACGAACCAATCATCAATCGCCTGAAAACCCAAATCACGACTCCAAGACATCGACATTGAACACTGCTTTGCCCTCCCTGAAACCTATGACCTATACCAATTCAATACGTCGTTTAATCCTCTCAGTTTTGATTACGATTTAGATTCTGGAGATTTTATTTGGTGAATTATGAATTAATGATTTTGAATTTTCATGGATTGTGGATTGTGATTTAGAGACTGGTGATTATTTGTTTGATAATGTGTTAGATAAAATTATTTGAAGAAGTGGGACGGGTGTTATTGGTGATTTTCGACCGTGAATTTCAATTTTTAACGGAGCAGGGCTTTTAGTTGTGATTTCCAAAATAAACAAACAAAATAATATATATATATATATTGTATATATATCTTGTTTTATTTTCAGGTTGCACAAGCAGATAAGGAAGAACAAGTTGCTAGCCTTGCTTAGCTTGCCAAAAAATAAATTGATTGCTTTGCTCAACTTGCCAAAAAATAACCGCTTGCTTGTTTATAATTTTCTTTTTACTTCCCTTGCATTGTATATATCTATTGTCTTTGTTTGTCTTGTATTGTTGTTTGCTTGCATTTAAAAAAAAAATCAAAAACAAAAACAAAAATTCATTGTAGTTGCATTGTTAATACACGTTTACTTTCTGCTTTGCATTTCATCTTAGACTTTGATTAATAGTAACGGTTAGACATCAATCACACTTAATTATATATTGACAAGTTGTCTTCTTTGAACAATTTAAATTCTTGGTGCCTAGGCTACGGCGGAGTAATAACCATTTATAAATATTACGTGATTCGTAAATATTATAGTGGTTGTTCCTCTGAAGGTACTTAAACCTTCGGCTGCATTGCTACGGTGATTCGTGGTGCACCGATAACTCTTGTCTGTTACCTGGCTGAGAACTATCTGGTTGACTTAAGACAATTTGTAATTATACATTTTGGGTTAACTTAGGATAAATCATTTGTAATTAACCCTTGCATTCATTTAGTTGCATTAATTCATGCATATTTAAAAAAAAATCAAAATCCAAAACTAAAAAAATTGTAAACATTCCTTTTCCTTTGAAATTTTTAAATCCTTTTTTTTAATTTCAAAAAAAAATTAGAAAAACCAAAATCCAAAAAAAAACTTTTCAAAAACAAAGATAAAATTTGAAAAACCAAAAAACAAAACAAAAATCAATTTCCTTTTTGAAAAATAAATTCCATTTGTAAATATTTTTCTTTTACAAAAAAAACACAAAAACATTCTTGAAAATGTCCGAGTTTTCCCACATACATGAATTTTACAACAGCTGTGGAAATCAATATAATCCATATAATTTCACTTCTAATTCTTATGGATATTTAAACAACAACTATTGTTTAAACGATTCGAATTTTGAACCTCAAAATTTTCAAAATGATGACCAACCTTCAAATCTTGAAAATAGAATTTCATCTTTACTTGAAATCGCTATACACAACAAAATCAAATCATAAATAAGTTGTGTAATTCATATTTGTGCGATAACTCGAATCAAAGTTTTCAAAATAACCAAAATTTGAATTCACTTCAAAATTCAAACGATTTTGAGTATAATCCATGCCAATTCAATTTTGAACTCCAAAATGAGTTTCAAAATCAAAATGAAAATGTGAACCAATTTGTAAATAATTTTGGCAATGGGAACAATCTCGACCATGATACAATTGAAAACTTTGGTTATCAACAAATTAAAAGTGAAAATTTTCAAATTAATAATCATAAATTTGACTTTGTTGAGCAAATGGAAAAAGATAACGGGGATTTATTACTTGAAAAATACATAAAATTTCATGAAAATCATAATCAAATCTCAATTTGCGAAGAATCAAATAATAATCTACCGTTTATCGAAAGTCACAATTCTTGTTCTCAACAAGTCCAAATCGAAAATTTTCAAGTTAATAATTATAAATTTGACTTTGTTGAGCAAATAAATGAAATGTACAATGATCACATGGATTTGGTGTTCGAAACATATTTGAATCAATGTGGTAAACATACTCAAATTCCAACGTGTGACAAGTCAAGTGATAATCAACCTTTTACCCAAATCGATGATTTTCAAATATCAACTTTCAAAATTGAAAACAAAAATCTTAACGAAGTTGTTGAAAACATGGTGATTGAGTTGGATTTCAATTCTTTTGAGGGTGTGGAACCAAATTTAAAATTTGATCTTCCTTTTTTCGATTTTGAAAATTTGAATACAACAACTTTGGATTTTGAAAATTATATACATATTGAAGTTGTTGACAACCCAATAAAGGAAGATGAATTTAACGAACACGAATTTTTTGGACTTTTGGATGACGAGTTGTTAAATTCCAACGGGGAAGATGAAAATAACCATTTTGATTTTGAAATCAATAACTCTAAAAATGTTTTCAATGATAAGCTTGAATTACAAATTGGTGAAAATAAACTTGAACTTCAATCAATTCTTTTGTCGACCCTAAAAATCAGCGAAAACAAAACAACTCGTACAATTTTCAATAAAACAACATTCGTTTTTCCAAATCAACTTTCATATTCGAAATCTTTTACGATTTGGTTTTCTGCACTTGAGCTATGTCTCGCATACTTGGTGAGACAAATGAATTGGTTTTTGGAAGACCGATTCATATATTCTTTAACAGCATACTTTTTGATGTCTTGTAAATAATCATCTTTTCATTTTCATTTAAATAAAGTTTATGTTTTTATTTTTCTCCTTCCACTTGAGTTGACTGTGAGGACACAGTTAAAATCAAGTGTAGGGGGAGACTCATCTTCATTTTCGATTTTTCATGATTTATTTTTACTTTTTCTTTGCAAAAAAACAAAAAAACAATTTTATTTAAGTAATTTTGATTTATTTTTGAAGAAACACTAATAGGATAAATATATGGTTTTGTCTTATTAAATTGAAATTTTTGGAAATTTATTTTTCTTAACAAAAATAAAAATGAATTTTGATTACAAATAACAATGGTTTAACTAGAATATAGGAAGATTCATACGTGTTAATTATGAAATATATCCTAATTGAAAATCTTTGTTTTAAGAAGTGGTTGATTTAAAGTAAAGATATAACATTTTTTTGTCTTTTAAGTTAAATGGTGCTAAGATGATTTTGTAAAACTCTCTCTCTCTCTTAAAAAAATATAAAAAAAATAATAATAACATCCAAGTATTCACTCTCATTTAAAAGTCCTCACGGTTATGCATGGGTGAATTACTTAGAATCTTTGATTATGTGCTTTCATACTCATTTAAAAGTCCTCACGGTTATGCATGTATGAAACACATGTAAAAAAGCAGACTTAATAAAAACCACCTACGGTCGATAGGTGTATGCACGAAAGTGTGTGCACTCGCCATGCTCTATACTCACCTCAGATAAGCCCAAAAGGCAGTGCATGGGTGGTATATCTGGCTTTAGTTTACCTGAGCTAGGTGTGTAATTTTTCTTGCAAACAATGAGAGAGTAAGCAATTGAAGTCCTATCACTATTTTTACTTATTTGATTTCATTTGTTATTGAAAAGAAATGAAAATACCATTTTGATAAACTTTGATAATCAATGAAGGATCCTTTTCATAATTACACTTTGTTATCAACCGAAATAATGAGTTAAACTATAGTCTATTTGTTATGATAACTTGATTTTTGTTGGAAATTTTGACGAGTAAATGACTTAAATTTTCAAGAATGACCAAAACCTATATTTAACTTATTTGTGATTTAAGAATAAATTCTTCATTTGTAAATATTTTCAAAAACTTGCACTCATCTCTTTGTAAATAAATCTTGCATTTTGTAAATATTTTCATCTTGCATTTGGATTTTGTGGTTAGTATCCGCTGAAAACCGTCATGAGACAACACTCGTCCTATTGGGGACACCCAGAGGTTTAACGGCTTGTTGCATACGCTCAATACAATCGTGCTCCCTACGAAAACGGATTTATCTTAGTTTTTTTCTTTATTCGAGGACGAATAAAAAGATAACTGTGGGGGTATTTGATGTGCATGTAAATGTGCATATTTTTACCACCATATTTGTTCTATCTAAATTAAATAAATGATCATATTGGGTATTTTAACTTGTTTTAACCAAAATACATATTAATTCCAAATTGCCACATATTCATCTTCATCCAAGGGAAAAATGGTCATTTGTGTGCATATATTTCTTTGAGAAAAACTAACTGGAAATTTTATATATTTTTATAGGAATTTGGTCTCAAATAGGAGTGGTTTCATGAAGGAATATGCATGCACAAAGAAGATACAAAAAAATGAAGATATAAATAATTCAAAGTGAAGAACATGGAGGACCCCACCTATCCACCACCTAATGTACAAATTAGAGGCTAATGCATATGCTTATGGAATTAATGGCTTCATGTAAATTTAATGGCTTCATGCATATGCTTATGGAATTAATGGCTTCATGCAAATTTAATGGCTTCATGCAAATTAATGGAATTTAATGGAATTAATGGCTTCATGTAAATAATGGCTTCATGTAAATAATGGAATTAATGGAATTTAATGGAATTAATGGCTTCATGCAAATTTAATGGCTTCATGTAAATATAGCCACCAAGTAATCATTAGCATGTCATAATCCTTATTTAAATTTACATGAAGCCATTAATTCCATAAGCATATGCATTAGCCTCTAATTTGTACATTATGTGGTGGGTAGGTGGGGTCCTACATGTTCTTCACTTTGAATTATTTATATCTTCATTTTTTTGTATCTTCTTTGTGCATGCATATTCCTTCATGAAACCACTCCTATTTGAGACCAAATTCCTATAAAAATATATATAAATTTCCAGTTAGTTTTTCTCAAAGAAATATATGCACACAAATGACCATTTTTCCCTTGGATGAAGATGAATATGTGGCAATTTGGAATTAATATGTATTTTGGTTAAAACAAGTTAAAATACCCAATATGATCATTTATTTAATTTAGATAGAATAAATATGGTGGTAAAAATATGCACATTTACATGCACATCAAATACGCCCACATTTATCTTTTTATTCGTCCTCGAATAAAGAAAAAAACTAAGATAAATCTGTTTTCGTAGGGAGCACGATTGTATTGAGCGTATGCAACAAGCCGTTAAACCTCTGGGTGTCCCCAATAGGACGAGTGTTGTCTCATGACGGTTTTCAGCGGATACTAACCACAAAATCCAAATGCAAGATGAAAATATTTACAAAATGCAAGATTTATTTACAAAGAGATGAGTGCAAGTTTTTGAAAATATTTACAAATGAAGAATTTATTCTTTAATCGACACAAATAAGTTAAATATAGGTTTTGGTCATTCTTGAAAATTTAAGTCATTTACTCGTCAAAATTTCCAACAAAAATCAAGTTATCATAACAAATAGACTATAGTTTAACTTATTATTTCGGTTGATAACAAAGTGTGATTCTGAAAAGGATCCTTCGTTGATTATCAAAGTTTATCAAAATGGTATTTTCATTTCTTTTCAATAACAAATGAAATCAAATAAGTAAAAATAGTGCTAGGACTCCAATTGCTTACTCTCTCGTTGTTTGCAAGAAAAATTACACACCTAGCTCAGGTAATTTGGTTAGAGATTTATATCCATGATTTTGGACAGTCGATAATGCTTGAATTAAATGTGTAGAAGCTCTAATTTGGTAAACGTTTATATTCATGATTTTGGACAGTGAATAATATTTTTTAAAGGTTTTGGAAAGTGATATTGTAAATATAGTTAAATGGTTTGAAGATGTTTTAAAATGTGTTAAATATCGAAACCATAGATTTCAACATATATTGTTGAAATAGACGGTTTGGAGAAATAAGCAAATGATGGACTATAACACTATTGTTATAGTAAATGATTTTCGAAAGGAAATGTTTTTGTATAATATATGGGATTTATATATCTATCTAATTTTCGAATCCCTATACTAGTGATTTTGGGTTGTTGTAACAATATTTTACGCAACATTCGTTTTGATCCAAAATAAAGATGTTAAAGACAATGTTTTCCTTAAAGAATAAAATATGTACTTAATCGTGATTTAAGTATATGTAATATTTTCCAAGTATTGAAAATAAATTAATTTGTGAATTACTTATTATGAAATAAGTACATGGAAATGTTTTCCAATGTTGAAATGGTTTGGAATTATATCTTTTTAAAGATAATTTGAAACGAATATTTGGCAAGTGATTTAATTAATAAAAGATTAATTTGTATGGTGCTAGATATGTGTTTGTTTGCTTTGATAGTTAAACAACCGACTATCAAATTTGGCCATTTTAGTTCCTCGACTTGATGTGGGAACTATTTAATCGTACACTTAGTACATAGCCTTCTGTGTAGGCTTGATTAACCTTTGTGTTGAGGATGTTGATTCGTATAGTGCGGAATATTACTCCAATCTATTGAGCTTCTTTCTTGGCCCGAAGGATAACAAGTTGAAAGTTGGAGACGTGATAAGTCTATGAGACTTAGTTTTTGTGTGAAGTTGAGAAATACTTTTGCGTTGTTGGTGCGAAGAGACCATGATCAGATTTATCTGAAAACCACTTCGGATCAACGTGTATGTGACGATTATGCAGGTTGGTTGTGATGATATTGATATTCAGGATTTTCATAGTGAGGGACTACTTGTTGATCGTTTGGGTTAAAATTCCAATGTACATATTGTGACGATCCGGAATTTTGGATATTTAAAATAGGAATATTTAATTGGTTTTAAATATTAAAAAGAGTAATTTTAACTTGAATTTCAAATATCACCATTTACTGGGTAATTTAGTTTTGAATTAAACTATTGGAAATTGGGTAAAATATGAAATCTGATATTTTTAGCCTGTTAAAAATAATTTGAAGGCTTGTAAAATTTATATTGATAGTGTTGAGGATAATAAAAGTTTTAAAATTGAATTTAACATTTATTTTTTCAGTTTTGAAATTTTATCGTTTAAATTGAATTTAAAATAGCCTTCCGAGGCACAGTCTCGGAATTCGACGAAACCAGTTCCATTGGATCCGTAATATTTTATTATTGTCGGGTTTCAACTCTCGTAGTGATCGGAGTTGTTGTGTGAGCGTACTATACATAAACGCGCTGAAAGTTATATCGAAAATTAAATGTAATAACCGGGTTCAAAAAGCTATATTCTCCATACGATCGAATTAGGACTCAAAACCTTTTCCATTACGTTCGAAATAGGGGTATAACATTATAGATGCCTAGCGGCACGTCTCGATAGGATGTCAAGATTTTGAGCAGCAAATTCAAGACGATTTAAATTTAAATTTAAACTTGAATAATATATTCTATTGACCAGTTAAAAACTTTTCATGTCAAAACTTTTCCTCCAGCAGCTTTTTTTTCTGAATCACTACAGCCTTCGCTCTTCACGCAATCCATCATCTCAAGTTCAAAATCATGCTTTTTTGTCCCCCAAACCAAATCTGTCGAATGAAAGAAGAATAATAACTGTTTAAAAGTCACGCTGCTTCGTTTCTTTTTCACATTCTCGTTTTTAAATAAAAAACTGTTCGAAGAATAATGGTCGCTGTTAAAATCTGGGGCTGCTCTTTCAATTCGAAAACTATCTTCAAATTTTTTTTATAATGAACGGTGCTCTACCTCTTCCCTCCTTCATCTTCCCAAATCGAACTAGAGCCTTTCCAATCGAAATCAATTTGGTAATGAAAAGAAGAATTCGCGTATTCCCCTTCACATCTAACTCTACCCAATTCAAATCAAAATCAGGCTCCTGCTTTTGTTCGAACCAAATCGAATTTTTTCGATTTAATAAAAAAGGGATTCACATCAATGTCACGATGAGTGTTGGCGCGCATGAAACTGCTACAGTGGCGAGGAGGGGTTTGGCATTCGAGATTGGATCGCGTACGTAGGCATGCGTTTCGAGGAGGCGCGAGGCAGTGGGTGAAGCAGTTCGGTCGGTTGGTGGTTCGTGGAGGAGGTGCTGCTTAGGAGCGATCGACAGTCTTTGGGATCGATGGAGACCGTGTTCATTCTGGTGGCTGTGGTTAGAGTCTAGGCTTGTTGGTTGCGATTAGGCAGTAAGGTAATACAATCTATTTTAGGTATTTTTTCAATTTAAAAATTTATATATATATATATATATATACAGTAAAGAGGATTTCTGTTTGTTATATACAGAAAGAAAAAAATATATACAGGATTTTAAAGTGTTTAAACAAATTTATAAAAGTTAATCTATAATCTATTTTTCATAAGGATATGTAGTTTCAAAATATAATAATAAATACACCTTTGAACTTACTAGTTTACTTTAAAAATATGTATTTAGGTGATTAATTTATTTAATAAACTTATTTATCTATTTAGTTGCTAAAAATAATTTATTAAAAGTAAAATTAATTTAAAATCTAATTACTAGTAATTAATTGTTCGATTAACTCAGATGTTAATAATCATCTAATGTTTATACAAGGTCCAAAATCACGAAGAAAATAGCCGGTTTGGGTTGGATTGCAAAACAAAGGTCAAAGGTGAGTTAATCTCACTCATCTAGGTTATTTAAATTTAAATAGTTAAATATAAATAATTGGTTGAATGATTGAATTGATTTGATGTGCTATATTATATATAGTAGTACATAGTATATATTGGAGTGATTGATTTCCCGCATTATATAGCGGATGAGACCCTATGCGTCGCATAATAGCGTATGATATTATATTTAATCCCATATACCGCGATATTTCACCTCGAAGTGGAATTGGTATTTATTGTGATAATATTCGTGGATGCAGGGAAACAGGTTGGAGGGATCCAACTGGATTCCTCAAGATTATTTAGCTTGTTTAATATTCCGTGTTAAGAATATTTGATATTCTGTAATGAATTATATTGATAATTAGTATATTAAATGTTATGGTTTGCTTAAAAATATTTCGGTACACTGTTATCAAATATATGGAATTGGATTTTTTGGAAAGAAAATAAAAGAGTGAACTTTTAAGTAAATAATTATAGAGAATTTCAATAAATTTAAGAATGAACTGGATAAGAACAAAAGTTATTCTAAAATTCTAATAAATAATTCCGAGTATGGAAATGGGATTTTGAATAAAGAGAAATAATGAATTTTAAAACTTAAGTGACCTTATTTAAAGGAATAAAGAATTATTTTAAAATTCGAGGTTTAAATTTATTTAAAAGGATAAAGAAGTAATTTGGGAAATCTGAAATTGGTATTTTCAGTTAAAAGTATTTTAAAACATAATTTAGGAATAAAATATGAAGTTAATGGATTTTGGAATAAATAGAGTAAGTAAGGAAATTTATTTAAAAATGAAGTAAATTGGAAATCAATTTGGAGATTGATTTAATTGTGTAAAACCAGGATTTTTAAAAAGAGAAGTGAGACTTTGGAATTTATAAACTAGTTCTATAAAGGTGCAGTAATATATCAATGGATATTTGAAGAATAAATTCACGATGGGAATTTATTAAAGAAATGGGAAAATTTGTTTAAAAATAAATAGTGATTTATTTTTAAGGGATGTGAAGAGAAGTGTATTTCCCTGGATAGCCAAGTACGTTTTCAAAGTAAACTTTTAAATATAAGTTAAAGGCTTTACTGTTGTTTTAAAAGCATGTTTTAGAAAATTTATTATTTCTAAATGTTTAAATTCTGAAGTAAGTATATTTCAAATCTATTATTGTAGTAATTATTTAAAGGTGACTTGGTATTTTGTTTTAAAGGAGAAAATTTAGTTTTATATTTTATAAAGCAACCTCATTTTCAAATATTCCTATAATATACAATATTGAAGTAGTTTTAATTTAGATGTTTTAAAGTATATTTTATAATATAGTGTTTTTAAATTATTTTCAAAATATGAAGTTTTTGTGCTTGGTGTTTTCAGTGGAAATAAATATTGGGAATTCCTTCCATGAGAAGAGTAGGGTGGAAAAACTGTTTTCAAAAAGGTTTGAGAACGGAAATATATCTTGTGAAGATATTTTGAGGGTTAATAAATAATTTGGTGAAATTATTTATGTTGGATGGGTGTTTGTGAATGTTAATTGATAGTTAAATAACCGACTATCAATACTGGACAATCGCTGATCGTTTCGAAGAGACCAGGATCGGGATTTATTTCCTGAAAACCACTTCGATCCAGTTTGTACGTTTTCATGAGGAAGACGAGTTTGGATTCGAAGATGGAGCAGTGAAGTGCAAGGGCTAGTCGCTACTAATGCTGAGGATGATTCCAAAATGGATGTAGTAGGAGTAGTGCCTTCGGTTCTGTTCGAACCCTGGACGGACTTGTATGGATGAATGCTTTCAGAACATCGTCAGGTGGACGATGAGCATTCTAGGTGAAACGTTCTAAAAAGGCAACTCTGAGCCTCAAGCCTCATCAACCGAGAATGACTGAAAAACAGGGGTTATGCAGCAAGGCTAAGTGGGTAGCGCCCATTAGGGTGAGGTCATCCCTGTCTAGATGTCCCTTTTTTTGGGCTTAGTGGTGCGGTTGCTGATCCCAACCATAGGGTGATCTTACTCGGGATTATCCAGTAAGGGGTAGTCCCGGTCTTGTGTTGCAGGGGGTTGGGAGTGTTCCTCGGTAAGGTGATCTAGACCAGGTACCGTGATAGGTGGTACCCCAGTGCCTAGTCATTAGTTGGAAATCCATTCTCCCTACGCGCCAGTACGGTTTTGATTGTGCCCAACTATTGCTGAAACATGAGATGAAAACATTTCAGCTAGATTCTATTTTACTTTCTGTAGACACTATTATAATATCAGAGAATTTTAATAAAAAGTGTTTTAGCTATCATATGGTAAAAAACCCGACATGTTTATTTGTGGCGTGGTCTTACGAGATGCTTTTGTTTTCAAAAGAATTTGACTTTAATAATCAATTTGAGTGTGTTTTCTCACGCTGGTATTCCAGACTGACTCGGATGTTATTTAACTATAATGCTTGGGTCAGACCGAGTATTATGGATAACAGGAAAGGATGATGTGGAGCTGGATGGTGATATCTACTCCCGTATTTGTTTTAGATATTCCGCTGTGTTGATTAGCTTTGTATTTAGATTGTGTGGACAGGTTATGATTACTGTCCAACTGTATGTTATGTATGCTCTGATGATGTAATGTATAAACAGATATATTTGCTTTTGTGTAAAGATTAGTACTATCTACTATATTTTATTCCACCGCGATGGTTATATTCTGATGTTGTTTCTATTTTCTTCTTCTATCTCTTCTTCTTTAACCCAAATGGTTCGTATTTCTGTTCACCTTGGGTTGATTGATGTAGAATAGTGTTGATTCAAGGGGTACGGATTTGCAGGCTGTTACACATATAGTAACAGTGGTCTCTTTATTATGAAATATCCAATGAAAGGACTATTCGCTACAAATCTTAGGGATTTCCCGATAGGATGTGGTAGGAAAGTACCTTCGGTTTGTCATATTTCAGGGCAACTCATATGGATGTTTGTCTGACTATAGCTACCATGTTCAATAGCAGGTTACCGCCATATTCCACGACAGGTTATACAACTAAAACCGTACAGGGCGCGTATTTTTTCTTTGGATCCAACAAACGGTCAGGCTAAGGAACTTTCTATTGCCACATGGGCACGCCTCTAAAGGGACACCCCGAGAACCTAACCTGATCTCTGCCAACACAAGGCCGGGTTACCTTTGTAACTAGATAACTATTACATGAGTATGCCATCCCCCATTCGTTTGCGACCTTTATCCGAGGATCCTCAACCACAAAGCAACAGCCACAAAGTATAATAAATTTGTAGCAATCACATAGGTTAAATATTTGGGCTCTGTACCATGATACAACCCTTTTCCAAAAGAAAATGACATACCCTCAGGGGGCGCTACCCACAAATAACCTTGCCGCATCCTACCTGTTTCGACTATTTTCGAGTTGTGAGGTCCGACGAAATCTCGTCCACAAAGCTACACTTATCACAAAGCCATGCTTTGATCAACAAATGATCAGCAGCACTTTGTATGCCACATTACCAAATTAGGAATGTATCACTAATAATCATCAACTACATAATCTCTAAGCTCGTACGTCTCAAAGAAGGGTGTTAAGCTAAGAGAATAAATTCTCTGCCACCAACAGAAATGCATTTGATAGAAATCAGCCTTATATCTCAAAGTGTAATGTCAAACATACAACCATACAAGCCTGTTCCGGGATCGAACGGAACCGAAAGCACTTCAAAGAAGCCCTTGCAAATCTGTATATTCACTAATCACGTCCGGAATCTTCATCACAAAGGGTGATAAAATCTCTGTACCGGAGCAACCCCGTACAGAGACATTCGACAGGTAATCCTTTCACTTTCGAAAATAACCGGTCTTCAATACCATCTTCAAATGCAACCCCATTTCGCCGTATCATTATTCGGAATGGATTTTATGACACAAAGTCCTCTCCCGGCTAATCCGAATAACGAGCGCTTATTTTAAAAATAAGCATTACATTCAAATTTCAAACAAATCACAATAAATTACCACTTTGATCTTTTTTAAACGAAAGATCCAACACAAAGATTCGATGTATTTTCGAATATCCATTTGGAATCCGGCCCCCGGTCGCATCGAAATTCAAACGTCTTTTAAAGGCCACTATTGATAGTCGGTTATTTAACTATCAATCAACATTTACAATAATCACTATCAAACAATATTCACAACGAACACCAAGATTTAAATAATTTTCCCGAATTATTTATTTTCAAAATATCTTCGCAAGATATATTTTTTTGGACACTTCAACACTTTGAAAACAAATTTCAGATCATTTCCTTACACGGAATATATTTTCAAATATTTATTCATTTCCACTGAAAATCTGCCGAGTTCAAATACTTTAAAATAATTCAAATCACTTATCCAAAATATACTTGGAACCATTTAGAATAAAAATATTTCTAAATACTTCTTTAAATATTAGATATGAAAATATTATACCAATACCTCATACAATACTTCAAGTCCAAACTAATTTTAAAATAAAATTAGTAGATAGAGTATAAATATTTAAATAACTATTTTCTAAATCAAATATTTAAATTTAATCTTTAAAATAATCCTTTTATAATTAATTAAATAAATATTTACTTTAAAGATTTAAAATAATTTCCAAAAACAATTTCTCCAACAATATTTTTTCAAATCAATTTCTAGAACTTTTAATTTATACTTCAAAAGCTACTTTAAAAATATACTCGGCTTTCCAAGGAAAATACAACTTCCATTTCAAAATGGACCATTTAAATCAATAAATAAATTCTTCTTGATTTATCTCAATTTGTATTCCGAATCCGCAAATTTCTTTCCACACTTTAAAAACAAATCAATATTTATTTTTAAAACAAATTTCCCTTTCCTTTTTAAATTTCCACTGTGAATTTAAATTTTCCAAATATCTACTGATATACGATTTTCAAATTGATTTCAAAAATCATTTCCAAACGCCAAATCAATTTCCAAATTGATTTCAAATTTTATTTTAAACACCAAATCAAATTCCAAATTGATTTCTAAATTAATTTGAAACATCAAATCGATTTTTAAACACCAAAATAATTTTCATATTGGTTTCCCAAAGATTTTTTTAACACCAAATCAATTTTCGAATTTATTTTTAAAATAAATTCTTCAACTTTTGAATAATATTACTTGGAAATCCATTTATTAAAATCCTTTCCCATAGTTTTGGAATTTATTCAATAGGATTCAAAAATAAAACTTTATCGTTTTAAAATTCCTTCTTTTAAAGTTATCCAATTCTCAAAAATAAATTTTACTGTAACTTTCAACTTGAATTTTGAAAATCCAATTTTTTTTTCCGGTATCCTAAGATACCAAAAATATATTTGGATAAACTATAGCCTTCAATGATTTCAATCACAAATATGAGATTATAAATAATCAACACATAACATTAAAACAAATTCAAATGTTTTAAAAAATCCTGTTGGATCCATCCAACCTATTTCCCTGCATTCACAGATGTTAGCACAACAATTAAATACCAATTCCACTTCGAGGTGGAATATCACGGTATGTGGGATCAATATAATATCATCCGCTATTATACGGCGCATAGGGTCTCATCTGCGATATAATGCGGGAAATCAATCACTCCAAATAAATATATAATAAAAATTCCACTTCGATGTGGAATATCGCGGTATATGGGTTTATATAAAATATCATCCGCTATTATGCGGCGCATAAGGTCTAATCCAATACAACTGATAATAATTTATCATCCAAGTACACAATCAACTATTTAGCTATTTAAAATTAAATCAGAAAATCTGATTGATGAGAAGATCTCACTTTTGCTTTTATTTTGCAATCCATTTCCCTCTCGACTATTATCTCCAAATTTTGGACCTTGTAACAACATTATAAGGTTTATTAACACTTTAAACTAATCGAACAATTAATTTATTTTAAATAGATTTATTTAACTAAAAATTAAATTTAAAACTAAATTTTCTTTTTAAATAATCTTTGGTAACTAAAATAATTAAATAAGTTAAGTAAACAAATTAATCACTAAAATAAATTAGTAAATTGTAATTTGTTTTTCCATTCTTTTTCAACTGCACATAAAAATAAGCTATATGGGTTTTAAAAATCTTATATTTATATAAACTCTTATTTATTTCCAAAATCTTGTAATAATTCCCTATTTAACATTTTCCTTTCTAGTAAACAACATAATTAGTAATTTTTAAAATATACATATCTATGTATATAAATTGAAAACAACATATACCTTACTGTATTATTCAAATTCAAAAAGTTTTTTTATTCGGCAAACAAATAAGAAAATCTTGGAATAATTTGAATTCTGTGATTTAAAGAACTTTAGAATATGCAAATTTTTCATTAACTTATGTATTTATTTACCTCCTCAAGATTAGTTAGAACTAGCAGACAGATAAGTTAATATTCGACATAAAATAGCTGCTAGTTTAGTTCTATGTATTATTTTATTTCTTTTCCATAATGAACGAAATGAAAGCACAGTTTGATTAAAAGTTTTAACCAGACAAAATAAATATTTAAAATGTTAAAATCAATTTTACCTCAGCAAATACCTCATGCTCGCCCTAACAGCCCTCCAACGATCGACTACACCACGCCACCTTTGTCGAAGTCGATTTCGAACCACAAGCGCCCGCGACTTCAATTGCCGCTTCCATCACATTCGCGACTTGCCCTTCACATGCATGTGCGTGGCTACACAATGTCACTGCATCGCCCTCATTCGCCATGAATCCAAGCCCAAACCTCCTTGCGCCTTGAATCAGAATCTGAAGCTCGAGATGGCAGCTCGATGTCGCCGTCACCGACCGCTATCGCGCGTGCTAGCGAGAACCCATGATCCCTCCAACCTCTTTTTTTTCTCTTCTTCCGATTCGCAGGTTCGATTCTTCGAACGAGAGAGATTTTTTTATTTTATTTTAAAAGCGGCCAACTTTTTTCCGATCGAACTTTGTTCGTTTTGAAATGAAACCGAAAGTTTTACTTCTCCTGGCTTCGGCCATTGTTTGCTTCTTTTGATTTTTTTTTCTTGGAACGAAATAATTTCGTTTGTTTGTTTTAACGAGAATAGGCATCATTCTATTTTTTAAACGACGCGTGTTTCAATTTTTTCTAAGTGTAAGAAATAATGAAACGTGTAAAAATTGTCAATTGCAAAAGAATATTTATGTTTGTCTAATTTAAATTCAAATTCAAATTCAAATTGCCTCGATAAATGCAACTTACAATCTCGAACCTCAATCAGGACGTGCCGCCAGGCATTTATAATACGCCCATTCCGAATGCAATAGAAAAGGTTCCGGTCCAAATTCGATCGTACGGAGAAGATAGCTTTTTGGACCAGTTAAAATATCGAATTTTCGATTTAAATTTCAGCGCGTTTATTGAACGTACAGCCAACCGATCATTCCAAACACTACAAAAATAGAAATTCGATAATAACACATTTTTACTGATCCAATGGAACTCGTTTCGTCAAATTCCAAGACTGTGCCTCGGAAGGCCATTTTTAAATATTGATTTAAACGATATAATTTAAAAAACTGAACAAAACAGTTCCAAATTAAATCCTGAAGCTTCTATTATCTTCAGTATCATCAATATGAATTTTCTACGCCATCAAATTATTTTTAACAAGCTTAAAATTGAAGATTCAAATTTTTACCCAATTTCACATTATTAAATTCAATAATTATTTGCCAAATTCATAGAAATATTTGAAATTCAAGTTTAAAATAGCTTCCAAATATTTAAAATCAATTAAATATTTTTATTTCAAATGTTCAAAATCCTGGGTCGTCATAATGTGATTTATGCACATGAAGTATGGATTGATCCATGCAGCAGCAGCTTCAAGTTTATTTACATCGGTATAGCCTTCCTATAGTAGGCCATTATTTGAATGGAAATTTTCCAATCCTAAGGTAGTCAAATACAATAACATACTTTGCTACCAACATTTGAAATCCACTAAATTTCTTTGGTATTTCACCATGAACTTTAATAGTAGTAGGAACCAGAGATCCGTTCAGATTGTTGGTTATAGTAAGGGTGAGTGCTGAGCGATTGCGTTCTTGAGACATCTTCCATAGAAAAGACATGATTACTAGTATTTTAGAAATTATTCTTGATAAAAAAATATCTTATTTCAAAAATTTTAACGATTTTATTTTTGAAATAAGCTTAAAGATACAAAAATATTTCAAAATTGAAAAGAAACAAAACAACAGGAAAACTAACCGCTTGCGGTTGAATATATTTGTGTCCAGTATGCACATTTTCCTCGAAACAAGGTTACTCCCTCCATGCCATTGTAAGTTTCTTGAGCAATTGTTTCTCAAGGTAAAATGTACCATTTGTTGCAAAGTAGCGCTTGCAGTTGCGACAGAACGACAAACTAAAGAAATGATCGAACTCAAAACAATGACAAGAAAAGTAGAGAATGAAGGAGTTTTTACGATTTTTTCCAATCTTCAACCTTGGAAGACTCCTATCAAGGTTTGAGGAGACACCTCTCATTTTCAATAGTAATATGTATTAGAAAGATTGTAAATCTTTAACTGGTAGAAGTTGCTATTAGGAAAAAGAAACATTTCAAAATTCAAAAATAAAAATGACAATGCTAAGTTGTTTTTCGGTTTATTTTTCGAAAAAGGAATGTATACATAAGGATAGTACAATTTTTTGACTTTTTAGTATACACATATATGTGTACGTCCAGATGGACCTACATTTAATCACAACGTGCATGCATTTTAATTGTACCTATGAAAGTAGATTTGATAGTAGCATCCCCATATTTGAACTTGGTTTAGGCAGAAGCCGCAATTTTTTTTTGTTCAGACTGCAATAACTTCTTCATACTAACTCGGAATCAGGCAAGACTTCGACCGATGAAATCCCATCTAAAATACAAACAATAAGGAACACTCAGATACTTCATCTAGTGAATGCATACTGTAGTTCTCCACGGTGACTAATAGTTGTACTTTGTAAATACCAGGCTTAATCCCCGTATTTTAACTCCGCCTAGGCGGAAGCAGCTATATTTTTGTTGACACTGAATAACTTCTTCATACTAACTCGGAGTCGGACGAAACTTCGATCGATGAACTCCTATCAAAATTACGGACAATATGGTACACTCGGATACTTCATCTTGTGAACGCACACAGTAGTTCTCCATGGTGACTAACAGTTGTAGTTAGACAATAACAGGCTATGTCCCTACTTCAATGCTCACTGTAGTTCTCCATGGCGACTAATAGTTGTACTTAAAAAATAGTAGGCTACATCCTCATATTTGAACTTTACCTTAGATAAAAGCCACTATTTATTTTATTCAAACTGCAATAACTTCTTCGTACAAACTCGAAATCAGGCAAAACTTCGACCGATGAACTCCCACTAAATTGCGGACAATATGATACACTTTGATACTTCATCTTGTGAATACACACTATAGTTCTCTGTTGTGACTAACAGTTGTACTTAGAAAATAACAGGCTAGATCCATGTATTTGAACTCCGCCTAGGCAGAAACTGCTAATTTTATTTTTTTTTGTTCATATTGCAATAACTTCTTCATACTAACTCAGAATTGGATGAAATTTCGACCGATGAACTCCCATCTAAATAACGAACAATATGGTACACTTGGATACTTCATCTTGTGAATGCACAATGTAGTTCTTCATGGGGACTAACAGTTTTATTTAGAATATAACATGTTATATCCTCACTTCAATGCTCAACGTAATTCTCCATGGTGACTGATAGTTGTACTTAGAAAATAACAGGCTATATCCTCATATTTGAACTTCGCTGAAGAAGAAGCCGATATTTTTTTCTTCAAACTGTAATAACTTCTTCATACTAACTCGGAATCAGGCAAAACTTTGACTGATGAACTCTCACCTAAATTACGGACAATATGGTACACTTGAATACTTCATCTTGTGATCATATACTGTAGTTCTCCATGGGGACTGACGGTTTACTTAGAAAATAACATGCTACCACATCCCCGTATATGAACTCCGCCTAATGCAGAAGCTGCTATTTTTTTATTAAGACTATGTAACATCCCTAAATTTTTATGACATTAGTCAGGAAATTTAATTAGGTAAATTAAATAGAATAATGATGATAAGGAGATTGAGATTTGAATAAATTATATAAATAGGGTTGTGCTTATTAATAAGATAAATGGGCTTTAAATTAATTTATTGGTAAATTAAACTCCACATGAGTATATTAGTAAATAGCCATTTTATAGTGGAAATTAGCCACAAGGGCCTCTTTAGCAAGTGCAATTAGTTTCTAGGACTCAGAACTGAAATAATTACTTTTAAGGACAAAATGCAAAATAATTAATTTCTAAGGCCTAAAAACCAACGAAATTATGTCTTTGAAAGTAATTGGACTGCTGATTTTGTTCTTAAAAGAAATTATTCTACTAACTTTGGCCTTGAAATTAATTTTTATGGATGTGTGTCCTAGAAGCTAATTGGATTGTAAAATTTGTCCTTCTAGTGAAATGCCCCCATTTTATATTACACGGCTATACACTCCACGTCTTTGTCCATTCATGCTCATTATTCTTAAAATAAAAAATAAATTCAAGAACCCTAATAGAGCTGGCCATTAATAAAGGAGAAGAGGAATTTTAACCTAAAGCTAAGGATCAAAAGCTAGGGAGGATTAATCAAAAAAATCTCAGATTCCTTATCAAGTTTAAGGCGAACAATAATCCTATTCCATCTCTATTTTTGTTCTATGATTATATGGTTTTGAATTTATGATTTAGATTAGTTTTTGTGATAAAATGGGTGATGATATGCTTGAGCTATATTATGTTGATTTATTTTAACTCATACGCATATGAATTGGCACGGTTTTGACATAAAACCGAGAATATATGATTTCAGATTTTCATGGAAAATTTTTATGTTAAGTAAAACATGATTTTGAAGATGATTTTTAATTTTTAGAACTTTCCAAGCTATGGAAATTTTATTATGGATTTTTATTGAAAATTATGATATGATTGGGTTTAAAAATTTGTTTCGAGAATTTCAGGAAGAAATTGGGTCTAAAATTTTAATATGTTTGATTACATAATGAAGTTGAATTTCTGTGATTTTTTGGGATTACTCCTAATTGATTTACTAAGGAAAATAAATTATTTCAAAAGAATGACTTTTCTGAAATCATTAGTTTTAGTATATGGAAGGGCTTAAACCTTACGTTTTTATGGATTAAATTTGATATAAATGTGGCAGTTATAAAGGTAAAGTATTTGGAAAATTTTTAGAGCATCCAATTAATGGTTTACAAATAGACAAGTTGTTAGAAAATAATTACTAAAAGTTGCTATAATTCAACCTTTAAATCAGAAAAAGGTATTTGTCCTCTGCTAATAAGTACTTTTTGACTCCATTAACTCCACCTCATCCCAGTTAAAACCCACACAGTTGAAACCACCATAGTCTAAACTAATGCACAAGATATCATTAGATGTTATGCAGTGGATTGGAAGGAGGGCGGAAGCCTTAGTATCAAAAGGTTAGCTTCTGATGGGGACGATGAAAGTGCGGTGTGTATACAATTATATGTGCTAATATAGTACACACGGATCGTGTAATATGGACTACAATATAAATGCGGAAATAGATGATAATAGCATAGTAAATAAAAATAGAAAAATCACACCAGAGATTTTTATACTGGTTCGGAGCACCGTCCTACGTCCAGTCCCAGACTTCTATCTGGATTTTCACTATTAACTACCTCGCTTCACCCGGAGGAACAGGTTTACAACACCCGAGCAACTGAACGGGATTTCACGCCTCTAATACACTGAGGACTCCAACACTTGCCTCTTATAACACAGAGGACTTCAACAAAAGAACAAAAAAAATTGTTGTTGACAACTTGTGCTCTTGAAAACACGGATTTGTCACTAGTAGTACACCCTTCCTATAATCTTATCCTCAAAGTATGCGAATGATGTTTTGAAAAGATTAAGGAAAGTATATTACTTATTAAATCAAAAGATATGAAATAGTTTCAACGATTCAATAAATAATCGAGAGCTTTTTAGAATGCAGGAGTATATATAAAGTAAGATCAGAGATTAGAGTAAAAAGCATATAAAATTATGTTGTTTTAATCAACGAATTAGATGAGTTTATATAGATAAGAATGGTTGTAACTCTTTGTGAGCAGTTGCCATTAAGAGATAAGATCTTTGATGAAAGGTAAGAGATGCAACTTTTGGAGAAAAGAAGTGTCTTTTGGAAAAATTGTTTTCTGTTTAAAAATGGTCGACAGGTTAAAAAGTGACCAGTAGACAGGAATTCAAATATATATATACGTTATGTGCATGTGTGCACGTTCAGTGTGCAAATTATGCAGGAACGGTCGACAGCATATATTGTGACCGGTCGACCGGTCCCTGTAAAGTTGCACACTGAATGTGCAACTACAATTTATTCGTATATATATTGATTTCCTTGAAAATGCATGATTATTTGAGGATAGATTTTAACAAGTTTATCACTATTATAATATCAAATAATCAACCTACAATCTAGAGTACCATATGTAGCTATGACCTTGTTTTGTCAATCGCCTTTAGTTATTTGTCAGAAATCAAAACCTTCATAAAACTTGTGACTCAACATTCTCCCCCTTTTTGATTGATGACAATATATATCTGCAAATCTGAATCTCCCCCTGAGTATGTGATCTCTCTCTTTGAATTCTTATATATGTATGTTCCTGCAAACAATTGTTAGCCCTTTCTCCCCCTTTGTCATTGACAAAAAGGAGTAACAGATACTAGAATAGTAGAATGAATATGATATGCATAGCAAAATAAATCATTAACACATCCAAAACATAACAGAGTATAATACAGATCATAATGTCAAACGAAAAATAAGAATAACGACACTATTTAGTACAAGTGTCGATGAATGTTTTTAAAGTGCTAAACCATAATAGAATCTAAGATGAAGCAGATCGTATCTCCTCTTCATCATCATCATCGTCGTCGTCGTCATCATCATCTTCTTCTTCTTCCTCATCATTGTTCCCTCTAGATGATTCTCCATGTCCATGACCACTCATACCAGTAGACTCGTCAGATGATGTCCAGGTGAAAACAGGAGCAGCGGAACATTTTCCTGGGTCTTGTGCTTGAACAGAGGTGGATGTGGAACATGATATAGCATCCCATAGCATACCAAAGAATGACTTGACCTTATTGAAGCGCTTATCAATTTTAGAGTCCATGCGCTTGAGACGTGATTCAAGCAAAAATTGGTTACGCGCAATTGTTTCAAGTGATTCTTTTGTGGATGATTTTGATTTTAATAGTTTTACTTCATCGGAACGAGGATGAGAGGAAGTTGCTTTTTGTTTTCTTGGTCCTCTTTGTTGCCATTCCTCAAAAGGCAGAATATCAAGATAAGGTGGAGGAAGCTTCATTCGTTTGATGGTTATGGAACCAATGCATTTTGGTTTTGAGGTTGCAGAATCAGGAGGATTGACCCCACAAGCTAACAAAAGTCGCATGATATATTCATTGTAGAAGAAATGAGGTCGTGTAGAGTTATTTACCTTGAGAATTTCATCAAAAAGCATGTGTACCCAATTGATTTGGATTTCACCATAAATAGCATAGAGAGCTTTGAAGTTTTCTTTATATACTGCATCATAATTTCCAAGTCTAGGAAAAAGAGAATGCATCAAAACACGATGAAGTAGTCTGGCTGTGGGTCGAAGTCCAATAGACTTTGTGCCATCACTATTGTCTTCTATGAACTGATGACTGGTACTATTTCGAGTGAAGACTTCGCAGAAGGTAGATGAAAACTCATCGCCTCGATTTGGTATACCAAGTATAGAGGCAATTCTAGCATGAGTAAGAAAAATTTGCTTGCCACAGACCACAGACCAGATGACTCCGTTTGGATTATCAGGTTGATACTCATCGAGATTCATGTTGGCGTAAAACAATTTGATCATCAAATGATTTATCTCCACATTATTTTCTGAAAAATCTATCAATGGAGTAATGTTGGAATTATTGGCTAACCTCCAAACTCCATAAGCCGTGAAATCATCAAATTTGATGAAAGAGCCTGGATGAAACTTGTAATTTGTCATCTGATTCCATCTTGTTACAGCAATTGGACTTTGAAGCCACTTTTTGGTGGAGATGCTCAGAGATGAAGTTTCAGAGGTTGTTCCTTTCTTAGATTTCTTTTGAGGAGGAGCCATTGTTGGAAGATTTGAGATTTGGGAATTGAAAATAGGAAACTAGGGTTTGTGATTTTGGAAAAAAATAACAGCTTGAGTCAAAAGAGAAGGATGGTTGAAAGAAAATGACGCATAGATATATATATAAAAACTGAAAATACGTCAACCGGTCGACCAAAGAAATATGGCCGGTCGACCGTTTTCAACCAGGGAGCAAACGGTCGACCGACTATAAATGGGGCGGTCGACCGGTTTTGGCCTGCTGAGTAATAACATGTTATTTTGCAAGTTTTTATAATATATCAACCTATATATACTATATTTCATTCTTAATACAAAATATAACCGTTATTACACAAGAGATAGATAAAGATATAATAACTATATATAAATCTAATGAGAAGTGGAAGGTTCGTCATTAGAATTATCGTTGTTTCCTTCAATACGTTTTGACCATGGACTCCAGTGTTTCTGAGCACCTTCATTCTTCTCATAGTTCCGATCCCAAGAGTTAGGACTTTTAGATGTTGATGGTCTAGACGGCATTGGTTCATGCACGTCATGCTTGTTGGAACCGCAGAAAAATGTTGCCAACTTTTCTAAAACGGATAATCGTGCCGATGTCCGTTGTTGCTCATGATAAAGTTGACTTTGCCCATAATGGAGCTGTCTCTGAAGGTCTATCTGATGTTTCTGATAGTGGTGTATCTCATCGATTTGTGCTTTGGTACGAGGAGAACAGAACAGTGTCCTCTTCACTCGTTTTGAATTTGGAGTATTATCAGACATACAAGAGCATTGATGATGACAACTTGGTTTTTGTTTTGGTGTTGTAGGAGAATAATATTCCTCCGACTCAGAACTTGTAATAGAAATGTATGATTCTTGAGCACATTTATCACAAATGTGAGCCATAGCGAATGTTGTATAGAATATTATGGTTAGATAAAGAAAAGATGAACAAAATATGAAATTTTTTGCAAGCTTATATACAAGTTTCTTATGTATAAACCTATGGATGTGAGTTAATAGAAAATTTTGACCAAGAAAACATAAGCAGAAATTTTATGTTAACTCTAAAAATAGCTCTCCTTTTAAAACTGAAATTATAAAATAAGAAAGGAAAGGACGATCACTAAAAGAAAAGAATGAAAAAATGAGTAAAGAGAATTAACCATTAAATCAAGCAGTGGTTTATATTTAATGTAAAAAAAAATAGTTTATGCAAAAGTTATGGTTAAAGAATAACTAAAAAGAAGACGTTCTTTAGAAATTACTTAGTCAAGATTTTTTCTTGAAATTAAACCAAGCTCTCTTCGTAATCTAATAAAATTAGATTCGAGCAGAGGCTTAGTAAAAATGTCCGCTAATTGATTGTCAGTATGGACATATTCAAGACATATATTTCCTTTGTCAATATTATCTCGAAGGAAATGATGACGGATATCAATGTGTTTGGTACTAGAGTGATTTACTGGATTTTTAGAGAGATTTATAGCACTAGTGTTATCACAGTATATAATAGAATTTGATAAATGAATATCAAAATCTTGAAGTGTTTGTTGCATATATAGTACTTGAGTACAAGCGAGAGCTGCTGATATATATTCAGCTTCACATGTTGATAGTGAAACACAATTCTGTTTCTTACTGAACCAAGAGATAAGTGATTTTCCAATAAAATGGCACGTACCACTTGTACTTTTTCTATCCGTTCGTGAGCCACCGAAATCAGCATCACTATATGATACTAATTCAAATGGACATTCTTTTGGATAAAAAAGACCGAAATCTTTGGTATTATTAAGATAACGAATTATACGTTTCACTGCTCGTAGATGTGATTCCTTTGGATCGGCTTGAAAACGAGCACATAAACAAACACTCATTATTATATCTGGACGACTAGCTGTAAGATAAAGAAGAGAACCAATCATGCTTCGATATAATTTCTGGTCAACATTCTTACCACTTTCATCTTTTTCAAGATGTGTAGTTGTACTCATAGGAGTTGGTTTACCAGATGTATTTTCTAATCTGAAGCGTTTGATAAGGTTTTCACAGTATTTTTCTTGATTGATAAAAATACCGTTTGAAAGTTGCTTTATTTGAAGTCCAAGAAAATAAGATAGTTCTCCCATATGAGACATTTCGAATTCTTTGATCATAATACTTGCAAATTCTTTGCAGAGTTTATCGTTTGTTGAACCAAAGATGATATCGTCTACATATATCTGGATAACTAGAATATCTTTTCGAGAATGTTTAATAAACAAAGTTTGATCGACTTTGCCTATTTGAAATCCTGAGTTAATAAGATAGCTACGTAGTCGTTCATACCAAGCACGAGGTGCTTGTTTTAAACCATACAGAGCTTTCTTAAGTTTGAACACATGGTTAGGATATTTTTCATGTACGAACAAAGGAGGTTGTTCGACATAGACATTCTCTTTGATAAATCCATTGAGAAAAGCACTTTTGACATCCATCTGATAAAGTTTGAAATTATGGTGACAAGCAAAAGATAATAGGATTCAAATAGCTTCTAGTCGAGCAACTGGTGCAAAAGTTTCTTCATAATCGATACCTTCTTCCTGATTATATCCTTGTGCTACTAATCTTGCTTTATTTTTGGTGATATTTCCTTGTTCGTCAGCCTTATTTTTATAGACCCATTTAGTACCAATTACTGACTGATCAGTTGGTCTTGGAACAAGTTCCCAAACGTCATTGCGCTCAAACTGATTTAGTTCTTCCTGCATGGCAATGATCCAGTAATCATCTGTAGCAGCTTCTTTTGGATTCTTAGGTTCGATATTTGAGAGAAAAGCGACATGACCCATTTGATTGAGTTGACTCCTTGTTCTGACATGTGATGTTATTTCACCGATTATATTTTGAGCCGGATGGTCTCTTAATATTCTTGGTGGTGATTGTAACTCACATATTTGAGGAATATTCTCAATAATTATTTCCGAGTCAGAATCAATATTTGTGATGATTGGATTGTCAGTGACTTTTGATTCGTCATCATCTGATATAGTGTGAGGATGCTGATAGATTTCATCAAAAGAGACATGAAGTGATTCTTCAATAGTTTTGGTTCGTTTATTAAATATCCGATAGGCCTTACTTCATTCCGAATAACCGATAAATATTCCTTCATCGGCTTTTGGATCGAATTTGCCAAGCTGGTCTTTCGTATTTAAAATAAAGCACTTGGAACCAAAAACTTTGAAGTATGAGATTTTAGGCTTCCTTTTGTTAAATAATTCATAAGGAGTATTCTTGGTAAGAGGTCTTATGGATACACGATTTAAAACATAACAGGCAGTTGCCACAGCTTCCGCCCAAAAATGTTTTGGTAAGGTGGTTCCATTCAATAATGTTCTTGCACATTCTTGTAAAGTTCGGTTCTTCCGTTCTACAACTTCGTTCTGTTGTGGAGTTCTGGAAAACGAAAAATTATGATATATACCTTTCTTTGTACAAAAATGTTCAAATTCATTATTTCCAAACTCTCCGCCATGATCACTTCTTATATTTTTAACTTTAATCCCTTTTGATTTTTGAATTCTTTTGACGAAAGATTTGAAATGATCGAAAGTGTCACTTTTATTTTTTAAGAAAATTGTCCATGTATAACGAGAGAAATCATCAACAATTACAAGCACATATTGACTGTGATTTATTGATTGAACCCTAGTAGGTCCAAATAAATCCATGTGTAGTAACTCAAGTGGTTGTAATGTTGATATGACTTTCTTGGATTTAAAAGATGATTTGGTCAATTTTCCTAATTGACATGCATCACAAATGTTGTTAACTTTAAAACTCATTTTGGGTAGTCCTCTAACTAGATTGTTTTTGGCTAGCTTGTCAATAGTTCTGAAGTTTACATGACAGAAGCGTTTGTGCCATAGCCATGGATCATTGTCATTAGCCACAAGACACATATCTGAATTATGATTAATATTCATATTCAGAATATATATATTTCTATCTCTATAACCTTCGAAAACCAAATTATGGTCTTTATCTAAAATACTACACTTATTATTTGAAAATGAAATTATAAAACCCTTGTCACATAACTGACTAATACTAAGCAAATTGTGTTTTAAATTTCTAACTAGCATGACATTAGTAATAAGAGGTAAGTTAGATGTACCGCAATTGCTCGCATCGCCTTTGCCGATGATATAGCCTTTTGAATTGTCTCCAAAAGTGACGGAGCCACCATCTGAGTATGTAATATTTGTTAATAAGCTCTTGTCTCCCGTCATGTGCTTTGAGCAACCACTGTCCAATATCCACTTTCCTCTTTTCTTAAGTGGGACCTCATCTTCTGTTGCCATAAAACAAACATTAGCTTGTTCATTCTCCGAATCACTTTCACTTTCTGATGAAGATGACTCTGAATCATCCCATGTTACTGAGAAGGCTCGTTTCTTAGATTTGTCCTTCTTATATTTGAATTTGTCATTTTCTGACTTCTTCTTTTGTTCTGGACAATCCTTCTGCATGTGTCCCTTTTTGTGGCAGTTGAAACATTCTATAGCAGATGAAGATGGTTTGTTTGATCCAGGTTTCCTTTTATTGTAACGATTGGCTTTTCGATATTTTAGGAATTTTTTGAATCCTTTCGCAATGAATGCCAAATCTTCGTCTTCAGAATCTGATTCATTTTCATCTTTCTCAACATGAAATGCTACATTTTTCTTTTCTTCTTTCTGTTCTTTTCTAGCCTGCAAATTTGCTTCATAGGACATTAAATTTCCTATCAATTCATCTGGCTTCATGACGGAAAGGTCATTAGCTTCTTCAATTGCTAATACTTTTCCTTCCCATTCACTAGTCAGAGAATGTAGGACTGTTGAAACAACATCGAAATCAGAATACTTTTGTCCTAAGCCAATAAGTGCATGGTGAATAGTTTGAAACCGTGAATACATGTCATTGATTGTCTCATTTGGTTTCATTTTGAAATTTTGAAATTGACTTTTTAGCATGGCTATTTTGGCTTGTTTAACCTTGTTAGTACCTTCATGAGTGATTTTTAGTGTTTTCCAAATTTGATATGCAGTAGTGCAGATACTAACACGGTTATATTCATTTTGGTCTAATGCACAGAACAACATATTTATTGCTCTTGCATTTACGGCTGCTGCCGTTTTCTCAGCTGCAGTCCATTCTGAATAATCAGTTGTTGGATTCACTATTTCTCTTTGAGTGGCATTCCAAGCATCATAGCTATTTGATTGCATAAAGAATGACATACGTGTTGCCCAATAACTATAGTTAAGACCATTGAAAAATGGAGGTCTTTGTGTTGATTGACCCTCCGTTTAAGTGGTGTTTTGAGTGCTAGTACTTACGTTATTTGCCATATTACTATAATATATCAAATAACCGTGTTACAGTTATATGATAACCGTGCTCTGATACCAAATGAAAGTGCGGTGTGTATACAATTATATGTGCTAATATAGTACACACGGATCGTGTAATATGGACTACAATATAAATGCGGAAATAGATGATAATAGCATAGTAAATAAAAATAGAAAAATCACACCAGAGATTTTTATACTGGTTCGGAGCACCGTCCTACGTCCAGTCCCAGACTTCTATCTGGATTTTCACTATTAACTACCTCGCTTCACCCGGAGGAACAGGTTTACAACACCCGAGCAACTGAACGGGATTTCACGCCTCTAATACACTGAGGACTTCAACACTTGCCTCTTACAACACAGAGGACTTCAACAAAAGAACAAATACAATTGTTGTTGACAACTTGTGCTCTTGAAAACACGGATTTGTCACTAGTAGTACACCCTTCCTATAATCTTATCCTCAAAGTATGCGAATGATGTTTTGAAAAGATTAAGGAAAGTATATTACTTATTGAATCAAAAGATATGAAATAGTTTCAACGATTCAATAAATAATCGAGAGCTTTTTAGAATGCAGGAGTATATATAAAGTAAGATCAGAGATTAGAGTAAAAAGCATATAAAATTATGTTGTTTTAATCAACGAATTAGATGAGTTTATATAGATAAGAATGGTTGTAACTCTTTGTGAGCAGTTGCCATTAAGAGATATGATCTTTGATGAAAGGTAAGAGATGCAACCTTTGGAGAAAAGAAGTGTCTTTTGGAAAAATTGCTTTCTATTTAAAAACGGTCGACAGGTTAAAAAGTGACCAGTAAACAGGAATTCAAATATATATACGTTATGTGCATGTGTGCACGTTCAGTGTGCAAATTATACAGGAACGGTCGACCGCATATATTGTGACCGGTCGACCGGTCCCTGTAAAGTTGCACACTGAATGTGCAACTACAATTTATTCGTATATATATTGATTTCCTTGAAAATGCATGATTATTTGAGGATATATTTTAACAAGTTTATCACTATTATAATATCAAATAATCAACCTACAATCTAGAGTACCATATGTAGCTATGACCTTGTTTTGTCGATCGCCTTTAGTTATTTGTCAGAAATCAAAACCTTCATAAAACTTGTGACTCAACAGACGAAACCCTGCCTTGTTTTCAAAAGTTAAAGTCTTGCCTTGTTTTACCTAAAGCTTTTGACACAGCCGTAACATATGCTTTCGAAAGGTTTTATAATTAGCTTTTGAAGAAGGTTGTCATGTTGTGTTAAAGTATTTGCTTTCGAAGAAGAACCTTTTTCCTTTAAATAAGTGCTTTCGAAAGGGTTAGTTTCGACCAAGTCGAAACCAAGCCACTAGTTCCTCTTTCGACTACAATGAAGTCATCTATGTTATCGAAGGGGTTACTTGTGTTTTAACCTAAGCCTTTTTCCTGAATGCTTTCGAAGGGGTTGAGGGTTTCAAAGGCGATGGAGTCGAAATGGGGTTTCGAATCTGTCCTTCGAACTTTTGATTTTTAAGGTCTTTACTTTCGACTAAGATGGTTCTGACACCATTAATTTTTCTCCAAACTAATTTTTGTTGGTTTCGAAAGAGATACTTTCGTATATAACCATTTTGACCCAAATCATTTTTAAATAGTAAACCCACGAAAGGTTACTTTGTGTTTCGAAGCTATAATTTAAATAATGTTTGCTTGATACCTTCGAAAGGTATCTTTGGTTTCGAAAGGTATACACTTAGAGTTTTTGTAACAATCTGAATTTTTAGCCATCGGATATCGGGGTAATTAACTGATTTTAATTCTTGAAATATTGATTTTTATAAGTCAAAAATATAAATTTTCTGATAGTTAAAATATCTGTATCTACAAATTGATTAAAAACTATATTAAATATTGAATTATAAAATCTCTGGATGTGATAAATTTTATAGAAATATAAATAAAACTTCACCACTAAAATTCAAGGTTGAATATATTTGTATATAAATATAAATACATATAAGTTAATGAAAAAATAATATCATAATAATAATAAAACAAAAGAGGTATGTAGCCTTAAAATAGATAAGCTTAGTGTTAAAGCCGAAGCCCGAGGAAGATCAAAACATAAACAGCGGTGTGCATCTTCCTATAACTGTGAGTACAACCTTAAGTTTGCTTGCTGGAGTTTTATATTCATCCATATGCTTGTAATTTTTGAATAAAACTCTTTTTGTTTGGCAAGTATCATGTGCAAATAGATTGATTGTGCCTGGTAGGTGTGTTAGTCCTGAGATATATATAAATGTAACTCAAAATGCATATGAATATCGAACCTGTTCTTAAAAACTTAAGTCCTTGTAACCTTTAAAAAAATCATTACCTCCCTAACATTTAATTTAGGACTGTGATTCCAAAAGAAAATCTGCTTGGTTTTGAGTATAGGTGACTCTAAAAATAGTCCCTTTTGGTATCATAAGATGTAGAAGGAGAGAGGTACATTTTACAATACACCACTTATAACTGATCCAAAATCAAGCTTCATAAACAAATCAATTGATTACATAAGTTGGTTCGTTATCAAAAACAGTGATTTTTTGTGATAATCTTAGAATTTTTAATTGGATATTAAGGAAGGAATGTTGAGTTGAACGTTTTGGAGTCTTTGGTCAAATTCCGGTGACATGGTGGGTTTTGAGGCACGGTTGGGTGAGAAGGAGCATTGGGTGATGGGTTATCAGGGAAAAACAGTGGATAATTTTTCTATGGCGTCGTTAGGCATGGCGAGATCACGGTAGGGTTTATGGTGGGTTCTGATCGAGCTTCGCGTTCCTTGCAATGGCGTCAAGAAAAGGGAGGGAGAAGGGTGCGCATATGGGGGAAAAATATTGAGGAAGTGATGGCGAGGCCGTAGGTGTGTTTTGGTGATTGATGGTGGGTGGAAATGGCGAGGCAAGGCTTTTGTGGGTTGTTCGTTTGTTCCAGTATTTTGGTTGAGGAGTTCGTTTTTGTGTCTGGTGGTTGAACTCGGGTTCTGGTGGTCGAGTGTGTTTAGTGGTTGTGGTACGATGTGTGGGAATGGTCGACGTCGAGGATTGGGTGGTCGGCGTCATGTGCAGGTGAACGTGCACGAGGCATGCACGCGAGAAGAAAAGAAGGAAGGGAAGAAACTGGGAAAAGAAAGAAAGGAGGGAAGGGAGAGTGGGCCGGGTATGGGCCAAGAGGAAAAGAGAAATGAAATAAAAAAAGGAAATCGAAAATGAATAGGAAAAAGAAAAGGAAAAGGAAAAGGAAAAAAAAGAAGAGAAAAATGGAATTTATATATTTCTTTTAATTCTATTGCCAAATCAACAGGAAGTCCTTTGCGTTATAATTCTACTTCCAAAAGTTTTAAGCTTAATTTATTTTGGTAATATAAAATTTTAAATTATCTAAAATAATTAAAGTGAGTAATTTATTAAATTCTTAATTTGTTAAATCTTATGTTAATTAATAAAATTAGTATAAAATTGGTTGTTTAATTTTATTAACTATTGATAAATTGATTTATAGTTTCTTTAATTTGTAATTAATTTGGATTAAAACATAAATGGACTCGATTAAATAAGGTTAACTAAATTCTGAAGTGTGAACTGTTTTGATATTTGTTATTTGTCGTTAAATAAGTCAACGATCTATGTCTTGATTTAATTTTATTGGATATTTACTATTTTTGTCTGAGCCATCAAGTGGTCAGACGAGTTAAAAAGTAGATTAAAATGATGATGATACAATTTATTTGAATAAAAATCTATAATAAATCCCCCCATTTGAGTATTGTCACCCATATAGTAGATTGTTTTTTTAAACAATTTAATTTTCAAATTTATTGCTTGAATTCAAAGAGACCGAAAAACGGGTAACCACATGATTTGATAGTCATTACGAACCTTTACAGTTTTGATTATAGAATTTAATATACCGAAAATTGGATTAATTTAACAAAATTCAACTATTTTAAATAAGTAAATGTACTTAGACAATATTATAATATCGATGGACTTCTGTAAAGTGTTTTGGTTATAATCAAATAAAACTCGTCATATTGTAAGAGTTAACTTTGTTTCAGAAGTTTTATTTTTTAAGTATTGTGACGACCCAAAAATCCGTACCCTTTGAATCGACACATGTCCGATCTGAAAAACACAGACTGACGGAAAGTCAAGAGAAAGAAAAGAAGAGAGAAGAAGAGAAGAGAAGAAAGAGAGAAGAAGAGAAGAGAAGAAAGAGAGAAGATAGAACTAAACAGAATAATACAGAATCTCACATCGCAGCGGAAAATATATAATATCATGTCAATGATCTTTATAAAACAGAAACTGTATATATATACACATCAATCAGAGTTCAATAATCAATCAATAGTTATCAGCTTGGACAGTTATAATAACCCGTCCTCACAATTGCCGATAATATACAACAACAAACAAAACACAGCGGATAATCAAGCAAATACGGATGTACGAAAATGAAGATCTCCAGCTCTCCTGCTGAAGCTCCAAAAGCATCAAAGCATAACCTGTAGGTATACTCGGTCTGACCCGAGCATTGAAAGGGAAGAACGCCCAGATCAGTCTGGTAAACCAGCGTGAGAAACACACTCAACCGAATTTATTAAATTATCAGACTTTTCCTTTATCAAAACAAAAGTATCTCGTAAGACAAGTCCACACATAAACATGGACATGTTTTTATCTTACGATAACAAAAACATTTCATATCAGACTCATATGATATTATACTAGTGACTAGTATACAAATAATATTCAAAATAGCTGAAATTGTTACCATTATTAAATTCCAGCATACTAGGCTCTACAAATAAATTGGCAGGTACGTAGTGGAGTTTGGATTTCCATAAAAATGACCAGGTGAAGGGACTACCTTCCGGCAGTACATCTCTAGAAGAATGCACCGAGAAACCATCACAAAGTTTCTCTACCAACACAAGGCCGGCCCATCTCTAACTAGATGGTACCGAATATGTCATCCTCCGGTCGTTACCGACTTTACCGAGGGCCCTCTAGCATACAAACCACAATAATCAGATACATGACGTCATAGCGTGTAAAGATATCTCTTCTCATATCCTAATGGGAATGACCTACTTAGCCCTGCTGCATCTAACCCTGTTTTGGTCATTTGCGGTTGATGAAGCCTGACGTGGTAACGATTACCTTTCACAATCACAATCACATCACTTAGAATGCCACACGGCCATTTCCATTGACTACTAATTGCCTTCCACAAAAAATACAACCCTTAAGCTCGCATGTCTCAAGGAGGGTGTTAAGCTAAGAGAAGTTGCCTTCTCCGCCGCCACTGATGTAGGTTTGTAAAAACCAATGTACGTAATCTTTAGAAATGCAACGTCAGAGAAACATCCATACAAGTTGTCCAGGAACAGGACAAACCGAAGGTACTTTCCTACCACATCCTTTCGGGAAATCCCTAGGATTAGTAGCGAATAGTCCTCGTATTGGATATTTCATAATGAAGAGACCACTGCTACTGGATGTATATTGGGTTTTAACCCCAAACGATCAACAAGCAGTCCCCCACTATAAAACTTCGAAAATCAATATCATCACAAGCAACCTGCACAATCGTCGCATATACGTTGGTCCGAAGTGGTTTTCAGATAAATTTGATCCCGGTCTCTTCGCACCAAAACGCAAAAGCGTTTCTCAACCTCACACAGCAACTAAGTCTCATAGACTTATCACCTCTCCAACTTTCAACTTGCTATCCTTCGGGCCAAGAAGGAAGCTCGATAAATTGGAGTAATATTCCGCATTTTACGAATCAACATCCTCAACACAGACGATAATCAAGCCTACACAGAAGGCTACGTACTAAGTGTAGGACTAAATAGTTCCCACATCAAGTCGTGGAACTAAAACATTGGGCAATTTGATAGTCGGTTATTTAACTATCAAAGCAAACAAACAAATATTCAGCACTATAACAATCACTGGGCCCTTTTATTTATCTTCCATAAATTAAATAACTTGCCCAATATTCACTTCAATTTATCTTTAGAAAGATATATTCCAAACCCATTTCAATATTTGGAAAACGTTTCCAAATACTTATTTAATAATAAGTAATTCACAAATCAATTTATTTTCAATACTTAGAAAATATTCAATATACTAAAAACATGATTGAGTATATATTTTATTCTTTAAGGAAAACATTCTTTTTAAGCATCTTTTATTTGGGTCAAAACGGATGTTGCGTAAAACATCGTTACGACAACCCAAAATCAATAGTATAAGGATTTGAAAATAAGATAGATATATAAATCCCAATACTATACAAAAGCATTTCCTTTCGAAAATCATTTACTATAACAATAGTCTTATAGTCCGTCATTTCCTTACTTCTCGAAAACATCTATTTCAACAATGAATGTTGAAATCTATGTATTCGATATTTAATAAATTTAAAACAACTTTAAACCATTTAACTCCATTTAAATATCACTTCCCAAACTATTTATTTGATATATTATTCACTGTCCAAAATCGTGAATATACATCTCTAACCAAATCAACACTTCTACATATTTACGAAAGGATAGTCCACTGTCCAAAATCATAGATATAATTCCCAATCAAATTCTTTATTAATGCAACATTAAATCTAAAGGATTATCCACCGTCCAAAATCGTAGATGTATCTCCTTTAATAAACTTCTATATTTAACATATCAAATTCAATTGATTTCGAATTTATAAAATAATGTTTATAAATTCCTTTTTCATTTTATAAAAACTTCGACTTATAAAATCGCTTTATTAACTACTTCCATTTATAACTCAATTATATACCAAAAATCCAAATTATAAGTTAATTACCTATAATTCATTTATTTACAAAAATCATTCTTTTTATAACATCATCAATTATAAATCTGTAAATCTTATTTACTTATAAAACCCATTTATAACATCATTTTAACAATTATAAAAACTCCTTTTTAATTCAATTATTTTGATTTTTTAAAATTCAATTTTATAAATCTTCTTTATAAACCATTTATATTAGCCAAAAATCTCAATTTAAACCATTTCACAAAATAATCAACTACTTATTTAAAAAATCACATTTCGGTTATATTTCACAGAAATCATAATTTTTATAACAATAAAAATTATAACATTTATTTATTCAAAATAAATCAATTCTTAACGGTTCAAAAATTCAATAAAACATTTATTTTCAAAATCACTTTTAAAATTCTTTTAAATTCGAAATCGTAACTTTAACATTTTTAAAATTCCAAAATAGGCCCAATGCTGCAACAACACTAAATGCAACGATCACAGCATCCAAACATCATATATCAATATGATAACCGAATATATCACAATTTCTGTAAATAAATCAATACCGTTGAGGAATCCAGTTGGATCCCTCCGACCTGTCACCTGTAGCAAATATACATATTAAAATATGTGTACAATGTCCGCTTCAAGGCGGACGCATGTACAAAGGGTCATCCGCTCATACATGGGAACGTATAGGGTCTCATCTGCTCCAATAGGCAGGTATATATCCAAATACCAATCAATATATCATATATCATCCAAACAATCATCAATCATCATATAATAAATTATTCCTCACTTATATAAAAATATCAGTGAGGCAGAAAGAGTGAGTTGCACTCACAATGGTTCCAATAGCAGTTGTAGTGTTTTATTTCGAATAAAATTAAATGACCATTTAATTTTACCCAAAATTCACACTGGCTCCAATCAACTCCAAACTAGCTGCATCGCGTAGTGTTCGTCCATACAAATCCAACGCAAGTTGTTTCGTCAATTTTCGACCTCCTAACAAAAAGTTATATCATTTTAAAGTTTGAACGAATTTAATACATAAATATTTACAATTTTCTTTTATATTTTTAACCTTTCATCATCACAGCCGTTGATTTTGCCTTCATCACATCTAGCCGATCGGCCTTTCTTCTCACTCACGTCCAGTAAACCACGCACGCAAGAAAACCCATATAAGCCGCCGCAAGCATTTGATTTAACGCGACTTATACTCACGTTTTGACGACGATCAAGAGATGCTGCAATGAAACCCTACCCCGCCTTGACTTCCGTGCCAACTGCGGTCCCCTATAGTGCCGTCGTTGCTTCATGGAACCCATTCGAATGCGGCACCTTCACGTGCTAATTCTAGCGAATCCAAGCCACCATCATCGATCATGACCGTTGGATTTGTCGAGCTCGAGGAGCTCTACAAGTTTACAGTTGATGTTTTACGTAATTGCTTACGGATTGGGAGAAATCGAAGGAGAAAGGAAACAAATTTCTAGCCATAGAAAGTTTAATGGCGGCTATCCCTAGATGTGTTAGGGTTTAATAGAAAATAGTGAAAAATAGGGACTTATATAGAAAATTACGCGACACTATTCACCTGAATTTTTTCCGAACTCCAAACGAAGCATGCCGCATGTCATTTATAATGTTTTACCTCTATTCCGAACGCAATGGAATATATATCAGGAGCCAATTCGATCGTATTTGGAAGATAGGTTTTCGAATCGAATTATTTAAATTTAAAATTCACTTAAATGATTTCCTACGCATTTTAGCTTGCTCCGGACAAACCGTAAATCCGATTGATACGAAATTTGAAGTCTTACAATAATATAACATTACGGGTCCAATGAAACTGGTTTCGTCGAAATCCGAGACTGTTTGAAAAATGACTATTTTTACTTGTCAATTAAATATTAAAATATTCAATTTCTACAATTTGACTTTTAATTCAATTTTAAAAGTTCTGTAACATTATTCTAATTCAAATATGATTTAATATCACTTTACAAAACATTTTTATTCACATTAAACTCAAATTCTAATTATTTACGCAATTTCAAATATAAAATTAACAATTAAATTATCCGATTAAATCCAGATATTCGAAATAAAATATATTCATCTTATAAATTTAACTTTGGCATATTTAAATTCAATTAAATATATGAATTTCAAATGACTGAAATTCTGGATCGTTACATTCTCCCCTACTTAAAAGAATTTCATCCCCGAAATTACCAAGTAAGAAAAAGTCACAAAATCCATTAACTTTTCAAAATCAAATCGTTCAAATTAGATTTACCAAATCTATTTAACCTTTTAAATTTTTCCAAAAATCATTAGTTAAACTTCTTATAAAAACTTTACTTAGTTTTCAAATTCATATATAGTTATCTCTTCAAAACCAACTACTATCGTTTAACTTTTATAACTCAAAAATCAAACTTTTAGTTTTCACAAAATTTTTCAATTTTTCCAAAATTTTCCTAACGCCTTAAATTTTCAAAAAAATTCTCCATAGTCTCCTTTACGCGGTTCGATCCAAAAAAACAATGCATATATCACAAATATACATCTCATCATCAAGGATGAGGCATCCTAAAGGGAAAAAAGTGTAAAAGTACGATATGTAATCCGAGATATGCAACTTATATATTATGAGCGAGCATATACGACTAATATAGCACGAAAGCGAGCTCCAAAAGTGAAGCAAGCGCCATCCGCACCTACTAAACACTCAACAAACCATGAGAAACACATATATGAAAGTAATATCAATATACAACATATGCCAACAACTATATATGTCAATATAGCAATGCAACAAAAGCAACAAATCCAACCATCAAACATCTATCATCCAACTAACATCCATAACCAAATCAATATTCATTCACTTCTCATTGACATTCATTGAATTGATTTTCAATTTAAATCACATTTGATTCATTTACATTGGATTTTCCTAACATTCATTCATTCATTTCAAATTAGTTTACATCCACTAATTTATATTCAAGTTGGTTCACTTCCAAATCAAATCAAATTCAATTCTATTTATTCTTACTTCCAATTTGAATTCAATTATTTATAGTTTTCAATTTCATTAATTCAATTCCATATGAATTTTTATTTAAACCACTAGCATCCATCTAACAATCAATGCATAACCAACATTACCAAATTTATTTACTTTGCTTACATTCAATTTGGTTTAACACTTTAATTCCAATTGGTTTAACATTCAATTAGCTTTCATTCAATTATTCAATTCTCAATTTCATTAGCTTTTAATTAATTAACCTTTACATCCCTTACCATATCAAATTACTTACATTCGATTGATTAATATTCAATTCATATTTCATTTTCTAATATATTCCATTAGTTAAATTCAATTCATTCGTTAATTCAATTGCTAATTCATTCTTACAACTAAAGTTGAATTTCTTTATATAACTCAAGTTCACATTCATCTTTTAACTTTATTAATTTATTTCGATACCAAAATCAATTTCATTCAACATCACTTAAGTTATCTTTCTTTTCAACTTCATTTACCTTCACTTCCATTATACAACATAAGTTCATCTCTAATTCATTTCAAATTCTATTTTATTTAACTTTTTTACTTAAGTCAAATTCCATATCAATATCCAAATTCATATTTTGTTTTGCTTAACCAAAAGTGTTTAACCATTTTAACTATTGGTCTTACTTACCTTATCTCATTTTACAAGTTATACAACTTATTATTATTTAAACTTCCATAAACATTTACCTAAGTATACTTCCATTTTCAAAACTCATTTTATAATTTCAAATCATAATTATATAATTACTTTACACTTAGGTTCAACTTCCATTTTAATAATTTATCTAATCTAGCTTAAATCCCATTCAAATCATTTAACCTTCCTTAGTTAAATTTCAAATCGTATAATTCACTTGCTAACTCAAATTTATTTCAACTTTACTAAAGCTCAAACTTTATTTCATATTATAAGTCCAATTTCATTTCACTTATATTTATCAATTCCAACTTGGATTTTAAATTCAAATTTGTTTGTCACAACAAAACTTCAATTTCAATTTACTATTGGTAGCAAATCCATGACATAGAAACTCGAAAATGATACTGATGATACTGCAGTCATCACCCTTATTATTTTCCAGCAACAGTAATGAATTCAGTGCTTTCTATTCTTTTTAAATTTCTTTTTTATATAATTTCACTATTTTACTTTACTTACATAAGATTCATTCCCAATTTATTTATCTTACTTAGATTTATAATAGTAAAACATCTTTAACTTTGAAAAACAACTTTCAAAATAAACGGGATTCAAATTTCACAAATAATTAGTCTAAATCCATTTTTATTTACAACTCATATTTATAAATACGTTCATATAGTTTCATTTCTTATATATAAGCTTATTTCACAATTGTAAATCATATTATTTATAATTCCATCTTTATAATTCATTTGCTTATATAATTTATTCTTTCTACAATTGTTGTTTATATTTAGATTATTCAAACATCTTTCATTTATCTTATATATTTGCATTTTCAAACAACCAAACAATCAATTTATATATACTTTAATAATTCTTGAAAAATTATTTCCTTTATATACAAAATATAATCGAGGTAAAATTATTTCATTTACCCAATTTAAAATGATACTATGTCGACTTGCCTCGTTTAAGAGTTTGGAAATCCCTATCGATAACATGGCATCCCACATACCGAACAGAATTTACGAACAACTCAACGGATAAGTAAACACAATATAAGACATTTTATATTCACTAACAAATACGCGCTCATATATAATACACTCAAACTCAATCTAGGGTGCCACTGTCCCTATCTATACTGAGTATACATCAAACTTAGGAATATACGAAATCTAAGCTCTGATACCAACTATGATGGGACGCAACTAGTGGGTAATACACACTGTAGCTCACACTGATACCTCGCTCTTTGGTTTTATGACCAGCCTCACGGCTGTAAGGCAAACTACCAAACCAACCCATCGATACTCGATCTCAGGGACATGTAGAAGTAAGAGTCGTCCGTTCGCTACCTAGCAAGAAGCGAGAACCCCTATCATGTATGAACATCATTAAGTAAAACCGATGTACGTAATCTTTAGAAATGCAATGTCAGACAAACATCCATACAAGTTGTCCAGAAACAGGACAAACCGAAGGTACTTTCCTACCACATCCTGTCGGAAAATCCCAAAGATTGGTAGCGAATAGTCCTCGCATTGGATATTTCATAATGAAGAGACCACCACTACTAGATGTATATTGGGATTTTAACCCCAAACAATCAACAAGCAGTCCCCCACTATGAAATTTCGAAAATCAATATCATCACAAGCAACCTGCACAATCGTCGCATATACGTTGGTCCGAAGTGGTTTTTAGATAAATCTGATTCCGGTCTCTTCGCACCAACAATGCAAAAGCGTTTCTCAACCTCACACAGCAACTAAGTCTCATAGACTTATCACGTCTCCAACTTTCAACTTGCTATCCTTCGGGCCAAGAAGGAAACTCCATAGATTGGAGTAATACTCCACACTATACAAATCAACATCCTCAACACAAACGATAATCAAGCCAATACAGAAGGCTACATACTAAGTGTACGACTAAATAATTCCTACATCAAGCCGACGAACTAAAACTTTGGGCAATTTGATAGTCGATTATTTAACTATCAAAGCAAACAAACAAATATTCAGCACTATAACAATCACTGGGCCCTTTTATTTATCTTCCATAAATTAAATAACTTGCCCAATATTCACTTCAATTTATCTTTAGAAAGATATATTCCAAACCCATTTCAGTATTTGAAAAACGTTTCCAAATACTTATTTAATAATAAGTAATTCACAAATCAATTTATTTTCAATACTTAGAAAATATTCAATATACTAAAAACGCGATTGAGTATATATTTTATTCTTTAAGGGAAACATTCTTTTTAAACATCTTTTATTTGGGTCAAAACGGATGTTGCGTAAAACATTGTTACGACAACCCAAAATCAATAGTATAAGGATTTGAAAATAAGATAGATATATAAATTCCAATACTATACAAAACCATTTCCTTTCGAAAATCATTTACTATAACAATAGTCTTATAGTTCGTCATTTCCTTACTTCTCGAAAACGTCTATTTCAACAATGAATGTTGAAATCTATGTATTCGATATTTAATAAATTTAAAACAACTTTAAACCATTTAACTCCATTTAAATATCACTTCCCAAAATATTTATTTGATATATTATTTACGGTCCAAAATCGTGAATATACATCTCTAACCAAATTCAACACTTCTACATATTTGCGAAAGGATAACACACTGTCCAAAATCGTGGATATAATTCCCAATCAAATTCTTTATTATTGCAACATTAAATCTAAAGGATTATTCACTGTCCAAAATCGTAGATATATCTCCTTTAATAAACTTCTATATTTAACATATCAAATTCAATTGATTTCGAATTTATAAAATAATGTTTATAAATTCATTTTTCATTTTATAAAAACTTCAACTTATAAAATCCCTTTATTAACTACTTCCATTTATAACTCAATTATATACCGAAAATCCAAATTATAAGTTAATTACCTACAATTCATTTATTTACAAAAATCATTCTTTTTATAACATCATCAATTATAAATCTGTAAATTTTATTTACGTATAAAACCCATTTATAACATCATTTTAACAATTGTAAAAACTCCTTTATAATTTAATTATTTTGATTTATAGAAATTCAATTTTATAAATCTTCTTTATAAACCATTTATATTAGCCAAAAATCTCAATATAAACCATTTCACAAAATAATCAACTACTTATTTCAAAAATTACATTTCGGTTATATTTCACAAAAATCATAATTTTTATAACAATAAAAATTATAACATTTATTTATTCAAAATAAATCAATTCTTAAAGATTCAAAAATTCAATAAAACGTTTATTTTCAAAATCACTTTTAAAATTCTTTTAAATTCGAAATCGTAACTTTAACATTTTTAAAATTTCAAAATAGGCCCAATGCTGCAAGAGCACCAACTACTACAATCACCGCATCCAAACATCATATATCAGTACGATAACCGAATATATCACAATATCTGTAAATAAATCAATACTGTTAAAGAATCCAGTTGGATCCATCCAACCTGTCACCTGCAGCAAATATATATATTAGAATATGTGTACAATGTCCGTTTCAAGGCAGACGTGCGTACAAAGGGTCATCCGCTCATACACCGAAACGTATAGGGTTTCATGTGCTCCAATAGGCAGGTATATATCCAAATACCAATCAATATATCATATATCATCCAAACAATCATCAATCATCATATAATAATTTATTTCTCACTTATATAAAAATATCAGTGAGGCAGAAAGAGTGAGTTGTACTCACAATGTTTCCAATAGCAGTTGCAGTGTTTTATTTCGAATAAAATTAAACGACCATTTAATTTTAACCAAAATTCAAACTGGCTCCAATCAACTCCAAACTAGCTTCATCGCGTAGTATTCGTCCATACGAATCCAACGCAAGTCGTTTCGTCAATTTTCGATCTCGTATCAAAAAGTTATAGCATTTTAAAGTTTGAACGAATTTAATATATAAATATTTACAATTTTCTTTTATTATTTTAACCTTTCATCATCACAGCCGTCGATTTTGCCTTCATCACATCTGGCCGCTTGGCCTTTCTTCTCTCTCACGTCCAGTAAACCACGCACGCAAGAAAACCCATATAAGCCGCCGCAAGCATTTGATTTAACGCGACCTATACTCACATTTTGACGACGATCAAGAGATGCTGCAACGAAACCCTACCCCGCCTCGACTTCCGTGCCAATTGCGGTCCCCTATAGTGATGTCGTTGCTTCGCGAAACCCATTCGAACGCAGCACCTTCACGTCCTAATTCCAGCGAACCAAGCCACCATCATCGATCATGACCGTTGGATTTGTCGAGCTCGATGAGCTCTACAAGTTTACAGTTGATGGTTTTACGTAATTGCTTACGGATTGGGAGAAATCGAAGGAGAAAGGAAACAAATTTCTGACCATAGAAAGTTTAATGGCGGTTAGCCCTAGATGTATTAGGGTTTAGTGGAAAATAGTGAAAAATAGGGCCTTATATAGAAAATTACGCAACACTATTCACCTGAATTTTTTCCGAACTCCAAATGAAGCGTGCCACCTGACGTTTATAATGTTTTACCTCTATTCCGAACGCAATGGAATACATATCGGGAGCCAATTCGATTGTATTTGGAAGATAGGTTTTCGAATCGAATTATTTAAATTTGAAATTCACCTAAATGATTTCTTACGCGTTTTAGCTTGCCCCGGACAAACCGTAAATCCGATTGACATGAAATTTGAAATCTTATAATAATATAAAATTACAGATCCAATGAAACTGGTTTCGTCGAAATTCGAGACTGTTTGAAAAATGGCTATTTTTATTTGTCACTTAAATATTAAAATATTCAATTCCTACAATTTGACTTTTAATTCAGTTTTAAAAGTTCTGTAACATTATTCTAATTCAAATATGATTTAATATCACTTTATAAATCATTTTTATTCACATTAAATTCTGATTCTAATTATTCATGCAATTTCAAATATAAAATTAACGATTAAATTATCCAATTAAATCCAGATATTCGAAATAAAATCTATTCATCTTATAAATTTAACTTATGCATATTTAAAATCAATTAAATATACGAATTTCAAATGATTGAAATTCTGGGTCATTACATTCTCCCCTACTTAAAAGAATTTCGTCCCCGAAATTACCAAGTAAGAAAAAGTCAAAAATCCGTTAACTTTTCAAAAACAAATCGTTCAAATTAGATTTACCAAATCTATTTAACCATTTAAATTTTTCCAAAAATCATTAGTTAAACTTCTTATAAAACTTTTCTAAGTTTTCAAATCCAAATATAGTTATCTCTTCAAAAGCAACTACTATCGTTTAACTTTTATAACTCAAAAATCAAACTTTTAGTTTTCTTAAATTTTTTCAATTTTTCCAAAAAAATTCTAACGCCTTAAATTTTCAAAAAAAATCGCCATAGTCTCCTTTGCGCGGTTCGATCCAAAAAAATGTATATATCACAAATATACATCTCATCATCAATGATGAGGCATCCCGAAGGGAAAAAAAGTGTAAAAGTACGATATGTAATCCGAGATCTGTACCTTATATATTATTAGCGAGCATATACGGCTCATATAGCACGAAAGCGAGCTCCAAAAGTGAAGCAAGCGCCATCCACACCTACTAAACACTCAACAAACCATGAGAAACACATATATGAAAGTAATATCAATATACAACATATACCAACAACTATATATGTCAACATAGCAATGCAACAAAAGCAACAAATCCAACCATCAAACAACTATCATCCAACTAACATCCATAACCAAATCAATATTCATTCACTTCTCACTAACATTCACTGAATTGATTTTCAATTTAAATCACATTTGATTCATTTACATTGGATTTTTCTAACATTCATTCATTCATTTTCAATTAGTTTACATCCACTAATTTATATTCAAGTTGGTTCACTTCCAAATCAAATCAAATTCAATTCTATTTATTCTTACTTCCAATTTGAACTCAGTTATTTATAGTTTTCAATTACGTAAGATTCATTCCAAATTTATTTATCTTACTTTGATTTATAATAGTATAACATCTTTAACTTTGAAAAACAACTTTCAAAATAAACAGGATTCAAATTTCACAAATAATTAGTCTAAATCCATTTTTATTTACAACCCGTATTTACAAATACGTTCATATAGTTTCATTTCTTATATATAAGATTATTTCACAATCGTAAATCATATTAGTTATAATTCCATCTTTATAATTCATTTGCTTATATAATTTATTCTTTCTACAATTGTTGTTTATATTTTTATTATTCAAACATCTTTCATTTATCTTATATATATTTGCATTTTCAAACAACCAAACAATCAATTTATATATACTTTAATAATTCCTGAAAAATTATTTCCTTTATATACAAAATATAATCGAGGTAAAATTATTTCATTTACCCAATTTAAAATGATACTATGTCGACTAGCGTCGTTTAAGAGTTTGGAAATCCCTATCGATAACATGGCATCCCACATACCGACCAGAATTCACAAACAACTCAATGGATAAGTAAACACAATATGAGACATTTTATATTCACTAACAAATACACGCTCATGTATACACTCAAACTCAATCTAGGGTGCTACTGTCCCTATCTATACTGAGTACACATCAAACCTTAGGAATATACGAAATCTAAGCTCTCATGCCAACTATGACGGGATGCAACCAGTGGGTAATACCCACCGTAGCTCACACCGATACCTCGTGCTTTGCTTTTACGGCCAACCTCACGACTGTAAGGCAAACTACCAAACCAACCCCTCGATACTCGATCTCAGGGATATGTAGGAGTAAGAGTCAACCATTCGCTACCTTACAAGAAGCGAGAACCCCCTATGTAACGACCCGTGAATTTTTAATAATTTTATGTGTTTTATTTATAATTTTATTTGTTTATTTATATATTTAATTGAAATTTTGTGAAATTTAAATGATAAAATTTTAAAATATAAATTTGATATTTGGAATGCGTCTAGTTAAACATAGTAACTGGTAAATTTTCGTCCGAAAATATGAAAGTTTATTTCGTGCGTAAATTTACTTCAATTTAATCGGTTAAAAAGCGATGAAAATAAAATATTTTCGAAACCTAAATATTTTTACACAGACAAATTCTAAAGCATCTTCTGAGCAAGCCGTCAGTTTATCGTTTTACCAAATTCGGACATCTTTAGCTCCGTCGATCTTATTTTTCAGCGTTTTTCTTGCATTTTCCGCTATTAGAAAATTCGATTTTTTATAATTCAAGCATACCACTGACATCTATATATCATTTTGATCGTCTCGTCGTGCTGATTTCTACGGTATATTCAATTGTCGAATTCGGAGTACGGTGTACGTTGCACTTTGCGTAACGCCTACCGTATCGGTAACCGGTCTGTGCCTTTGATTTCTTGAGCCATTTCATAAACTAATAGTCGCTGCTTTAATGTTTCTAGAATTTATATTACCAACTTTCACTATCCCCTACGCATGACTTTTATTATTCCAACCGTTCACCATTTTTACCTCTTCAAAAAATTTGTTGCTTTGCATTCGTACCTAGTTTGTTCACTTTCTTTGTGTGACCCAGATTTGCTTTCTCTTTTCCCTACCGCTTTCTTTTTGCTCTGTTCATAACGAAAATGTACAAAAAACTTCATTCTTTGTTAGAGAACTTGCTCATCTTCTTCATGTGTTGACCCTTACAATCTCCCATCTCCTCTACATTTGTTCAGTGCGTCTCCAAAAATAAAAAAAAATGGAAAGAGAAAATATATGTGCTTGTTTCATGTTGGAACCTGAAGCTTCATATTCTTCTTGGTCGTTCACCTTACTCCAAACCGAGCTTGCTCGTCCTAACCCAGCTACCAACCGCCATAACCACATCAACCATCGGCCACCCTCCTCCCCAGCCTTATGCCGAGCAACCCAAACCCACTGACCACCGCACCCTCGCCTCTTCAGCCCAGTCATCCACCCTAAGCTCCCTCCAACGCACCGGCCTCAGCCCACCTCCGACCTACCCTACCGCAGACCAACGCCGACAACCAAACGCCTCCTCCACCGACCGAGCTTCATCTGACTACACCCATGCCGACCCCCTTCAGCCGCCGCCAATGCCGCTAACAGCGCCTCCGCCCACATCACCGATACAACACCCAGATCCGCCACTACTTCCAGCCCACAACCATCGCCTTAGTCTTGGTCCTCCTACTCGTGTGCGTCAGGTTGGATGAGAGCAGCATATTGCTTGCATGCGTAAATATCTAAGGTTTGGAAGTTTTGTACATTGGTCACCTTTATATTAATATGTTAACTGTACACATATGACTAACAGTTTAGTTTATATTTAAGTTGTATATATTTTTAGTTATATATCTGGGTATATGGATCATTGTATATAATAGCAGTATATTACATATAATAGATTACATTGTTTTGGCCAGTTTATTTTATCCAGATATGCTATATATACACATATATTCGGTTTTTTTTTTGTATTGTATACGTACAAATGATATTTTACTTTAAAGACAATATATTATCTAATTATTGTTGTTTATATATATGCTACAGTATAGATATGATTTTAGTACATATATACAGTTGTTCGATAGTTGCAGTTTGAATAATATAATGGTTTTATATATATATATATATATATATATATATATATATATGTTTATAAAGTTTATGTATATTTTTATCTAAATCATGTTGTAGGACGTGTAGTATATAACTAAGTATTTCGTAGCATGTTGCTATGTATAATATGTAGAAGTGTATTTAATGTACTCATTGTTTGTATGATCTGTTTGTATAAGGGTATATTGGTGTATAGTCTCTATAAGCACATGCAGTAAGGCTATTTGCAAATAAATTTATGAACCGTGTATATTTTATATTAAGGTTGTATATGTAGTATATACGTGTTAAGTATTATATGATTTATATAGCTGATAGTTGATAATAGTTATATACGTATATATGTTGTAAAATGTTGATAAGTGATAAGTATATAAGTAAACTGTTTATATTTTGACCCTATGGGTATGATTTTGCTTGTGGATTTGATTTAAAATATATGTGTCTTAAAAATATAGTATTGATTTCTGAATATATGTATATATATAGATTTTCATATGTACTTTAATTTAATAATGATTTAAGAAGATAATATAATAAATTATATATATATATATAATTTCAGTCTATATCAAGCATATTCTGATTTATTTCGTCTATTTCTATTATCAGCCTTGATCATCGAATTCGTGCCAATCTAGCTTTGATTTGGAATTCATGTTTGGATTCGTAACTCAAATTTCAGTGACCGTATCAGTGTGCATATCCGTGTCATCTCCTTTCTCTCTAGCCTCGAAAGGTGAGCAATCACTCACGATTAATGTTCTTTTATTTATTAAATTTGATTTCAATTGAAACGAAAATTGGAATATGTTGATGTTAGTTATTTATATTGTTGAATATATGCTATTACCTGTATCAGTTCACCCATGACATCTGACATCATTATCTGCTAATTATTCGATGATAATCCCGTTTGATTGATTGTTTGTTGTTTATATTGGATGTTAATTCGTAATGTACAAAGTGATAAAAATTATGCAATTGAATTTGGCGTAGGATAAAAAGAAACAATTTAAATCGACATATGCGTTGAATTTGATTAGTTAAATTTGTAAAAATATGACCCCTATATGTTTAAATTAATTGACACGTAGAAAAATAGTTAATTACCCTTAAACCATTTGAATTTATGTTGTATTAATTGATGAAGTATGAAATTGAATAATTGATGTCAAGTGTAGAATTGCATAGAATAATAAGTGGAATAATCTTTAATCTACATGAAATGATAGTGTAGATTCTAGAAATAATTATATTAATTCGCACAAACAACAATGTGAATTAATACGACAATTTCGGGATTATTTAATTGAATTAATTATTGGATTGTTATTGATGTTTGTTATTGCTTGTTTATTTACTTTGACACCATCCCAGTTATCACACTGCAAGTTCTCTTTGCTATGTTTGATTTGTGAATTGAAATGGAATCGGGTTGAAATGATAAATACCCAAAATGAACTTGACTTAGGATAGAGAACTAAATAAACCCGATTGGTCAATAATTTGATTTGAAGTAAAATAAAGATTTTATTTGAATAATAAGGTTTTGAAATAAAATTGGAACGTAAATTTTGAAAAAAGAAAATGTAATATTGAAATCTGAAACAAAATGTTAATGTAATAACTGATGAAAGAACGTTGTTTTGAAATGAAATATTTAACAATTAAATTTGGAATTATTCATTGAATTAAGTTTGAAATGATTTAATAATTAAGGTTGAATTTATAGTCAAGTTTTGAAATTATTAAGTTTTAAAATTATTAGTAATTAAGATTGAAATTATTTAGTAATTGAATAAGATTGAATTATTTGATAATTGAATAAAAATTGAATTCTTTGATAAGAGGAATTGAACCTTTGAATAAGTGAAATTTGAACTTCGTTAATAAATGAAATTGAGTTTCTTGATTTATTAAGTTTGGGGAAATTATTTAAGTAAGTTAATATGTGAAATTGGACTTCTTGAATATGTGAAATTTAGTTTAGTTTCTTTATTAATGGAGTTGAAATTTGTAACTAAGTAAAGAAATAAGTGAAATTGAATTTCTTCAACAAGAAATAAAATGTGATTTATTGGGATTAATGTAAGAATTGAAATTTAAAGAATTTGATTTGACGAATTTAATTTAATTCAATTTGTAAGTTTTGATATAATGAAGATGAACTTAAGTAACTGATCTAATGAATTAGAATTTAATAGAAATTATTTTGAATGACAAATTTGCTTAATGAATATTGAACGAAATCGATCAATGAATTTAAATTGATTTGAACGTTAAATTAAATTAATTTAAATAATTTCGGAATGAAATTTATATACGAACTTGAATCAATATTTGTATTGTTTAAATAAATATTGAAATTGAATTATAAGATTTCGAAATAGTAATTTGGAAATTTGAACGTAAATTATGGAAATTGTTTTAGAAAGACTAACGAAATGTTGATTTATGAATTCTAATTGAAATTGAATTTGATTTGGTTTTTGAAATTTATTAAACAACCAATCGGTGTAATAATTACGGAAGTTATTAAAGAAACTGGAATCGGTTAGAGACATACTCTCTGTCTAAACCGAAAACCACTTTAATAACTATACGCGGAGTGATGATCCAGAATGAAGTAGTTGGATTGATGTACGTGATGATTGAAGAAAGAGAACGATAATGGATATCCTTGACACTTGTGTCAAATTGGAAATGACTAAAATAGGAGCCATGCCAGGCCAAATGGGGTTAGCCACCTCGAGCGAACACACTTCTTCGAAAACTACTCATTACTTGTTATTGATTGGTGCACCTTCGGAATTTCAGGAGTGTTGTTTCGCGGTGTTGCGATCGTTGCGGCGATGCGTTTTCACCAGTCCGGATCAGGCAAACGGTAGTTTCACTACCTTGGGTATTGCCTCATGTGCCTTGTCATACTTGTATCCCTATATACGCGACCACTACGAATTTGTTTTGTGTTATACCTATGGAGTACTCCCTGATATCCCACTAGTTTACGGTGGAGTTTACAGTGCTGTATAGACTATGACATTTATATAAAATGTGTTAAGGGGAATAATGGTAATGCCGTAACACTATTTTAATATTTATATTACTGGTAGACATTATCTATTTAGCGTATATTACTATATAGTAGATAGTTTAACGGATCCTTAGAGGATGGTTATTCCAACGTCCTTTGAGTTACTTGTATTTCAGTTGTTATTTCACTTGAGTTGGATTTATTGATATAAGAATGTTAATCCTGAATCGAATGTTTTGTGTTTTGCTTTAAGCTTGGGTCAGACTGAGTGGTTCTGCTTTTGAGACTCACCTTTGGAGTTGGAGCTTCACTTGGAGATCCGGCTATATATGCAGCTTTCAGATGTTCAGTTGATCCTAATGATGTATTTTGATTCTTGTATTTGGCAATTGTATTCGAGACTTATGTTGTAACTTATTTAACTCTATTATATATATATATATATAGTAGCTTCATGAACTACTATCTTTTGCTTCTGGTGCATATTATTACTCTGTGTCTGTGATATGTGATTATTGATTTATTGTATATCTGAGTTTTGCCAAATTTAAATTAACAATTCGGTATTTTTAATTATTCAAGTCCGACATGTGCGGATGCGAATGGTCCAAAATAGCGGGTCGTTACAGTTGGTATCAGAGCTTTGGTAGCTCTAGGCAAAACTCAGCATATATAGTAAATGTATTTACAGAATCACTCTCATTCGGGTTTCATCTCTTCCTTTTGACTCAATTCCTTTGAATTTTGAAACGTTCCCTGCGGTTTCAAAATTCATTCATGTCCCTCACTATTCGTTTTCTTTCAATTCTGGAGCATCCCATAACTCCATTTCGAATGACCGTTATAATGAATCGGCGGTCTCGCCAAACTTCGAATGGTTTGTAAAGGGGCGAAACTCATTTATAATAGGCAGCGATTTACCGGAGATTTCTGTATCCTCGGTTTACGATGTTATCCATCTCCTGTTATACTTGAATTCTATTTATTGAGACCGAATGTAGATTTGCCTTGGAATTCTGCATCGATCTTCTTCTTGAAGTTACGGTTGACCCGGAAGGTTGCCCGTAAATTAAATAAGCTTATCCATTTCCCGATTCTGTTATTGTATTATCTTATCTTCTGTTTCAAACTTATTATCGAATCAAAATTCTCTTTGATTTGATTTTCATCAAATTTGAATCTCTATACTTATTTTGAAATCCATTATCGTATCGTCGAGCGATAAAGCGTATTGTAAATTTATATTTAAAATGTTTATATATTGTGTTGTTTGGGTTGTTGATGCTGATTTGGGTTTTCGATCGATTCGTCTGATCAACGCTATCGATAGGATTTCCAAAACACTTGAACAGAGTAAACTGACACAATATTATTTTCAAATTTGGTAAATAAAATAGTTTTGTATGATTATATTATATATAAGTCTAAATTTTTTTGAAATTAAAATGTTAATGAATCTGTAGTCCGAAAAGTGAAAATTTTAATTCTCATTTATTGTTTTATAAATCATTGACTATTGCATAATATAAATAAATGAATTTATAAAACCCGGTTTGTAAATTTATTTGAAAATTTAAATGAATATAAATCAGGAATTTGAGAATTTGATTTCCGATGATTTCAAACTTTAATTTTAAAGTTTTAAAGTATGTAGTTTTAAAAATATTTTCAAACAGAAATCATTTCAAAGAAATTATAAAAAGTTCTAAAATTAATGCTCTCTTGTTTTGTCGCTGGGAAATAATTTCAGTGATAACGGCCGCATCATCGATATTCATTTTCGGGTTTCGAAGTGGAGAGACCATTCTACAGCCCTGCTACACCTTTGTTGAAAATTTGATTTGAATTTCTAAACATGGCTTGATTTATAATATATATTGAAGATTTTAAATTTGATTTGATATTATGTATATATATTTATTTTAGTTATAAAATGGTTAAATTTAATCAGAAATTATTTCCTAAATTTTTGATTTTTAAGATGATTTTCAATGAAGCCAAATTTTTTGACTAAATACTTGACTTGAAATAACTGAATTGTAAAATTTTATTTGGATAATACTAAATTGCATTATATATATAACTTACCTAAATTTTCAAAAGTTAATTATGTAATTGAATATTATACAATATAAATGATATCAAAGGAATCTCTATACAAATTTGAGTAGTTATAACAAGTGTAGATATACTTAATATATATGTGATAAGATATGTTAAGTAGAATAAACTTAATAATGATTTGGAATAAAGAAAATTAAATTTGTCGAATAAGTATGTTTATAATAAATGACTATTCAAATTTATGATCTTTGGAATTGTTAATTTAAGGAAATTGGATAATATATAATATAAATTATTTTTATAAACAAAATTTGAGTGCGTATAATAAATGTTATTCACTTAAATTTTAATTATAAAATGTTTATGAAAATAAATAGAATAATAAGTTAATTGAACAATGGATGTGATTAATAAAATATAAATTTTGCTTTGAAGGAATTAATAAATTTGAAGTTAAATCAACTTAATGAGATATCTTGAGTTAATTGAATTTTAATTGAATTTCGTTTTGAAAGAAACCTTTTGTATCTAACATTAATAAATGAGAAATTAAATAAATGGAAACCTTGAATTTAAAAACAAATTGTCGAATATAAATTTATTTAAACTGAAATTTATATGGTTGAACTAATTGTTTATTTCGTTTTCAGTCTACTTTCTTCCGGTTGTTTCTATACTCCTACCTCCTTCCTTTTCGGGGACGAAAAATTTTGAGCGGGGGAAAATGTAACGACTCGTGAATTTTTAATAATTTTATTTGTTTTATTTATAATTTTATTTGTTTATTTATATATTTAATTGAAATTTTGTGAAATTTAAACGATAAAATTTTGAAATATAAATTTGATATTTGGAATGCGTCTAGTTAAACATAGTAATTGGTAAATTTTCGTCCGAAAATACGGAAGTTTATTTCGTGCGTAAATTTACTTCAATTTAATCAGTTAAAAAACGATGAAAATAAAATGTTTTCGAAACTTAAATATTTTTACAAAGAAAAATTCTAAAACATCTTCTGAGCAAGCTGTCAGTTTATCGTTTTTCCAAATTCGGACATCTTTAGCTCCGTCGATCTTATTTTTCAGCGTTTTTCTTGCATTTTCCGCTATTAGAAAATTCGATTTTTTATAATTTAACCATACCACTGACATCTATATATCGTTTTGATCGTCACGTCGTGCTGATCTCTACGGTATATTCAATTGTCAAATTCGGAGTCCGGTGTACGTTGCACTTTGCGTAATGCATACCGTATCGGTAACGGGTCTGTGCCTTTGATTTCTTGAGTCATTTCATAAACTAATAGCCGTTGCTTTAATGTTTCTAGAATTTATGTTACCAACTTTAACTGTCCCCTACGCATGACTTTTATTATTCCAACCGTTCACCATTTCTACCTCTTCAAAATTTTTGTTGCTTTGCATTCCTACCTAGTTTGTTCACTTTCTTTGCGTGACCCAGATTTGCTTTATCTTTTCCCTAACGCTTTCTTTTTGCTCTGTTCATAAAAAAAAATGTACATAAACTTCATTCTTCGTTAGAGAACCTGCTCATCTTCTTCATATGTTGACCCTTAAAATCTCCCATCTCCCTTACATTTGTTCCGTGCGTCTCCAAAAATAAAAAAAAAATAAAAAAAATGGAAAGAGAAAATATATGTGCTTGTTTCATGTTGGAACCTGAAGCTTCATATTCTTCTTGGCCGTTCACCTTACTCCAAACCGAGCTTGCTCCTCCTAACCCAGCTACCAACCGCCATCATCACATCAACCATCGACCACCCTCCTCCCCAGCTTAATGCTAAGCAACCCAAACCCACTGACCACCGCACCCTCGCCTCTTCAGCCCAGTCATCCGCCCTAAGCTCCCTCCAACGCACCGACCTCAGCCCACCTCTGACCTACCCAATCGCAGACCAACGCCGACAACCAAACGCCTCCTCCACCGACCGAGCTTCATCTGACTACGCCCATGCCGACCCCCTTCAGCCGCCGCCAATGCCGCTAACAGCGCCTCCGCCCACATCACCGATACAACACCCAGTTCCGCCACTACTTCCAGCCCGCAACCATCGCCTTAGTTTTGGTCCTCCTACTCGTGTGCGTCACTTTGGGTGAGAGCAGCATATTGCTTGCATGCATAAATATCTAAGGTTTGAAAGTTTTGTACATTGGTCACCTTTATATTAATATGTTTAATGTACACATATGACTAACAGTTTAGTTTATATTTAAGTTGTATATATAAATATAGTTATATATCTGGGTATATGGTTCGTTGGATATAATAGCAGTATATTACATATAATAGATTACATTGTTTTGGCCAGTTTATTTTATCCAGATATGCTATATATACACATATATTCGTTTTTTTTTTGTACTGCATACGTACAAATGATATTTTACTTTAAAGACAATATATTATCTAATTGTTGTTGTTTATATATATGCTACAGTATAGATATGATTTTAGTACATATATACAGTTTTTCGATAGTTGCAATTTGAATAATATAATGGTTATATATATATATATATATATATATATATATATATATGTTTATAAAGTTTATGTATATTTTTATCTAAATCATGTTGTAGGACGTGTAGTATATAACTAAGTATTTCATAGCACGTTCCTATGTATAATATGTAGAAGTGTATTTAATGTATTCATTGTTTGTATGATCTGTTTGTATAAGGGTATATTGGTGTATAGTCTCTATAAGCACATGCAGTAAGGCTATTTGCAAATAAATTTATGAACTGTGTATATTTTATATTAAGCTTGTATATGTAGTATATACGTGTTAAGTATTATATGATTTATATAGCTGATAGTTGATAATAGTTATATACGTATATATGTTGTAAAATGTTGATAAGTGATAAGTATATAAGTATACTGTTTATATTTTGACCCTATGGTATGATTTTGCTTGTGGATTTGACTTAAAATATATGTGTCTTAAAAATATAGTATTGATTTCTGAATATATGTATATATATAGATTTTCATATGTACTTTAATTTAATAATGGTTTAAGAAGATAATATAATAATTTATATATATATATAATTTCAGTCTATATCAAGCATATTCTTATTTATTTCGTCTATTTCTATTATCAGCCTTGATCATCGAATTCGTGCCAATCTAGCTTTGATTTGGAATTCATGTTTGGATTCGTAACTCAAATTTCAGTGACCGTGTCAGTGCGCATATCCGTGTCATCTCCTATTCTATCTAGCCTCGAAAGATGAGCAATCACTCACGATTAATGTTCTTTTATTTATTAAATTTGATTTCAATCGAAACGGCAATTGGAATATGTTGATGTTAGTTATTTATATTGTTGAATATATGCTATTACCGGTATCAGTTCACCCGTGACATATGACATCATTATCTGTTAATTATTCGATGATAATCCCGTTTGATTGATTGTTTGTTGTTTATATTGGATGTTAATTCGTAACGTACAAAGTGACAAAAATTATGCTATTGAATTTGGCGTAGGATAAAAAAACAATTTAAATCGACATATGCATTGAATTTGATTAATTAAATTTGTAAAAATATGACCCCTATATGTTTAAATTAATTGACACGTAGAAAAATAGTTAATTACCCTTAAACCATTTGAATTTATGTTGTATTAATTGATGAAGTATGAAATTGATTAATTGATGTCAAGTGTAGAATTGCATAGAATAATAAGTGGAATAATCTTTAATCTACATGAAATGATAGTGTAGATTCTAGAAATAATTATATTAATTCGCACAAACAACAATGTGAATTAATACGACTATTTCGGGATTATTTAATTGAATTAATTATTGGATTGTTATTGATGTTTGTTATTGCTTGTTTATTTACTTTGACATCATCTTAGTTATCACACTGCAAGTTCCCTTTGCTATGTTTGATTTGTGAATTGAAATGGAATCGGGTTGAAATGATAAATACCCAAAATGAACTTGACTTAGGATAGAGAACTAAATAAACCCAATTGGTCAATAATTTGATTTGAAGTAAAATAAAGATTTTATTTGAATAATAAGATTTTGAAATAAAATTGGAACGTAAATTTTGAAAAAAGAAAATGTAATATTGAAATTTGAAACAAAATGTTAATGTAATAACTGATGAAAGAACGTTGTTTTGAAATGAAATATTTAACAATTAAATTTGAAATTATTCATTGAATTAAGTTTGAAATGATTTAATAATTAAGGTTGAATTTATAGTTAAGTTTTGAAATTATTAAGTTTTGAAATTATTAATAATTAAGATTGAAATTATTTAGTAATTGAATAAGATTGAATTATTTGATAATTGAATAAAAATTGAATTCTTTGATAAGAGGAATTGAACCTTTGAATAAGTGAAATTTGAACTTCGTTAATAAATGAAATTGAGTTTCTTGATTTATTAAGTTTAGGGAAATTATTTAAGTAAGTTAAGAAGTGAAATTGAACTTCTTGAATATGTGAAATTTAGTTTCTTTATTAGTGGAGTTGAAATTTGTAACTAAGTAAAGAAATAAGTGAAATTGAATTTCTTTAACAAGAAATAAAATGTGATTTATTGGGATTAATGTAAGACTTGAAATTTAAAGAATTTGATTTGACGAATTTAATTTAATTCAATTTGTAAGTTTTGATATAATGAAGATGAACTTAAGTAACTGACCTAATGAATTGGAATTTAATAGAAATTGTTTTGAATGACAAATTTACTTAATGAATATTGAATGAAATCGATCAATGAATTTAAATTGATTTGAACGTTAAATTAAATTAATTTAAATGATTTCGGAATGAAATTTATATACAAACTTGAATCAATATTTGTATTGTTTAAATAAATATTGAAATTGAATTATAAGATTTCCAAATAGTAATTTGGAAGTTTGAACGTAAATTATGGAAATTGTTTTAGAAAGACTAACGAAATGTTGATTTACGAATTCTAATTGAAATTGAAATTGATTTGGTTTTTGAAATTTATTAAACGACCAATCGGTGTAATAATTACGGAAGTTATTAAAGAAACCGGAATCGGTTAGGGACATACTCTCTGTCTAAACCGAAAACCACTTTAATAACTATACGCGGAGTGATGATCCAGAATGAAGTGGTTGGATTGATGTACGTGATGACTGAAGAAAGAGAACGATAATGGATATCCTTGACGCTTGTGTCAAATTGGAAATGACTAAAGCAGGAGCTGTGCCGGGCCAAATGGGGTTAGCCACCTCGAGCGAACACACTTCTTCGAAAACTACTCATTACTTGTTACTGATTGGTGCGCCCTTGGAATTTCAGGAGTGTTGTTTCGCGATGTTGCGATCGTTGCGGCGATGCGTTTTCACCAGTCCGGATCAGGCAAACGGTAGTTTCACTACCTTGGGTATTGCCTCATGTGCCTTGTCATACTTGTATCCCTATATACGCGACCACTATGAATTTTTTTTTGTGTTATACCTATGGAGTACTCCCTGATATCCCACTATTTTACGGTGGAATTTACAGTGCTGTATAGACTATGACATTTATATAAAATGTGTTAAGGGGAATAATGGTAACGCCTTAACACTATTTTGATATTTATATTACTGATAAGCATTATCTATTTAGCGTATATTACTACATAGTAGATAGTTTAACGGATCCTTAGAGGATGGTTATTCCAACGTCCTTTGAGTTACTTGTATTCAGTTGTTATTTCACTTGAGTTGGATTTATTGATATAAGAATGTTAATCGTGACTCGAGTGTTTTGTGTTTTGCTTTACGCTCGGGTCAGACTGAGTGGTTCAGCTTTTGAGACTCGCTTTTGGAGTTGGAGCTTCACTTGGAGATCCGGCTATCTATCCAGCTTTCAGATGTTCAGTTGATCCTAATGATGTATTTTGATTCTTGTATTTGGCTATTGTATTCGAGACTTCTGTTGTAACTTATTTAACTCTGTTATATATATAGTAGCTTCATGAACTACTATCTTTTGCTTCCACTGCATATTATTACTCTGTGTCTGTGATATGTGATTATTTATTTACTGTATATCTTAGTTTGGCCAAATTTAAATTAAAAATTCGGTATTTTGAATTATTCAAGTCCGACATGTGCGGATGCGAATGGTCCAAAATAGCGAGTCGTTACACCCTATCATGTACGAACATCACTAAGCCAAACCGATGTACGTAATCTTTTGAAATGCAATGTCAGACAAACATCCATACAAGTTGTCCAGGAACAGGACAAACCGAAGGTACTTTCCTACCACATCCTGTCGGGAAATCTCTAGGATTAGTAGCGAATAGTCCTTGCATTTGATATTTCATAATGAAGAGGCCACTGCTACTAGATGTATATTGTGATTTTAACCCCAAACGATCAACAAGCAGTCCCCCACTATGAAACTCCGAAAATCAGTATCATCACAAGCAATGTGCATAATCGTCGCATATACGTTGGTCTGAAGTGGTTTTCAGATAAATCTAATCCAGATCTCTTCGCACCAACAACGCAAAAGCGTTTCTCAACCTCACACGGCAACTAAGTCTCATAGATTTATCACGTCTCCAACTTTCAACTTGCTATCCTTCGGGCCAAGAGGGAAGCTCGATAGATTGGAGTAATACTCCGTACTATACGAATCAACATCCTCAACACAAACGATAATCAAGCCTACATAGAAGGCCACATACTAAGTGTAACGACCCAGAATTTATATTAATTAAAATTCGTATATTTAATTAATTTTAAATATTAATAAGTCAAATTTATAAGTCGAATAAATTTTATTTCGAATAATTGGATTTAATTGAATAATTAAATCGATAATTTAATAGTTGAAATTACAGAAATAATTGAAAATCGAGTTTAATATGATTGAAAATGATTTGTAAAATTTTATTATATCATGTTGGAGTTATAATAACGTTATAGAACTTTTAAAAATTGAATTTAAAGTTAATTTGTGAAAATTGAATATTTTAATATTTAATTGACGAGTTAAAATAGCCATTTTTCAAACAGTCTCGGATTTCAACGAAACAAGTTTCATCGGATCCGTAATGTCATATTATTGTAAGGTTTCAAATTTCGTGTCAATCGGATTTACCGTTTGTCCGGGGCAAGCTAAAATGCACAGAAAATTGATTAACCGATTTAATTTTAAATCGATCGTTTATTGCCATATCTCGCACATACGATCGAATTAGCTTCCGAAACCTGTTCCATTGTGTTCGAAACGTGGGGTAAACCCTAGAAACGCCGGTCACCGCGCGTAAATCGGAGTTTGAAAAATCCGAAATGAATAGTGTTTTTCGATAATTTTCTATAAAAAGAAGCCTCACTATCTCAAACTTGCAAAACCCTATGGTTTTAAACAGAGCCGCCACTTTATGAAACAACGGCCGAAAGTCAATCTCCTTCCTCCCTCATTTTCTTCAAATCCGTAAGCAATTAGAGGGAATCACCAACTACAAAATTGAAGAGCACTCCAAGATCTAGAGATTCAATGGTTGTGATGGATTTTCATTGAGTGGATTAACGGCAAAAAGGGTTTGAACGCGTGATGTTCGCGTGCGATTTCAGAGGGCAGGGGGCGATCGAGTTCGCTCGCGTTCTGGGAGTTGGTGAGGCGGAGCTCGAGCGTTCAAATGGCGACCTTTGATTGATGAGTAGATGGGCGTGGTGGTCGCGAAATTGGGGAGTTGAACGTGGATTTTGGGTTCGGCTTCTTCTGTAGAACGCGATGATGGGGAGAGAAACGTGCGTGCGGCCCTGATCTGAAGATTTGAAATCCAAAGGCCTGTAATAGCATAAGGTTTAAAATAGAAAAAAACTTGTAAATTTAATTTTATTTTAAATCGTTCAAACTTTGTAATGCTATATCTTATTCATACGAGGTCGAAAAATCATGGAACAAGTTGCGTTGGGTTCGTACGGATGAGCACCACGCAATGGAGCTGGTTTGGAGTCGTTTGGAGCTAGTGAGAATTTCGGGTAAAATTAAACGCGCGTGTATTCGAAATAAAACGCTGAAATGGAATTGAAATCAAGGTGAGAACTTCTCACTCAATCGGATTAGTTTCGATTTGAATTTTAAATAGTTAGATTTAAAATTGATGATTGTATACCAGAATGATAAATTATTATCTATTGATTGTTAAAATAGACATTATGCGCCGTTAGTAAGCGGAGGTTATTTATTAAAAATATATACCGCGATAATTCCAACCTGTATGGAATTGGTATTATATATGTACTTGGAGTTGATTTCCCGCATTATATAGCGGATGAGACCCCATTGCACCGCATAATAGCGGATAATATTTTATAAATCCCATATACCGCGATATTTTGTCTTGAAGCGAAATGGATATTGTGCTAACTTCTTTAGATGCAGGAAACAGGTTGGAGGGATCCAACTGGATTTCTCAAATGATTGAATTGGTTTCAATGTTGTGTGTTAATCTATTTATTGATCTATTTATAATCTGCGTAATTATCTTTGTGATTGAGATCGTTAAAGGCTAAAATTTAGCCGAATATATTTTGGTATCGTTAGATGCCGAAAATAAATAAAATTTGATTTTTGAAAATTTAAGTTGAGAATTCATGATAAAATTTAATTTTGAAATTGATTCATTTTAAATAAATAAATGTTGAAATGTTTATGTTATAAAATTAGGATTTTTGTGAAATATAACCGAAATGTGATTTTTGAGATAAGTTGTTGATTTATTTCTAAAAATGGTTTAAATTGGGATTTTTGAATTATTATAAATAGTTGATATAAAAGATTTATAAAATTGATATTTATAAATTAAAAATATTGGAATTATAAAACAAGTTTTTATAAGTGTTAAAATGGAATATAGATGGATTTTATAAGTGAATGAAATCTATATATTTATAAATTGTGGAATTATAAAATGAATAGATTTATAAATAATTAACTTATAAATTGGATTTTTGCGTGTAAATGGAATATGGATAGAATTTGTTAATAAAGTGATTTTAAAAGTTGAAGTTGCCATAAAATATAAATGGAATTTATAAACGTTGTTTTATAAATCCGAAAACGACTTATTTTGATAAGTTAATTATTATAGCTTATTAAAGGAAATATATCCACGATTTTGGACAGTGGATAATCCTTTAAATAAAATATGTAGAAACGTTGAATTTGGATAAGGAAATATATTCACGATTTTGGACAGTGATTAATATATTAAAGAAATATTTTGGAAAAGTGATGTTTTAAACAGAATTAAAACGATTTAAACATGTTTTAAAATGTATTAAGTATCGAAACCATAGATTTCAACATTTATTGTTGAAATAGACGTTTTCGAGAAATAGAAGGAAATGGTGGACTATAACACTGTTGTTATAGTAAACGATTTCCGAAAGGAAATGTTTTATATATAGTATTGGGATTTATATATCTATTTAAGCTCGAATCCCTATACTAGTGATTTTTGGTTGTCGTAACGATGTTTTACGTAACATTCGTTTTGACCCAAATAAATGTGTTTAAGAGAATGATTTCGTAAAGAATGAAATATATACTTGACTATGATTTAAGTATATTGAATATTTTCTAAGTGTTGAAAATAAATAGATTTGTGAATTACTTATTATTAAATAAGTATGGAAATGTTTTTCCAATATAAAGTGAATGTTTTGAGATTTTTATCTTTTAAAGATAAATTGAAAATGAATATTAGAAATCGATTTAAAAATCGTATATTCATAGATATTTTGGAATTATAAATTCACTATGGAATTTATAAAAGAAAGGGAAATTAGTTAAAAATAAACGTTGATTTATTCTTGAAGTGTGGAAATTAATTTACGGATTTGGAACGTAAATTTAATAAATCAGTAAGGATTTATTTAATTGGTTTAAATGAACCATTTTGAAATGAAAGTTGTAAGGGTGTAAATTTATTTGAAATTGGTTTTCAAATGGTTGAAGTGTGTGATATATATCTTATAAAGATATTTTTGAAAATAAATAATTTAGGAAAATTATTTATAATCAGGTGATGTTGTGAATACTGATTGATAGTTAAATAACCGACTATCAATATCGACCTTTAAATAGGTATTTGTTGTGAATTGGTTGAAACTGAAATGCTACACTTATTTTTAAATTATTGCGCTCGTTATTCGGATTACCCATTCCGAATAGTGATACGACGTAATGGATAGCATTGAAGACCGGTGGTGAAGACCGGGTATTTGTGAAAACGATAGGATGACCTATCAATTGTCTCTGCACCGTTAGCTATGGTATGGAGATTTCCTTTGTGATGGGAAATTCGATCGGGATTGTGAATACCCGGATTGCAAGGGCTTCTTTTGAAATGCCTTCGGTTCTGTTCGAACCCGGAACAGACTTGTATGGTTACGTGTCTGACATTACATTTTGAGATATAAAGCAGATTTCTTTCAAATACATTTCTGTTGGTAGCGGAGAATTTTTTTCTCTTAGCTTAACACCCTTCTCTGAGACGTATGCGCTCAGAGGTTATGTAGTTGAAGGTTATCAGCGATATATTCCTAATTTGGTAATGTGGCATGCTGAGTGTTGCTGTGTGATGATTATTTGTTGATCAAAGCGTGACTTTGTGCCTAGCTTTGTGGACGAGACTTCGTCAGACCTCACTCCCCAGAAATGGTCAAAACAGGAATATGCGGCAAGGTTATGAGGGTCGCGACCTTTAGGGTATGTCATTTCCTTCTGGAAAGGGTGGTATCATGGTATGGAGCCCAGATACTTACTCATGTTGACACACTATATTTATTACTGTGTGATGTTGGTTATCGAACGCTCGGATAAAGGTCCAAAGGGACCGGGGGATGGCATATTCGTGTAGTAGTTACCTAGTGACAAAGGTAACCCGGCCTTGTGTTGGCAGAGAGCTGGTTAAGTTCTCGGGACGTCCCGCCAGAGGCGATCCCATGTGGCAGTAGGAAGTTCCTTAGCCTGACCATTTTTTGGAAATCCAAATAAAACAATACGCACCTTGTACGGTTTTAGTTGTATAACCTTCCATGGAATGTGGCGGTAACCTGCTATTGAACATGGTAGCTATAGTAGGCATAAGTGCGGAATGCCTATGCTGGCTAAGATTTATATCTTTATTTTCGAAATGTTTTCTGCACTATGCACCAGTAATAATACCAAATGTTTCTTTTTAATGCGTATCAAGCATCTTTGACTATCATAAGGAGAAATCTCCTCCGATTCTGCGTTTGCATTGTGTGTGTGTGCGGGAGGCCTTATGGTAGTCTCATTTTCTAAAAAGCGTTGCGAATCTATTTTAAAAAAAATTATTTTGTTCTTAAACTGTTTTAGTTCTTACACCAGTCCCATGATTGACTCGGAGTTTATTTTTCTCTTCCTAAACTCTGGGTGCCCACCAATTTCCACACGGGCAGTCAAGAGTCAGGTTATTCTGGATTCAGGAGTTGCTGGAGGTAAGGTGGATGGCATGGCGTATTCACTAGTATATAGTATTCCTTTTCCGCTGTTTGTTGTTGTAAACTCTGATAATGTAATGTAATGTAATAACTGATATAGTATCTTTGTTTTAAAGATTATTCATTTATCTATTATATGTTGTTCCGCTGCGACTGTGAGATTCTAATATTGTTCCTGTTCTGTTTTCTTACTTCTTATATCCTTTTTCTTCTACCTCTTCTTCTTTAACCCTAACAATTCGGTTTTTCGGCATTCGATTATGCGGCATTTGATACAGGGGACGTAAGAATGCCGACCTTCGGATCCCGATAAAATCGTAATGTTACACTAAGTGTACGACTAAATAGTTCCCACATCAAGTCGAGAAACTAAAATTTTTGGCAATTTGATAGTCGGTTATTTAACTATCAAAGCAAACAAACAAATATTTAGCACTATAACAATCACTAGGCCCTTTTATTTATCTTCCATAAATTTATCTTTAGAAAGATATATTCCAAACCCATTTCAATATTTGGAAAACATTTTCAAATACTTATTTAATAATAAGTAATTCACAAATCAATTTATTTTCAATACTTAGAAAATATTCAATATACTTAAAACATGATTGAGTATATATTTTATTCTTTAAGGAAAACATTCTCTTTAAACATCTTTTATTTGGGTCAAAACGGATGTTGCGTAAAACATCGTTACGACAACCAAAAATCAACAGTATAGGGATTTGAAAATGAGATAGATATATAAATCCCAATACTATACAAAAATATTTTCTTTCGAAAATCATTTACTATAACAATAGTGTTATAGTCCATCATTTCCTTACTTCTCGAAAACGTCTATTTCAACAATGAATGTTGAAATCTATGTATTCGATATTTAATACATTTAAAACAACTTTAAACCATTTAACTTCATTTAAATATCACTTTCCAAAACATTTATTTGATATATTATTCACTGTCCAAAATCGTGAATATACATCTCTAACCAAATCAACACTTCTACATATTTACGAAAGGATAATCACTGTCCAAAATCGTGGATATAATTACCAACCAAATTCTTTATTATTGCAACATTAAATCAAAAGGATTATCCACTATCCAAAATCGTAGATATATCTCCTTTAATAAACTTCTATATTTAACATATCAAATTCAATTGATTTCGAATTTATAAAACAATGTTTATAAATTCCTTTTTCATTTTATAAAAACTTCAACTTATAAAATACCTCTATTAACTACTTCCATTTATAACTCGATTATATACCAAAATTCCATATTATAGGTTAATTACCTATAATTCATTTATTTACAAAATTCATTCTTTTTATAACATCATCAATTATAAATTTGTAAATCTTATTTACTTATAAAACCCATTTATAACATCATTTTAACAATTATAAAAACTCCTTTATACTTCAATTATTTTGATTTATAAAAATTCAATTTTATAAATCTTCTTTACAAACCATTTATATTCGCCAAAAATCTCAATTTAAACCATTTCACAAAATAATCAACTACTTATTTCAAAAATCACATGTCGATTATATTTCACAAAAATCATAATTTTTATAACAATAAAAATTATGACATTTATTTATTCAAAATAAATCAATTCTCAACGATTCAAAAATTCTATAAAACATTTATTTTCAAAATCACTTTTAAAATTCTTTTAAATTCGAAATCGTTACTTTAACATTTTTAAAATTCCAAAATAGGCCCAATGTTGCAACAGCACCAAATACAACAATCACGGCATCCAAACATCATATATCAATATGATAACCGAATATATCACAATATCTGTAAATAAATTAATATTGTTGAGGAATCCAGTTGGATCCCTCCAACCTGTCACCTGCAGCAAATATACATATTAAAATATGTGTACAATGTCCGCTTCAAGGCAGATGCGCGTACAAAGGGTCATCCGCTCATACACGGGAACGTATAGGGTCTCATCTGCTCCAATAGGCAGGTATATATATCCAAATACCAATCAATATATCATATATCATCCAAACAATCATCAACCATCATATAATAAATTATTTCTCACTTATATAAAAATATCAGTGAGGCAGGAAGAGTGAGTTGTACTCACAATGGTTCCAATAGCAGTTGCAGTGTTTTATTCCGAATAAAATTAAACGACCATTTAATTTTATCCAAAATTCACACTGGCTCCAATCAACTCCAAACTAGCTCCATCTCGCAGTGTTCATCTATACGAATCCAACATAAGTTGTTTCGTCAATTTTTGATCTCGTATCAAAAAGTTATAGCATTTTAATGTTTGAACGAATTTAATATATAAATATTTATAATTTTCTTTTATATTTTTAACCTTTCATCATCACAGCCGTTGATTTTGCTTTCATCACATCTGGCCGCTCGGCCTTTCTTCTCCCTCACGTCCAGTAAACCACGCACACAAGAAAACCCATATAAGCCGCCGCAAGCATTTGATATAACGCGACCTATACTCACGTTTTGACGACGATCAAGAGATGCTGCAATGAAACCCTACCCCGCCTCGACTTCCGTGCCAATTGCAGTCCCTATAGTGCCATTGTTGCTTCGCGAAACCCATTCAAACGTAGCACCTTCACATGCTAATTCTAGCGAATCGAAGCCACCATCATCGATCATGACCGTTGGATTTGTCGAGCTCGAGGAGCTCTACAAGTTTATAGTTGATGATTTTACGTAATTGCTTTTGGATTGGGAGAAATCGAAGGAGAAAGGAAACAAAATTCTGGCCATAGAAATTTTAATGGCGGCTAGCCCTAGATGTGTTAGGGTTTAGTGGAAAATAGTGAAAAATAGGGCGTTATATAGAAAATTACGCGACACTATTCACCTGAATTTTTTCCGAACTCCAAACGAAGCGTGCCGCCTGACATTTATAATGTTTTACCCCTATTCCGAATGCAATAGAATATATATCGGGAGCCAATTCGATCGTATTTGGAAGATAGGTTTTCGAATCGAATTATTTAAATTTAAAATTCACTTAAATGATTTCCTACGCGTTTTAGCTTGCCTCGGATAAACCGTAAATCCGATTGACACGAAATTTGAAATCTTACAATAATATAACATTACGGATCCAATGAAACTCGTTTCATCGAAATCCGAGACTGTTTGAAAAATGGCTATTTTTACTTGTCAATTAAATATTAAAATATTCATTTTCTACAATTTGACTTTTAATTCAATTTTAAAAGTTCTGTAACATTATTCTAACTCAAATATGATTTAATATCACTTTACAAATCATTTTTATTCACATCAAATTCAAATTCTAATTATTTACGCAATTTTAAATATAAAATTAACAATTAAATTATCCAATTAAATCCAGATATTCAAAATAAATTCTATTCATCTTATAAATTTAACTTCTGCATATTTAAAATCAATTAAATATATGAATTTCAAATGACTGAAATCTGGGTCGTTACAAGTATTTTAAACTACGTGGGTTTACTCACGTTGGTTTCCAACCTTACTTGGGTGTTACTTTATTATAATGCTTGGTTCAGACCAAGTATTATAGAATTCATGTTAGGATGCTTTGGAGCTTCGAAAACGAGCTGGATGGCAGAGACGTATTGCATGTACTTGGTTATTCCACTATGTATTGTAGATTATATATTCAATATTTAAGAATAAGTTATTATAACAATCCAGATTTGTATATGTGATGATTGTGCTCCGATAACTTGTGTGTATAATAACAGTTATAACTATCTTTTGTATAAATGATGTTATTGTATATTATATTTTGTTTCGCTGCAATTGTGAGATTCTATTTTGTTGTTGTTTTCTATTTCTTCTTCTATCTCTTTTTCTTAAACCCTAACAACCTGGTATTTTCGACACTCGATCGTTTGGCACTCCATACAGTGAATATATTAGCTTCGATTTTTGAGGGTCGAAAATCGCTAGGTCGTTACAGTTTTGAAAAGAGATTTTTTATGCTTTCGAAGGAGATCATCCAGGGATTTCGAAAGTGATGTTTAAGGTTTCAAAAAAATAACCCATTTCTCATTTTTAAGGCATGGCATATATAAAGATTTTAAAAATGTTATTCACATTGTTATTAACTCGTAACTGTATTTTGGGAAAAGGGCGGAATAACCAGTTAGGTTGACCCAGTAGTGAATATAACTTAACAAATATTAAATTATTAACTTAAAGATATTAGCATGGGCAAATAGGTTTATAGTAAGCCCATGAAAGCTGTACGACAATGACAGGGGCCAATAGGTTCATAGTCAACCCATGAAAACTATGATTTGATACTAGTAGGGGACAGTATGTTTGTAATTAGCCTATGAAAACTATATCCAAACCATGATATTGGCAGCCAGCCAATAAGTTTCTAGTTAGCCCATGAGAACTAGGATAAGAAATAAGATATTGGAGTTACTAATAGGTTCTTAGTGATCCCATGAAAACTAAATAATTGTACAGATAGTCCATAAACATTTAACAAGTTAATAGTAAACCTAGAAACTATAATTGAGACAAATAGTCAGAATGAATGGGGATGGGTAACCCATAATTGATTTATCTGTTTTGCATGTCATCATAATGTTTTGAAATTTTATGTTTTTAACCATTGTGGAGCAGGAGCATAGTATATGACTTTATAAATGTTTTAAGACACTAGTGAGAGGGAAACGCGTTCCGCTAAACAGCATGGTCTCACTAGATATCTAAATGGTTTGAGATGGTAAATTATTATTCGTAACAAGCTTTATGTTTGACTCAAAAGTTTTTTTTCCCTTAAACTCTTTGGTACTCAATTGATTTTGAGTAGGTTGAGAATTAAGGTTTCCAAGTGGTCTTTTAGATGAATAAAGCTTCCGAGAACGTGCAGGAGGCAAGATTGTTAATAGAGTTCTTATTTCCATTGTGTGTTTTGTTTGTAAAGAAAAATTGTTTACCTGCCTATTTATATATTCTGATCTACCAAGGGGGCGTCTGCATATGTTGTTCTTGGCGTATTTTGTAATAATCATATACTATCTGAACGTGATCTGTGAATTGGGATTATATAATCAATTTGGATTATTTTGAAATGGAATGTGGAATTTGTTTGCTATTTAAAAGTTTTTCCATATTCTTGTGTTTCTATGTATCAATGTATCTAATGTCGCCGTATTTGGACGTTGAAGATTAATAACTATGAATGACTGCAGCATCCGTAGCCGTTAGTTTTGGGCCTCCAAGCAAGGGGATGTTACAAGTTGGTATCAAAGCATAGGTTTATGAAGCTTTAAAAAAACTTAAACCTAAAAGATTTTCCAAACATAATCCAATAAATCAGATAATAATATTGGGTTTGGGTTAACCCTATGGTAACGTACTTGTATTTGCTACATATTGTTACATATAAGTAAATACGTATCGCCCGCTCTCTTAGACCATTCTTTTGTATCTTACTAAGGCTCGTATGCAGATTTACAAGAATGGAGATATGGAAGCAGGAAATGGAAGAGGAAATCTTGATGGGGGAAGCACCTCAACTAATTAAATGCTCAACCCACTACCAGGAGAAACCCGGGTCGATCGACTAATGCTAGTAACCAAAATGCCGAAGCCAATGTGAATGCTGGAAATCCACCAGTAGATATGGGGGTGATGTATCAGTTCTTTGCCAGTTTGATGCAAGTTGGAGCTGCTACTAGGGTTGCTGGAAACATAGAAGGAGAAAATCATGTGGTTCCACTTTGTAATGTTACTTTGCTGAGTAAAGATTACAATAGTTTGACTAGGAAGCCATTCTTACGAATGGAGAGTGCCATAGAAGTTCGGAATTGGTTGTTGCACCATGAGTGAATATTTACTGATTTAGGCATGAATGATGAAAAAAAGTGGAGGCTGCACCTCTAGACGGTTGCAGGGGTCTTCCCTACATTGGTGGAATAATGTCACTATCGGAGTGCCGGAAGAGCAGTTAACTTAGAATGGTTTTAAAATGAGATTTGAGCAGAAGTTTATATCTGAGTTTTCTAAATCTGAGCTGATGAGGAAGTTTATGGATTTAGTGCAAGAAGAGATGTCAGTAGTCGAGCATGCCACTAAGTTTGAAGAGCTGTCTAGATATGAATATGCTATTATAGATACTGACATCAAAAGGAATGATAAGTTCATTTGGGGACTAAGGCCCAAGCTTGCTAGGATGACCGTGACCCATGTACGTGATCCTTGTAATATAGTGGTGGAGATGGCCATTCATTATGAGGAGTTGCTTGCTGATTTAGCTAAAACGAAGTCAACGGAGGCCCGGGGTTCTTAAGGGAAGAAGAAGAAGTTCTTTAAAAAGAAGGAAGCCCGGAAGGAAGACACAGCTAAAAAGTCAAAGGCTCGGGTAGTTTGCTATAAGTGTAACAAAAAAGGTTACTTTGCTAATGAATGTCGGTCATGAAATGGGAAGAAAGTTGCAGTTAAGAAGAATGTGAAATTCTTCAACTGCGATCAAGTTGGACATTACAAGAATCGGTGTCCAAAGCCAGATATGGAGGACAAATGAATTTTTTTGCCATAGGACTAGGTAGGCCTACTACAACAGATAAATGAAAGACTGTAATGGAAGGTACGCTTTTGATTCAAAGTATTTCAGTTAGAGTACTTTTTGATACCAGTGCATCACATTCATTTATATCTCAGTGTTTGGTTGATAAATTATGTTTAGAACCCACCTACCTTGTTACTTTTTAAAATATTGTGAATCCAATAGGAGGGTATGCAACTTTAGGGTTAAGATGCGACCAATTAGAACTTGACTTATTAAGTCATAAGTCTGCATGCAGTTTATATGTTATTGATTTCGTAGATTTCGTCATCATTTTGGGTATGGATTGATCGAGTATATATGAGGCTAGAATATTTTTCCAGGATAGAGAAATATCACTGAGACACCCTTATAGTTATAACGAGTGATATTCTTAGTAGAGATACTGATCGGAGTGTTAGTACTATAGTTAATGCTATGGAGGTAGGAAATGAGTTAAGTCAGGTTCAGGTAGCAAGAGAATTTGCAAATGTTTTTGAGCCAATCACTGGACTGCCCCCGAAAAGAGCCGTTGAATTTAGAATAGATCTTGTACCAGAAGCTGAACCTGTAAGTAGACCACCTAGCAGGATGACACCAACTGATATAAAGGAATTGAAGGTGCAGCTAGTGGATCTAGAATGAAGGAATTTTATTAGACCAAGCAGTTCACCTTGGAAGCGGCCGCGGTGTTCATGAAAAAATCAGATGTGTCGTTAAGAATGTGTATTGACTATTGTAAGTTAAATGAAAGGACAATTAAGAATAACCATCCTTTACCGAGAATAGACGATCTATTTGGTCAGTTGAGTGGAGCCAGAGTGTTCCCTTAGTTGGATTTGGCAATAGGTTTCCATCAGTTAAGAGTGACGGAGGATAATATCATTTGACAACATTCGAACTAGATATGGTTCATATGAGTGGTTGGTGATGCCATTTGGATTGACGAATGCACCTGCTTTCTTCGTAGATTTGATGAACCGAGTTTTCCAAGATTACTTGGATAGGTTTGTACTAGTATTTGTAGATGACATTCTAGTATACTCCAAGGATGAGAGAGAGCATAAAGTTCATCTTAGAGTGGTGCTTGAGACGCTGAAGCAAAATCAGCTAACGGCGAAGTTTACCAAGTGTCATTTTTGGAAGAAAGAGGTAAAGTTTCTTGGCCACATGGTTTTAGATAAAGGATTGTAAGTTGATCTGGATAAGATTGAAGCCGTGAATAATTGGAAGAGACCAGAGACGATGATTGAGATCAGGAGTTTTCTTGGACTTGCTGGCTACTACCGAAGATTCATTAAGGATTTCTCGCATATAGTAACACCCTTGACTAAGCTAACCAGGAAGGAGTGAGATTTGTTTGGCCCAAAAAATGTGAGGAGATATTCCTTAAGTTAAAGCATTTGTTGACCAATGCACCAGTATTAGTAGTTCCTGACAGAAACTAAGGACTGGTGGTGTATACTGATGCGTGTGGAACTGGATTAGGAGCAGTGTTGATGCAGAGTGGTAAAGTCATTGCCTACGCATCTAGACAGCTTAGACCACATGAAGTTAGATATCCTACTCATGATTTGGACTTGACAGCTGCGATCTTCACATGGAAGGTTGGGAGACATTATCTCTTAGGTGAGAGATTTGAGTTGTATACTGATCGTAAGCCTTTACGGTATTTATTCTCTCAGAAGGAGTTGAATATGAGACAGCAGAGGTAGTTGGGGTTTTTGGCTGTATATGATTTTGGTATAGAATATACACCAAGAATATACACCAAGAAAAGGTAATAAAGTGGCTGATGCTTTAGCAGGAAACATCAGAATGTGGTGTTTGCTATATTGGCGGGGTGGAAAGATTTAGAAGCTTTAGTCAGTTGCGATGTGCAGTTAGATCGACTGCTGGTTCTAGCCAGAGTATTGTAGGTTGCCTTTTTTAGAAGTTCGATTAGTATTGATTGAGAAAATTGCTTCTAAGCAGAAGGAGGATTCGGTGTTAGCTGAAAGGATCAGAAGGCTTGAGGTTGGAACTAAGATCGATTATCTAAAGGATTTTAGCCTTGACTAGAAAGAATGTAAGAAAGAAGGGAATGTTGTGTGTTCTGAATGTGGAGGAATATGACACGCTTGGATACTTTATCTTGTGAACGCACACTGTACTTCTCCATTGGGACTGACAGTTGTACTTAGAAAATAATAGGTTACCACATCCCCATATTTGAACTCTGCCTAGTGCATAAGCCGTTATTTTTTTGTTCAGACTGCAATAACTTCTTCATACTGATTCGGAATCAGGGAACACTTCGACTGATTAACTCCCACCTAAATTACGGACAATATGAAACACTCGGATACTTCATCTTCTGAACGCACACTGTAGTTTTCTATGGGGATTGATAGTTGTACTTAGAAAATAACAAGCTAAAACATCCCCATATTTGAACCTTGCCTAGTGCAGAAGCCGCTTTTTTGTTCAGACTGCAATAACTATTTCATACTAACTCGGAATTTGACGGTACTTCGACCGATGAACTCCCATCTAAATTACGGACAATACAGTACACTCGAATACTTCATCTTGTGAACGCACACAGTAGTTCTCCATGATGACTAGCAGTTGTACTTAGAAAATAACGTGTTATATCCTCACTTCAATGCTCACTACAGTTCTCCATGGTGACTGATAGCTGTACTTAGAAAATAACAGGCTACATCCTCATATTTGAACTCCGTCGAAGCAGAAGCCACTTTTTTTTCCTTCAGAGTGCAATAACTTCTTCATACTAACTCAGAGTCAGGCAAAACTTCGATCGATGGGCTCCCACCTAAATTATGGACAATATTGTTAGAGCCTCTATTCTATGATTTCGATGACAACAACTATACAATCACTAGCATACAATATATATATATATATATATATATTTATGTATGTATGTATATGTATATGTATATGTATATGTATATGTATATGTATATGTATATGTGTATGTATATGTATATGTATATGTATGTATGCAGGTGAATAATCGTAACCAAGACTTGAAGACAAGCACAAGAGGATCGTTATATTAGAAATACTAGTATATTGTGTTAGTGTCTTAAATAGATGATGTGTACAATCTCCTTGAGTAGTTCTTACACGCAAAAGCACATACAAGCTATTGAAAAGTTTTTAACAAACTCAAAAAGGAAAATTTTCATGCTGCATAGGTGTCAGACGTCTAACTCATAAATTCAAACGTCTGGTAATTTCCGCTGTTTAAAAATTTTCACTACAAGCCAGACGTCTGACCCGAACGTCCAAACATCTGACCTGGCCAGAATTTTTCAACAGACATCTTCTTCAATCGAAGAGTTGCATCCACAGTTTGTGATCATATCTCTTCCTTCTCAAACATTGCAATTCTTGGAGTAAAATAGAATATACTAAAGGTTGTTACCTCTCAAAGAAACTCTTCAACATCTATAAATAAGCATGGATTTGAGAAGTTAAACTTACTTGATTTTCTGAACTCTTCTCATTATTCTCTAATATTCATGTGCTTTCTCCAATTTCTAAAAGTACTCAAAAGCGTACTTTTATTTCTTCCTTATATCAAAGCTTCAAATTAATACTACTCAAAGGAGATTATAGGAAGGATTGTACCGAGCGGTTAAAAACTGTGTTGTCAAGAACACACTATTGTCAAAGAAAGTTCTTTTATTGTAAGCCTATTCCTCCGGGCGAAGTGAGGATAATTTTGATAGTTGAAAGTCCGAAGGGGAGCTTCGAAAACTGGATGTAGGATGAGAGGTCCGAACCAGTATAAAAATTATGGTGTGATTGTTTTCTTACTTTACTTATTTTGCTTTGCTAATTGATAGATAATATTTCATAACACTTGCATATTATGCACACACGGTCCATATACTCTTTCAAATATGGTACATTCGGATACTTCATCTTGTGAAAGCACGAGTTCTCCATGGGGACCGACGGTTTACTTAGAAAATAACATGCTACGACATCCCCGTATTTGAACTCCATCTAGTGTAGAAGCCGCTATTTTTTTGTTCAGGCTGTAATAACTTCTTCATACTAATTCGGAATCCAGCGAGACTTCGACCGATTAACTCCCACCCAAATTACGGACACTATGAAACACTCAGATACTTTATCTTGTGAATGTATGCTGTAGTTCTCCATAGAGACTGACAATTTACTTGAAAAATAACATGACCGTATCCCCATATTTGAACTCCGCCTAGTGCAAAAGCCGCTATTTTTTCTGTTCAGACTGCAATAACTTCTTCATACTAATTTGGAATTAGGCAATACTTCAATCGATAAACTCCCACCTAAATTATGGATAACATGGTACACTCGGATACTTCATCTTGCAAATACACACTGTAGTTCTCAAGGTGACTAACAGTTGTCCTTAGAAAACAATAGTCTATATCCCCACTTCAACGCTCACTGCAGTTTTCCATGTTGACTAATAGTTGTACTTAGAAAATAACAGACTACATCCTCATATTTGAACTCCGCCTAGGTAGAAGCCGCTATTTTTCTCTTCAGACTGTAATAACTTCTTCATACTAACTCGAAATCAGGCAAAACTTCGACTGATGAATTTCCACTTGTGAACGCACCCTGTAGTTCTCCATGGGGACTGACAGTTTACTTAGAAAATAACATGCTACCACGTCCCCATATTTGAACTCCGCCTAGTGCAAAAGCCGATATTTTTTGTTCAGACTGCAATAACTTCTTCATACTAATTCAGAATCCGATGAGACTTCGACCGATAAACTCCCACCTAAATTACGGACAATATGGAACATTCAGATATTTAATCTTATGAACGCACACTGTACTTCTCCATTGGGACTGACAGCTGTACTTAGAAAATAATAGGTTACCACATCCCCATATTTGAACTCTGCCTAGTGCATAAGCCGTTATTTTTTTGTTCAGACTGCAATAACTTCTTCATACTGATTCGGAATCAGGCAAAACTTCGACCGATGAACTCCCACCTAAATACGGACAATATGGTACACTTAGATACTTCATCTTGTGAACGCATGTTGTAGTTCTCCATGGTGACTAACAGCTGTATTTAGAAAATAACAGACTATATCCCCATATTTGAACTCCACCTATTGTAGAATCGCTATTTTTTTTTCACATTGCAATAACTTCTTCATACTAACCCGGAATCGGACAAAACTTCGACGGATGAACTCCCACCTAATTTGCGGACAATATGGTACACTCGGATACTTTATCCTGTAAACGCACACCATAGTTCTTCATGGTGAACAATAGTTGTACTTAGAAAATAATAGGCTATATCTCTATATATGAATACCATTTCTCCATGAGATGTAAAAGGGTATATTTGAAATTTCAAAAAGGCACCGAGTAAATCTATTCAATGAATTCTTTTTTATTAGTAGTAAAGATAAAGATAAAGATAAAATGATGAAAATGAAGTAAGTTTTCAGAAAAACACGTAGAAGGAAAAAATCCACCGACATATGAGTAAAACAGTACATGAATTCCATGAAATCTATTAAATAATAGTAAAGCAGAAGAATTTAAAGCTCTCTTACAATGTTTCTATTGGTTCTCCCTTCCGCTGGTAAAATTTAATATTAATTTTAAGAGTTATTTATAGATTTCGTCCAAGTTTTTTCTGTTATTTTATATTTAAGTTCATGTATTAAATTTAATTAGGTGATCTTAAATTTAAGCTTTTAAAATAAATACAATTAACGAATATTCATTAGTGATCTAATAATTTTTTTAAATGACAATTCGTGTCCCACATGCATATTGACAAATATGGTAAAACTAAATTTTCATTCAAGTCCAGATAGTTTAAAAGTTCCCCAGTTATATACAAACTATTACAATGTTCTAATATTTTCTCTTATAATTTTTCATTTGAATGCTAACAATCGATAATTTTTACAATTATTTACGGATTTCTTCAATGTTTTCTTATATTATTTTACATTCAAGTTTATATATTTGAATTTATTACTTGATCTTAAATTTGAATTTTTTTAACTAAATCAAATTTGGTAGTTGATCTAATAAAGCATAAAAAATGATAATTCAATGTGTATACTGCATTTTACTGACATAAATGGTAAAACAATATTTTCACTCAAGTCCATATAATTTAATATTTCACAATTATATACAAAATTATTTTTGATACTTTTACATTTTTTTTACATTTAAGTTCACAAATTTTTTTTCTTTCTAAAATTATTTATTTAATACAAAGAAATATATACATAATTTTTTCTTTCTAAATTTGGTATTTCACTAACAAAAATATACAAAAAAAAATTTGTTTTCAGACTTGGTATATCATTACAAACATATATAATGTTTTTCCATCATAAAATTGGTACGCCAAATGGACTCGTTATCATTATTAAACTATATTTTATGAAGAATAACATTACAATTCATGATAAGTGATGAATATTTATATTCAACAATATTGAAAAAAGAATAAATATTTTCAATTACTACGTTTTTGTACAAAAGTTATATTTGAATTAGTTATATTCGTAATTTGAGTTAATCAATGGTTAAAAATTTCTGGGTTAATCAATGGATAAAAATTATATCATATTTTGATTAGAAATAGTTTTCTTTCATATTTATTATCTTTTTTACATAAATGTTAAATACTTTCTGAAAAGTTTTATTATAAAATAAAATTAGTAAGATATCAAATAGGATTAAAAAATATTTTTTTACATAATAAAAAATGACAATGTGAATTGTAATGTTTCAGGTCTTATTTTCATTTAATATTTCTTTTAGTAGTTAAATAAATAATTTTTATCACTCTGATAATGTCTTATAATTATTTTGATATATGTGCCACAAGAACTATAAACGCATACAAATATACCGAACCTTTGGTATTACACTTCTACTTTAGGTATTTATCGTTATTCTTTCAAATAATATTTGAAATTTAACGTATACATCATTTATCTTTTAGTCAAATGTATCAAAACCTAAATGTAAATGTCAGAATATATGTATATGAATATTTGTTTATGATATTTTATAAAAATATTAATTTCAAAATTTATTAGAATGCTTATTTTCATTTACTTGATTATCAAATAATGAATCTTAAAAAATATTAAATCGATATATAACACATTTTATCAACAAAGATGATAATCTAATTTTTATTCAAATATCAAAATATATGAATCTCATAACAAAAACACACAGTCGTAGATATAGTAATTTCAATTTATAAATCATTCATCTTAACGAAATTCATCATATATCGCATGATAAATTATATTCTTCAAAAATAGTTATAATATTATTTTTCAACAACACGCTGTATCGCATGATAAATTATATGCAACGCACGGATGAAACTCTAGTTGAATTGAAATGAAGAACTTTATTGTTAGTTGTTGCTTTTTCTACCTTTGTTCTAAACCCACAGAACACATTTATGCTATTATTATATAGCCCAGCCCAGAATAGTGTGTGGTTTGTGTTGGCAAAAAATAAAATCTCAGCACATCAATGTCTTCGCCAAGAACGAAGAAGTCGTCAAAAAATCGACAATCAAAATCGTCATTCCCAGTTCTTGTATTAAGAGAACCTTCTTCCAACTTGTTTCCTACAAAATACGAGGTATTGAAGCTTTTTGCCGTGGTCGCCATTGCCACATCCGTTGCCTACGCTTGTAACTATGTTGTCGTCTTCCTCAATCGCCAACCAAAGCCTTTCTGTGATAGCGGGGATTTGCTCACTTACGAAAATTCAGGTCCAAATTTAGTTCGGCTTGTTTTGGTAATTTGCTGATCGTTTGGTTAAACAAATAACAATTAGGGTTTTGATTTGTTGAATGTAGTTGATATCGGAAAGGAAATGCCATACCATTTTATGCTGTTTCTAAGGTTTTAACGATCATTGGGTACATGGAAATCATATAAGACAGCTTAAATGATAGCAAATTCTGATATGATTAATTGATTATCATGGAACTTGATAAGATTTAGGTTGCATTTGTTTAATATACTGAATCCCGAATGCTGAAGGCTATGTAACCACTTACTTGTTAGTTGCATATAGAACTTTTGAACAGAATTAAGAAAAGTTTGTTTTGACAATAGAAACCCCTCTTTACTAATCGGTCCTTTAAATAAAGATTATTAAGAAGGAAGAATCTGAACTGCTAAAATTTTAAGAATTTAAAATTCTAAATTTAATTATTTTAAATCACTAACAGTTTGAATTAAGAGAAATTTTGGATACTAAAACATTCATTGTTTAGGAAGGTTAAAATTTTGAAATTATTAATCATGGAATTTCTTATGTGCAAAATTATAATTTTCAAAAGTAACGATTTCTAAATTTTAGTTTCAAAATTTTTGGAACTTCTAATTTGAAAATTGATTTTCAAAATTTTGCAACTTCGGATGTTAAGAGAAAAATTAATTTTCAAACTATTTAATTCTAAAACTAAAATTTAAAACACTTGAACTCTCAAATTAATTTTTTTAAAAAACGTTTCAAATTTTACAAATTTGGACTTTAGTGATTGGAATTTTCTAAATTTTGAAATCTCGAAAGTTAATTTAAACTTTTGAATTTATCATAATTTACAAATGTTAATGAGGGTATAAGCATAAGAAATTATTATTCAGCTTTCAAAATTAATAATAAACAATAAGAAAGTGTTTGACACTTATTTCTGAATAAGTTATTTAAATCGAAAAAGTTAAAAATCAAACAACAAAAGTTCTAATTACTATTTCAGAAGTCTCATTATGAACTTCTTTTAAAAAATAAACCCATTAATGTAGGCTTTTTGGCAAGTGTGCTCAGTGTGTTTTAAGTTTTAAATAGTTGTACATAAACCTTGTATTTGCAATATGGTATAGCATATTCCCTTCAACTCCAAGGCATATTATCATTTATTAAATGAAGTAATTTGACAAATATGTCCGAAGAACAAATAATCTTGTGTGAAATTTCATGTTCAAATTGTTATGTTGAAATTGGGTTTATGGTTAAGAAATGGAAATATGAATACATGCTTCATGGCTGAAACATGTGTTACAAATAGGGTTTTTACTGTACTCAATCCATCAGCCGTTCATACGATTAACATCTTGTACGATAATGTTGACAACAGCGGTTAAAAAATTTCGGTAACCGTGGTAAGCCATACAAACAACACTTGATTTTTATATGCCGTTTCATAAAATTACGCATTTGAGTAATTTAAGCTAGATGAATAACATGTGAACTAGTGACATCTACCTTCATGCACTTAATAACACGTGCGTTCATATTTTATTTTATAAATAATCATGTATGTGCTTTGGTAACCAAGGTACAACATACCAACCACATATGACTTTCTTTTATAGTATTCGTATAAATTATTTACTTCAGTAATTTAAGCTGGATGAATAAGATGCACACTAGTGACACATGCCTTCATAATCTAGTATGTGCTTTGGTAACGGCGATAAATCATACCAATCAGGTAGTCACTCATTATTTTCTTTGTGGTATTTAATAAAATTATTTACTTAGTAATTTAAGTTAAATGAATAGCATGTGCTTGTATGATTTATTTTATAAATAAACAATCTAGTACATGTTTTGGCAACCATGACAAACCATACCAGCCATGCTTGTTTTTTTTTTTTTTTTTTTTGGTATGGTATTTCATAAAAATTATTCACTTTAGTAATCTAAATTAGAGGAATAACATGTGCTCGAATGACATGTGCCACCATGCACTAATAAATGTGCATGCGTAGTTTTTTATATATAACAAGAGTGATACTTTATTCAAGCATAACACTTATTATAATATCTTAGGGGCTCGAACCCATGAGCTCTAGAATCTCTGTCTAAAGTGTCATACCTCTAACCACTTGAGCTAAAGGTCCTTGAAAATGCATGCATGGTTTATTTTACAAATAAACATCTAGTTCGTGAATAAAAGATAGGACTATAGTTCTTTATCAACAATAACATATGTAATTGTTAATACATGCGTAAAAATGTTTCAAATTTGAAAATACGGCGATTAACCATCATAAACAGTTGGGTAACAACGATAAAAGTTTATTTTCATTAGCAACGGTTGCGATTTCGATCAGAGGCAACAACGACGGTAAATACAACCATAACACCTTATCTGATAGTTTGTAAAGTGTCAGTTGCAGATGTCAATGTTGTTTACTGTGCAGAATCAGACAATTTTTTAGTGGTATGAAAGTATTTACTGTGGTTATGGAACCCTAAAAGACTTGTATATTTCTCTGCAAGTTTAATTTACAGTTAAATGTTCCTTGTAGCGCAATAAGTTTGTGTGATTATAAGCAATATGCTTATGGCTGCAAGCCTATATTTGAATTCTCATATAATCCATATTTGCACAATTCAATTAATCTAATGATTTGGCTTATATTATTATCAAAAATCTTAAGATCTTAGAAGTTGAATCCCTTTTTGAATCGGATCTGTTCAATTACTACTCCATTTGTAAATCCCATTCAGAACTCAATCAAAATCGCAGTTGCAAATAAATGTATTTCGGTCTATGTTGAAAATGATAATCAAGGCAGCCATTTGAAACTGGAATTCAAAAATTATTGTTTCTTACACAAAGTAAAGATGAAAAAAGAGGAGAGAAAGGTTTTTGGTTTAGATATAGAAGTTCATGCATTGAAATTAATTTTAAAAATATCATTTATGCTATGTAAGAAATAATCATCGTTCTTGCATACTTAAATATTATTTCATAACCTGAGCAGAGTAAAATTTCTAGCATACATGAGTATAAAATCATTAAAATACGAATTTTTTGAAGCTGCGATTCATGGCTAAAACTTGTATGTTAGCTGATAGTTTGCGAAGTGTCACTTATAGTATAGTCTATTCAGTTGCATCAGCTGTCAATATCGTTTACAGTGCAGGCCTAGACGTTTTTGTGGTATGAAAATATTATTGTAGTCTAACAAAATCTGAAAGACTCATATGCTTCTCTGCAAGTTTTATTTGCTGTCAAGTAGCTTTAATATAGCACAATAAGTTTGTATGATCATACGAAATATGTCCGTGTCTTCAAGTTTACATTTGAATACTAACGACCCTCTAATAAATACTCGGAGTATATGCTTAATATACACATACTTCCATATAGCTTACAAGTGAAATTTGGTTCTAATTCAAAAATAAAATAAAAGGCTGATTCTATGTATACACTAATAATCACTTGACATACACAAGAAAATATAATAAACTAATGTATATCAAAAATTACTATACATACACCGTCTATAGTACAAAATTAGCCTTATTTTCATCTTTATTGTCTTTCACTCTTTAAAATTTAAAATTCATCTACACAAATCTAGAAATTACAAGCACTAAATTAAGCTAAAATTCAACAAGATGAACTTTAATTTTTGGCCCTGACATAGTAACCTCTTTATTATTTTTAAATAATTTCAATCGACTCTAATCTAAGAAGAAAAATTAAATACCTTTACTTTAGAGCAGTTAGTTGTGAAAATTGTTTTGATTGATATTTTAGGTTGTGAGTTATAAGAAAAAGATTAAAAATGCAATTAAGAAGAACGGTAATTTAGGAATATATTTTCTTATTAAAATAATGGTGTATGTTAAGTGATTTTTGGTGCATGAATAGAATTAGAATAATAATAATAATAATAATAATAATAATAATAATAATAATAATAATAAGAATAATAATAATAATAATAAGAACAACAGCAACAGCAACTCATATGTCCACAATGCGATTGACATAGTTTTCTGACTTAAACCGTCAGGTTTATGTTTATGAAATAGAAAGATATATATGTTTCATGGCTAAAACTTAAATGTTAGCTAATAGTTTGTGAAGTGTCTTTATTGTGAAGTTTATTCAGTTGGATCAATTGTCAATATTGTTTACGATGCGGAACTCGACTATTTTTGTGATATGGAATTATCTAGTTGAGATAACAAAATTGCAAAGACTCGAATGTTTCTCTGCAAGTTTAATTTGCTGATGACTGATATTCCATATGACACGATATGTTTGTGTGATTATATGAACTATGCTTATGGCTGCAAGCTTATATTTTAATCTATATAGTTAATATTGTTATCAGTAAAATTATTGGTTAAGGCCAATATGAAGTTGTTGGTTGTTCAGCTCTTTCAACATTCATATAGCGATCTTTTCTTATGCATGCTAAATCAAATTCCTGATACCTATAATGCATCATCTCCTAACAGAAAATCATAAATTTTGCATACTGCTTAACTTTATTTCACATGTAAATGTCTAGTCATAATTTTCTGTTTTATATACTTAACATCTGTAGCTCTTTATATATTTTGTGGCTCACATTTTCTTGTTCAATTTTGACCATAGAATTGTGCGAACCTTGTCCTGAGAATGGCTACTGCTCAAATGGCGAATTAGTATGTTCACATGGCTATAAAAAGCTAGGAAGAAAATGCATGGAAGATGGAGAAGTTAACCAAACTGCTCGAATGCTTGTAAGCACTTGGTGTTTAAAATTCCGTGAACATATATACTCTTGAACTTAACCATTGAACAAAAATTTCTTCCACTTAACTTATATATTAATTAATGCAGACCGAGTTGATAGAAGAGCGTGTGTGTACTGCTTATGCTCAAGATTTGTGTGATAAAGCTGGTAAAATTTGGGTCTGTTTATTTTCTTCTGAGTAACATGCTACCTAATTTGTATGCTAATATGCTTGAAACTGAAGTTTCATAGTCTGGAAGCACCACATAAGGTCGAAATAAGATGAATGTTTTGATATTTTTCTCTCAGTTCCAAGAAGCAGATATTATGAACATACTCGATGAAGAAGAATCAAGACCCAGTATAAACTTGAAAAATGATGTTTTTTTGCTTGTGAGACAAAAGGTTATGGAGACAATAGAAAAATCCTTGGAGAAGAGGTCTATTGCTGAGAGGTACCGTCTAACTCACATAGTAGTAAGAAAGTTTATAGTAATTCTCATTTGTCAATTTCAAGAGGAACTAGAAGCAGGGCATGTTTTCTTATTCTCCTTTTATCTCTTATAAGAGGTAAACAATAAGTGAGAGTATTTTACAATCTTATTAGGTATGTGACCCCTTGTATTGTAAATCAGCAAATATCAAACCTCTTATAAGCGATTGACACAATTATTCACGACACAACTATTATTTTAGTATCAGAGATTATCAGTTAATAAGTGATAATCTCTGTTCTAATACGAGCGATAATTTTTTTTATACATACTAATAAGAGACTCTTAGAATGTTTTACTTCCATAAATTTCAGGTTTTGTTATATTTTTGAATAAGAACAATTATTTGCATTAACATAAATTGACAGATACACACAGATGTGTGCGCGTGCACGCGTCTTAAATGGTTAAATGCTATATTTTTTGAGGCCACGTGGTTAACACGCGATGAATTGTTTCTATGCAGAAAAACGGAGTATAAATGTCCTGATTCGCGGGTGAAACGATACAAGCCTTCCCTTTGCTCTGTTCGCCACTGGCTCGTTGAACATTATTTTATTGTTCTATCATCCAGTGCAGCTGTAAGTCATAGTTTACTAGTCATATGACTAATATCTATGTAGTATTTTGTGCTACAATTCTGATTAGATTAATCATATGCAGATTTTTGTCTTCTCAAAGTTTATAGTGAGTTTTGCTCAGAAGCGTTATATTTCAGTTAGAGCAGAGCAACTTTATGAGCAGGTAGAGAAGATAAACACTTTTTTGCCCAAACTTCGAATTAAGATATCAGATTATTATCTGCACAAAATCTAAGCACATGGGAGGAAAAAAAAGATTTCAAGCTGCGATAAGACTTTCATAGACCATGTACAACCAGTATCCAGAAGTACGCGTAGTTACATACGCACGCCAGCCCCCGTACACGCATGCGTATACGCACACATATCTTCAGACACACAGACACACATATAAGTATGCATACATATATATATGTACATATGTATGTATGTAACTATATAGCTTCTCTGAAGATACTGTGCATAAATATGTCCCTTAGGTTTAAGTTCTTTACCTTACTCACAAATTACTAGCTATTTATAATTGGAATATCAATTTTTTGTTTTAAAAAATGAAATAAAAAACAGACTCTAATGCTGTTATTGCATTTTGTATTTTCCAACGTTCAATAATAGGTGTTCCAAATTTAGACAAGCCAGATAAAAGATTAACGTTTCTTCCTTAACCTCCTCCATTATCCCTTTTTTTATATTATTCACATATACTATTTTATCAATCAGAATTTTAACAAAAAGAAACTCAAAACTCAAAACAGAGACTTTGTTGCAAAATTTCACTTATTTGTTTATATGAAGAAGTATTTAAACAGCTGTATGTCATCAGGAATTGTGACATGAGCAGTTCATATAAATAAGTAGACATAAATATTTAGACAGCTGTATGTCATCAGGAATTGTGACATGAGCAGTTCATATAAATAAGTAGACATGCTTGTACAGTGGAAATCACTCATGGTTAGAAGGCTAAATATTTTCATTTATCTTGTCAAAAGATAGCCATAAAATATCACATGTGCATTATCACTGTTATGAAATTTGAACTTGAATAACTCTAATCCAAACCCCAAAACGCCACCCAAACGAGATCATTGCAAGGTGTGCAAAAACAACAAATCAATATATCAATACCAATACTCAATATCCAATCCAAATAAACCAATTTCAATCAAAATCAAGCAAAATAAGCAATAACAAAAGTAGATCACACATGAGATTTTTAGTAGTTCCATTAATGTCGTGTTAGTGTACATCCACTTTGAAGAGAGCTTATTTATTATCACAATGAATGTGTACAAGAGATTGAATACAATGATCACTCAAACTTCTAGAGAATTTGATTGTGTGGAGATTAGAAATTGAAGAAATTAGTTAGAGCAAACATTTCTATTGATTTGAATGAACTTCTTTGTTTTAGATCTGAAAAATAGCTTATATATGAAGAACTCCGGTTTGGCAATCACCAAAATTGCCCCTTGAAGCCTTCACGGACAACCAACAACAGCACGGGCTAAAAAGCCCTGCTCCCAAACAATCAGTTGGTTAAAATGCCAATTCAGATAGCTGAAATTAAAATTCAACTGGCCGAATCAAGTTTTCAAGTGTTTGAAAACTCCAATTTAACACATGAATGTTTCGGGAAGCAAACCCTGTAATCACAGACGTCTGAATAGTTTTTTCAGACGTTCGACCTACAATCCAGACGTCTGAATCACCTATTTAGACGTTTGAAATTCTGTAGCCAACTTTGGCTTCTTCAAACAGTGAAATGTCTTGCCTTCGAGCTCCGTTTCGCAAGCCGTCTTCACCGATATCAAGCTATTTACATCCTCTTCAATTCAACATGTAGTGTCGTCAAAATTTAACACTCCACCTCGACACTAGATCCATTTCCATACACCGAGAACCAATGACACCAAACCATCACCGCCTCCACCTTCTACCAAAACTTGAATGCTTTTCCAATGAGCTCCAGCAAAGCCACCGTCCGCTAACGAAGTGTTGAAATCATCCACATCCAAAACATCTTAACCAAAAGACAAAAGTACTTGGATTGCAAACAAGTATTTACTTACCAAGAAGATAGAACGACAATCACTCACCGATGCTCTTCATCATAAATAACCAAACTGCTCTCTTCAACCGTGCTATCCCGTGGCACCTAGCACTTTAACAAGCAAATCAAGTTTGAGCAATACTCAAAGTTCCCAACTAGCAATGCTTTTGTAAACATGTCTGCCGTCTTATCCTTCGTGTGCGCTTTCCGAAGATGAACAAGTTTATCTTCATCCATGGTTACCAAGAAACTCTCTCACCTCTATGTGTTTAGTTCGAGAGCTAAAAACCAAATTCTTCGTCAAATGTACAACTCTTTGGCTATCACATTGAACATTGACACTTTCGTGTTCAAAATCCAAGGCACACGACAATCGCCTCAAGTATTATGCTTACTTTGCCGCCGTCAATGCGGCTATCAACTCCGCCTCCGTAGTGGATAAAGCAAATCTAGTTTGCAATCTAGATGTCCAACTTGTGGTCGTACCACCAAATGTGAAGACATACCCGGAAGTTGATTTCCTCCGATCTCTATCACTGGCGTAGTCTGAATCACAATAATCAACTAACTTGCAATTCATCCCATTACTACTGCAAAAAACAAGACCATGAGATGCAGTACCTCTAAGATATCTCAAAATAACCTTCATGGCTTTCCAATGCGATTTTCTCGTATTAGTCATATACCGACTAACCAACCCGACGGCATTTGCAATATCGAGTCTTGTACACACTAAGGCATACGTTAAACTTTCAACTGCACTTGCATATAACACTCTTGCCATATAAGCGCTGTCTTTCTTCAAGATTGGTGATCCCTTAATCGAAAGCTTCATATGTAAAAGTAAACGTGTATTGATGTTTTTGCATTCCCAATGCTAAATCGGCGTTCTTTGTATACTCCTTTTGAGTCAATTTCAACTCAAACACTTTCGATTTATTTCTATTTTCATGTCCAAAATTTTCTTTGCTTCCCTAAGTTCTTTCGCATCCAATTCCAATTTTTTAACTTGTTGATTCTATTTTTATCTTTAGAAGCAATGGGCATGCTATCCACATACAAAAGTAAATAGTCTCAGCAATCATTTTCTAACCTCTTGAAATATACATAAGCATCTTCGATGCTTCTATCGAAACTATTTTCAAGCATAAAATGATCAAATCTCGTGTACCGTTGTCTAGGCGATTGTTTTAAACCATATAGTGATTTTTTTCAACTTTTAAACTAAATTTGATTTACCATCTATGGCAAAACCTTTTGATTGCTTCATGTAGATGTCTTCATTCAAGTCATCATGCAAGAAGACGGTTTGCACATCAAATTGTTTCAATTTCAAATCATAAATAACAACTGCAACAAGTAATATTCGGATTGAAGAATGGCGCACAACCGGTGCAAAAATCTCATTGTACTCCTTTCTCTTCTTTTGTGCAAACTCCTTAGCCACTAACTTAGTTTTGTATCTCTCATCGTCCTTCGTCTTGAATATCCATTTGCGTCCAATAACACGGGTTCCAGTAGAACCAAATTCCAAGTTTGATTCTTCAATAAAGATTGCATCTCTTCTTTCATGACACAAATCCATTTTGAACTATCAACGAATCCATGACGTCATCAAGGTCCATCGGCTCATCTTGGACTACATGGAGTGCGTAGTCTAAATTATCACAAAAGCTAAGATAGATTCAATCACCATACCTTTCGGGTGGTCGTATGACACGATGACCAACTCGAGTTGTAATACTAGCACCCAAATTTCTTTTGGCTCCCCTTAAAAAGAATCATCTCTAGGGTTGTGCACATCACCAACACTGCTAGATGTAACATGTGGATTATGTGATGTAACATCACCCTCTTTCTTCTTACAAGCATCTCCAACAATTCTTCTTCTTGGACGAAAAGTGAGAATAACTTCCTTCTTTGATTCATCATTAAGCAAATCCAAAACATCCGATGAGCTCTCAGTCTCCTTGAATAAGATTGACTCATCAAAAGTAACATGACGAGAGTTTACAACCTTTTTTGTTTTCGGATTTCAAATACAATAGCCTTTGACGCCGTCCGTATTAGCAAGCAAAACCCCTTTAAAAACTCTAGGTTCATGCTTATCATTTACAAGATCATGCACATAAACCGGATTACCAAACGCACGAAGATAGTTTATGCTCTTCCCCTTCCACATTCATTCGGAATTTTGTTATCAATAACCAAGCACACAATTCGATTTACAATATGCATCACGGTTGATAATGCTTCGGCCCAAATTTCCTTCGACAAACCCGATGTCAATCTCAAATATCGAGTTTTCTCAAGTAGAGTATGATTCATTCTCTTCGCAACTTCATTCGATTGCGGCTCCGAATACCATGATGCTTGCTAAAATCCATAAGCTATTCGGAAACGTACTCCCCGCTATTGTCGGATCTCAACGCCTTTAAAATTGGTTACTCTCATTCTCAACAAGAGCCTTCCAAACTTAGAATTTAGCAAATGCCTTCGACCTGACCTTCGTTGCATACATTGATACTTTTCGAGAAAAGTCATCAATAAAAGAAATATAATAACGAGCTCTAACTAAAGAAGCTACTGGTGTCGGCTCCCAAACATCCATGTGAACATACTCAAGAACATCTCTCGAATCATGTTTTCCTTCACCGAATGATACTTTAGTTTGTTTTCCACGACACATATCTCGCAAAACTCAAGTTTGTTGAAACTCTCTCAATTGATCATCTTTCTCTTCCGAAGAATATCCAAACTTCGCTTCGAGACATGATCCAATCTCAAATGCCAACATTATCGCATCCAAGCCATGAGAACTATCAACACCCACACAAGTTTCACCTTCAATAGTCACACCTTGAAGTAAATAAACTCCATGAGCTCTAACACCTTTCATCACCACAAGTGTACCTTTTGAAATCCGCAAGCTATCATTCTCAATCGTGATGTTACATCCCAAAGAATCCAACTGCCCCAAGGAAATGAGATTTTCGAAGTCTCAGAACATAGCATACGTTAGTGAGCATGCAAATTACTCCATCAAACATCCGAATTCGCGCAAAATCAATGCCTGTTGATGTACAAATAGCACCATTACACATAACAATTGAATTTCCCGCCTTCTTGATATAAGATGAAATACAATTCCTATTCGACGTCATATACTAAGATGCACCCGAATCAAGCACCCATTCGCCATCTGAAACATCCAATGCTACCGCTGTCAATACATTCTCATATACCTCACTAACACCGGTCTCTACCACCACTGATGAAGATTCTACAACCTTCTTCTTCTTATCCTTGTTCGGACACTCATTCTTTCAATGATCAGGCTTCTTGCAAATGTAGCACTTGTTATTTCTATTATTCGACTTTCCTCTTGAACCGAGCTTCTTTTATTTAGAACTTCCACGATTCCCCTTCTCATTTCTCTCTTGTACATAAACAAATCATGACCACTAATAGCACCACTACTATTGTCACTCAACTCTTTCATTTGATCGCGCAACTTCTCACTCATAATAGTTAAGGCGCAAGGCTTAAGCCTCGGGTTTTTTTGAGCCTCAGGCTTTTATGCGTACCTATACAAGTTTGATCTACTATTTTACTAACTACAAATTAATTTTTAAACCATTTTTATAATTCATTCAACTATTTAAATATTTTATTAACTAAAATTTAAATTTCAAACCATATTTTATAATTCATTTAACAATTTAAATTTTTTATTTAATTATTTTTAAATTAATATTTGAATTTTGCAAAAAGGCGCTTCAAACTGCAAAAAGCCGCACTCAAACTAAAAAGATGAAAACCTTGAACTTTGGGCTTTTTTGAGCCTAGGCGCGTCTAGGTGTGTGCTTTAATAACTATGTTCTCACTGAGAAGACCCGCTTTAACATCACTAAGAGTCAAAGTATCTCGGTTATAGATCAAGATATTTGAGAAACCCGTGTAATGGTCCGGTAACAAAATAACAAGACCATCGTCTTTTGATATTCCTCAATCTTCAAGTCTATCGCCTTGATCTTTATTAGAAACCATCAAAGGTATTCAAGGGCGTTCTTAGCGAAATACCCTCCTTCATTTTATAGGCGAAGAATGTTCGCAACAAGATCAAACGATTAGTTAGTGATTTCTTCATATACAACTCCTTCAACTTATCCCAAATACTCTTAGCGTAGTCTCACACACTAATTTCGGAGATTACATTCTCATTCATAGCAAGTTGGGGCATAGTGAATACCCACTTCCGTTTTCTCTCTCTCAAACATTCGATATGTCCGTTACAATAAATGCGTGTCAAACACAACCCGATGCACACGATTTCGTCTAAAAAACTATTTCGTCTCTCACTGTTATTTTTCAAAATCATTGTCACCATTTCACTTGTCAATAACTAATTGAGAATCCTTGACCGCATATGATTCACGTACATATGGTGCCACAATACTTGAACCAACCGTTGAAGGGGTTTCCGAGATATTATCTGATTCCAGCATTTTCACAAACTCCTTACAATTACCAATGCTTTGGTACCAGATGCTATGAAATTTAAACTCGAATTGCTCTAATCTAAATCCCAAAACACCGCGGAAACGAGATCATTGCAAGATGTGCAAAAATAACCAATCATCATCTCAATACCAAAACTCAACATCCAATCCGAATAAACCAATCTCAATTAAAAGCAGGCAAAATGAGCAATAACAAAAGTAAATCATACATGAGATTTATAGTGGTTCCACTAACGTTGTGTTGGTGTACATTCACTTTAAATGGAGCTTTTTTATCATCACAATGAAAAGAGTACAAAAGATTGAACACAATGATCACTCAAAATTCTAGAGAACTTGGTTGTGTGGAAATTAGAAATTGAAGAAATTAGTTAGAGGTTCTATTGATTGAAATGAACTCCTTTGTTTTAGATTTGAAAAATAGCTTATATATGAAGAATTTCCGTTTGATAATTACCGAAATTGCCCCTTGAAGCCTTCACGGTCAACCAACAACAACACGGGCTTAAAAGACCCTTTTTTAGGCAATCAGCCGGCTGAAATGCCAATTCAGATGGTTGAAATTAAAATTCAGCCGATTGAATCAAGTTTTCAGATGGCTGAAACTACAATTTAACACATGAATGTTTCGGAAAGCAAACCCTTTAATCACATACATCTGACTTGCAATCCAAACGTCTGAATCACCTATTCAGACGTCTGAAATGTTGTAGCCAACTTTGGCTTCTTCAAACAGCGAAATCTCTTGCCTTCGAGCTCCGTTTTGCGAGCCGTCTTCATTGATATCAAGCTATTTCTGTCCTGATCAGTTCAACATATAGAGTCGTCAAAATTCAACAATCCCTTGCAATCATTGCTTGACTACAATTGTAGGTATGTGAAATACTTGAAGATAATGCCATGAAAAATGAAGGCAGTCCTTGGGTTGTTGCCTCTTGGCTAAGAGACCATCTGCTTCTTCCAAAAGAAAGAAGACATTCCAAGTTATGGAAGAAGGTATTTTTCTTTCTTCCTTGGTTTACTTTAACTACTAATTTCTGGTGTTTAGTATGAGGTTCCCATGGTTTCATATGCATGAACAAGTTTGTTCTGTTCTTTTTTTTTTTTAAAAAAAAAAACTGTTTAGGGATAGATTACCTAGATCAAGCTATTGTATATTGTCATCCTATTTTGTCTGATTAAATGTAATGGTACGTGTTACCCATGCAAATTTTAGGTTGAAGAACTATTACTTGAAGATTCTCGAATAGATCAGTACCCAAAGTTGATCAAGGGAGAGTCAAAGATTGTGTTAGAGTGGCAAGGTAAACTTCATGTTATGATATGTTATTTTATAGCACTCACTTTGTCATACTGACATTGGTTGAAGTATACGAATTTGTGTTTATACATTATGACCATGTATGTGTCAGATCATTGAGTGGTGTAACATTCTCTGGTTTCAAATCTTATTTAAGGTTAAATATTTGCATAATAGATGGTCTTGGTTCTTAATTTTACGTAATGGCCTGTGAATTTGTTACTATGATTCTTATAAGTGCATTGTCATAAAAAGAAAAATAAAAAGAAAAAACTTCCTCTATAAATTTGGGATACAGACATGAAATATCTGTATACATGATACGATGAATTGGGAAATTTAAAGTTTTTCTTCAAGATAATTTACAACAATCATTTCTTTGTCCAGTTGATCGTTCTCTAAGTGCAAAGATGAGGGCGAAACGGGCAGTAAGCAAGATCAAACCTGGCAGCGTGATAAATACATCTTCTACCTATCAGCAAAGAGAAGCACTGTGTTCCTGAATCTGCACATGTAGATGTATAGTCTGGTCTAATATTCCTGTAGCAAATTGGGGTTGCGTTACTTTTGAATCTGTGATATGTAAATTATGTCAAAATATATAATTTTTCCCCAAATTTTTGGAATTACATAGTTATTTTAGCAGCTATCTACATGTGTATGATTATACTGTAATGGCTTACGGGTTGTCTATGAGATGAGATTATAACAACACTTTAAAGCGATATGATTGTAATTGAGATGCTTGTGGGTTTGTTATGAGTTATGAGAAGGATTTTGTCCTGTACCTTGTATTGGAAAGCTGTCTTTCTCTATGTATTTGTATCTTTTCAGTAAGATAATATTCTCTCGACTCATATTGCTTGTGGGTCTGATTATGGATACGCTATTTAAAATGTGGTTTAACTGAAAATTTCTGCAAGCGTATTTTATTTTTATTTTTACTCCAAGCACGGCCAAGTTTTTTCGTTATTCTTCTTCAAAATTTTTCTTGCATTTGGATGATATGTTTCTCATTTAATCAGCTTCAAGGTCAAGGTATTTTTCCAATAACAATTCAAAGGAGGATTTACTATTTTTTTTTCTTTTTTACCTTTTTCATAGTTGAAGATGGATGTGCTACAATCAAGATCTGCATGTTGTCAGTTGGTTAAAGAGTGAGGGTATGTCTTTCTAATATTTGAATGGTACCTTTTTTCTAATCTCCAAGTTCAGAATTTGGCACTAAGACGATCTAAGTATTACAGTGTTTTTTCCATGTATCTTATCTTAGACAGTGACATGGAGGTGAACAACAAAAACGATGAAGAGAAAGGAGGATCTACATCTTTTATCGTGCTTAAAGATGGACATGAGGTGCTTGAGATCCACGTGTCGAATCAAAAGGAGAGAGTGAAACGTATAAAATGAGACCAAGTGGAGAATCAACGGGGCGGAGATGCTAGTTTATAAAGCTTTGTTTGCGTGGCATTTAATGAAATACACACTCACATACCAAAATATATAATCCGTGCGTTGTACACGGTATATTATTGAAAAATAATTTTATGAATACTTGTAAATAATATAATTTATTATGCAAATCACCAATATACGTGCATTTTCTAATTATGTATTTTTAATGTAATTTACGTATTTTTATATCTAAACAAAGATTGAAATGTTATTTTTTTCATAGAATCGGTTATATATTAATTTATGTTTTTAGAGATTTAATATACGTTAAGCAAATAAACGAAAGTTGGTATTCTTAATTAACCTTGAAATTGGTGTTTTCATAGATTTTTATAGACAAATATTTATGTATATAGAAATTGAAATTAATATCTAGCTTTGGGTATGTTTGTTTAAAAGATAAGTGATATATTATTTGAATTTCAAACATTACTTCAAAGAATGATTAAAATACCTAAAAATTGAAGTGTAATAGTAATGAATCAATATATGTTTATGCAGGTAAAATTCTTGTGACAAATATCAAAATATTTATAAAAAATAAGCATATAATATTATCAAAGTGATAAACAAAATATTTGCTTAACTCCAAAAGAAATGTTAAGTAAAAATAAGACCTAAAATGTTACAAATCACAATATCGGTTTTTCTATGTGAAAAAAATGATTTTAAACCATTATTTCATACCTCAATAATTTTAGTTTGTAATAAAAAGTTTCATCAAAATTAACATTTACCTCAAAGATATTAAAATACAAAATAAAGAAAATTTCAAATCAAAATATAATATATTTTTTATTCATTAATTAACATAAGAGGGAATTAGGGAAAATGACAAACTTTGATAAAAAATTTGTCTCACGGACACTAAGATTCATTTTTGGCTGAAGGACAAACTTTGAAAAAAATTAGGCTAAAGGACAATGCTAGTTCTAACTAGCATTATATTCAGTTTTTACACTATACAAAATGCTAGTTCTAACTAACATTTAATTCAGTTTTTACACTATACAAAATGCTAGTTCTAACTAGCATTGCCCTTCGGACTAACTATTTTCAAAGTTTGTCCTTAAGCCTAAAAATGAAACTTGTTATCTCTCGGCCTAATTTTTTTTCAAAGTTTGTCCTTATGCCTATTTTCCACTTAACATAATTCATGAATACAAATAATTAAAATTTAATATTTTAACAAATACATATTAGGTGAAAATATATTTTTTAGAACATAATTGAAAACAGTTTCTGTTTTCCAGACCCACAAAATACAAATAAACATTCATCACTTATCGTTACCTTTAGTATCATCTCAAAAAAATAAATTTTTTTAATGATGAAGAATTCAATTGACGTATCGATTTTGAAAAGAAAAAACGCTATATATTTTTGTAAGGATATATCAATTTTGGAAAGAAGAAATTTCATACATGTTTATTTGTAATGAAATATCAACTTTAGAAAGGAAATATCTCATTGAAATAAAATACTAAATTTAGAAAGAAACAAATTTCAAGAACTTGAACGTAAAATAACGTAAAGATGGTTTTATATGTAATCGTTAAAACTTTAAAATATACGGACTTGAATGAAATTTGGTTTTACCATTTTAGTCAATATGAACATAGTATACACGTTGAATTGTTATTTTTTAGGATTTATCAGGACAACCAATAAATATTTGTTAATTGAATTTATTCAAAAAGTCTGGATTAGTTTAAATATATGGACTTAAATGTCAAACAATAGAAGAAAACTTGAGAGACTCGTATATATAAATAATTGTAAAAATTATTAATTGTCGGTATTTGTTACCCCACACCTTGGTCTGGCTACAAGATGATAGTTGCAGATGTGATAGTTGACACCATATAAGATTCTGACCAAGGAAAGGCTAGAGGTATAAAGGGTTTGGTGCATTCGATTTATTGCAGCATTTCTGTATGGCTCGGTCAAAGGGGGGAATGCCTCGTTCGTTCATGATGGTTCGGTATTTCTCGTTCGGTCTCGTGAAATTCTATACAGAAATCGTTCGGCCAGTTTGAGGAGAGACGTGTGTCACGTGGTCTTGTGAGATATCGTATGTTGCTCGGCTTAAAGGACAAGTTCGTCGCTTGTTTGAGGGAGATATTGTTTCGTTCGGACTGGGTAGTTCGGAATATGTCGCTCGGTCCAGATGCTTCGGCACGCAACGCTCGTCCTAGGGAGTGAAGTCACACATAGCTCGGTCAATGACGTAAGTCACATGTGGCTCGGCCTAGCGGGTTAGCAGGTATTGTTCGTAAAAGGGGTTGTTGCCGTTCGGTCAGAAGTGGTGCAGCGTGCGTGATCGGTGTATCTGGTTCGGTGCACGATGAGGAAATTAGCCTGTCCGTGGAACCAACAGTGAAGTGAGAAAGCAGAAATTGCTTTATTTCAAGGTCCACCACGAGTTACTCCGAGACTTTTAAGAGTTCGCTTCGAGTCAATTACCCAATGACCACCGTTCAGCCATCGTGGATCGACATTTGTCGTTCGGTGTATCTCGCCTGGCATGCCTAGGTCGGTCGACTCGAGGTTCCCATATGGGACAAGGTACTTTGCTCCTAGGCCTGAGAAGGAAGTCCAGCCTATCCACGTCTATAAATAGAGGGGCATGGTTGTAGTGAAAGGGAACTTTTTTGGAGAACTCTGAGGACACTCTGCCAATTTCTACGCTAGCTATCTTTCAGTTCAAACTTGTATTCGAACTATTTGTTTACTGATTGTATCTGTATTCAAGTCTTAGAGGAAATAAATAAAGATTGTTCTAACAGTGGACGTAGGCTGTTACGCCGAACCACTATAATTCTGGTGTTCTCGTTTCCGTAGTTACTTTTGCATACATTTCTCTGTTTTAATTTATTTTCTTCATTAATCTGTCTACATAATTCTACTCAAGGGTGTTAGTGATCAATTTTGATGCTAACATTTTGGTGCTTTCAATGAGAGCGGCATTCTCAGGCCGCTAGGATCTACTTTGCCGCTACTGGATTGAAGAAATCCCCTAAAGAAGATCCAAGTTCGTTCACAAGAAGTTCATAGATTCTACTCAGAGTTCCTGCCGATAACTCTACAATGGGAAGACCGCGTATCAGATCAGCCTCCCACATTGCGGATGTCAACGAGATTTCTAGCTTTCAACAAGTAAAACCCAGCAATCAACAAGCTAATCCAGGTGTAGGGACCGCCACCACCGTAAACCAAACAGAAGTTGTCACCAAAATGGAGTTCAACGAGCTGATGAGAGAACTCATGAAAAGCAGGAGATAGCTTAATGAGAAGATTCAAGCTAACGCCAATCTCATGACCCAACTTACACAATAACAGCATTAGAATGCTACAGGAAGTCCTGCTACCTACTCATTATCTGACAGATCCGGTTCGTCTTATGAACATCCCAGGCATAGACGCCGTAGAATTGAACAAACAGGCACAGTAGATCATTCCAATAGGAATGGTCTAGGTTCCCTACCTGGAGCCGTGATCCCTTACTTTCACCTAGGAAATCGCTCTCAAGTTGGAATGGGAAACTTAGGATCTGGAGCATGAATGGAAGCTGACCGACCAGCTCACCAGGGACGCAATGAAGCAGGTTCCTAGGACGCTCGTTTATGAGATCACCAATCTAGGGGCACCAGCCATGACGGTCACGCAGGACGTAGTTCAACTTGCCACCTCCCATCTAGACCCTGGACTTGTCAGCCATGGTCAGACAGCTGATGAGGGAAAATCAAAACTTATCCAGATGATTGAGGCATTGATAGAAGTCATACTTCTTTCATAGATGCTATCCTGCAGGTTGAGTACTCCCCAGAAGTTTAGTATGCCGATTATTCCAGCCTATGAGGGGAAGACTGATCATCGACAGCATGTAATGAGATACGAGTGGATGATGGACTCGGCAAGGGCGAATGATGCGACTAAGTGTAGATGTTTCCCAATAACCTTACCTGGAATCGCTACCATGTGGTTCACGAGACTTCCTCCACGATCGATCTCCAGATTTGATTAGTTAGTAACGAAATTTGTAGAGCAGTTCAGAATTCATACCACTCGTCCAAAGGACGTGATGTCTTTATCCAATGTAATTCAAGCCCCAGGAGAGTCCTTAAAGGAATATTTACAAAGGTTTCACGTTGCAGCTACCAAAGTTAGCAACTCGAATGATCATGTTATTCTTATGGCCATGATGGGAGGAGTAGATCCGAACTCAGAGTTTGATGATTGGATGCAGGAAAACCTCCGGCTACCCTGGAATATTTCTATTCAAAGCCGTACCAGTTCATGAGAAGGGAGGAAGCCAGGTGGACAAGGCGAGGCAGTGTGCCAGGGCCTGGCAAAAAGGCGGCGCAAAGTAACATTGCGATAAAACAGGCTAGCAACAATTTTGGAATGGTCAAGGTTAATGTTCAAAACAAGCCCGAGCAGTCTATGGAAGAGAAAATTCCGAAAGAAAGAGGGAAGTCGGAAAGTGGAAGCCAGGGATCCCGACCTACAACGAATACACTCCTCTGAATACATCTCTGGAGAATATTTATTTGTCAACTTGTAACACCTTCCAATACCGTAAGCCGCGCCCAAAGGAATCCACTAAGGAACAAAATCAGACTGGGAGGCACCGCTGACTTCACGAGACCTACGTGCACAATACTGAGGAATGCAGACACCTCCATGACTCTATAGAGAAACTGATTCGGCAAAAAAAGTTACAGCAGTTTGTTAAGAATCCGCAGGAAGGCGGATAAGGAACGTCAGACCACGGTCGTAGGAAGGCTCCATGCCATCCTGAGGAACCTGCTTGGAAGGTAGGTAGACTAATCATAAACATGATAGTTGGTGGGCCTCATCCAGCAGACAAGAGTTGGCAAGAAATGGAACGCTATGCTAGCTCATTGAAACATGCGGACTTTGAATGCTGCTCGAACTCGGAAGACGGGATTCTAGCGAAACAGCAGTGAATGATGACGGATGATATGGTGTTTAGAAGTATTGATGCCGATCGGGTGGAGGCACCTACCATTGACCCGATGATCATCCCGGCCAGTATTATGCCAGCGTTTGTCAGAAGAATGCTGATTGATTGCGGAAGTTCTGTTAACATCATCTTCAAAAAAGTATATGACCAGATGAAGATGGAGACAAAGGATCTAAAACCATCTAAAGCCTGTATTCATGACTTTAATCGTGCGGCTATAGATGCAGTGGGTTTTGTTGAATTGCCAGTTGAACTTGGGGAAGGTGAACATAGGAGGGTGAGGATCCTACCATTCATTATTTTGGATGTCGATTCCCCGTATAATGTGTTTCTAGGTCGATGGCCCTGACGGAGTTTATGACAGCTTCAGCCCCACGGTGTTTAACCTTGAAATTTCTGGCATATAAAGGAATTGGTGTAGTGCATGGAGATCAGGCGACTGGTCGTGCATGTTATGTAGCTGAGCTAAGAGAGGCCTAACAAAGAGAGAAGGGAAATGTTGTGGACAACTCCGTTCACATTCGAGTTACTGAAAATTGACAAGTAATGCACGAGCCTTGGATCAGGCGACATGATCGGATCTATAGAGACAAAGATCCAAGAGATGATGATAAGGAAACCAAGGAGGCAAAAGCAACGTCAGCTGAACTGACGATTGACATTCAAGTCAGCCATGATGACCTACCGTGGGTACTAAAGATTGGATCACAACTCAACCCCTCGATGATCGAGGATCTTACTGATTTCCTTCAAGCTAATCTGGATGTTTTTGCTTGGACACATTCCGATATGTGCGGGATTTCTCCCGCCATTACGAGCCATATGTTAAACATAAACCCGAAATATGTGCCGGTGAAGCAAAAAAGGAGAGGCATGGACCTGGAGAGGTCCGCTGCTCTCAGAGAGGAGGTGGACAAACTCAAAGCAAATGGGTTCGTCTGTGACACCCTCTACCCTAAATGGGTGTCTAACCCCGTGCTAGTGAGAAAAGCGAATGGAAAATGGAGGATCTGTGTTGACTACGTAGACCTGAACAAGACATGCCCTAAGGATAGTTTCCCTTTACCCAGAATTGACCAGCTGGTCGACTTAGCGGCAGGACACTAGTTATTTTCATTCATGGTGCGTATTCAGGATACAATCAGATCCTGATGTACATTCCAGATCAGGAACACACTAGTTTTGTCATGGACGTTAGACTGTATTGTTATATGGTGATGCCTTTTGGGCTGAAAAATACAGGAGCGACTTATCAGCGCTTGGTAAATCAGATGTTTAAATACCAAACTGGTAGGACAATGGAAGTTTATGTGGATGACATGCTCGTGAAGTCACAGCAGTCAAACGACCACATTTGAGATTTAACGAAGATGTTTGATATACCTAGACACTACAGAATGAAAATCAATCCACTAAAGTGTTCCTTTGGTGTTGCGTCGTGAAAGTTTTTGGGTTTTATTGTTAATGCACGGGGAATTGAAGCTAATTCAAAAAAGATTCAAGCTATCCGAGACATACAAGCGCCTAGAACTATAAAGCAAATACAAAGCCTAAATGGGAAGGTCGCCATGTTGAGTCGATTCATATCCAGAGCAACCGATAAATGTGTTCCTTTCTTCGATGTGATAAAGAAAGGAAAGAGAACTTTTGAATGGGCACCCGACTGTGAGGACACATATCGAACTTTGGTAAGACATTTGGAAAGTCCCCCGATTCTGTCAAAGCCTGTAGACCATGAAGTGTTATATATGCCTGGCCGTGTCTCAGCATGACATCAGTACGGCCATGGTTCGGAAAGAGGACCGAATTCAAAAGCCAGTATACTATGTCAATAAACGTCTAACAAGATCAGAGAGAAATTATCCTAAAATTGAGAAGCTAGCCTACTGTTTGGTGATTGCATTACACAAGCTTCGTCCATATTTTAAGGCACACCCGATTAGTGTTTATACCGATCAACCTCTGCGACTGGTACTCCAATGACCCGAAACCTTTGGAAGGTTGTTGAAGTGGAACATTGATTTAAGTCAATTTGATATCACCTACCTGCCACGGAGGGCTATCCAAGGGCAGACGATAGCGGACTTTATTGCAGAATTCACCATATCAAACGAGCAAAGCAGTACGATGGAAGATTTACACCAATGGGGCATCCAACGACCATTGTTCTAGGGTTGGTGTTATTCTTGTAACTCCGAAAAACCGATCGATTTGTTATGCTTTGAGGCTGTAATGACCCGTAAATTTTCGATAATTAAATTTGTAAATTTAATAAGATTCTGTGATTAAATAATTAAAAGAAATAAAATTTTGTAATTCAATAATGAAGTAATGACTAAAATGAAAGGTAAAAATGACAGTTAAAGTTAACTATTAACAACTTGAATGAAATTACAATCAACTAAAAAAATTAATGGTTATATTTGGTTATGAAATTGAATATAAAAAACAAATGTAAAAATTTAATTATTGTATAAAATAGATAGTTAATGGTAATCGAATAAAACCAGTATTATGTAAGTAACATTAATTTGTAAGTAATAAACTTATAAATGTGATTTAAAGTTAATTGTGACAGTTAATATACGATATATATCTATTTAGCTTGTTACATTAAATTGGAAACCAATTGCAATAAATGTAATTAAGTATTACGTTAGTGTAAATTAAGGTAATAATGTAAATTTTATTCATAATAGGGCAATTGGCAGAAAAATAAGAATGGAAATCAAGATTTAGTCAAATTTTGGAATATAAATTATAACAATTGGATTTATTGCAATAAATGTAGTTAAATATTATGTTAATGCAAATAAAAATGATATTGGAAATATCAATGTAATAAGATATCAACTAATGTTAATTCAATAAGATGAAACCAATGTAAATTCCATCTCATAATATGTTAATTGATTTAATGAAAAAATGAAACCAAGATGAATGAATTAATTGGGGATTTAAGTTTTAACTAATGAGTAAAACTGACAAAATTCAATATAATTGAAACATAGTAATTAATACAAATAAACATAGAGATTGAAAGATATTAATGTAATGAAATAAATAATAAATATTAACTATGATTATTTGAGTAATAATTGATTGAGTATAAAGACTGAAACAAAATAAAAACAATTTATTGGAATTAAATTATAATTAATTGAATTAATGGCAGTTGTAAATCAAACACTGTAAATTTTGAAATAGTCAATAATGAAGATATAGAGATTTTTTTTAGAGATTATAAATTATTAAGTGATTTAAGATGATAGAAATTGTGAATTATAAAAATTGAATTGAAAATTTGATTTAATTAATTTAATATTAATTTATTTAATTAATGCGAAAATAGCAATTTTGGCCACTGATTCGGATTTCGGAGAAACCAGTTTCATCGGATCCATAATAATGAATTATTGTATGATTTTAAGTTTTGCAACGATCGGACTTGTCGTTTGAACGTACAGGCCCGAAACACCAAGAAATCAATTTAATTAAAATTAACTGAAATCAATTTAGAATAAACTGATTTTAACATAACTTCTTCATACGATGGAATTAGGACTTGAAACCTGTTCCATTGAGTTTAAAATTATTGAAAATATCAATTTTGATATATGGGTTGACCCATTTTTGTTTCGGGGACAGAACGGTATTTTCGAGTCGTTCATCGTTCAATCCAAATTAATCGTGCCCATTCATCTCAAATTATGACCTACCTATAAATATTCCATTATAAATCCTATTCATTTCTTAACTCCATTTGTCTGTATGTACGTTTCTTTTTATACTCCTCATTTCAATGGCAGACAAACAAATTCCCAATTCAATTGCGAATTCAGAACTAAATCAGAAAATTCAAATTCCTCAAACTATACCGCATTATATATCGATTTGAAGCTCTCAAGGAGCGCAAGTCAATTCCACTGTTCGTTTTTCGATCTTGGTTTTCATGTGGCTAGAAATGGACGACTAATTCTCGACCGATCGTCGGTTGAAGGTTACAGGGCTGTGGAGATCATAGCACGCAGCTCATTGGTGCTGAAAGTTCGTTGAATTGACGGTTGGATCGGCCTTGAATTTGGGCTAGGGTTTGGTATAAACCCGAAGGCGACGCTTTTTTAGTCGTCGATGGTGTGCCACTGTGGTTCGCCAGGTCAGGGGAGATAGTGCAAGGGAGGCGTAGGCATGGGGAAGCCAACGGCGGCGTGCGCGATGACGAGTCGAGGCATATGGTGGCGGCGTTCTTTGTTGCCTGTAGCATCGTAGGGTTTCATGGGTGAATGGGTATGCCGATGTGTTCATTCTATTTTATTAATTATTTATTTGTATTATAAATCGTTTAACTTCTAACACGCATAACTTTTACATATGAGGTCCAATTCATGCGCGGTTTCTTGCATTGGGATTACACTGAAATTCCGGACATTTTGATTCTAGTTTGGACGAATTCCGAGACTGTTTGAATTTTGAGTTTAAATTGGATTTAAGTTCAATTTAAATTCAAAGACGAGTGTTTCAACCCACTCACAACTTCTATTTTTTTTTATGTTTATTAGATTTAATTTATGTTTATTAGATTTAATTTATGATATGAATAGGAATTTGTTTATGACTGTTTTGTATATTTTAAATCATCATCTCAGTTAATTTGAATTTATTTTAATTAAATCGTTATTTGATTTATTACTGAATATAAATTTGCCTGTTAAATACTTGTTATTGATTATCAGTTCTATATTGACATTTATTGATTTGCTTGGATGATGATTGGGATGGATATTGATTGTGATATTGGTTAAATGGATGTTGTATTTTGTATTGTTATAAACTGCAAGTTCACTATGGGTTGAAATGATACATACCTGAATGATCTATAGATTAGGGAAAAATCGTTATGGATTGAAATGATAGACTCGAGCAATTTTATGGATTTTATTATTTTTCGGGGTTGCGGTTTGAAATATATATAGCCGTAAAATTTTAAATTGCGGATTGAAATGATAAACATCCGTGTCACTTGACCCTAGGGTAGAGAATTATATACGAACACCGGATTGGTTAAATTAAATGATTTTAAAAGCGTTAAATTTGTGAATTAAATTAAATGATATTTTGAAATAAATTTGATTTATATAGATTGAAGTATTTTTGGAAAAATCAAATTTTATGTCGAAAAGGGCAATGGTTTAAAGAAATTGTTTAAGAAATTAAATTAAAAGTTAAAGTTAAACTGTTAAGTATAAATGAAATTATATTGGAATTGGGCTATTGAATTTGTTTGGAATATAACTTTGAAATCTTTTGAAATTAGAATAATTCGAATTCATATTTGAACATGGATTGAAATTGAGATGAAATACAATGGTTTATTGAAACTTAAAAATTGAAGATTTGAAATTTGGTTTGTTGATTTGGAAATTGAAATGGTCCAAATGTGTTGAAATGAAATGAATATTTTAATTTGATATTTATTCCAAATTCATATTTTTATATAATTGTTTTTAACATATGTTATTTTAAAATTCTAATTATTAAGATTTTCAAACTTATTAAACTATTTAACTAATATTTACTATATAAATTATTTTGATCTATTTTAAACCAATTTAATTTATTTTAAACTAATTAAACCATTTTAATTTATTTTAAATATAATTAATCCAATTTAAAGCTATTTAATCTACTTTAATCATATTTAATCTATTTCAAATCTATTTAACTATCTTAAATCAATTTAATAGTACCTTTAAATCTATAACTAAAATATTTAGAGTATTATAACTAATTATAATTATTTTAACTATTTATAATTATTTTAACTATTTTCTAAAAATTCCAGACTACGTAAAGTAGAAGTGTTTATATTCAGTTTATTGAATTAATAGAGAATACAGTTAAATGATGTAACGACCCATTATTTTGGGCTATTCAAATCGACAATAATCCACACATATCAGACTTGAATACTTCAAAACAGTGGATTGTTAAGAAATTTTGGAGCAAATAAAATCATTCACAGAATCGTAGACACAGAAATGTTAGAATACTCACAGCGGAAATAAAATAACATAGTAGTTCATGAAGCTACTATATACATACTCTCAAAACATATACAAATTCTCATAGTAAAATAGATACAATAGAAGTCAGGATAAATAAACAACAATACCGAGACAGATACCGAATGGGAACTAACTGGAAGAAGTCGACGAATAGATAGACATATAAGCTCAAGCAAAACTCTAGCTCCAGAAGGTGAATCCAAAGCTATGATTCTCAAGCTGACCCGAGCGTAAAGTAAAACACAAACACTCGAGACAGGACATACATACTTATACAATGTAAACCAACTCAAGTGAATTGTAAAAGCAATGCACAATAACTTAAAGGATGCTTGGGATCACCCATCCTTTAAGGATCAGTCAAACCATCAATTAACTAGTAATAAACACTATCCTAGAAATATCCATATTAAAGTAAGCAATGAAAATAACAGTGTTATTGTGACTAGGGTAACGCAGAGCTGCAGTAGTCGCTCACCTCAAGTCGCACTATCAAATTGAAGGTGTGCATCAAAACAATCACTAGGACATCAAACGATAAACAGAGAAGTTAAATTGTGGTTATAAATTCCAAAATGATTTATAAATTCCGAATTAAAATCATTCATTTAAACTGTTAAAAAGTGAAGTCATTATTCCTTCAAATCAAATATTCAATTCCCAAAAATTTAGCCTTTTCTGAGCTCATTTATTCAATTAAACACTTTCAGTATTGAAATTTCAGCTTTTCGCTGCACTTAGAAAACGCTACGGTAAGTTATAATTGAAAACAATTCAATTTAGTAAAGACAACATTTAAAACTGCTGTAATAGTTCACTTTTATTTTATTTTTAGAAACGATAGCATTTCTGAAGTGCTACTAAATAAATTTCCAGATTATTAATAAAATTTCAGTAACAATTAAACTTCAATTTTTAACCATTTTAACTTTTAAAAATCATAATTTTCCACTTCAAAAATGTTCATTTGAATACCCCTTTAACTTATGATTTTATAAAGTAAAATTTTATACATTAATTCAAAAATCTCAATGTTTCACTTATTATGGTCAATATACACTTTTCCCAACTTACATTTACTTTACACATTAATTTAATTTACCTTTTCATAAATTAAATTAAGTTTCCATTTTATTTTCTTAACTCAACATTTATTTTTTAACCAAACTTCATATTTCCAAGTCAAGTTATATTTCAAATACCACTTTTAACCATCCATTTATTTAACATTTTAAACTAATTACATAAATTCAAAATACACTGGAAGTTGCTTAACTTTATTTTACAAGTAACTTGATATTTTCTTTTACTTATATCTATCCAGTTTATACATCAATTATATTAATTACCGAGTTAATTTTATAATTCCATTTTTACTTAAATTCCCATTATTAAGTTAAATCAACCTTTCACACTATAACTCAAACCATCTATTAACTTATACCATTTAACTTTTTAGAAAATCACTGCTTAACCATTTTAAATCCAATATAAGTCAATTTTTTTATTTCTTTCATTTACAATACATGAAATGTATAAGAAATCATATTTGAAATCAACCAAGGGTCTGGATAATATTTTACACCTAAATCAAGTGATACGAAAATTATCATTTAAATCCGTAATCAGTAAAATTTTCGGATTTTGATTATTTCAAACCCAAAATCCCAAGACAAATACAAATAAATAAAAATCACTCAGGCCTATCTTTTCAGCCCATAATGATTTTTCCGTATTCTAAAGTGCGTTCGGGTATGTATCATTTCAACACATACTGATTTCTATACTAATAGGGAACTTGCAGTGATGATCAAAATAAACTAAATAGTAACAACATATAGAAGTATCAGATCATATGACAGATAAATAAACATGATTAACACTATATAATTTATAACACAGGCAGGTATAATATGATAATAAAATTTACAGATTCACATGTTGTCAATTTACTAATTATAAGTACAGATGTCATGTGTGATTACTCACCTTTTATGCTGGAGTTAGCAAAACAAACAACAAGAATGAATTCTAGAAGGCACGATGACATGACAGTAGATTTAAGTGGAAGACAACCAAGCTAATGATCTTATCATAACCCATAAACAAAACCAAATATAAATATAAATTCAATACACATTGAATTTGAAACAACTTTGAAATTAAAGCAAATTGAACACAATAGTTTTTGCCATGCTTTCAACATCTACTTGCTCGGCCTAGGGGTGAATATGGTCGGGTTTGGTGTGGTTTTGTATCAGGTTTGAGTCTATGGAGGCATGGCTAGATGTGCTAGAAGTGGCAAAGGAGTCACAACACATGAATGTGAGGAGACAAAGCAACACGGTGGAGTTTTGGTCAACTTTTGGGCTCGGCTACATGGTCCTAGGGCTCGGCCATGAGATGTTTTAGATCTGGACAGAGGTAAGGCTGAGGGTAAATGGTCATATCATGGTGGTGATGGAGCATGGGGAGGTGGCCAAGGCAATCCAAGGTGATGGTGATGAAGACTAGGCTCGGTTAGGCATGTTTTAAGGAGTTTGCAACATTTTTGTGGAGTTTTTGGTCATGGGGAAGGTATGGCCAGATCTCGTCAGAGGAAGAGGATGTGATAGGTGGTTGATGATGATGATGAGGAGGTGGTGGAGGTGATGGCCAAGGCACTAGAGTGGAGAGCATGCAAATATGTGAATAAATCATGGCCAAAACGAGGCAAAAGGAAGAAGAAAAAGGAAAATAAGAAAATGGGAGAGAAAGCCATTACCTACAGGAAGTTCTTCACGTGAAAAAGATGCAGACGAACGAAAACGAAATACAACAGGCGGCTAGGGTTTTAAATTTTATTTTTGTAATGCACGACAGCAAATTTTGAACAGTTATGGAAGGGAATCAAAGGGGTGTGTATTATAAAGGCAGGGAATAAATTGAAACATATGCCCAAAATTAATAACAAAGTAACGTACTTAAATTTATTTATTTCCCATGTATTAAATGAAATATGTACCAAAGAAGCAATTCAATAAATAACATACCGTATATATAAACATCGGAGAAATAAATAAGAAAACGGATATAAACGTATCAAATAAAATGTATAAATTAATTGCTATTTACAACTTTGTTTATTACTTATTTTACAACTTTGTTTATTACTTAATTTACAAAATTGATTTGTTACATATCCCTTTGATTTGTTTATTACTTAACTATGAAAACGGATGTAGAAATATAAAAAAGAAACGTATAAATAAATTACGTTTTACAATATTGTTTATTACTTAATTTACAAAGTATATAACCAAATTAAATGAAACAAAACGGAACAAATGTTGTAAATATATACATAACATGTAACGTTTCATATATATACACAATTATAACATGATATATCAACCAAAACTATTACTTATATAAATTAAAATAAACATTTAAAGGTATGCCTTTTAAAACAATAACGTGTGTGTGTATATATATATATATATTTGAAATTTCTTTCCAAGAAATAAATATGGATCTAAATACTTATCCATTTAATTACTAAATGAATGTATAAATAAGAAAAATATGGTAAAGAAATATATTATGAAGAATAAATAAATAGTTTTAGGAAAAGTAGGAAATAAATAAAGAAAATACTTTATTTAATGGAAACTAGAATTAAAGATTGAAAACAATATACAATCAACATTTGAAAATTATAACTATACTTAAAAAATGTTTTTAAAAATAAAATATATGCATAACATATCATGTTACACAAATTAGAACATGATTTTCCAAACAAAGATATTATTTATATAAATTTAAAATAAACAAATTTGTAAATAAAACAACTTACACACAGTATTGTAAAAAGCACAACTTTCACAATATTAATCCAATTTCAACGAAACGAATATTCTTGAAAATAAATCTATTTTCATAATAAAGGATAAAATTCAAAATTCAAAATATTTAAATTTAAAATTTAAAAGTCAAAGTTTGACCATTTTGACCAAAATCCATTTTTTTGGAAATATTCCATTCATCCAAGTTTTGAACTATAATTCACGCAAAAATAAAAATTTATATTTAAAATAACAAAATTTATTTTTTTAGTTTTTAAATCAGGGAATTCAATTAAAATAATTAAAACATACAATTAAAATAATCACAAAATACAGGGTTGTTACACTCTCCCCCACTCAAATCTTTTCGTCCTCGAAAAGGAATGAGGTACGGAAAACACAGAAAAAATAGAACGAAATAGGACTAAGACAATATGACAAGAAAATTAAAATCATACTTGATAACTGTTGTTATAGGTAAGTTTAGCAAGGTGGAGAATAGGAATGGCTAGATGGGAAAATAGGTTGAAAGACAAGGATGAACCATTATTTTAAAGCTATATAAATTTCAATTATTTGGAAGGGTAAAATAAATGATCAAAATATCCTTTATATAATACTTTATCAAAATACTTTTGTAACTCATTGTCTTAATAAGTTATTCCTCGTTCCCGTAGACTCTGGCAGTGCGTTGATCAGGCGCAAAGCTAGAATTCTCCAGATACTTAGTAGACTTGTTTCAACTCCCAATGAAAATACTGGAAAAACTTTTAAAAACAGATATGGAAAGTACAATCCAAACAAAACAACCAAACCAAAACCTTTGTCTAACCATGGTTCGTAGATACACAATGGTTACGCCTGGATCCCCCAGGAAACAATCCATATCCGTAAGCTTTCTCAGCCCTGTGAGTTACGCCATGATGACTAGTAGACCGTAGGATACACAACAATTACGCCTGGATCCCCCAGGAAACAATCCATACCTCTAGGCCTTCTCAGCCAGGCGGATTTTTCTACTAATGCGACCTACATAGTTCACATGATATACAATGATTACGCCTGGATCCCCCAGGAAACAATCCGTACCCCTAGGCCATTTCAGCCAGGTGAATTGCGCTATGCAGTCGCGCTCAAAAGAAAATCCATAGAGATCGCCATAGTGGGACACTCAAGTATCACATCCGGAAAACCAAAAATCAGAGAGAATAATATTGATAGAATGAATCCACAGTGTGGCCACAAAGCGGATATCAAGCAGAAGGCACTTTCCATATCTTTACTTCGAAAATATATATCATATAGTACCTTTTCAAATCACTTTCAAATATCATACTTATATAAGGTCCATTGTATATAGGATTCCATTTTCAAATCGAATACTTTCCAAATCAATTGTATATCAAATCATACTTATATAGGCTTCGATTACACAAAATTTCTCTTTCCAAATTGAGTACCTTTCAAATCAATAGTTTTCAAATCAACTTCATACTTATAAAAATCCATTTTATATAAGTTCGACAACTCCCAACTCAAGTGCTTAATAATACAAGGTTCTCAATTTCAAATCATTTCAATATCAATTCGGTTTCAAAATCATATATGATTTCACCAAATCATTTCTTCCAAATTAAATATCTTCAATTTCAAAGTTTCCAAATATAATAGGTTTAGAAAATAACCCAAGTTTCCATATCAACATAATTTAAGTCGAACAAATTCATTTCCAAAATCACCATATAAGTACTGGATTTAGCTGGGTCATTTGGAAAGAAAGGAATGCCCTCGTCTTCAACAAACCCACCAACTCGTGTTTAAACATATGCAATAAAATTTATAATATATTTGCGTATTGGACAGGCTCTTACTTCTCGACACCATTCAGTCTTCGGCTTCCACCAGCTCGGTCTCCATCGCCTGAATCTGTAGGCAGTACAACGCCAGTCGCACCGACTGATCGTCCTTGCGGCAGCTAGTGGTTCGCTTGTTTTTTAGTCACCGACTCTCTAAGATTTCTCTCCACAGCAGTACTTTTTGGTTTTGTTGGTCAAATTAAGTCTAACTTTGTATATTTTTGAAAACTCCTGGCCTGCAATTTCATGCTGGCATGCTACTTTGTTCCTTTAACAATGATTATGCTGCTTGTGTTTTTGCCATCGATCAGGCCTATTGATCGATCTTAATAATTATATATATATATATATATATTATTAATCGGCTGTGTAATTTCGTGCTACACATCCGTTCTCCTTAAAAGTACTGGATTTTACATTCTAATCTGTTTTCAAAACCAAATATTTCTCAAAATCAATCATACCCAAAATGGTTTCCAAATTTATAACCATCCCTTTAAAACCTTTAAACTATTTATTTCTATTCAAAAGATCCAGTTTTCCTTTTGCAAATTTTATTTAATAGAAGTTTCAAATTTATTTAAGTCATACTCTTCATACTTTAAAATACAAAACAAAACTTATATATACTTTATCAAATATTTTATACTCTTCGAAATTTCTTAGCTTTGAAAATTAAACCTCGATTTGGAAGTGTTCAAATCTTCAAAATAGTCAGTGAAATCAAATTTCAAATCCAAGAGTTGGGAATCGACAACAAATTAGTAAATCTATTTTATAAATAGAGTTATACTAAATCAAATCTGAAACTCGAGGACTGAACACCGGGCTCACTTCAAATCATTTCAAATATATATACACATATATCTTTCAAAAATCAAATCATCCTTTGGAATTTTTAAATCGAAATGGTTACCGTAACAACCTGATATTTTCATCCATTCGCATCCACACATGCCGGCCTTGAATTGCTCAAAATACCGCGTTGTAAATAAATTTGGAGCAAATGAAATACAATCACATAATCCCAGACACGGAACAATCAGAATAACTCGCAGCGGAATATAAAAATAATGTACTAGTTCATGAAGCTACTATAACAGAGTCTCAAACCAAACATATAATACAGTCTAAAAACAACATAATAGAAATCCCAAATATATAGTAGTTTACTAATACATGAGATAAAATAGAACAGCTGAAATAGAAATAGATATAAATGTAGTTAAGCAGAAACTCTAGTAATGACCAGCTCCAGAAAGAAAATCCAAAGCTGTGAGTGCTCAGGCTTACTCGAGCATAAAGTAAAACACAAAACACTCGAGTCAGGACATATATACTTATATAATGTAAACCAACTTAAGTGAACTGTAGTAAAAATACACAATAACTTAAAGGATTCTTGGGATCGCCCATCCTTTAAGAATCAGTTAAACTATAAATTATATACATCCCATGTTTAAAATTACAAAATGGACTTTTATACTTCGAAATCAAATATCATTTTAAAAATTCAATATCATTCAAAACTCCATTTCAAAATATCAAATATTGTATCTTCCAAACCACATTCATTTATTTAAAATACCATTTCAACACACATTTCAAAATAGTTTATATTTTAAAACAAATTACTTCATTTTTAAATCATAAAAAAATGAAGTTATTATATTTAATCATTATATTATTAAAATTTCAAAAGTTTAAGCTTTTTAAAGTTCATTCATTCACTTAATTTTATCAAAACAGTGAAAATCCACCTTTCGTAGCATTTAGAAAATGCTACGGAAAGTCACACTTAAAACAGTTCAATTTAAGAAAAGACAACATTTACGAATACTGTAATAAGTTTACATTAGTTTTAAAGAAACTTAAATTCAACAATTATAGCATTCACAAAATACTTTAATTGCCTTTAATTAAATTAAGCCATTTGGTTCATTATTATCAACTACAGCATTTACAAATGCTGTATTATCATTTACATTAGAATTAATAGCATTTCAAAAATGCTGTTATTTAAAATTCAAATGTTCAATATAATTTCACCAACAATTATATTTTTATTTAAATCATTTTTAACTTATAAAATCATAATATTGCACTTTTATAATCATCCTTTAATTTTCCTTAAATTCATGATTTTATAAAGTTAAATTTCCATTCAAAAATCAAGATTTAATAATAATTCACTTATTAAATTCCAATACTAAATTTTAAATCCATTAACTCAATTTTCAACTTAACATTTAAGTTTAAATTCTCAAATATAACTTAATTTCATTTTATTTACTTAACTTAAAATTCACCTTTAAGCCAAATTCACAAATTTCCAATTTTAGTTATATTTCAAAATTCCAACTTAAATATTCATTCATTTAAGATTTCAGCTTTATTCAAAAAATCATTAATATATTATAAAATCATTTTTAAATTCATTTTAATCCAAATTATCATAAATTTATCATAATTTCATATTTAGTTTAAATTCCAATTATCAGCAAATTAAAATTTCCAAAATAACTTACATTCATATTTTCTACCTTTTCATTAATTTATCTCACTTATAAATTTTCAGAAAATCAATAATACTTTACAAAAATCATTTTTAATTAATTTTAAATCAAAATATTATAATATTTACATTTCTAAATATTTTGAAAATTTTATAAAAACATATTTTAACTACGAGTCCGTATATAATTTTGTATGCTAGGTAAAGTGATACGGGTAATATATTATTTCAACCCGTAATTTACAAAAAAAACCTGGGTTTTATCATTTCAAACTTGCTGTCCTAGTAAATGGAATAAATTGAAAATCGCTTAGGCCTATCATTTCAACCCATAACGATTTACTGTTATATATGTATACATAGCAGATGTGATATGGTTATGCATTTTACAGATTGACAAGTGGTCAATTTACTGTTATATATGTATACATTGTCAGGTGAGAATAACTCACTGGTTTGAGCTGGAGATACAACAATGAATACACAAATGAGATCCACACAAGCATGATAGCACGACACGTAGATGAGTGAGAGAGCCAAAGTATAAATTCCCTTGAATACAAGTCAAACAAAACAATATAACGAATATAAGCTTTCAATTCAAAAATACGATAAATTTTGCTAGAAATAACTGCACAAATCAAAGCAGAATTGCTTTGCAATTGCTTCCAACTCTCATTGGGCTCGGTGATAGTGTAGTACAAGGCTAAAGCAAGGTTTTTGGGTTAGGTTTGGTTGGATATGGTCGGCCTAACATAGTTTGAAGGTGGTGAAAAAGTGGTGATGGGAAAACAACACAACAATCAAGCTACACATGGTTTCCAAGGCACTACAAGGCTCGGTCAAGGCCACTATGGGGACGGCCTTCTCTGGTGGGGTCCAAGTGATGACGTAGCAGAGGGTCCAGGTAGAGTTGGAGGTGGTGGAGGTGGATATGGTGGCGGCTATGGGGTGTGGAAGGTGGTGGATGTGGATGTAGTGCTCGGATATGACAAGTGGATGGAGTTTTGGTGCATTTAGGTGATGGATCATCAACAAGGAGGCACGGCTTGGGGTTTGACCAGAGAGGAGGTGGTGATAGTGATGTTCTCAGGTGATGGTGGAGGTGGTAGGGCATGGAGAGGAGCATGGCCGAACCTATGATGAAGAAGAACAAGTGCAAAACTCAAATCAAAGAAGAATAAAAGTAAAACAAAACAAAAGAAAAAGAGTTTACCCAAAAAATTTCGAAGTAATGGTCGACTATTTTTTTTTCAGAAATGAGAAATAAAAATGTACGTGAATGAGAAAGGAAGGTGATCGGCTGAAAGAAATGAGGAGTAACGGCTAATTGATGAAAAGAAATATTGAAAATGTGAAAAGGTGGAAGATAAAAGGCCATAGGAAAATCAAAAGGCACAAACCCTTTCAAATTTCTTTTATTTTCTTTATAAGTTTAAATAATTGAAAATAATTATAATTTCATTTAAAAATTCGAAAATGTAACAAAAATATAAAATATAAATAAATAATTATTAATAATATATGGTTAAAATAAGAAAATAGCACAAAAATGACAACCAGTCTAGAAAATTTGAAAATAAACAGAATAAATTTTTTAAAATTTATATGGACTTGGAAAATATTTATAAATAAATATAATAAAATAAAATAAAAATTCATTTCACAAAATAAATAAATATAATTTAATTAAATATAATTTAAATGAAGAAAATAGCAGAAAAATAGAAACTAGCCCTTAAAAGTAAGAATAAATACACTAAGCTTTGGAAAAATTATAACATCACTTTAAAAAATGTTTTAAAATAAAATATATAACTGACATGACATCTAACACATATTAGAACATGACTTGACAAATAAAAATATTATTTTTATAAATTAAAATAGATAATTTTATTAAATAAATCAATTTACACCCAATATGTAAAAAGCACAACTTTCACAATATAAATCAGATTTCAACGAAACGAAAAGCAGTATTCTTGAAATTAAATTTATTTTCATAATAAAATATAAAATTCAAGAATTCAAATATTTAAATTTTAAGTTTAAAAGTCAAAGTTTGACCAGGTTGACCAAAAATCCACTTTTTTGAAAATATCCTATTTATTCAGATTTGAAATAACAATTCACACACAATAAAAATTTATTTTTAAAATAAAAAAATTTATCCATTTTAATAAATAAAATAAAATTTTCAAATAAAATAATAAAAATAAACAATTAAAATAAATCACAAAAATTCAGGGTGTTACACTCTCATCCACTCAAATTTTTCCGTCCTCGAAAAGAACGAACAAGAAAAATAAGGAAAAGCAAGATAGAAAAAGCAAATAGTACCTGAAAAAAAATTCCAGATTCGAAGCACGAATACTCTCCTCCGTCTCCCAGGTACATTCTCAATCGTCAGTACTCCACAGTACTTTGACCAGATTAACAGATTTCCTTCTTAGCTACTTCGTACCTCAGTCGACAATATGAAGTGGCTCTCTCTCGACAATCAGATAAGGCTAAATATCCAATTATCAAAAGCAGAAGGCTGAACCGAAAAGAGATGGGTCAAGAAGATACTAGAGGAGATGTGAGTCATGGAATACATCATGCACTCCAGAAAGTTTCTCGGGCAAATCTAAATGATAAGCCAAAGAACCAACTCTTCCCTTAATACGGGAAGTACCCTCAAATAAGAAGAAGGTAGAAATAGCTAGAAGGGAGAATAGGTTGAATAAAAAGGATGAACCATATTTAAAACTATATAGGTTTCAATTTTAAAAATTTGTATTTAACATTCTAAACAATTTATAATCTGATAAATAGTCATTTGATTCAAATTTGTTAGTTCGAAGTAAACAATATTTAAAACGTTTTAAATTATTTAGACAAGTAAAATAATGATCAAAATTTCCTTTATATAATATACTTTATCAAAATACTTTTATAACTCGACACTTAACAAGTTTAATTTCGTTCCTGTAGACTCTGGTTATGCATTGATCAGGCGCAAAGCTAGAATTCTCCAGGTACTTAGTAGACTTATTTCAACACCTAGTGAAAATACTTGAAAAACCTTTTAAAAACAACAGATATGGAAAGTACAATCCAAATAAATTAACCAAACCAACCATTTGTCTAACCATGGATCGCAGACACACAATGGTTACGCCTGGATCCCCCAGGAAACAATCCGTATCTGTAAGCTTTCTCAGCCCTGCGAGTTACGCCATGATGACTAGTAGAGTGCATGATACACAATGGTTATGCCTGGATCCCCCAGGAAACAATCCATACCCCTAGGCCGTCTCAGCCAGGCATTTTCGCTACTAATGCGACCTATATAGATTGCGGGATACACAATGGTTACGCCTGGATCCCCTAGAAAACAATTCGTACCCCTAGGTCAACTCAGCACCAGGCAGTTGCGCTACGCAGTCGCGCTTGTAAGGCCATGGAGATCGCCATGGAATTCGATGGACACTCGAGTATCATATCCGAAAAATCCAAATCAGAGAGAATAATATTGATAGAATGAATCCACAGTATGGCCACAAAGCGAATATCGAGCAGAAGGCACTTTCCTATCTTTACTTCGAAAATATGTATCATATAGTACCTTTCAAAATCACTTTCAAATATCACACATACATAAAGTCCATTATATATAAGATTCCATTTCAAATCGAATATTTTCCAAATCCATAGTATATCAAATCACACTAATATAGACTTCGATTATATAAGATTTCAATTTACAAATTTAGTATGAGTACCTTTTCGAATCAACAGTTTCCAAATCAATTTCATACTTCTACAAATCAATTTTATATAAGTTTGATAACTCCCAAATCAGTATTTAAATAAACAAGGTTCTCAATTCCAAACATTTTCAATATCAATTCAGTTTCAAAATCATATACGATTTCACCAAATCATTTCTTCCAAATTACATATATTCAGTTTCAAAGTTTCTTAAAATGATAGATTTAGAAAATAATCCAAATTTCCAAATCAACAAAACTTATGTCAAACAAATTCATTTCCATTTCAAACATATATTCACCTTCAAAAATCATAATACTTTCAAAGTTATAAATCTATCGAAACCAAAATACTTGAAATCATTACACTTTGAAAATCATAACTTTTGAAATCATATATTTGAAATCATAAAACATTCCTTTAATTCTTTACATTTCACCAATTTATTCAATTTAAACCCAAATCTAAAATTTTCAACTTTAATTCAATTCAAACCATCATTTCAATTCAATTTAGTTTTTCAACAAAACCATTTCAAATATTATCAAATTTCAAATAAAGATTTGATCCATATTTCACAACTAAACTTTATAATTTCACATATTTCAAATTTTACTTCATTATTACTTAGTTTTTGGAAATATTTATTTCATAAATCCCTCATTTTTAAATAAACTCAAATTACAAGTAAGCCTAATATCCTTTCATACAAATACAAACTTTAAATATTCATTTATCCAAATCAATTATCATTTCAAATTCACATTCTTTATCAAATAAGGATATATCTTTCAAAACCATTTCACAATCATTAAAATATCTAAAATGGTTATAAAGTTTAAAACCATCTCTTTTTTTAAAACCTTCAAACTATTTATTTCTGTATGAAAAATCCAATTTACCATTGGAAAGGTTTTTATTCTATATATATGTACTCTTTATTCAGAACATTTCAAATCTATATTTCTTACCAGTATAATTCAACAAAGTCTTATTTATTTCACTCAACAAATAGTTTCAAACTTATATAAATCGTCTTACTTATACATTAATCATACCAAAACTAAGCTTATATTCTTTGTCAAATACTTTATACCTTTCAAAAAAATTTAGCTTTGAAAAGTCAACCTTGATTTGTAAGTGCTCGAACCTTAAAATAGTTGAAGAAATCATAATTTCAATCCAAGAGTTGGAAATCACCAACAAATCAGTAAACCAATTTCAAAAGATAAGGTTACACCAAAATAAATCTGAATCTCGAGGACTGAACACCGGCTTATTTTAAATCATTTCAAATATATACATATACATATACATATATATATATATATATATATATATATATATATATACATATACATATATCTTTCGAATATCAAACCATACTTCAAAATCTGAAATCAAAATTTGTTGCACAAAATCACTCGCATAGTAAAGCTACTAGAGTGGCCTCTTCCCGCTTAGAAACTCGAAAATCAATGTCGATGATGTATGTAATCATCACCAAAATTATTTTCCAGCGACATAAGTGGGTTGTGGACTTTATTTTCTTGAAACCTATTTGAAATTACTTCGAAATCATTAGAATTCATTCGAATACATTTGAAACATTTTATTCGGAGAAATATCTTTAAATCATATTATTATATATTTTCCAAATCTTAAAACCGATTTCAAAACAACAGAGTTCGATTCCTCGAAATTCAAAATTCAAAACCCTTCAGTTATAAATCATTTTATACAAGTCAAATTCTTATAAATTTTCAAAATTTCAAATCCTTTCAAAACTTCAAATTTCCATTTTTTTTAAAAGGTATAAAATCCTTATCAAAACATTTTACTTTTATATACAAAATAAGGTCATCCTTATAATAATTTCGATGTATGCACAAATTCCAAAATACAACCAAACACAAATTTCTAAGCGATGATTCAAGGATGGATTTCAAAACGAACATAAATTCAAATTTAGAGGAACTTTAATCAAATAGAATCCAGATTCGAAGATAAGCTCGAACTAAGATAAGATAATTCAATAATAGAAGGTAGATAAGCCTATCTAAATTGCGGGCGACCTTAACTGGTCAACCGTGACTTTAGGAATATAACCAATACGGAAATCTAAGGCAAATCGACATCTGATTGCCAGAGATAGAATCCGGTAGAGCAAGGGATAGATAACATTGTAAACCGAGGATATAGAAATCTTCGATGAATCAATGCCAATTGTAAAGAAGTTTCACCCCTTCACAAATCATTAAAAGATTGGCAGAATCACTGATCTTTAGAGATTTCATTCCAAAGTGGAGTTACGGAATGCTCAAAAATCAAAAGGATAAAATTAAGGAAGACAAGACAGGATTTCAGAACAACTGGGAGCATTCCAAAGTTCAGGGAATCCTAGTCGTTAAGAATCATAACCAAGAGATTTTTAACAAGGTGGATACCGAAGGAATGATGTTTAGAAATTTTGATTAAGAAAATTTTTATACCAAAATAATCTTTGAAAATCTTTAAAAATCATTTGGAAATCATTTTATACTTTGAAAATACGTTCTCTCACAAAGAAAGGATTCTGAGATTGATTTCACTCATTCTAGGGTATTTCTACCCTATCTCCAATGAGTTTTTGCTCCACAGGCTAAGGTTTGCCAAAAACCAAAGCTCTGATACCAATTGTAATAACCCGATATTTTCAGCCATTCACATCCACACATGCCGGACTTGAATTGCTCAAAATACCGCGTTGTAAATAAATTTGGAGCAAATGAAATACAATCACATAATCACAGACACAGAAAAATCAAAATAACTCGCAGCGGAATATAAAAATAACATAGTATTTCATGAAGCTACTATAACAGAGTCTCAAACCAAATATATAATACAGTCTAAAAACAACATAATAGAAATCCTAAATATATAGAAGTTCACTAATACATGAGATAAACTAGAATAGCTGAAACAGAAATAGATATAAATGTAGATAAGCAGAAACTCCAGCAAAGACCAGCTCTAAAAAGAGAATCCAAAGCTGTGAATACTCAGGCTGACCCGAGCGTAAAGTAAAACACAAAACACTCGAGTCAGGACATATATACTTATATAATGTAAACCAACTTAAATGAACTGTAGTGGAAATACACAATAACTTAAAGGATTCTTGGGATCGCCCATCCTTTAAGAATCAGTTAAACTATAAATTATATACATCCCATGGTTAAAATTACAAAATGGTCTTTTATACTTCGAAATCAAATATAATTTCATAAATTCAATATCATTCAAAACTCCATTTCAAAATATCAAATATCGTATGTTCCAAACCACATTCATTTATTTAAAATACAATTTCAACACACATTTCAAAATAGTTTATATTTCAAAACAAATTACTTCATTTTTAAATCATAAAAAATGAAGTTATTACATTTAATCATTATATTATTAATTTTCAAAAATTTAAACTTTTCAAAGTTCATTCGTTCACTTAATTTTATCAAAACAGTGAAAATCCACCTTTCATAGCATTTAGAAAATGCTACGGAAAGTCACACTTAAAACAGTTCAATTTAAGAAAAGATAGCATTTACAAATGCTGTAATAACTTTACATTAGTTTTAAAGAAACTTAGTTAAATTCAACAATTATAGCATTTACAAAATGCTGTAATTGCCTTTAATTAAATTAAGCTGTTTGGTTCATTATTATCAACTACAGCATTTACAAATACTGTATTATCATTTACATTAGAATTAATAGCATTTCAAAAATGCTATTATTTAAAATTCAAATGTTCAATATAATTTCACCAACAATTATATTATTTGAATCATTTTTAACTTATAAAATCATAATATTTCACTTTTATAATCATCCTTTAATTGTCCTTAAATTCATGATTTTATAAAGTTAAATTTCCATTCAAAAATCAAGATTTAATAATAATTCACTTATTAAATTCCAATACTAAATTTTAAATCCATTAAATCAATTTTCAACTTAACACTTAAATTTAAATTCTCAAATATAATTTAATTTCATTTTATTTACTTAACTTAAAATTCACCTTTAAGCCAAATTCACAAATTTCCAATTTTAGTTATATTTCAAAATTCCAACTTAAATATTCATTCATTTAAGATTTCAACTTTATTCAAAAAATCATTAATATATTATAAAATCATTTTTAAATACATTTTAATCCAAATTATCATAAATTTATCATAATTTCATATTTAGTTTAAATTCCAATTATCACCAAATTAAAATTTCCAAAATAACTTACATTCAGATTTTCTAGCTTTTTCATTAATTTATCTCACTTATAAATTTTCAAAAAATCAATACTACTTTACAAAAATAATTTTAAATTAAGTTTAATCAAAATATTACAATATTTACATTTCTAAATATTTTGAAAATTTTAGAAAAACATATTTTAACTACGGGTCTATATATAATTTTCTACGCTAGGTAAAGTGATACAAGTAATATATCATTTCAATCCGTAATTTATAAAGAAAACCCGGGTTTTATCATTTCAAACCCGCAGTCCCAAGTAAATGAAATAAATTGAAAATCGCTCAGTCTTATCATTTCAGCCTATAACGATTTTCTCCTATTCTAAAATCCATTCAAGTATGTATCATTTCAACCCATAGTGATCCTAATCTTAAGGGAACTTGCAGTGTGATAAACTGATATAAATAACAGAACAGCAAAATATAACAGTAACATATGATATAACAGGTATTTAATCATGGGTGAACATCATATAATCATAACATAGCAGATGTGACATGGTTATGCATTTTACAGATTCACAAGTGGTCAATTTACTGGTTATATATGTATACATTGTCAGGTGAGAATAACTCACAGGTTTGAGCTGGAGACACAACAACGAATACACAAATGAGATCCACACAAGCATGATAGCACAATACAGAGATGAGTGAGAGAGCCAAAGTATAAATTCCCTTGAATACAAGTCAAACAAAACAATATAATGAATATAAGCTTTCAATTCAAAAATACGATAAATTTAGCTAGAAATAACTGTATAAATTAAAGCAGAATTGCTTTGCACTTGCTTCCAACTATCATTGAGCTCGGCCATAGGTGTAGTACAAGGCTAAAGCAAGGTCTTGGGTTAGGTTTGGGTTGGATATGGTCAGCCTAACATAGTTTGAAGGTGGTGCAAAAGTGGTGATGGGAAAACAACACAACAATTAAGCTACACGTGGTTTTCAAGGCACTACAAGACTCGGTCAAGGCCACTATGGGCACGGCCTTCTTTGGTGGGGTCCAAGTGATGATGTGGCAGAGAGTCTAGGTGGATCTGGAGGTGATGGAGGTGGAGATGGTGGCGGCTATGGGGTGTGGAAGGTGGTGGATGTGGATGTAGTGCTCGGCTATGACAAGTGGATGGAGTTTTGGTGCATTTAGGTGATGGATCATCAACAAGGAGGCACGGCTTGGGGTTTGACCAGAGAGGAGGCGGTGATGGTGATGTTCTCAGGTGATGGTGGAGGCAGCAGGGCGTGGAGAGGAGCATGGCCGAACCTATGATGAAGAAGAACAAGTGCAAAACTCAAATAAAAGAAGAATTAAAGTAAAACAAAAGAAAAGAAAAAGAGTTTACCCAAATTTCTCAAAGTAATGGCCGACTATTTTTTTCCAGAAATGAGAAATAAAAATGTACGTGATTGAGGAAGGAAGGTGGTCGGCTGAAAGAAATGAGGAGTAAAGGCTAATTGATGAAAAGAAATATTGAAAATGTGAAAATGTGGAAGATAAAAGGCCATAGGAAAATCAAAAGGTACAAACCCTTTCAAATTTCTTCTATTTTCTTTATATAAGTTTAAATAACTGAAAATAGTTATAATTTCGGTTAAAAATTCGAAAATGTAACAAAAATATAAAATATAAATAAATAATTATTAACAATATATGGTTAAAATAAGAAAATAGCGCAAAAATGACAACTAGTCTAGAAAATTTGAAAATAAACAGAATAAATTTTTGAAAATTTATATGGACTTGGAAAATATTTATAAATAAGCATAAAAAAATAAAATAAAAATGCATTCACAAAATAAATAAATAAAATTTAATTAGATAAGATTTAATTAAATAAAATTTAAATGAAGAAAATAGCAGAACAAAAGAAACTAGCCTTTAAAAATAAGAATAAATACACTAAGCTTTGGAAAAATTATAACATCATTTTAAAAAATGTTTTAAAATAAAATATATATCTAACATGACATATAACACATATTAGAACATGACTTGACAAACAAAAATATTATTTTTATAAATTAAAATAGATAATTTTATTAAATAAATCAATTTACACCCAATATTGTAAAAAGCACAACTTTCACAATATAAATCGGATTTCAGCGAAACGAAAAGCAATATTATTGAAATTAAATTTATTTTCATAATAAAAGATAAAATTGAAGAGTTAAAATATTTAAATTTTAAGTTTAAAAGTCAAAGTTTGACCAGATTGACTAAAAATCCACTTTTCTAGAAATATCCTATTTATTCAGATTTGAAATAATAATTCACAGACAATAAAAATTTATTTTTAAAATATTTTTTTATCCATTTTAATAAATAAAATAAAGTTTTCACATAAAATAATCAAAATAAACAATTAAATAAATCACAAAAATTCAGGGTTGTTACAGTTTCACAAAATCACTCGCACAACAAACTATTAGAGTGGCCTCTCCCCCACTTTGAAACTCGAAATTCAATATTGATGATGTGTGCACTCATCATCGAAATTATTTTCCAACGGCATAAGTGGGTTTTGGACTTCTATTTTCTCGAAACTTCTTTTGAAATTTCTTCGAAATCATTTGAAACTCATTAAAATCATTTGAAACATTTCTTATTCGGAAAAATACTTTCAAATCGTATTATTATATATTTTCAAAACCTTAAACGAATTTAAAAATGCCGGAGTGCAATCACTCAAATTTCAATTTCAAAACTATTCTATTAAAATCATTTTATGAACCAAATAATTTTCAAAAATTTCAAATCCTTTCAAAGCTTCAAAATTTCATTTTAAAAGGTATATAATTCTTATTGAAAAATTTTCACTTTTATATACAAAATATGGTCATACTTATCAAAATAATAATTTCGATGTATACACAATTACAAAATACAATCAACAAAATTTTCCAAGGGATGATCCAAGGATAGATTTCAAAACAAACAGAGATTCAAATTTAGAGGAACCCTAATCAAATAGAATTATGGTTCGAAGATAAGCTCGAACGAAGATGAGATAATTTAATTACCAAATAAAAGATGGATAAGCCTTTATAAATCACAAGCGGCCTTAACCCGGTCAACCGTGGCTTCAGGAATATAATCAATGCGGAAATCTAAGGCAAATCGACATTCGAACACCAAAGGAAGAATCCAGGTATAGCAAAGATAGATAGCATCGTAAACCGAGGATACAGAAATCTTCGATGAATCAATGCGATATTGTAAAGGATTTCACTCCTTTACAAATCATTCAATGATTTGCGGAATCACCATCTTTATAGAGGTCATTCAAAGTAGAGTCATGGAATGCCCCAAAATAAAATGGAAAAAAATAGGAATACAAGACTCGATTTCAGAACAAGCTGGAGTGTTCCATAGTTCAAGGAATCCTATCGAATCCTAATCGATAAGAATCCTAACAAAGGTGATTACTAACAAGGTGGATACCGAAGGGATGAAGTTTACAAAATCTTGATTTCAAAATTAGAAAATTTATACCAAAATAATCTTTAAAAATCCTTCAAAATCATTTGAAAATCATTTTATACTTCGAAAATACGTTCTCTCACATAGAAATGATTCTGAGATTGATTTCACTAATTTTAGGGTATTTCTACCCTATCTCTAATGAGTTTTTTCTCCTCAGGCTAAGGCTTGCCTAAAACCAAAGCTCTGATACCAAATGTAACGACCCACTATTTTGGGCCATTCAAATCAACAATAATCCACACATGTCCGACTTGAATACTTCAAAACAGTGGATTGTTAAGAAAGTTGGAGCAAATAAAATCATTCACATAATCACAGACACAGAAATATCAGAATACTCGCAACGGAAATAAAATACTATAGTAGTTCATGAAGCTACTATATACATACTCTCAAAACATATGCAAAATCTCATAGTAAAATAGATATAATAGAAGTCAGGATACATAAACAACAGTACCGAGACATATATCAAATAGGAGCTAAATGGAAGAAGTAGACGAATAGATAGACAGATAAGCTCCAGAAAAATTCTAGCTCTAGAAGGTGAATTCAAAGCTGTGATTCTCAGGCTGACCCGAGCGTAAAGTAAAACAAAAACATTAGAGTTAGGACATACATACTTATATAATGTAAACCAACTCAAGTGAATTGTAATAGCAATGCACAATAACTTAAAGGATGCTTAGGATCACCCATCCTTTAAGGTTCAGTCAAACCATCAATTAAGTAGTAATAAACACTATCCTAGAAATATTCATACTAAAGTAAGAAATGCAAATAACAGTATTATTATTACTAGTGTAGCACAGAGCTGCAGTAATCGCTCACCTCAAGTCACACTATCAAATTGAAGGTGTGCATCAAAACAATCACTAGGAAATCAAATGACAAACAAAGAAGTATACCCATGATTATAAATTCCAAAATGATTTATAATTCCGAATAAAAATCATTCATTTAAACCATCAAAAAGTGAAGTCATTATTCCTTCAAATCAAATATTCAATTTTCAAAAATTTAGCCTTTTCTGAGTTCATTTATTTAGTTAAACACTTCAAATATTGAAATTTCAGCTTTTCGCCGCACTTAGAAAATGCTACGGTAAGTTATAATTGAAAACAATACAATTTAGTAAAGACAACATTTAAAACTGCTGTAATAGTTTAGTTTATTTTATTTTGAGAAACGATAGCATTTCTGAAGTGCTACAAAATAAATTTCCAGATTATTAATAAAATTTCAGAAACAATTAAACTTTAATTTTTAACCATTTTAACTTGTAAAAATCGTATTTTTCCACTTCAAAAATGTTCATTTGAACACCCCTTTAACTTATGATTTTATACATTAATTCAAAAATCTCAATGTTTCACTTATTAAGGTCAGTATACACTTTTTACAACTTTCATTTACTGTACATTACGAGTTCATAAGTTAAATTAAATTTCCATTTTATTTTCTTAACTTAACTTTTATTTTTTAACCAAACTTCACATTTCCAAGTCAAGTTATATTTCAAATTACACTTTTAACCATCTATTTATTTAACATTTTAAACTAATTACATAAATTCAAAATACACTGTAAGTTGCTTAATTTTATTTTACAAGTAACTTGATATTTTCTTTTACTTATATTTATCCAATTCATACATCAATTATATTAATTACCAAGTTACTTTTATAATTCCATTTTTACTTAAATTCCCATTATTAAGTTAAATCAACCTTTCATACTACAACTCAATCTATTAACTTATACCATTTAATTTTTTAGAAAATCACTGCTTAACCATTTTAAATCTAATATAAGTCAAATTTCTTATTTTTTTCTTTCTTTCATTTACAATACATGAAATTGATAAGAAATCATATTTGAAATCAACCACGGGTCTGAATAATATTTTACACCTAAATCAAGTGATACAGAAATTATCATTTAAATCCGTAATCAGTAAAATATTCGGGTTTTGATTATTTCAAACCCAAAATCCCATGACAAATACAAATAAATAAAAATCACTCAGGCCTATCATTTTAGCCCATAATGGTTTTTCCCTATTCTAAAGTCCATTCGGGTATGTATCATTTCAACCCATAGTGATTTCTATACTAATAGGGAACTTGCAGTGATGATCAAAATAAACTGAATAGTTACAATATATAGCAGTATCAGATGATACGACAGATAAATAAATAGGATTAACATTATATAATTTATAACACAGGCATGTATAACATGATAATAAAATCTACAGATTCACATGGTATCAATTTACTAATTTTATAAGTACAGATGTCATGTGTGAATTACTCACCTTTTATGCTAAAGTTAGCAAAACAAACAACATGAATGAATTCTTGAAGGCATGATGACATGAAAATAGATTCAAGTGGAAGAGAACCAAGCGAATGATCTTGTCACAACCCATAAACAAAACCAAATATAAATATAAATTCAATACACATTGAATTTGAAACAACTTTGAAATTAAAGCAAATTGAACACAATAGTTTTTGCCATGTTTTCAACGTCTACTTGCTCTGTCTGGGGGGTGAATATGGTCGTGTTTGGTGTGGTTTAGGATCAGGTTTGAGTCTATAGAGGCACGGCTACATGTGCTAGAAGTGGCAACACATGAATGTGAGGAGACAAGGCAACATAGTGGAGTTTTGGTCAACTTTTGGGCTCGGCTACATGGTCCTAGGGCTCGGCCATGACATGTTTCCGATCTGGACAGAGGTAAAGCAGAGGGTAAATGGTCATATCATGGTGGTGGTGGAGCATGGGGAGGTGGCCAAGGCAATCCAAGGTGATGGTGATGAAGACTAGGCTCGGTTAGGCATGTTTTAAGGAGTTTGCAACATTTTTGTGGAGTTTTTGATCATGGGGAAGGTATGGCCAGATCTGTCAGAAGAAGAGAATGTGATAGGTGGTTGATGATGATAAGGAGGTGGTGGTGGAGGTGATGGCCAAGGCACTAAAGTGGAGAGCATGCAATATTTGAAGAAATCATGGCCAAAATGAGGCAAAAGGAAGAAGAAAAAGGAAAATAAGAACATGGGTGAGAAAGCCATTACCTACAGGAAGTTTTTCATGTGAAAAAAATGCAGACGAATGGAAACGAAAAACAATATGCGGCTAGGGTTTTAAATTTTCTTTTTGTAATGCACGGCAGCAAATTTTGAACAGCTATGGAAAGGAATCAAAGGGGTGTGTATTATAAAGGCAGGGAATAAATTGAAACGTACGCCCAAAATTAATAACAAAGTAACGTATCTTAAATTTATTTGTTTCCTATATATTAAATAAAATATGTGCCAAAAAAGCAATTCAATAAATAACATACTGTATATATAAACATCAGAGAAATAAATAAGAAAACGGATATAGAAACATATCAAATAAAATGTATAAGTTAATTGCTATTTACAACTTTGTTTATTACTTAATTTACAAAATTGATTTGTTACATATCCCTTTGATTTTTTTATTACTTAACTAAGAAAACGGATGTAGAAACATAAAAAAGAAACGTATAAATAAATTACTTTTTACAACATTGTTTATTACTTAATTTACAAAGTATATAACCAAATTAAATGAAACAAAACGGAAAAAATGTTGTAAATATATGCATAACATGTAATGTTTCACATATATACATAATTATAACATGATATATCAACCAAAAATATTACTTATATTAATTAAAATAAACATTTAAATGTATGCCTTTTAAAACAATAACGTGTGTGTGTATATATATTTATATATTTGAAATTTCTTTCCAAGAAATAAATAGGGATCTAAATACTTATCCATTTAATTACTAAATGAATGTATGAATAAGAAAAATAAGGTAGAGAAAGATATTATGAAGAATAAATAAATATTTTTAGGAAAAGTAGGAAATAAATAAAGAAAATACTTTATTTAATGGAAACTAGAATTAAAGATTGAAAACAATATACAATCAACATTTGAAAATTATAACTATACTTAAAAAATGTTTAAAAAAAATAAAATATATTCATAACATATCATGTTACACAAATTAGAACATGATTTTACAAACAAAGATATTATATAAACAAATTTGTTAAATAAAACAGTTTACACACAATATTGTAAAAAACATAACTTTCACAATATTAATCTGATTTCAACGAAACGAAAAGCAGTATTCTTGAAATTAAATCTATTTTCATAATAAAAGATAAAATTCAAAATTTCAAATATTTAAATTTAAAATTTAAAGTCAAAGTTTGACCATTTTGACCAAAATCCACTTTTTTTGAAATATTCCATTTATCCAGGTTTTGAATTATAATTCACACAAAAATCAAAATTTATATTTAAAATAACAAAATTTATTCTTTTAATAAATAAAATAAAGTTTTTAAATCAGGGAATTCAATTAAAATAATTAAAATATACAATTAAAATAATCACAAAATACAGGATTGTTACAAATGATGTTATAACCTAAGTTGGGATTCAAAAGTTATAATTTATTTGAATATGATGATTTTGAAGAAAGGGTTTAACCAATTTTTGGAATATGATTTTTTGAAAGAAATTATGATTTTGAAAATGATATGATTTGAAAATGAGTATGGTTCAACATGAATATGATTTTGAAAGTATTATGGTTTTGAGAATATGATATTTTGGTATAAATTATGATTTGACTTTTGAAATGTAAAAGAACCATACGGTGTGTAATAAGCATTTGGTTGTTAAAAAGACCGGGATCATATATTGTCATACTCTCTGCCAATGCCGAAAACCACATTAACAACTGTGTACGTGGTGGAGATTCCATAAATGAAGTAGGATGGTTTGGTGAACGATTTCTGTATGAGGTATGACGTGACCCTGACTCTTGTGAGTCAGCTTAGATGTGACTAAAATAGGAGCTACAATTGGGCCAAGTGAGGTCATTCCTCCGATCGAACATGCTTCTTCGATTCCTTATTATGACATTTGTGATGATTTGGTGGCCACCCCTCGATTTTGATTTGGGAGTGTGTTCCAAGGTGGGCAGTAGTAGCTGCTATGCATTGCCACTAGTCCGTTTCTATAATTGGTATATCTACCCTGGCATTGCCTTGAGTGCCGTGTTCACATGTCCTAGCGTGCATTCTACGAGTTTGGCTTGTACCATAGCTATGGAGTGCCCTTCGATAGCCCTTCAGTTTACGGAGGAATTACGGTACTGTATAGACTATGGGAATATATAAAAATGTGTTAATGGGGATATGGGTAACGCCTTAACGCTATTTTAATACTTTACTTTACTGTAGACACTATTATAATATCGTATTTTACTACATAGTAGATAATTTAACGGATCCTTAGGAGATGTGAATCTCGAACATCTCTTTAGTTATTGCACTCATGTTAGACACTGGATAGAAGGTGTCAAAACCCGTAAACATCTCTAACACTGTTCCACTCATATTTATTTATCGTTGATTTAACTTACATAAGATCTCTTAGTTCTGACTCGAGTGTTCTGTCTTTTAAATTCGCTAGGGTCAGCTTGAGCATTTCAGAATTTGAAGGCCTTATTTCTAGAGGACGAAGACGAAGATTGTACTATAATTATTTATTATATTATTCCACTGCATTCACACTGTTCCGTTGCATTGTTGTTTGTCTCTGTTGTATGTAACTCTGATTTTGTGTTGTATAAGTATAACCTAATGTTTTTTTGTACACAGCTTCATAAACTGTTATTTGATTATTATGTTATGTCATTCCGCTGCAAGATTCTGTATTTGTTATTTCTTTCTCCTTTTCTTATTTACCCCATAACAATCTGCCCTTATGTTGGTTTGAGTCGACATGGTTGTCTGCTTAAAACGTACAAGAAGGCGGATGTTACAGTTGGTATCAGAGATTTGGTTAGCGAAAACCTAAGATTTGTGGGGTCTAACTCTTTATTAATTGGGTAGTAATACCCTAAAATGAGTCGCTGAGTGTGTATATATGAGAGAGCATATTTGTTGGTGTTATAAAAGGTTTTTATATTGTGTTAGTTTGTTCCGTTTTGTATTTATGAATTCTGGTTGGTGCATAGGACGTTGTGACATCGATATGGATTTCTAAACACGTAATGGGACACATCGACACAATACTTGTTTTGAAATATAGGTAAATGAAATAATTTTTCCTATTATATATTTTTTATACAAAATAATAATTTTATCACTGATATATTTGGTTGTAATATATTGTTGTTTGGAAGTAAAAATTTACAAACATTGGTTGTAAAATAAAATTTACAAATGAAATGAGAATAAATTGGAAATTTTAGAACTTAAGTTCCGGGGCTTTTGAAAATTTCTTTCGAATGATTTTGGAACATAATAATAATATTATTTAGAAGTATTTTTTTGATACAAATATTTCAATGCAATTTGAAAGAAATTTTTTAAAGAAGTTTTGGAATGAAATAAGTTCTATACTCCCCTCTCTGTCGCTGGGAAATAATTTCGGTGATGAATGCACGCATCATCAATATTTTTTTTCAAGTTTCAAAGTGGGAAGGCCATTGTAGTAGTGGTACTATAGATCTATTTTGATAAACAAATGTAAATTTCAAATTTATTTAAATATAATTGGATATATAAGTTATGAGTATATACATCCATCTATTGTTTTTAAAATGATTTGAAATGGATTCCGGCATTTAGTTCTTAAATTTCCAGGAATTAGAGATTCTAATTAATGAAATGGAATTTAACTAATTAATATTGGAACCTCTAAATGAAATAAGAGATTAAAATGCTAGGTTATAAGTGAAATTACAAGAAAGTTGAAATTTGTAACCTATAAAACAAAGGATATGATTATTGAACATTAAACTAATTAAAAGAAATATGATAAACTTCTGTAACTTTCAATTACATTCTTAAAGACATATATATAACTTACCAATTATAAAAAGTTGAAATGTTAAAAGAATATGTAATAGAAATTTTACAAGTAAAACTTATGTAATAAAAATGTACAATGAATTGCTATTATAAATAAGAATTTGATGTTATAGTTGTTATAAACTTAAGTCATAATTGAAATGTACTATAATAAATGTGATAGAAAGTAAGTATTGTAAGTAGAATTATATACTTAAGTAAATGAATTGATATGCTAAGTAATTGAACTGAACATGAATGATATAAATAAATGAATGTAAATAAATGAAATTAAGTAATAAATGAATGAATATAATGCAGTAAAAAGAAATTCACTTGGTATGTAAACGAAAATGAATTTTGTAAGTAATAAATGAAATAAACACTGAATGAATAAATGGAAACAAAATTTTGTAAGAGATAAATGTAAGTTAAAGAAATAATCCTTGAATGAATAAAAAAGAAAAGAATAAAAACCGTAAATGTTATGAAAGAAATTTAATAAGAATAACTCTAGTACATTGTAAATTATTGTTTGTTTTGGTTTATGGGTTGTTTGGGATATGATACTTCTAACTGTTTAAGGTGTATGAGTAATCTATTAAGTTCATCTAAGACTATTGAGTAAATGGTGCACTTAATAGTTTATTTGTCGTTCTAGACGGTTAAAAATTTCTAAACCCGAACAAACCATTTGTTTGTTTACTATGGATAGATGGTTAATTATATTGATTTCATATGATGATTGTATGCTGTGGTTGCAAATAATTGTTGTTTTATATTGAATTGTTTGTTAGTAGTTGAAACAACTTTATATATTTCATTTTATATAATTATTAACTCGTTTTGGATTATATTAGTGAAATACAGGTTATGGAAGCAATTGTTATTGCTTTTAGTTTCACAATTAAGCATTGTTTGCCCAACAAATAGATACGTTCTCGGATCACTATTTTCTAGCGATATTATATTGTTTTCCCCACTGTTGGGATATATTATTTTGAAAATTTTGATACATATTGTTTTTATTGATATTATAAATTCTTCCGAGCCTCTCCGTATAAAGGAGACTCTGGCGAAACTTTTCATGATTTTTGGACTTAGAGATTTTTCTGAAATGTTTTCCAAACTTTTGTTAACTTGAAAATAAAAGATTTAATAGTTTATAAATTTATATATTTTGTTTAAATTATTTTATTTTGTAAATTTATTTTTTATAAATTTAATATTTTGAATAAGTTATATTGACTATTTAATTTCTCTTTTCCCTTCTTTTCCCTTTTTGGGGACGAAAAGTTTTGAGTGGGGGAGAGTGTAACTACCCGTAAATTTTCGATAATTAAATTTGTAAATTTAATAAGATTCAGTGATTGAATAATTGGAAGAAATAAAAATTTGTAATTTAATAATGAAGTAGTAACTAAAATGAATGGTTATAATGATAATTAAAGTTAGCTATTAATAATTTGAATGAAATTCCAATCAACTAAAAAAAATTAAAGGTTATATTTGGTTATAAAATTGAATATAAGAAACAAATGTAAACATTTAATTATTGTGTAAAATAGATATTTAATGGTAACTGAATAAAACCAGTATATGTAAGTAGTTGTAACATTGGTTTGTAAGTAATAACTTATAAACGTGATTTAAAGTTAATTGTAACAATTAATATGCGTTACCTATCTATTTAGCCTGTTACCTTAAATTGGAAACCAATTGCAATAGATGTAATTAAGCATTACGTTAATGTAAATTATAGTAATGCTTGGTAATAATGTAAATTTTATTCATAATAGGACAATTGGAAGAATAATTAGAATGGAAGTCAAGATTTAATCAAATTTTGGAATATAAATTATAACAAATGGATTTATTGCAATTAAATGTAATTAAATATTATGTTAATGCAAATAAAGACGATATAGGAAATATTAATGTAATAAGATATCAACTAGTGTAAATTCTATCTCATAATATGATAATTGATTTAATGAAAGAATGAAACCAAGATGAATGAATTAATTGGGGATTTAAGTTTTAATTAATGAGTAAACTGACAAAATTCAATATAATTGAAATATAGTAATTAATACAAATAAAAATGGAGATTGGAGGATATTAATGTAATGAAATATAGAACAAATATTAACTATGATTATTTGAGTAATAATTGATTGAGTACAAAGATTGATACCAAATAAAAACAATTTATTGGAATTATATTATAATTAATTGAACTAATGGCAATTGTAAATCAAACACGGTAAATTCTGAAATAGTCAATAATGAATTGACATAGAGATTTGTTTTAGAGGATTATAGATTATTAAGTGATTTAAGGTGTTGTGAATTATAAAAATTGAATTGAAAATTTGATTTAATTAATTTAATATTAATTTATTTAATTAATGTGAAAATAGCCATTTTGGCCACTGATTCAGATTTCGACGAAACCAGTTTCATCAGATCCGTAACGGTGAATTATTGTAGGATTTCAATTTTCATAATGATCGGACTTGTCGTTTGATCGTACGGGCTCGAATCGCTTAGAAATCAATTTAATTGAAATCAATTGAAATTAATTTGAAATAAACTGATTTTAACATACCTTCTTCATATGATGGAATTAGGACTTGAAAGCTGTTCCATTGAGTTTAAAATTATTGAAAACATCTATTTTGATATATGGGTTGACCCATTTTTGTTCCGGGGACAGAAATGGATTTTCAGATCGTTTATCGTTCAATCCAAATTAATCGTGCTCATTCATCTCAAACTCTGACCTACCTATAAATATTCCATAATAAACCCTAGTCATTTCTTAACTCCATTTGTCTGTACATACATTTCTTTCTCAACTCCTCATTTCAATGACAGACAAACAAATTCCCGATTCAATTGCAAATTCAAAATCAAAACAGAAAATTCAAACGCCTCAAACTATATCAAAGTATATATCGATTTGAAGCTCTCAAGGTGCGCAAGTCAATTCCGCTATTCGTTTTTCAATCTAGGTTTTTTTGTGTGTTAGAAATGGATGACTAATTCTCAGCCGTTCATTGTGGTACGATCGGCATTGACCGATCGTCAATTGAAGGTTACGGGGTTGTGGAGATCATAGACGCAACTCATCGGTACTAGACGTTCGTTGAATTGATGGTTGGATCGGCCTAGAATTTAGGCTAGGGTTTCGTACAAACCCAGCAGCGGCGCTGTTTTGGTCGCCAATGGCGTGCGGCTGTGGTTTTCCGGGTCAGGGGAGATCGCACAAGGGAGGCGCAGGCACGGGAAAGCCAACGGCGGCATGCGCAATGACGAGTCGGGTCATATGGTGGCGGCGTTATTCGTTGCCTGTAGCATCATAGGGTTTCACGGGTGAATGAGCATGCCGACATGTTCATACAATTTAATTAATTTATTTATTTATATTATAAATCGTTTAACTTCTAACACGCATAACTTTTACATACGAGGTCCACTTCACGTGCGGTTTCTTGCGTCGGGATCGTATAATTCTGGACATTTTGATGCTAGTTTGGACGAATTCTAAGACTGTTTGAATTTTGAGTTTAAATTGGATTTAAATTCAAAGGTGAGTGTTTCAACCCACTCACAACTTCTAAAATTTCTTATGTTTGTTAAATTTAATTTATGATGTGATTAGAAATTTATTTATGACCGTTTGGTATAGTTTAAATCATCGTCTTAGTTTATGTATCTTTGTTATAATTAAATCATTATTTAATTTATTATTGAGTATAAATTTGCCAACTAAATACCTGTTATTGATTATCAGTTCTATATTGATATTTATTGATGTGGTTGGACGATGATTGGGATGGATGTCGATTGTGATATTGGTTGAATGGATGTTGTATTTTGTATTGTTATAAACTGCGAGTTCACTATGGGTTAAAATGTTACATATCCGAATGGTCTATAGATTAGGGAAAAATCGTTATAGGTTGAAACATAGACTCGAGCGATTTTATGGATTTTATTATTTATTCGGGATTGCGGTTTGAAATGATATATAACCGTAAAATTTTAAATTGCGGATTAAAATGATAAACATCCATATCATTTGTCCCTAGGGTAGAGAAATATATACAGACATCAGATTAGTTAAATTAAATGATTTTAAATCCTTAAATTTGTGAATTAAATTAAATGATTTTTAGAAATAAATTTTATTTGTATAAATTGAATTATTTTTTGAAAAATCAAGTTTTATGTCGAAAAGGGCAATGGTTTAAAGGAAACTGTTTAAGAAATTAAATTAAAAGTTAAAGTCAAATTGTTAAGTATAAATGAAATTATATTCTAATTGGGCTATTGAATTTGTTTGGAATATAACTTTGAAATCTTTTGAAATTAGAGTAATTCAAATTGATATTTGAACATGGATTGAAATTGAGATGAAATTCAGTGGTCTATTGAAACTTAAGAATTGAAGGTTTGAAATTTAAGTTGCTGATTTGAAAATTGAAATGGTCCAAATGTGTTGAAATGAAATGAATTGTTTAATTTGATATTATTCCAAATTCATATTTTTATATAGCTGTTTTTAAAATATGTTATTTTAAAATTCTTATTAGTGAGATTTTCAAATTTATTAAACTATTTAACCAATATTAACTATAAATTATTTTGATCTATTTTAAACCAATTTAATTTGTTTTTAACTAATTAAACTATTTTAATTTATTTTCAATATAATTAATCCAATTTAAGGCCATTTAATTATATTTAATCTATTTCAAATCTATATAACTATCTTAAATCAATTTAACAGTACCTTTAAATCAACAAGTAAACTATTTTAGAGTATTTTTACTAATTATAACTATTTTAACTATTTATAATTATTTAAACTATTTTCAAAAAATTCCAGACTAAGTAAAGTAAAAGTGTTTATATCCAATCTATTGAGTTAATAGAGAATATGGTTAAATAATGTTGTTACCTAAGTTGGGATTTAAAAGTTATAATTTATTTGAATATGATGATTTTGAAGAAAGGATTTACCCTATTTTGGGAATACAATTTTTAGAAGAAATTATGATTTTGGAAACGATATGATTTGAAAGTGAATATGGTTTAAAGTGAATATGATTTCGAAAGTATTATGGTTTTGAGAATATGATATTTTGATATAAATTGTGAATTGACTTTTGAAATGTAAAAAACCATCTGCTGTGTAATAAGCGTTTGGTTGTTAAAGAGACCGGATTAGATACTGTCATACTCTCTGCCAATACCGAAAACCACTTTAACAACTGTGTACATGGTGGAGATTCCAGAAATGAAGTAGGATAGTTTGGTGAACAATTTCTGTATGAGGTATGACGTGACCCTGACTCCCATGAGTTAGCTTAGATGCGACTAAAACATGAGCTACACCTGGGCCAAGTGAGGTCATTCCTCCGATCGGACATGCTTCTTTGATACCTTATTAAGACATTTGTGATGATTTGGTGGCCACCCCTCGATTTTGATTTGGGTGTGTGTTCCGAGGTGGGCGGTAGTAGCTGCTATGCGTTGCCACCAGCCCGGATCTGCAATTGATATATCTACCCTGGCATTGCCTCGAGTGTCGTGTTCACATACCCTAATGCGCCTTCTATGAGTTTGGTTTGTACCATAGCTATGGAGTGCCCTTTGATAGCCCTACAGTTTACCGAGGAGTTACGGTTCTGTATAGATTATGGGAATATGTAAAAATGTGTTAAGGGGATATGGGCAACGCCTTAATGCTATTTTAATACTTTACTTCACTGTAGGCACTATTATAATAGTGTATTTTACTACATAGTAGATAGTTAACGGATCCTTAGGAGATGTGAATCCCGAACATCTCTTAAGTTATTGCACTCATGTTAGACCCTATGTAGAAGGTGCCAAAAGCCGTAAACATCTCTAACGCCGTTCCACTCATATTTATTTATCATTGATTTAACTTACATAACATCTTTTAGTTTTGACTCGAGTGTTCTGTCTTTTCAATTTGCTCGGGTCAGCCTAAGCATTTCAAGATTTGAAGGCCTTATTTCTAGAGGACAAAGACGAAGATTGTACTATTATTGTATATTATATAATTCCACTGCATTCACACTATTCCACTGCATTGTTGTTTATCTTTGTTATATACAACTCTGATTTTGTGTTGTACAAGTATAATCAATTTTTTTTTGTACACAGCATCATGAACTGTTATTTGATTATTATATTTTATCATTCCGCTATAAGATTCTGTATTTATTTTACTTCTTTCTCTTTTTCTTATTACCCTATAACAATCTGCCCTTCTGTATGGTTTGAGTTGACATGGATGTCTCCTTAAAAAGTACAAAAAGTCGATGTTACAGTTGGCATCAGAGCTTTGGTTTAGCGAAAATCTTATCTTTGTGGGGTCTGACTGTTTATTAATTGGGCTGTAATACCCAAAAATGAATCGCTGAGTGTATATATACGAGGGATCGTATTTGTTAGTGTTATAAAAGGTTTTTATATCGCGTTAGTTTGTTCCATTTTGTGTTTATGAATTCTGGTTGGTGCATAGGACATTATGACATCGATATGGATTTCTAAACACTTAATAAGACAGACCGACACAATACTTGTTTTGAAATATAGATAAATGAAACAATTTTTCCTATTACATATTTTGTATATAAAATAATAATTCTATCACTGGTATATTTTGTTGTAATATATTGTTGTTAGGAAGTAAAAATTTACAAACATTGGTTGTGAAATAAAATTTACAAATTAAATGAGAATAAATTGGAAATTTTAGAACTTAAGTTCTGGGGTTTTTGAAAATTTCTTTCGAATGATTTTGAATATAATAATAATATTATTTAGTAGTATTTTTTGATATAAATATTTCAATATAATTTGAAATAATTATTTTAATGAAATTTTGGAATGAAATAAGTTCTGTACTCCCCTCTCTATCGCTGGAAAATAATTTCGGTGATGAGTGTGTGCATCATCGACATTCTTTTTCGAGTTTCGAAGTGGGAAAGCCATTGTAGTAGTTGTATTGCAGATCTATTTTGATAAACAAATGGAAATTTCAAATTTATTTAAATATAATTGGATATATTAGTTGTGAATATATACATCCATCTATTATTTTTAAAATGATTTGAAATGGAATCCGGCATTTTGTTCTTAAATTTCTATGAATTAGATATCTTAATTAATGAAATGTAATTTAACTAATTAATAATTGGAACCTCTAAATGAAATAAGAGATTAAATGCTAGGTTATAAGTGAAATTACAAGAAAATTGAAATTTGTAACCTATAAAACAAAGGATATGATTTTTGAACATTAAACTAATTAAAAGAAATATGATAAACTTGTGTAACTTTCATCTACATTCTTAAAGACATATATAATTTACCAATTATAAAAAGTTGAAATGTTAAAAGAATATGTAATGGAAATTTTACAAGTAAAACTTATGTAATAAAAATGTACAATGAATTGCTTTTAGAAATAAGAATTTGATGTTAGAGTTGTTATAAAATTAGGTTATAATTGAAATGTACTATAATAAATATGATAGAAAGAACGTATTGTAAGTAGAATTATAAACTTAAGTTAATGAATTGATATGCTAAGTAATTGAATTGAACACGAATACTGTAAATAAATAAATGTAAATAAATGAAATTAAGTAATGAATGAATATAATGCAATAAAAAGAAATTAACGTGGTATGTAAATGAAAATGAATTTTTGTAAGTAATAAATGAAATAAAGACTGAATGAATGAATGGGAATGAAATTTTGTAAGATATAAATGTAAGTTAAAGAAATAATCCTTGTATGAATGAAAAAGAAAAGAATAAAAATTGTAAATGTAATGAAAGAAATTTAATAAGAATAACTCTAGTACAATGTAAATTATTGTTTGTTTTAGTTTATGGGTTGTTTGGGATAGGATACTTCTAATTGTTTAAGATGTATGAATAATCTATTGAGTTCATCTAAGACTGTTGATAATGGTGCACTTAGTAGTTTATTTATCATTCTAGGTGGTTAAAAATTTCTGAACCCGAACAAACCATTTGTTTGTTTGCTATAGATAGATGGTTGATTATATTGATTTCATATGATGATTGTATGCTGTGGTTGCAAGTGATTGTTGTTTTATATTGATTTGTTTGTTAGTGGTTGAAACAACTTTAAATATTTCATTTTATATAATTATTAACTCCTTTTGGATTATATAAGTGAAATACAGGTTATGGAAGCAATTATTACTGCTTTTGGTTTCATAATTAAGCGTTGTTTGCCCAACAAATATGCACGTTCTCGGATTACGGTTTTATAGCAATAGTTTATTGTTTTTCCACTGTAGGGATATATTATTTTGAAAATTTTGATATATATTGTTTTTTGTTGATATTATAAATTCTTCCCAGCCTCTCCGTACATAGGAGACTCTATGAAACTTTTCATGAATTTTGAACTTTGAATTTTTCTAAAATGTTTTCCAAACTTTTGTTTACTTGAAAATAAAATATTTAATTGTTTATAAATTTATATATTTTTTAAATTATTTTATTTTGTAAATTTATTGTTTATAAATTTAATATTTTGAATAAGATATATTGACTATTTAATTGCTCTTTTCCCTTCTTTTTCCTTTTCGGGGATGAAAACTTTTGAGTGGGGGAGAGTGCAACGACCCATAAATTTTCGATAATTAAATTTATAAATTTAATAAGATGCTATGATTGAATAATTGAAACAAATAAAAATTTGTAATTTAATAATGAAGTAATAGTAAAAATGAATGGTAACAATGATAATTAAAGTTAACTATTAACAACTTGAATGAAATTCCAATCAACTAAAAAAATTAAAGGTTATATTTGGTTATAAAATTGAATATAAGAAAAAAATACAAATATTTAATTATTGTATAAAATAGATAGTTAATGGTAATTGAATAAAACCAGTATTATGTAAGTAGTTGTAACATTGGTTTGTAAGTAATAAACTTATAAACGTGATTTAAAGTTAATTATAACAATTAATAAACATTATCTATCTATTTAGCCTGTTACATTAAATTGGAAACGAATTACAATAAATGTAATTAAGTATTACGTTAATGTAAATTAAGGTAATATATGGTAATAATGTAAAAAAAATTCATAATAGGATAATTGGTAGAATAATAAGAGTGGAAATCAAGATTTAATCAAATTTTGGAATATAAATTATAGCAATTGGATTTATTGCAATTAAATGTAATTAAATATTATGTTAATGCAAATAAAGATGATATTGGAAATATTAATGTAATAAGATATCAACTAATGTTAATTCAATAAGATGAAACCAATGTACATTCTATCTCTTAATATGATAATTGATTTAATGAATGAATGAAACCAAGATGAATGAATTGATTGGGGATTTAAGTTTTAATTAATGTGTAAAACTGACAAAATTCAATATAATTAAAATATAGTAATTAATACAAAAATGGAGATTGGAGGATATTAATGTAATGAAATATAGAACAAATATTAATTAGGTTATTTGAGTAATAATTGATTGAGTATAAAGATTGAAACCAAATAAAAACAATTTATTGGGATTAAATTATAATTAATTGAAATTAATGGCAGTTGTAAATCAAATGTTGTAAATTTTAAAATAGTCAATAACGAATTGATATAGAGATTTTTTTTAGACGATTATAAATTATTAGGTGATTTAAGGTGATGGAAATTGTGAATTATAAAACTTGAATTGAAAATTTGATTTAATTAATTTAATTTTAATTTATTTAATTAATGTGGAAATAGCTATTTTAGCCACAGACTCGGATTTCGACGTAACCAGTTTCATCGGATCCGTAATAGTGAATTATTGTAGGATTTCAAGTTTTGTAATGATCGGACTTGTCGTTTGGTCGTACGGTCTCGAAACGCCTAGAAATTAATTTAATTAAAATGAATTGAAATAAATTTGAAATTAACTGGTTTTAACATAACTTCTTCATACAATGGAATTATGACTTGAATATAATGATTTTGATGGAAGGATTTTCCCTGTTTTGGGAATATGATTTTTTGGAAGAACTTATGATTTTAGAAACGATATGATTTGAAAGTGAACATGGCTCAAAGTGAATATGAATTCGAAAGTATTATGGTTTTGAGAATATGATATTTTGACATAAATTGTGAATTGACTTTTGAAATGTAAAAGAACCATCCGCTGTGTATTAAGCGTTTGGTTGTTAAAGAGACCGGGATCGAATATTGTCATACTCTCTGCCAACACGGAAAACCACTTTAACAACCATATACATAGTGGAGAACCCAGAAATGAAGTAGGATGGTTTGGTGAATGATTTCTGTATGAGGTATGACGTGACTCTGACTCCCGTGAGTCAGCTTAGATGTGACTAAAACAGAAGCTACATCTGGGCCAAGTGAGGTCATTCCCCCGATCGGACATGCTTCTTCAATACCTTATTATGACATTTGTGATGATTTGGTGGTCACCCCTCGATTTTGATTTGGGAGTGTGTTCCGAGGTAAGCGGTAGTAGCTGTTATGCGTTACCACCAACTCGGTTCTGCAATTGGTATATCTACCCTGACATTGCCTCGATTGCCGTGTTCACATGCCCTAGCGCGCCTTCTACGAGTTTTTTTTGTACAATACCTATGGAGTGCCCTCTGATAGCCCTCTAGTTTACGGAGGAATTACGGTACTATATAGACTATGAGAATGTATAAAAATGTGTTAAGGGTGATATGAGTAACGCCTTAACGCTATTTTAATACTTTAATTTACTGTAGACACTATTATAATAACGTGTTTTACTACATAGTAGATAGTTTAACGGATCCTTAGGAGATGTGAATCCCGAACATCTCTTAAGTTACTGCACTCATGTTAGACACTAGATAGGAGATGTCAAAACCCGTAAACATCTCTGACACCGCTCCACTCATATTTATCTATCGTTGATTTAACTTACATAAGATCTTTTAGTTCTGACTCAAGTGCTTTGCCTTTTCAATTCGCTTAGGTCAGCCTGAGCATTTTAGGATTTGAAGACCTTATTTCTGGAGGATGAAGATGAAGAATGCACTATTATTATTTATTATATTATTCCACTGCATTCACACTGTTACGCTGCATTGTTGTTTATCTCTGTTGTATGTAACTATGATTTTGTGTTGTATACGTATAATCAAATGTTTTTTTTTACACAGCTTCATGAACTATTATTTGATTATTATATTTTGTCATTCCGCTACAAGATTCTATATTTGTTTTATTTCTTTCTCTTTTTCTTATTTACCCCATAACAATCTGCCCTTTTGCATGGTTTGAGTCGACATGGGTGTTTAGTTAAAACGTACAAAAAGACGGATGTTATAGTTGGCATCAGAACTTTGGTTGAAATCTTTTATGACTCACAATTGGTGGTGTACCAAGTACGAGAAGATTATCAAGCAAGTGGGCAAAGACTTGCCCCACACCGTGCACGGGTTCAAGAGCTGTTGGTAGACCTTGACTATTATGATATTTCACACATCCCGCGAGAACAAAATAGGGAAGCCGATTCATTGGAAAAGTTCGCAAGTACTATGATGCACAGTAGATTGGGTTGGTTCCCGTCGAAATCTTACATGCTTCGAGTATAAATGAGATGGAAGTAGATTTTGTGTTAGAAACAGAAATCAAGAAGGAATCATGGATTACCCCTTTCAAGCCATACCTGCTGAACGAGGTTTTGCACAAAAGAAAGAAACAAAAGACGGCAGGTCCTTTGCAAAGCTTCGTGATATGTAATGCAGGACAGATTAATGTATTGGAAGGGATTCTCGGTCCCCTTACTTTGGTGCATTGCCCATGGTGAGATAAAACGGGTCTTAACAGAAGTTCATGAAGGAGGATGTAGCCACCGTACTGGAAGGCAGGCATTAGCGAAAAAGATCCTCCGCTATGGAAACTATTGGCCAACCGTGAATCGAGATGCCGCGGACTATGTGCGAAGATGGATAAATGTCAAAAATATGCGAAAATATCAAGAGCTCCGCCAACAGAACTCACACAAATGGTTATCCCTTGGCCGTTTGCAATATGGTGAATCGATATAATCGGCTCCTTGCCAATCTCCAAAGGTGGTGCAAAATACGTAATCGTTGTAGTCGATTACTTTACCAAGTAGGGGGAGGCAGAACCCTTAGCTACAATCACCACCAAAAAGGTCATTAATTTTGTTATGCGAAACATCATTTTCCATTTTGGCCTCCCATGAACTATCATCACGGACAATGGAACTCAGTTAAAAATTAGGGAGTTCAAAGAATTTTGTCAAAAGTATGGCATTGAGAAAAGGTTTGCAGCAGTTGCTCATCCTAAAGCCAATGGTCAAGTAGAAGCCGTAAAAATAATAATTAAATCCATATTGAAAAAACGTTTGGAGAAAGCTAGAGGCAAGTGGGTGGATGAGCTTCCGACAGCACTTTGAGCTTATAGAACCACCCACAAGTCTGCGACTGGCCATACTCCATTCACATTGGCATATGGCACGGAAGCTGTTATACCCGTGGAACTTGAAGTTCCTTCATATTGGGTAACTCATTATGATCCTAAGATGAATCAGGATTTCTTACTGGAATCACTGGACTTTGTTGACGAAAAATGTAAAGAAGCTGATTTAAGGGCGGCTACATATAGGCACTGAGTCGCTCGATATTATAATGGAAAAGTCCGACCGAGAATCTTTGATATGGGCGATCTCATTTTGAAGCGAGTTTTTCCGATCCTATCGCATAAGAATCCCACATGGGAAGGTCCATGCGTCATTGAACGAAAGCTTGGGGAGGGAACTTTCAAGCTAGCAACCATCGATGGCGTGACACTCCCCCGAGCGTGGAATAGCGAGCATCTATGTCGTTATTACACTTAGTTGTTTCCTTTGCATTTTAGTAGCAATTGTTTCCAGTATGTTTTTCTTTTGTTTTGGCATGTAATAAGACAATTCAGTTGTTCTTATTTGATTATTGATAATAAAGGCTTGAAGTCGCTTTTCTATGAACTATCGATGTTCCGTGTGTTATAATTCCATGGCAAAAATTAAACCACATTATTCTGTCCGCGTATGAACGTATGCATAAAATTTAAAATCAATCGATAAAATAAAAAATCTCTAGTCCCCAGAGGCAGACTAGAGTACACTAAGTCTCTAGAGTGCAGACTAGAGTATAAACGACTTAAAAAATCTCTAAGTCCACAGAGTGCGGACTAGAGTACTCTACGTCTCCAGAGTGTGGACTAGAGTATAAACAACTTAATAAATCTCTAAGTCCCTACAGTGCAGACTAGAGTACTCTAAGATTCCTAAGTGCAGACTAGAGTATAAACGACTCAAAAAATCTTTAAGTCCCGAGAGCGCGGACTAGAGTATTCTAAGTCCCCAGAGTGCGGAAAAAAATCTCTAAGTTCCTAGAGTGTAGACTAGAATACACTAAGTCCACAGAGTGCGGACTAGAGTATAAATGACTCAGTAAATCTCTAAGTCCCCAGAGTGCGGACTAGAATACTCTAAGTCCCCAGAGTGTGGACTAGAGTATAAACGACATAAAAAATCTCTAAGTCCCTAGAGTGCGGACTAGAGTACTCTGAGTCTACGGAGTGCGGACTAGAGTATAAACGACTTAAAAATCTCTATGTCCCCGCAGTGGGGACTAGAGTACTCTGAGTCCCTAGAGTGCAGATTAGTGTATAAACAATTTAAAAACGTCTAAGTCCCCGGAGTGCGGACTAGAGCATAATGTTAGGAAATCAAAACTACAGTTTTGATGACAACAACTATACAATGGAAATCGAATATGCATATATATATATATATATATATATATATATCTATTTTACAGGTACTTGCTAGAGTAACATTACCGGAAAGACAAGAACAAGGCTCAAAGAACATTACAAGAGACTACAAGTCGATAGGATCAAAGAAGCAACAAGAAGGATGCATAAAGCAGACATGCACCGTTTTCAGACATCTGGATGCGCTAGCCAGACGTTTGGAAAAACCCTCTGGAACAACAAAACAGATAGGATCAGATGTCTGGTAGATGCACTCAGACGTCTAAAAGACTACCATATACAAAAAATATAGAGTCAGACGTCTGATACAAATACCAAACATATGATTTCGAACTCGGGATTTCAATTCAAATTTCACTTGCCACATTTGAATTGACATCTTCGCTTCTCTTCGCTGCAACTCTTCATCACATCAGAAGCAACTATAGAGCACTTGCTAGTGGATGCAACTACTCAAGGAATCTCTCTACAACTATATATATCATCAAGAATCAAAGAGAACATCATATTTACTTACTTGCGCTTTTACTTACATAATCTGTTATATTCTTGGTCTATAGCAATGTATACTTGTATTTCACTCTTCCATATATCCAGTTCTTCTCAAGCAATACTCTTTAGATATATATTGGAAGCACTTGTACTTAGCAGCTAATATCGGTGTTATAGAACACATACTTGACAACTTGTTGTAACCAAGCCTATTATTTCGGGCAAAGTGAGGGTGTTTGATAGTCGAATTTCAAAGGGAAGCTTTGAGACTAGACGTAGGACGGGAGGTCCGAACAAGTATAAAATCCTAGTGTGCTTATTCTATATTTACCCAGATTAATATTGTTTTAGTTGCATCATATATTTTGTCACATATACTTGCATATAAACTACACGATCCACCCTATAGACTTTCAATTGGTATCAGAGCAAGGTTTGATCAAGTATAGTAACATGTTTTTGAGTCACTTTAATATGGCAAGTATTTTTCAAGAAGGACAATCCACGGCACGACCCCCACTTTTTAATGACTCTAACTATGCATATTGGTCAACACGTATGAGAATTTTTATGGAAGCTAATGGACTAGAAATTTGGTCAGCCACTCAAAATAAATATGAAGCACCTGACACTACTATGAACATATGGACCGATGCACAAAAAACCGCAGCTTCTAATAATGCCAAAGATATGAATGTTTTATTTTTCTCGCTAGATAAAAAGGAATTTTCACGTGTCATGTTATGTAACACTGCATTTGATATTTGGCGTACCTTACAAGTTACACACAAAGGCACAAACAAAGTTAAATAAACTTAGATTTCAATTTTACAAAATAAATTTTCATCATTTAAAATGAAACAAAATGAATCTATAGTAGACATGTACTCTAGATTCCAAACCATTCAACATGATTTAATGGCACTTTGAGTCGAATTCACAAATTTTGATTTAGCATCTAGAATAATCAATTCTTTAACTCCAGAGTGGGAAAGAAAACTATTAGCTATCGAAGAAACTAATGATCTCTCAACACTCTTAGTTGAAGAATTAGTAGGAAATTTAATGTCCTATGAAGCTAATTTGCAGGCACGAAAAGAACAAAATTCGAAAAAGAAGAACATAGCATTCCCAACAACTAATAAAGACTATGACTTAGACGAAGAAGAAATTGTCTTTATTGCCAAAACTACAACAAATTCAAGAAGTTTAGGAAAATGACAAGATTTCAAAAAGGAGGAAAATCAAGCTCAACAAATCAAATATCAATCAAATGCTATGAATGTGACCAATTTGGACGTATGAAGAAAGAATGTCCCAAGCTCGACAATGATAAAAAGAAGAGCAAATTTGAAAAATTCAAAAAGAAGAAGGCTTTCAAAGTAACAGGGGATGACTCGGATTCTTCATCATCATATAGTGATAGCGATAGTGACGGAGAACAAGCTAATGTGTGTTTTATGTCGCAAACTAATGAGGTATGTCCCGAACTTAGTTATGACGAATTATTAGAACTTAGAATGGAATTAGATGATAAATTTAGACAAATTAAAAAATTGAACAAAGAACATATTGCCAAAATAAATAGATTAGAACTTAAATTAGGAATGTTAAAAGACGAAAAAATATTTTAGAAGGGGAACTATAATTATCTCAAGAAAAAATTAAAAATAATTTAGTCGAAAACAAGGTTATTACTAGTAATGTTGATAAAACAAAATTAGAAAAGGATAACTTGTTAAAAGAAAATGTCAACTTGAAGAGTAATACTGAAATATTGAAAATTGAAAAATTAGAATTAAAAAAAAATTACATAAAATTACAACTAATATTTCAAATTTAATAAAGGAAAATAGGATTTGGAAAATCTTATCAAAACTTCAAAACCATCAGGTAATAGGAATGTAATGTAATTTAAAAATACTCCTGAACAAAGAGTGGTATGAAGAAATATAGTTGTATTTATAAAAAGACTAAAAGTTCACCTAAGTCTAATATGAATACCAAAAATATAAAAATTTGGATTCCTACGACAAATAATAATTTGATTAGACAAAAATATATTAATAATTTCTTAGAAAATGTAGTCTATAATAAGAATTATATTCATAAAGGTACCAAACCTTCTTGGGTATGGCTACCTACTTCTCCTAACATCTAGGACCCTAATAAAGTATATGGGTACCAATTAAAACATTTTTTATTTTGTAGGTACCTAAAATAAAAAATAAGGAGAAATGGATACTAGATAGCGGATGTTCCATGCATATGACCGGAAATTCAAAAATGTTGTCAAATATAACATACATCGATGGTGGAACGGTAACTTTTAGAGATAACTAAAAGGGATACATCATGGGCATTGGAGAAGTCATCAACTCTAGTTTTTCTAACTCTCCTATTATTACGAATTTTTTGTTATTAGAAAATCTAAAACACAATCTATTGAGTATTAGTCAATTATGCGACAAAGGTTTTCAAATCAATTTCGGAAAAGACAGATGTAATATTTTCGATAATAACAAACAATTTATATTTGAGGGTTTTAGAAACAAGAATATTTATGTCTTAAACATGAATATAAATAAAAATTCAAATGTGTGCTTAGCCGCCAAACATGATGATCCATGGTTATGGCATAAACGTTTTTGTGATTTTAATTTTAAATATATTAATAACATAGCAAAATATGAGCTAGTTAGAGGTTTACCTAAAATAAATTATAAAGTACAAAATTTATGTGATGATTGTCAAATTGGAAAATAAAGAAAATCTCTTTTAAATCTAAAAATAATATTTCTACAAAACAACCATTAGAATTATTACATTAGATTTATTTGGTCCAACGAAAGTACGATATATAAATCACAACAAATATGTTTTTGTAATAGTTGATGATATTTCAAGATATACATGGACTTTATTTTTAAAACATAAAAGTGACAACTTTGGTATGTTTAAAATATTTGCTAAAAGAATTAAAATACAAATGGATTTGAAAATAAAAAATATTCGAATGATCACGGTGGAGAATTCGAAAATGATCTATTTACTAACTTTTGAAATAAGAAAGGAATAAGGAATAATTTTTCTTTTTCCCGCACACCTCAACAGAATGGTGTAGTAGAAAGATAAAATCATACATTACAAGAATATGCACGAATATTATTAAATAGTAGTGGACTATCAAAACATTTTTGGGTTGAAGCTATTGCTACAGCTTATTATGTTTTGAATCGAGCAACCATACGTCCTATGACTAAACGAACTTTTTTTGAAATATTTTTTGAAAGGAAACCTAAAGTATCATACTTTAAAACTTTCGAATCAAAATGTTTTATATTAAATACAAAAAATAATTTAGGAAGATTTGACCCGAAGGCAGATGAAGTAATCTTTGTTGGATATTCGAATCGCAGCAAAGCATATATAATTTTTAATAAGCGAAGTAACACTATTGAAGAAAGTTTACATGTTTCTTTCGATGAAAATTTTCTTAACCATCACACTAATAAAGAAATAATTCCAATAACAAATACAACAAATTCTTTTAATAATGAGACAAATGCGTAAAATAGTACTTGATATCATCTCCTAGAGTTCTTAAGGATCATCCAAAAGATAATATCATTGGAGATCTCAATCTAGAGTAACTAGAAATCAACTTAATCAAATAAGCCATATAGCATTTGTGTCAAATTTTTAACCAAAATATTATAAAGAAGCTTCAAATGATAACTTTTGGATAATAGCCATGCAAGAAGAATTAAATCAATTTAAACGTAATAATGTTTTGGAATTAGTACCTAGACCATAAGATCAACCAGTTATAGGAACAAAATGGGTATTTAAAAAGAAAGCAGATGAAAATGGAAATATTGTTAAAAATAAAACACGTTTAGTCTCTCAAGGCTATAATCAAGAAGAAGGTATCAACTATGACGAAACCTTTGCTCCAGCAGCAAGACTATAGGCAATACGTACATTACTCGCTTTTGAAAATCATCACAATTTTAAACTTTTTCAAATGGTTTTATTAAAGAAAACGTATATGTTGAACAACCTCCATTATTTGTTCATGAAAAATATCGATCATGTTTTTAAATTACAAAAAGCCTTATAGAGTTTAAAATAAGCCCCCCATCCATTATTTGTAATGATCTATTGCGTCGTTCTAAAATGGATAAAACTTCAAGCAAACCAACACCGATGAGTACTAGCGTTCACATGGAAAAGGATGATAACGAAAAAGATTTCGATGAAAAATTATATCGTAGCATGATTGGTTCCTTACTCTATTTGACGGCTAGTCGACCCAATATTATGATGAGTGTATGTCTTTGAGCTCGATTTCAAGCAACACCAAAAGAATCTCACTAAGAGCGATATCTGTCTAGTACTAGAGATTACGGTTTGTTTTACCTTAAAGGATCAACATTTGAACTAGTTTCATATAGTAATGCGGATTTCGGTGGATTTAAAACATATCATAAGAGTACTAGTGGGACATGTCACTTTATCGGACAATCATTAGTTTCATGGTTTAGCAAAAAGCAAAACTATGTTCCCTTATCTACTTGCGAGGCCGAATATATTTCAGCAGCTCTAGCATGTGCATAAGTAATATACATGCAACAAACACTTACGGATTTTGGCAAAATTATCAATAAATCACCAATATATTGTGATAACACGAGTGCAATAAATCTATCAAAAAATTCGATGAATCACTCGTGCACTAAGCATGTAGATATACGACATCATTTTTTGCGTGATAATGTGGAAAAAAGGAATTATTGCGTTAGAATACATAAATACCAAGAATCAAATAGAAGATATTTACACAAAACCACTAAACGCATAAACATTTGTTAAACTACGACACGATTTAGGAATATGTTCTCTTAATGATCTTCTAAATTAACAAGCACATCTTCATTTATGCTATGTTTAGCTAAAAATTTATAATCCACAAATTAGAATTGATAAATCCTCCACCTTCAGTTTTTTAGTTAGTTAGTTTCTGAAAATTATCTATAAATAATTTTTAACTTATAAAAAATATATATACATTTCATATTTTTCAACAAAATATAATCATGTCTTCTGAAGAGTGTCATCTATCATTCTCGACACTTACAATGGATAGCTCAGCGGGTACACCTTGACGGCTTCCTACCCCCACACAAAATTAGGAACTAACGTATAGGTGGTCTTCCTATCACATGGGTTTCACTCCCGATAACAAGAAGTCCAAACGAGCTCTATTTGTTTCTCCTAATACCAAGGAGAAAATTGATGAAATACATCACTATCAAAAACAACAAATAGATGTACAACGAGAATTATATTTTGAACAAAAAGTCACGGCACGACGACTATGCTTTTCGGAGCAAGTAGAGATAACTCACGGAAGAAGGATTTACACGAACCACTTCTGATTCCTTGCAGTTCTTTGGATCCCTCATCCTCGTATCGTACACCTTTGGACCCTTCACCAAGGCGATTCTCTGGTTTTCCGAGAACCTATGAACATGGAAATATATGGTCTCCACTCAAACCATGGAGGGATGACAAGTCAGATGATCGCAAAAATCCATCGCCGTCTAAATAGATTAAAATTATTCTTTGAATTTGTAACTACGTATGTTTGTAATTCTGGATCACAAAAATAGTACTACATTTTTTAAAACAATAGAAGGTCAAGAAATAAGCAACACCCTTTAGATTTAGGCTATTTTTAGTAAGATTGGTTATTTCAGATGTCTGGATATGTACCTTAAACGTCTGACACTCTGATGTCCCATAAATTTACATCATTGTGCATATGTCAAACGTCTGATATAACCTTCCAGACGTCTGAAATTTGTCTCTGTTTACTTAAAAATAGATACCAGATTATTTCAGATGTCTGAAATTTGAACTAGACGTCTGAATAATGTCTCTACCACCATATTATAAAAAATCGATCTATTTCAGACGTTTGATATTTAAAATAGACGTCTGAAAAATCTCTCTAACTATGAATTTTAAAACTCGGCCAAATTCAGACGTTTACCAAACCAAACCAGATGTCTAACTCTATTTACTATGTCAAAATTAGGTTAAATCAGACGTCTGAATTACCTTCTAGACGTTTGAAATTAAATCGACACTCTTATACGCCCAGAAAACGACTATTTCTTTTACTCTTTCTTACTTTGTTTCATTTTTTTCTTCGATCGATAACAACTTTTTGCCAAATTTTCTGTCTCTTTCATACTTAACCGAATTCGATGCCTCCTAGAACAAAAAATCCTAAAATCTCCAAGAGAAAATAAGATCAACCAACTTCTTCAAACCCTCAAGTTTGCTCGGATGATCAGATTGAACGATGGATGAATTGAGAACCACATGCACTCAAGAGATATGAGGATATTCAAAAGAAGAAACTACATACAGGTCCATTCTATAATTTACTCAAGTTTCCAAAGTACGATTTGGATGAAATGTGTGACAATACCAATTTAGAAACATTGATTTCTTTCAATTCCAATAACATCCAAATTGATCAGTTGGCTATATTTCTCTTCTACACTAATTTGGATAGCATGGCTGTTTGGAATACTGAAAATGAAGATAATTGGCTATCTAGCATTTATGGAAACACGATTAGACTCACTTCGAGAATAATAGGCAAAACCCTCGGATGTTTCGACACGGGCGAAGATTTATATAATATTCCCGATATGCATTTCAAACCAAGAAAAAATATAACACATCAAATATGGGAGGATGAAATGTCTAAATTTGCATCCAAATATCTACGACCAAAGGCGAGACTTCTTACTCGAATGATCACCAACACGATCATTCTTCGTCTAGGAAGTCATGAGCAGATAACGGAGTTAGAACACAAAGCTTTATATGCTCTATTCAACGGAACAAGGGTGAATTGGGCCAAATTTATACTTAACGAGCTCAAACATTTTTGGACTCGGTCACGGCCATCGATTATCTACCCCACATTCATCATGAGACTTCTACGTTCTCACAACATTCCCTCTTATTTATCTACTTTTGAAGAAATTTCTCCAACATATGCTTCTACAAAGTTTTTCTCACTTATGCACCAACCTGAAATTCCTCCTGAGTTTATATCTTTTGAAGACTGGATGCATAATCGACAAGCCAGACAAGCTGGACCTCCACCTCAACCACACCATGAACCATCACAAGAGGAGGAACAACATCGTGAGACAACTCCCCCTCCTCCTCAACCATTTGATCGTACGTCCCACGATGAGATTTTGGAAACTCGAACAGAGACGAATCCAAATGAAAGTATTAACGATCTTACTCTTCAAAATCAACAAATCTTGTCTCGAAATCAAAAAGTTTCGGCTAAGCGTATTGACAGCTTTGAAACATCTTTTGCCACATGCCTAGCAATAGTTGAAACATCACTTTCAACTGTATCATCAGTTCTCAAAGAGGTTCTTCAAAGGGTTCGTGGTCCTACACCCCCTTCCGAAGATTAGCCAACCCTAGTGCCTTCTTCTCCTTCGAAACATTCCAAACTATTTGACGAGAACGAACCTCTAGAACAAGTTCCAACATCTCCTACGAAGCAAACTAGCTCTTCTAAAAATGAAGATAAAGGAGATGATCAACATAAAGCTTCCCCGAAAGACTCATAGATTCTTAGGACTCCATCTTATGTTCATATACTAAAAATATATGAATGTACTCTACTATTGTAAATTAATGAAATTTCTCTTTTGCTATGTTATTTCTTTGTTCATCTCTATATTACAATAATTGGTCGATATTTAATAATTTCTAATTTAAAAAGTTATACATCCTTTTTGATAATGCCAAAGGGGGAGAAATCATAAAGATCACAAATAAATTATGGAAAGCACATATTCAAGGGGAGATTTATAAATTATATATAAGTACATAATAGTTGTCATCATCAAAAAGGAGGAGATTGTTAGGAAATCCAAACTACGGTTTCGATGACAACAACTATACAATGAAGATCGAATATGCATATATATTTCTATTTTACAGGTACTTGCTAGAGTAACATCATTGGAAAGACAAGAACAAGGCTCAAAGAACATTACAAGAGACTATAAGTCGATAGGATCAAAGAAGCAACAAGAAGGATACAAAGCAGACATGCACAGTTTTCAAACGTCTGGGTGCACTAGCCAGACATCTGGAAAAACCCTTTGGAACAACAAAACAAACAGGATCAGACGTTTGATAGATGCACTCAGATGTCTGAAAGACTGTTGTGTACAAAAAAAATATAGAGTCGGACGTCTGATACAAATACCAGATGTCTGATTTCAAACTCGGGTTTTAAATTCAAATTTCAACTGCCATATTTGAATAGACATCTTCGCTTCTCTTCGCTGCAACTCTTCATTGCCACAGAAGCAACTATAGAGCACTTCTTAATGGACACAACTACTCAAGGAACTCTCTACAACTATATATAGCATCAAGAATCAAAGAGAACACCAGCTTTACTTACTTGTGCTCTTTACTTACATACTCTGTTATATTCTTGATCTCTAGCAATCTATACTTATATTTCACTCTTCCATATATTCAGTTCTTCTCAATTAATACTCTCTAGATATATATATTGGAAGCATTTGTACTTAGCGGTCAATATTCGTGTTATAGAACACATACTTGACAAGAACAAGTTATTGTAACCAAGCCTATTCCTCCGGGTGAAGTGAGGGTGTTTGATAGTCGAATTCCAAAGAGGAGCTTCAGGAATGGACGTAGGATGAGAGGTCCGAACCAGTATATATTCCTAGTGTGCTTATTCTATATTTACCTAGATTAATATTGTTTTAGTTGCATCATATATTTTGTCACATATACTTGCATATACACTACACAATACACCTCATAGACTTTCACATAAATGATTCAAACAATCTCCAAATCCCTAGAGCATGGGCTAAAGTACTCTAAGTCCTTGGACTAAAAGATTTGCGATTCGAAAAATTTCCAAGTCATGTAGAAGCGAACCAGAGCTTGTTGTAACCCACAGATTTCGAATTTTGACCACAAGTTAGACAATAAGCTAAAACAACGAAAATCAACGAAAGCAAAGAAACAAAATTTTATTTAATAATCGAAGATTCAGTTTCACCACAACTTCTCCTGAACTAGGCATAAAAGGTCTATTTACAATGACTATGAAACTAAATAGAAATAACCACATAATTTGGATTAATTCGGGTTGGATAAGGCACGATCGGATGACAACCATTTTGATTTCTTTTCCTTCCTCGGCTTTTACGAAGGCTCCTCACCCGAGTGTTTGCACTTAGATGCTTTACTTCCTCGTGAGATGGTGCCCGGGGAAGGAGTAAAAACTTCCAATGGCCTAGTCCCGCCGAGTAGAAAAACCTTCAAGGGCCTGTTCAGGGGATCATCCAGTTCCACCACTTGGGGCTCAGCCTTAATTTCAGCTTTCTTCTTCCACTCTTCCATGATTTGTTCCTCCATTCTTAGTTTCAAAGTATGTTGGGAGGCGCCCGTGATTTCGACTTCATCATTTTCTTCTGTAGGTGAGGGGTTATCGAGCGCCCCGATCATTTGAGCATCGGGTCCGGGGGCGTTCCCAGTGTGAGATGCCTCTCCTAATTTCTCTTCTTTCTCCATGGTGGCATCGCTCCTTGGAGTTGGTTTGGGGTCAGAATGTCCTACACGAAGTTATAAAAGACAAATGTTAGAATACATTTATTGCCCGCTAAGAAGCGATGATTATTTGAACTTTAGAAAGGAAGGTTAAGTACCAATCAGTGGCTAACTCTCGGCAGTTTTGGGAATCTCATCCTCTGGGATAGGGGACATAATATGGATACAAAGCCCAGGTTTCTCTGGATCATAACCAACAGGCTGTTCAAAAAGATCGAGTGGAGAGCGACGATCGGCTGAATAGAGGGAAGAACTTGACATTCAGTCCCAGATGGACCAGCAACTTCGTCCTTCCCTTTTGAAGAGGAGGAATCTCTTCCATAAAGTTCTTTGGCTGCAGATAAGTGGAAGGCTTGTTTCCTTATAGCACTTCCTTCACGAGAGAATCCTCATCATCCTCCTTGGTGCCCAGCTCTACTCGTTTGGTTTTTATCAAGGTGTCCTATGCCTCAGCTAATGATTCGAGGTAACCTTCACTCAGAAAAGATAGATCTTGGTGCATGAGAACCCGAGCGTTGTTTTAGCAATGAGTGGATCAAACATGTACTTAATTTCCTCCCTACCAGCCTCAACAATACCTCGAGGCGAGAATCGATTTCCAAGAGCGTCATTCTTTTACCCTCCTCACGGGCGGCATCCTTCAACACTTCAACTTTGGAGAGCTCCTCATCAAGCTTTGTTTTTAGAAGTCGTGTAGCGACAATCTCATCACAATATCGTTATGACTCCTCTTGAGTAGCAGTTTTTTCTTCTTTTTCTTTAAGGAGTAGCTCCTCCAATTCCTTAACTCGTTGAGCGAGGACATCCTTTTCTTTTTGGACGGAGTCCTTTTCTAAGGCTAAAGCACCACAGCGTTGGACCGCATTATCTATTTCCTTTTTGTGTGTGGCCTCCAAGCGATTGACTGCCACATCAATATCTTAGCATTCTTCTAGGCGGCCTCAAGCTGAGATTTATACAAGGAAAGCTCTTCATCGTGGGCGTTGATGATATCTTTATCATGGATGGCCTCAAGTTTCAGGAGATCGATTTCATGTTGACGTTTCATAGAAACTTCTGAAATTTTTTCCACCAAACGAACGAATGCATCGTGTTGGACGTAGACATCATTATTGCAAGCAATGGCACTTTGTTTAACATACCCTAGAATAGGATGGATCGAAAGAAGAAATTTTAATCCATCAAAGCGTATTTTTGGAAATGTGGCTTTAAGCTCAGCTAGCCATTTTGCTATCGATGGATCGTGAGAAGGGGCTGAGGAAGTTTGTCTAGCCGAAACCATGGACTTCTTGTAAGGCTCATGAGATTGCCTAGTGCTTGATGAACCAGAGTGTTGGTCACGAGGAGCTTCAGATTAAGACCCTCTTTGAGCAGATTTCTCCCTGCTTTTCTCTGGTTGAGGAGGAGGATCATTAGGGTATGAAGAGTGGCTATAAATTTTCCTTCGAGACGATGACGAATCTCAGGGATGATAATCTCTATCATTGTTGTCGTCACTATCTCGGCATCCACTGGACCTCGAGTCTCGGCTGGAGTGATGGAAGATAGAGGACCCACGAAGGTGGTCGAAGCCATGTGTGCGTCCGATATCACCTGCACAGAAACCGAGGAAAGACAAGTTAATGGGAGTTGCATGATGGTTAAAACTTAAGTGTGGGGTGAAGTGTGAGTGTTCGTGTGTGTCCTAGTGTCTCCCCCCGATGGACCAGTTTCTTTAGCTTTACTTATCAGAATTTTTTCTCCTCGATGATGGGTTTGAATGCCTTCGTCGCCTCTTGAGGGCGAATGAAGTCTTAGGGCTTCTGGATTGTTAAAGTCATCATCAAGGAAGTCTTCAGGAATGGTAAGATCCGATAAGCCTTTTAGCGAGCCCTCTAGGTGTTGTGGAGATAGCTCTTTCTCAACCGGAGTAATTGTCATTTTCGAGGTTCCGCCTACTATTTTCTTTCTCAATTTGTTGGCTAGTTTCCTTTTCCCTTTTGAAGGAGGAGATGGCTCATCAATGCCAGGTGCATCAACTATCGGTTTTGAGACCGGGCTTATATTCTCATTAGGTGCTCCTGGCACCCCGGTTTCTCTAATCTCACCCTCCGTAGATGTGTCAGGGGCCCCACCTGTAAGAGGCACTGAAGGCCCAGCCTGTTCTTTACCCTTCTCCACTGCAGATTCAATTATAAGGACGCTGGATGGGAGACTAGTTCGACAACCTTCTGCCAACAACCCAAACTTTAAAAGAGACTTATTGAAAATAACAAATTTGATCTCCCAGTCTTCCACGGGAGTAGCACGAATGGCCTCGACGGCCTCAGAATACCCAACACCTTTGGGACGTGGGATGATGCCTGCAAAAGACCGAAGGAAGTTTAGAAAGAATACACTTCATGCTATAGATAAATAATGAATCCAGAAATGGAACTTACTCCCTTTCAGCCATCTTCTCACAAAGCCAGGGGGCATCGTATGTAAAATCATTCCTGCTTATATTGAGTGAATTTACTCCATGCCTCCATCCGGATCTAACACTTGGAGTGTGGCTCAAGGAATATGAAAGATGGACTGTCAGACCATCTTTTGAAACGATAGATATATCAAATATCACCAGGAGTGGGAGGCCTGAATAAGATGCTCACAAAGAGAATACAATAGATGAACGCGTGACTATTGGGATGAAGCTACATCGGGGTGATCCCGATATACTATAGTACTTCACGGAGAAAGAAGTTGAAAGATGGCAAGCTACCGACCCAGCACATGAATTTATTGCACGCTGTACATCCAGCTAGGGGCAGGTGAGGCCGATCTTGCCCCGATGAAACTAAAACATCGTCGAAAGGGATTCCGTGAATTATACACAACTGGCGAAGACCAACTTCGATGACTTTTGAAGCTTGTGAATCGGTAGGATCATCCAAGATGAATGCTCCGTCCATAACATTAGGGGACGGGCCAATAATTGCAGCGGATGGATTCGGAATACCCAGTGTGGAGGTTGTCGGCGGGTCCGAAGTACCTATTACCTCATGTTGAGAGCCTGGATCGGGCTTATCGGAAACTGTAGCAGAGCTCGATTTTCTGGACATCTTGAAAGAGCAATGGATGTGGATAAAATCCTATTTATGCTATACTTGAAGACAATCGATATTAGATATAATGACAAAATTATTCCCTCCATGTGGTGTGTGGACTAGTGCAATCATTCAAGCATGAGTATAAAAGAATTAAAGCTTTAAAAACCGATGAAGTGTGATTGAGCATTAAGCTATCGTCTTCGAAGACTGTCATCGCTGACCGTCTCTGAGAGCTTGTCCAATGATTTGGTAGTAGGGGCCTTGAAATTGGACAATGGCATTACATGTTTAAGGCTATTGTTTGTTATTGTTAAGTTGAACTAACGATTATAGTTCTTGAAAACTATGGAGTCGTTAATCCAAACCAATTCCATATGTTCATATGCTTATGTTCTAGGCGTGGAGGTATGTGATCTTAACATGTGATATGTATAAGTGGAGAAGATTTTGATTGTCAACGAACCGAAGTCTGAGGCCAATTGCCTTTCGGAAACTACATACAATGCCATCCCGCTCACTCTCACTCTCTATTCACCGAATGACCCCTTGCTCGGTATACCGAAACCTCCTCGTGGTCTTTCACTGAGCCGTAATATCATACTCAAATGGTTGAACCACCCTCTCTTCATCAACACCGAGCGACATTCCCTCTCAGGGTACCGAGCCTCTCTCTATAGCGCCACTTCCATAAAAAGTTACCGACCACACACGTTTCATACTAATCCATACTTCCATGGAGTGCCCACAAATCCAACCTTACCCTATGAACCTAACGATTTCTCTTTGTCGACCGCTGTGCTAAGCGTGAGATTATAGCTTGAGCATCGAACCTAAACCTACCCACCTCTCTCTCCCCTCTCAACATCCCTTCTCCCTATGAACCCTCGTATCCCTCCCTTCGCCTATCCTTTTGCTCCTCGTATCCCTCCCTTCTCCTGCGCGCCACGAAGAATCGTATGCATATACGGCTCGAACTCAGTTCAAGTCTAGATAGACAAGCCCTAATAACCCAAAGTGGAGTGTAGATCCTTACATATGTAGTATTTTTAAACCGAGGCAAATAATTTTTAGGGTATGGAGTCAAGAATGGTGGGGAAGTATGCTGAGGGAGATGACCGAGGAAGAAGTAAGACAGTTCCATGGAAGAGTGGAGCTTGGGTTTTAAGTAAGCTCGAAGGAAAAGAATGATAAAGTAAAAGTAGGAGGAGAAAGTAAAGTTCGGGACTTTTATATGAGGAATGGAAGGTGAATCGCTTTTCTCCAAAAGACCGGGACATCATGTTTCACAAAGTTGGCTTGCCAAATCAAATCAGATAGGCCGACCGAGTAGGACGGTCCTCGTATGCTGAACCCTCGGTTAAAAAAAGAAAAAAAAAAGAAGAAGGTGGGATTTAAATGACAGATGATTGTGATACTAGATGAGCTACCATTTTAAGGCAAGAACTGATTATTGATTCAAAGCATGTGATGTTGTTTCACACGACACACTTTGAGGGGCAAATGTTACCTGGCACCTTGGCCTAGCTATAAGATAATAGTTCTAGATGTGATAGTTGGCATCATATAGGATTCTGACCAAGGAAAGGCTGGAGGTATAAAGGGTTTGGTGCATTCGATGTATTGCGGCATTTCTGTATGGCTCAGTTAAAGGGGGGGAATGCCTCGTTCGGTCATGATGGTTCAGAATTTCTCGTTCGGTTTTGAGAAGTTCTATACAGAAATCGTTCAACCAGTTTGAGGAGAGACGTGTGTAACATGGTCTTGTGAGATAACGTATGTCACTCGGCTTAAAGGAGAAGTTCGTCGCTTGGCTGAGGGAGATATTATTTCGTTCAGACTGGGTATTTCGGTATATGTCGCTCGGTCCAGATGCTTCGACACACACCACTCTATTAAGGGAGTGAAGTCACACATGGCTTGGTCAACGATGTAAGTCACATGTGGCTCGGCCTAGACGGGTTAGCAGGTATTGTTTGTAAAAGGGGAGTTGTTGCTGTTCGGTCAGAAGTGGTTCGATGTGCGTGATCGGTGTATCTGGTTCGGTGCATGATAAGGAAGTTGGCGTGTCCATGGTGTTGATTCATGAGTTTTGATTCATGGCACAAGCTTTAGAGATCATACGACGAGAATACTATACGAAAGCGACAAAAAGAGAATAAGTGTATATTATGCACAACAAAGGAGACAAGACTACAATCCAGAGATTAGTATGAATATTTTAATGTATTGAGTCTTATGTTAAAATCATTCCTCAAGTAGTCACACACATACACAAATTGATTTATATTAAGATTATACATAAATTAGTGTATACTGTGCAATTGACAACAGGTCGGCTGACCGACCAGAAATCTCGATCGACCGACTCTGTGTCAAGTGCACAGATATACATTATTCTGTATACGTTTTTAAATCTCAGCTGATCGGCCAGTTTTTTAGGTCGACCAACCTGAACATCACGGCTAGTTTTCCTGAAGAGTTGCGATTGATCATGAAGAGGAATGTCCCTCAATCCAAGAGATACGGATACAACTTTTGATTAAAACTCTTCATGAAAGATTATAACTATTCTGCAATATATTCTCTATTTTATTTCTGCAAATAAAAGCATTCATTCTCATTCAATATCTCTGGAATCTCTGAATTAATTTATATACTTCGATTCTACGAGATTATCTTCCTTCTAAATCTTCACATACACTACATATTTTTGAGGATTTGATTATAGGAAATTGTACTATCAAAAGACAATCTGTGTTATTCAGAACACACTTGTCAAAAAATTATTTGTATTAAATTGAAGTCCACTTCGGCTATTGAGGCGAAAAAATTCCTGTTCGGCTGCTCAGGTGTGATATACCTATTCCTCCGGGTTAAGTGTCGGCTCAGGTGTGAACCAATATAAAAATTCCTGGTATGCTTACTTTAATTTTTATTTTACTGCTATTATCAGTTTCCGCATTTATATATCTTATTACACGATCCTTAGTACTGCACATACACTTTCACATGGAACAAATAATGAAGTAAGAAAGCCGACACTGCTTTACTTCGAGGTTCACTGCGAGTTACTTTGAGTCCTTTAAGAGTTCGCTTCGAGTCAATTACCAGATGACCACCGTTCGGCCATCCTGGATCAGCATTTTTCGTTCGGTGTATCTCGCCTGGCATGCCTAGGTCGGTCGACTCGAGGTTCCCAAATATGGGCCAAGGTACTTTTCTCCTAGGTCTGAGAAGAAAGTCCAGCCTATCTTCGTCTATAAATAGAGAGGCAGGGTTGCAGTGAAAAGGAACCTTTTTTGGAGAACTCCGGGGACACTCTACCATTTTCTACCTGGTTATCTTTCGGTTCAAACTTGTATTCCAACTATTTTTTACTAATTGTATTTGTATTCAAGTCTTAGAGGAAAGCCATAAAGATTGTTCTAACAATGGACGTAGGCAGTTACGCCGAACCACTATAATTCTGGTGTTCTCGTTTCTGTAGTTACTTTTGCATACATTCCTTTGTTTTAATTCATTTTCTTCATTAATCTCTCTACATAATTCTATTCAAGGGCGTTAGCGACCAATTTTGGTGCTAACAGTATTTAAACATAAGTTGTTAGTATGTTTTAGAAAAATAATTTTACAAATATTTTTAAAGAATTGAATTTATCATTGTAATATCTAATGAATTTGTTAAGATAATGAGTTAATAATGAACATATTATCTTTTTGAGTATGTAATTGTTGTTATGTGGTTTACTTGTTTTTATATTTATGTTAAAAATTAAGTTGTCATTTTTTTTATCATAATGAGTTAGATATAAATTTATTATTTTTTGTAATTTAGTATTTGTTAAGAAAATTAATGAAAATTAGTATTCTTAACTAATTTTAAAAATAATAGTTTTATCAATTTCAACAGATAAATAATTATATGCGTAGATTTTGGGTTTAATGTTTAGCTTTTAGTATATGTACGACCCACAATTTTAGGTATCGACGAATCGTAAAGTATTATTTTTATAATCAATTTGGGTTCAAATTAAAAATAACTTTAGAGAATGTTGAGTATTGACGATTTTGACATCGGAAATAAATATGGACGATTTTGACATTGAAACTTGCAAGGGCTATAACTTTTGATAGAAGTTGATTTAGGGTCTGAAACCACTTCCATATGAAAGATATGACGATTTCTCTTCCCGTAGGGTGTTCATAATATATTTGGCCTTACGGTTTAGAAGATATGACCATTTGAAATTAGATAGCTTTTGGATAGATTAACGGGTAATTAACTTAAGCCCAAATAAGGCCCAGTAAGCCATTTGGGGAGTTATTGCTAGTCAACCAAATAGGATAACTCCCAATTGGTTTCTCTTCCTCAAAACTACTCTAAACCTTTGTCAATTAACTTCATAGCCAAAAGCCATCAAATCCTTTACTAAAAGTGGCCCTAATTAATTAATTAGAGAGATTAGCATTGAGTTTAGCAAGGGGAGCATTAAATTTTGGGATCGATCACCTTGGAATTTGTGTAGCTGTTGGTGCATTTTGACTTATAGGTGAGTGAACTTCCTCACTTGCTATACTATAATTGCTAATATGATTTTAAGTGATGTTTTAAAAATGTTTTCAAAGACAAAAGTGTTTTTTTACAAGATTTAAACCTACTCATGCTTTACAAACGAATTTAAAAAGGATCTCACTTGATTTAACTTTTGGATCTATGATTTATATGATGATATGAATGTTAGATTAGGATTTGGTTGACTATATATTATATTAAATGGATACATTAATTATTATTGTAAGAATGTATGATTGTATGGATGTAATGTGTATAAACCTAGATCAATAGGCGAATAAGAGTTAAGATTACTCTAGGAGAATTGATTTCGTGCATATAGGTTGGCTACGAGATGGATCATCCCAGATGATCGCATAAATTATGGAGATTCAAATAGAAGAACAAAGTATATGGATTGGTTCCAAAGTTGCAAAATGACTATTGATGCAGATCTCGCAAAATGAAGCAGCGAAACATATTTGGTATTGAAGTTGGAAGTTAGAAATTGACTTAGCTAGAAAATTAGCCAGGTCTTATCATTTAGCACTGACACATAGGTCAGCACCCGTTGATATAAGGGTTGCAAAGTGTAAGAATTTCACTTAGGCAAGTGAAAGGTGGGGACATGGAAGAAACTTCAGGCTACTTAGGGGTTTACATGCTGAAAACTTCGAGGAAATGAAGGGGAAACTTGACAAGTTTTCCACCACTAAACAATTTGGGTTTAGGAAAATACGAGGTAGGCTTTAGGCTTTTGAGCTAAGTACGTCGAGTGGCATTCGAGGAAAGCTAGGGGTGGTTCGAAGGTTGAAATACTTAGCCATTTTTGGCTAAATAAAAAATAGAATGGGTTGGTATTGACCCATGTCAATTGGTAACTGTTAGGGCCAAAATTGGACACTAACACCCAAATCCAAGCAAAGCACTGAATCACAGTCACATCTCACAGATAGAATATATGTAGAGAGTAATAATGTGAATAACAGTCAAAATTCAAATGAAAGCAGTAAAGAACAACAGATTTTATAGTGATTCGGCTAACTCCCGCCTACGTCCACTCAAGAAGTTTCCTTTCTATTGATGTTAGAATCAATTACAGACTGGTAGAGTAACCTTAGCCTTAGGAAACAGAAAGTCAGAGATCCAAGAGAAGATCCCTTTTTTGGACCCCCACATGTTGTATTTATAGGCAAATCCTGAGATGTTGGGCTTTCTGAACGGTATAGGCCCATCAAGAATTTTGCTGAGCCTTCACCGTTCATTGCAACTGACTTTGAGTTCTGTACATGCCGACCAGTGCCTTCCTAAGTGACGACCCGAAGCAGCGCCATGCCTGACTCGAAGTCGTTCATGCTAAGACCCGAAGCACGTACACACCGCCGAACGACATTCCACCGAACCACCTACCTTCAAGGCCGACGACCTTCCACCAAGCCACATACCTCCAAGGCTGAACGAGCTTCCAACTAGCCACATACCTCCAAGGTCGAACGACCTTCCACCGGGCCACATACCTCCAAAGCCGAACGACCTTCAACCGGGCCATATACCTCCAAGGCCGAACAACCTTCCACCGGGCCACATACCTCCAAGGACGAACGACCTTCCACCGAGCCACATACCTGCAAGGCCGAACGACCTTCAACCGAGCCACATACCTCCAAGGACGAATGACCTTCCACGGAGTCACATACCTCCAAGGCCGTACGACCTTCCACCGAACCATAGTTGTCCCAGGCCGAACGACCTAACAATGCCGAGCCAGAAATGCCGAGCGACCCATGCCCAGCCACAATGCCGAGCGATCCTAATCGAAGTACCGTGCCGAACCAGAAATGCCGGCCCACAAATGTCGAGCCGCAACCGAACGACCTTCCTGAACCTCCATATCTCGGCCGGACCATGCCATGCATAACGACTGAGCCACGGGGTCGAACTCCAAACACTTCGAACCACTTCATCCCGACTGAACGACCTCTCCTGATCGAGCATCTATCCAAGTGAACATCATCTGTTTAAACTGAATCCGTCACATTCCAGCCTCAATAATAGCGAAGTTAGTTAAGTTGAATCCGCCTCTTCATGGCCTTGCCAAAAGATGGGTTAACATTTGCCCTCCAAAATATGCCTTGCTATTGAAAGGTGTGTTTTGAATAGCCTCACGTCCAATATCCGAAGTATGTATGTTATCCACATCCATACTTTCCGATTCATAATCCGATCCATTTTATCCAAGTGCCATCGCTGTATCCTTATCCGAATCTACGACTACTCTGAGTCAATATCCAATTCCGAATCCAGTGACCAAATTCTTAGCCAAATCCAATCCATCTAAACTCGACAACCGAGTTCTAATCCATCCATATCCAATAACCAATAACCACGTCCATGGCCTCCCCAGGTCGATATCCAAATCCAGGACCGTTCCAGGTCCATGCCCAAATCCTTAGATGTTCATAACCAATATCCAAATTTGTAACCTCTCCGAGTTTCTGCCAAGCGCAATCCACACTTGATGACCTATGTTAAGTAATCCCATGGTGTCCATGGTTCAGTGTCTTTGAACACCAAATAATTCCTTGGATTAAGTCTTAAGCCGAATCCTAGTCGATCCGGACCCCTGCCGAGCTTAGTCCATACTCGACGACCTGAAATAATAACCGACAATATAGGGCCTAAGTCCTAGGCTGAATCCTGGTCTCTCAGGACCCTTACCGAGCATAGTCCATACTCGATGACCTTTTAGCTAAAATCCAAAGAAAGTCCAATCGAAATTCAATTCGAAATCCAAATCCAACCAGAAAACAGAAATCCATATCAAAAATCTAAACCAAAAAGCAAACATCCAAACACGAATCAAAACCAGAAAAAGAGTAAAACAGGGAGTTCAAACTGAACTCCAAAACCAAACCAGAAAAAGCAAATGTCCAAGTCAAGGGAAAAAACAGATTTCAAAAACTAGGACGTCTCGGTAGGCCATCATCTCAGAGCATGCCTGAGGGTTGTCTCCGATCCCGTACACGAGTAATTGATTAACCGTTTGCCTGGAGTTTGTTACTTATTCCAAGCCATCAATATTAGTTGATGACCAACCGACGACCATTACTGGGCCTCATGCCCTCATCGTTCGAGGTGGCTGCTTCTGTTCCACCATTGCATTTCAAGTTTCGACATATTGTCGCAACTGACCTTTCCTTATATGCTCCTTGATTATGTCCTTCAAATGCCCACAGCTATTAGTATCATGCCTGTCTAGGCCATGAAAAAGACAGTGCCTTCCTGATGCCCTTTCTCATTGTGAGGGCTCCCTCCTCCTTGGCCTTCGACACAGAAGTTGATCTCGAGTATCCAAAAATATCCGCTCCAATGTTGCATTCAATCCTGTGTAAGTGGAGAACTTCGGTTCTCCCCAGTGCTTCATTTTCCCTTTATCCTTGTCCTTACCCGAGCTTTCACCGGGTAGTCCTCCATCATTAATCATATTTACTTCCTTTGACCTCATGTCCAAACATGCATCCCCTTGTCGAAGAAATCTCTCATCTTCATGAAAGAATTCCCCAAGATCCAACGGTGGGTCCCATATCAACGATACTTTGAAATTTGAATTATCTCTGACTCCTGATATCGTAGCCATCAGAACCATTGATGGATCCGGCAGATCCACCGAAGTAACTGCTGCATTAAATCGAATTAAGAATGTCCCGAGCGATTCATCCACCCCCTATTTGACTGACAGCAGCGTCATCATTTCTTTGGCCTTTTTATGTGAACTCGAAACTGACTTAAGAATTTCTCCACCAGTTCCGTCCATGTTCCAATGGATCCATCCTCCAGCTGTCTGAACCACATAGCAGCAATATCAGTTAAGTACAAGGGAAACATCGGCCCATAACCTCCTCTGTTGCCTCCAGCACTTCCATATTTACTGTACCTCATCAAGTGGTCGGTGCGATTCGTCTTCCCATTGTATACTTCCAGAGTGGGCAGTTTGAAATCGGACGGATTCCTAGCTATCCTGATGTTCTGGGCAAACGGACTTTTGTCAACTTCCTCCGAATCCCTGTTTGTCAAACCTCCATGAATAGTTCGCCTGATAATGTCAGCCAATCCAGCGTTTCCAACCAAGGGTTTCTCCCTATTCATGTTTCCAAACTTCCCCCAAGTCCCTAAGCAAATTCTGGCACATATTCCTCATCATGTACTCCTGTATTCCTATCGATGTTGGGCCGCGTAGCATCATCTGGTATCCCTCTATGAACTGGTCCAGCATTACCTAGTGGTGTGTCCTCGAGTCTAGGTCCATCCAGATTGTTAGCTGTTTGTCGATTGGGAGCTGCCCCCTGCTGAATCACTCTATTCACCTACTGGTTGAGTTCCTCTGGTCCAGTTCTAGGAACTTGAGCACCTGCAGTTCCCGGTTGTCCAAACTGCCTAAGAAGAGACCGCATCATCTCCTGTTTCCTTTTCATCATCTGCTCCTGCATAGAATTCATCATAACCTGCATCTCATCTCGAGTTATGTAAATGGATGCATGATCCTCTCCAGCTCTAGAAGAGGCCGCTTGACTTCCTTCCTAATTGCTCCTTTCCGCTACTTGATTCCTTGTCGGTGGTCTAGCCATTTCTCTCTAAAATCTAAGTTCCCAACCTTTTCAATCCAAAATCCAAGCTCCAAAATCCCCGAGTGCTAGCTTTCTCAGTGAAAGCACCAAAATGTCAGGGCCAAAATTGGACATTAACACCCAAATCCAAGCAAAAGCACTAAATCACAGTCACAGCTCACAGATAGAATATATGTAGAGAGTAATAATATGAAGAACAATTAAAATTAAAATGAAAGTAGTAAAGAACAACATGTTTTACAGTGGTTCGACTAACTTCGGCCTATGTCCACTCCAGAAGTTTCCTTTCTACTGATGTTAGAATCAATTACAATTACAAACTGGTAGAGTAACCTTAGCCTTAGGAAATAGAAAGTCGGAGGGCCGAGAGAAGATCCCTTTTCTAAACCCCCACCTGTTGTATTTATAGGCAAATCCTGATGTGTTGGGCTTTTTGAATGGTATAGGCCCATCAAAACCTTTGTTGAGCCTGTACCCTTCATTGCAACTGACTCTGAGTTCTATACATGTCGACTAGTGCCTTCCTAAGTGATGACCCGAAGCAGCGCCATGCCTGATTCAAAGTAGTTCATGCTAAGACTCAAAGCACGTATACGCCATCGAACGACCTTCCACCGAACCACATACCTCCAAGGCCGAACGACCTTCCACCAAGCCACATATGTCCAGGACCGAACGACCTTCCATCGAGCCACATAACTCCAAGGCCGAACGACCTTCCATCGAGCCACATACCTCTAAGGCCGAACGACCTTCCACCGATCCACATACCTCCAAAGCCGAACGACCTTCCACCGAGTCACATACCTCCAAGGCCGTACGACCTTCCACCAAACCATAGTCGTCCCAGGCCGAACGACCCAGCAATGCCAAGTGACCCATGCCGAGCCAGAAATGTCGAGCGACCCATGCCGAGCCACAATGCCAAGCGATCCTGACCGAAGCACCATGCTGAACTAGAAACGCCAGCCCACAAATGCCGAGCCGCAACCGAACGACCTTCCTGAACCTCTATACCTCGACCGGACCATGCCATACCAAACGGTTGAGCCACAAGGTCGAACTCCAAACACTTTGAACCACTTCATCCTGACTGAACGACCTATCCTAATCAAGCATCTATCCAAGTGAACATCATCCGTTTAAACCGAATCCGTCATATTCCAGCCTCAATAATCGTGAAGTTGGTTAAGTTGAATCCGCTCTCAATGGCCTTGCCAAAAGGCGGGTTAACAGTACCGAACCACGCTATTTTGTGGTATGCAAAGGGGGCATTTAGGGAAGTGTGCTCCTTCGATTACTAGTATATTGCACGAAGGGTTAGCGAGTTATAGTCCATAGTTGTATGATCTTCGAAGTGAATGAAACATGAAGGAGACTAGAAGCTAATGAAGTGATTTAGCATAGTTACTTTAGGCATGACCTAAGAAGTTAATGAGGTTACTTCAAGACCGAGATGAACAGACTCTATGATTTCTGATTTGGTGTGCAGAGATGCTTTGAACATCGACAACTAGATGACAAGAGTTTTGTTAATAATCTATGAAGGCAAGTTCGTTGATGTGAACTTGTGAACATATGGTGGTATCTACAATGGAGATGTGTGCTAAGGGATCCTAAATAACTTGAAATTTTCAATATGTGCTCGAAAGAGAGGGAATGTGAGGACGCTCATCTAGACTTGATCTTATATCGAATCTTTGACTATAGATCTATGTACCCTAAATTTTTTGATGTTAAGTCCAGTTCCTTAGCCTTCGAAGTGGCATGGGTCAAGCATTGAGAAACCGAGACATTGAGTAGCCTTTGACTATTGATATAGTCATACGAGCTATCATATATCCAATTCACTTGAGTGGATGATGTGAGATTGCTTGATGGTTGCTATGTTTGCTCTTTTTCGCCAGGGATGTCACACGGTGTAGGTATTATTGACTTAGATACCTAGATACCCTATATTATACCTTAGTGCACCCACATGATGATGATAGTAGATTAATGTATATCGATGTTATGTGCTAAATCTTTGGATGAAAGGAAAAGTCGGGTAGGATTCTCCACATTATGTGTTCCTATTTACTATATCGACTTTTATTGTACTTTAAGATTATAAATCGCTCATACTAGACTTTTGTCTAATTCGAAAATATTTTCTTTTCTTCATATCATCTTGGGTATTATTAAATGAGTAGATTAAAGATAATATGTATAAGATAGCACATGTAGTTGTGGCTGGTGCTTTCATAGACCTATTTTTGAGCTATTATCGCTATATAATCCGTTGTGCAGTGTAGTGGAGCTATTTCAGCACTTGACTATTATTTAGAGACAATTTCCATTTGATTTTATTATTTGATGTAGAAAACCTATTTTTCTACTTGTATAACTGTGATGAACTACTATGTTGTGATTCCACGGTTCATTTTAGTAATATTACGGTCTTTCTTATTTTATATCTATGAAATTATTATATATTACCCTATGCGCTGTGAGATATACGATAGGTTTTGCTTTAGAGTGCTACTACTTTACTTTTAGCAACCGCTTTACATTGGCCGAGTACAATTGCAGCGCATTATATATTTATCTTAGGTAGTGGAGGTGTAAGGTGAATGCCAAGGTACATTTGTTTAAAAGATAAATGATATATAGATTTAATGTAACAACCCGCATATTTGTCGATTTTATATTTAAATATTTTATCGATACTCGGAATTTAGTCCGAAAAGCTACTTTATGCATACGGTCGAATTAGGACTCGGGACCACTTCCATTGAGTTCAAAATGACGTTTGCAACCTTTTTGAGTATAAACTTTGATATATTTGGAGCTAGTAAAAATTTTGATCATTTTCACTTTGGGTTTGGGTTTGGGTTTGGGTTCAGCCCTATGTTTAACTTATACTCAAAACTGAACCACTCCTCCCCATTCACTCTCACTTTCTCCTCTTTTCAGTTCTAAAGCATCAATGGTGGGAGAGATGGGAAATTAAAACTCCAAAACCCTAGTTTTCTTTTGCAAATCAAGCTCTAGCTCCAAACTAATAGAAGAACCCATTGGTAAGCTTCTCTTCTTCTTCTCCAACTCATTCTCTTACCAAATTCAAAAATTCCTAAACCTAACTTTGGGAATGTTCTTATTTTATAGCATAGAATCAAGGTTCTTGAGTTGGATTTGAAGATTGGTTGATTCTCCTTTGCTTTCGAGCTTCTTCTTCAATCGTTTGGGTTCAAAGGCGAGATTTTTATCTCACATCCTTTTCTATATCTATCTTTGTGGTTAGGTATGAATTCCTAACATTTGTGCATATTCATTTGCTTTTGATTTGAATTGATTTGGTGAATTTTCCTAATTTGGGTGTTTTGGTCCAAGTTTATGAAAATCCTATTATGAATATTTGGACAATAATATTCGGGGTGTATTGAGGAGCCGTTAAGGCTGGGTTGTCGCTAGGCATAAATCCTTAGTCGTCGTTGCTCGTTCGATCGCTCCCGATACGTTTTGGCCACTTTGGCCTAGGCAAATTATTGCCCAGACCAGGTGACCAGACGTCTGGTGACCAAGTCCAGACGTCTGGTTTGGACCTGGAGAGAAAAATATAACCACGCAGAATATATAAAAAAAGGCAGAGACTAATTCCAGACGTCTGAAATTTAGGATCAGACGTCTGGATAGGTCTCAGACGTCTGACTTGAAGTTTTCAGACGCTTGGGTGTTCTCTGGATTATTCCCAAAGAACACATCCAGACGTCTGGATTCTAAACCAGACGTCTGATTAGTTTTCAGATGCCTGGATTGGACCTTCAGGCCTATTTGCTTATGTTTTTGAGTGGATTCACTATTTTAATCGATTTTTGTGGATCCGAATAGTGGTTATCACTTTCTATCGACTTTGATGACTTCTTTTTATGGATTTTTGGAAATATCCATTTGGATGGATTTGGTATCGATTTCTTTGGATTTTATTCACATCTTCGTATGTGAATTTTAGTGATTGATTGTTCCTACAATCTTCTTTGTGATTTATCACTTTAAAAATATAAAGGTTTTCTATACTAGTAGTAAATATCAAAATTCTTTCATCAAAACGATTTCAACATTTATTTTATTACAAAGCTCGTTTCTTAAACCGTTTTCCAATCTATTAGTATATACAAGCTTTTACCTCACTCGTATGAGAAATCTAATTAAACGACCTAGTAAAACGAGTGGTATGAAACGCTTGCGTTCACTTCGTCGGTTAATTCTTGGACTTGTTCGATTGAAACTCTTGTGACAATTTTCTAGTGGAGATCAACAATTTGTTCGTAAATATTTAAGTTAAGCTAGTGGTTATGGGACATGAAGCTAAATTTATATATTTACTAGCTTAGTGTAATTGACACTTATCGTTGATCATGACGATCATCTTTGTGATCTAGACTAGCAATGTGCGATGTCTCTTTGTCTGCGAGGGAGACTAAACCCTGTTTTGTGGAGTTTCGACTCAAATTGGTGGGGTAGCAACCCATGGTCTTCGGGCCGTTTGTGGAGCTTCGGCTTAATTTGTGATGGTTAGCAACCATGGAATTAGCGTTCCGTTTGTGATACACGTGTTGGTGAGCTTTATGCTCCCGTTTGTGATAGGCCTTCCCCCTTTTTGTGATTTCTGGATTTCTTGAGATGATTTCTAGGATTTGTGTTTCACCAATTTTCGTGATTTTCATTGATAAGTTTTATCAATATTTGTGCATTGGTGAATTTGTGTGTCATTGACTTTTGTGATTGATATTGATATAATCGTCAATATTTATGGTTTGGTGAAAGAAATAAAGAGTATGACATTTCTTTTGTTCCTTGAGTAGATTTTTGAGATATTGATTAATCTCTTGATGATTTTCAGTTACTTATATATCACAGCTTGGCATTGTGATTATTATATGTTTAGTCATACCTCTTATTTTATATCATCTCATCTGATATTTATAGCTTGACTGATCCGTTTATTATTTTCTTATTAAATAATACTCGGGTCAGACCGAGATGTTACATGTGCTTCAGCTTGACTTTTGACTGGGGATTGATTTCTCTGACTTTTGGTTAACTACTTAGATTAGTAGTTTATTTTGTTGTATACACTTGAGATATGGACTCATAGTTGTATTCTTTTATATAGCACGTGTTGCTTTTATTTTGTATTATTGTGCATCTTTTTGACCACTACTCTGATATACACTTTCATGTGTTAGTTATATATTCATATCTTCTTCCGCCTTTGTGATATGAATTGTCTGTGACTGATTTATGTTATGTTTATTTCTATATTTGTTTCCGAAGATATTATAGCCACTGTGTAGTAGCTTTGAGTTTGTGTCGCTATGATGGATTTCCTCTTGATAAAGAAATGCATGTAATACTATCTGGCATATCGATGCTCGCACAAATCAATTGCACGAATGGTCGCTCCTCAACAGCCTTATTCTCCACGCTAGTTGACAGCATTACACCGTAATGTCCTTGGCTAACGTGGGTATAGAGGTGGGGCGTCACAACTTGGTATTAAAGCCAAACTTCAGAACAATATGGAATATTATAACAAGGATCATCGTCCTAAGTCTTTCTTAGGAGTCGTGCTTTAGGATTTAATTCGAGTCTTCGTACTGATTCATCCTATTTTCTTTATGATTCCTTGTTTTATCTATCAAGATTGCTTGATATTTATCTTGAGAATAACCTTTTCCTCTTCTTTCTTTCTTAAAGAAGATAAATGGTTAGACCTGGTCGTCCCAAAGCTGGACCATCTAGTGCTCCACCCCAAGATGGAGTTTTTATGACTACCCAGCAACTTCTTGACCTTGTCACGAATGCTCAAGCAGTTGGTTCTAATCCGGAACCCACTCACCCTAAATCTGGGTTTGCACGTTTGTGCAATGATTACACCAACCTGGGCGGGAAGCCATTTAGAGGTTCTGAAACTATTATTGAAGTCCAGGCTTGGTTAAGGACATGCGATCGAATCTTTTCTCATATGAACCTCATTGATCTTCACCGAGTTCAGGTGGCTTCTAGTATGCTCCAAGAAAGAGCATTGGACTGGTACGAACTTCTTATTTATGAGATTAATGAAGCGGATCTCACCTGTGAGCAATTCCAGGAACGCTTCGAATTAAAATTCGTGCCAGAAGCAGAGAAAGTGACATTGGCTCGGCGTTTCATAGACCTTGTTCAAGGTGAATCTTCCGTGGCAGATTATGTCGCGTCTTTTGAATCTCTCTTCAAATATGGGGTTGAATACATCAACACCCCATTGAAGAAAAATCAGAGATTTGTCTATGGCTTAAACAAAAATCTCAAGAAGCCATTACTTCTAAAATTAGAAGTTTCTTTCGACCAACTCATTGATATCACTCTTCGTCTTGAAGAGGCGGATAGGGAAAATGATGTTGAAGTGGTAGGTTCTAAACCAAGCTTCAACAACAATAAGAAAAGGCCCAGTAAATTCAAAGGCCCTTATCCCAATAAGAAAGGGAAGCAAGCAACCCCAGTGGCAAAGGCTTCTTCCTTCGGTCGTGGGGAATGCTATAATTGTGGTTCGAAGGACCATTACGCGAACAAGTGCCCAAAGTCTCTCTCTTGTCGCTACTGCAAAGGTCACGGTCATGTTATATCTTCATGCCCCAAGCTTCAGGGCAGGAAGGAGGGAAAGTTAAATGTTGCTCAAGCCCCTGGCAACACATCTCGCGGCCAAGGTATTCCTCATTCCATTCTTGATGGTATTTTTTATTTCATGATCAACCTATTCGAGTTCTTTTTGATACGGGAGCATCCCATTCTTTTATATCAAAAGAGCTTGTTGATACTTTTTCTTTAAGTGTTGTTGCTTTAATGACTTCTTTGAGAATTGTGAATCCGGTTGGTGGATCTGCAACTCTTAGTTTGCTTTGTAAAGATGTGGAGATTATTTTGTGTGATTTTCCTTTCCTAGCCGATTTGCATGTCATGCGTTATTTAGGCTTTGGAATGATTTTGGGAATGGATTGGCTTAACTGTTATGAAGCTCATATCCTATGTCCTGACCGGACTATTCATCTTCGACATCCTCAATCTGTTAAGCAGATTTCTATTGATATTAAAGATTCGGATTCCAGCTTGGTTGTATCTTTATATTCTTTAAATCCTCATGATGACGATAATGATGATGAGGAAGATATTATTTCTCTTATTCACGTTGTTCATGAATTTCCCGACATATTTGAGCCCCTTTTAGGATTACCGCCTAAGCGAGCAATTGAGTTCAGAATTAATCTTATCCCTGGAGCTCAACCTATTACTCGTCCTCCTTATCGTATGTCCAATAAAGAAAATGAGGAGATGCACATACAATTATCCGATTTGGAAACGAAGCAATTTATTCGCTCAAGTTCCTCGCCTTGGGGAGCTTCGGCTATTTTTGTGAAGAAATCCGATGGTACACTTAGGCTTTGCGTTGACTACCGCAAACTTAATGATCTTACTATCAAAAATAAATATCCTTTACCTCGGATTGATGATCTATTCGATCAACTTAGTGGTGCTAGAGTCTTTTCACAATTAGACTTAGCTACTGGATTCCATCAGCTTCGTATTGCAGAGGATAGCATTCCTTTGACATCGTTCCGTACCCGTTATGGATCTTATGAATGGCTTGTTATGCCATTTGGTTTAACGAATGCTCCGGCTTATTTTGTTGACCTTATGAACCGAGTTTTTAAAGATTTCCTCGATCGATTTGTTCTCATCTTCATTGATGATATTCTTGTGTATTCAAAAACCGAGGAGGAACATGAAAAGCATCTTCGAATTGTGTTGGAAGCTCTTAGGAGTAATCAATTAAAAGAAAAATTTTCTAAATGCCATTTTTGGCAATCTCATGTGAAGTTTCTCGGTCATATTATTTCCGAATTCGAAATTTCCGTAGATCCTTCAAAGATTGAAGCGATTCAAGATTGGAAAAGACCGGAGAATGTGACAGAGATTCGTAGTTTTCTCGGATTGGCGGGTTATTACCGTCGTTTCATTAAAGACTTTCCTAAAATTGCCATGCCTCTCACTAGCTTAACAAAGAAAGGTGTTAAATACATTTTGTCGGACAAGTGTGAAGCTTCTTTCCAAAAATTAAAAGAACTCCTTTCTGATGCTCCTATTCTTGTGATTCCCGATGGAAGCCAAGATTTTGTTGTTTTTACCGATGCTAGTCGCATTGGTTTGGGTGTCGTTCTTATACAAAGAGAACGTGTTATTGCTTATGCTTCTAGGCAATTAAAGCCAGCCGAGACTAGATATGTCACTCATGATTTAGAGCTCGCGGCTATTGTTTTCGCTCTTCGGATTTGGCGTCATTATCTTTTGGGAGAGAAATTTGTTCTTTATATCGATCATAAGTCTTTGAAGTATTTATTCTCACAAAAGGAACTTAATTTGCGTCAACAGCGTTGGCTCGAATTTCTTGCACCTTATGATCTTGATATCCTTTATACTGCCGGTAAGGGTAATCATGTCGCCGATGCTCTTAGCCGTAAACAACAAGCAGTTGTTTCTATGATGATATCCGAATGGAACGATCTCGAGATTTTATCCACTTGTGAGATTCGAGAGCGCGTATCCGATTTATGCTCATCACTTGTTTTGTGTAGCCTTGAGGCTCATCCTTCTCTTTTAGACCACATTCTTAAAGCTCAAGGGCTAGATCCTGAATTGGCTCTTCTTGGCCGAAATATTAAGGATAAGATTGATATTGAAAGCTTGAAAGACTTTGATATCGATTCTCGTGGCGGCATTCGAAAATTTGGTTGACTTATCGTGCCAAATATTGGTGATCTTCACAAAGATATTTTAGAAGATTCCCATCGTTCTAAATTCACCATTCATCCCGGTAGTAGCAAAATGTACGCGGATATGAAGCGACTTTATGATTGGGAGGGAATGAAACTTGACATCGCTAACTTCGTTAAGCATTGCATGACTTGCCAACTCGTTAAGGTCGAGCATCAAAGGCCCGGTGGGTTATTGCAACCTTTAGAAATTCCAATTTGGAAGTGGGATCAGATTTCCATGGATTTTATTGACAGCCTTCCCCATTCTCGTTCGGGTCATGATAGCTTATGGGTGATCGTTGATAGGCTTACTAAATCCGCCCATTTTATTTCCGTTCGATCTAACCGAACCGTTCCTCTTTTGGCCAAACTCTTTATTAAAGAGATTGTTAAATTACATGGAGTTCCTACTTCTATTGTTAGCGACCGTGATCCCTTGTTTACTAGTGGATTTTGGAAGAGTCTTCAAAAAGCTTTGGGAACGAAGCTTAATTTTAGCACCGCTTATCATCCCCAGTCCGATGGACAAACTGAGCGTGTGAATCAAACTCTTGAAGATCTTCTTCGTTCTTGTGTGCTTGATTTCGATGGAAGTTGGGAAGATCATATTTCCCTTGTTGAATTTTCCTATAATAATAGCTTCCAATCTAGTATTAGTATGGCACCTTTTGAGGCCCTCTACGGAAGGCCATGCCGGTCTCCTTCTTATTGGCTTGAGGCCGGTGAGAAGCTGGTTTTATATCCAGATTTTATTCGTGATTCCACAGAAAAGATTGATCTTATTCGTCATAGGATGAAAGAAGCCCAGAGTAGACAAAAATCCTATGCCGATAACCGGAGAAGGAAATTAGAATTTTCTGTTGGAGATCTTGTTTTTATTCGTGTTTCACCTATGAAAGGTGTTGTACGTTTCAGCCGATCGGGAAAATTGGCGCCTCGATATATTGGGCCATTTCCTATCACTGAACGTATTGGTTCCATGGCTTATCGCCTTTTATTACCGGCTCAATTTTCTGCTATCCATGACGTGTTTCACGTTTCTCAACTTCGAAAATGTCTTCGAGATTCCGATTCTATTCTTGAGCCCGGTGTTGTGGAAGAGATTGAAGTTTCGCCTAATTTAACTTATGAGCAACATCCTATTCGTATCATTGCTTCGGAAGTCAAACTACTTCGAAATAAAGATGTTCCGCCTGTTAAAGTTCAATGGTCTTCAAATCCTAAGGATTGTTCTTGGGAATCTAGAGAGTTCATCGAGCGAACACATCCGAACTTACTTTCTCGGGCTCTTTGAGGTGAACTTCTTATTTCAAACTTCTTTTGTGTTGAATATTCTTTTATGGTTGTTACTATATATCTTCTTTTTAAATATTGCGAGGACGCAATTTCTTTAAGGAGGGGAGTCTGTAACAACCCGCATATTTGTCGATTTTATATTTAAATATTTTATTTAAATATTTTATCGATACTCGGAATTTAGTCCGAAAAGCTACTTTTTGCATACAGTCGAATTAGGACTCGGGATCACTTCCATTGAGTTCAAAATGACATTTGCAACCTTTTTGAGTATAAACTTTGATATATTTGGAGCTAGTCAAAAATTTGACCATTTTCACTTTGGGTTTGGGTTTGGGTTCAGCCCTATGTTTAACTTATACTCAAAAATGAACCACTCCTCCCCACTCACTCTCACTTTCTCCTCTTTTCAGTTCTAAAGCATCAATGGTGGGAGAGATGGGAAATTAAAACTCCAAAACCCTAGTTTTCTTTTGCAAATCAAGCTCTAGTTCCAAACTAATAGAAGAACCCATTGGTAAGCTTCTCTTCTTCTTCTCCAACTCATTCTCTTATCAAATTCAAAAATTCCTAAACCTAACTTTGGGAATGTTCTTCTTTTATAGCTCAGAATCAAGGTTCTTGAGTTGGATTTGAAGAGTGGTTGATTCTCTTTTGCTTTCGAGCTTCTTTTTCAATCGTTTGGGTTCAAAGGTGAGATTTTTATCTCACATCTTTTTCTATATCTATCTTTGTGGTTAGGTATGAATTCCTAACATTTTTGCATATTCATTTGCTTTTGATTTGAATTGATTTGGTGAATTTTCCTAATTTGGGTGTTTTGGTCCAAGTTTATGAAAATCCTATTATGAATATTTGGACAATGATATTCGGGGTGTATTGAGGAGCCGTTAAGGTTGGGTTGTCGCTAGGCATAAATCTTTAGTCGTCGTTGCTCGTTCGATCGCTCCCGATACGTTTTGGCCACTTTGGCCTAGGCAAATTGTTGCCCAGACCAGGTGACCAGATGTCTGGTGACCAAGTCCAGACGTCTGGTTTGGACCTGGAGAGAAAAATATAACCACGCAGAATATATAAAAAAAGGCAGAGACTAATTCCAGATGTCTGGAATTTAGGATCAGACGTCTGGATAGGTCTCAGACATCTGACTTGAAGTTTTCAAACGCCTAGGTGTTCTCTGGATTATTCCCAGAGAACAAATCCAGACGTCTGGATTCTAAACTAGACGTCTGATTAGTTTTCAGACGCCTGGATTGGACCTTCAGACGCCTAGAATTGTGCATAGTGCCTATTTACTTATGTTTTTGAGTGGATTCACTATTTTAATCGATTTTTGTGGATCCGAATAGTGGTTATCACTTTCTATCGACTTTGATGACTTCTTTTTATGGATTTTTGGAAATATCCATTTGGATGGATTTGGAATCGATTTCTTTGGATTTTATTCACATCTTCGTATGTGAATTTTAGTTATTGATTGTTCCTACAATCTTCTTTGTGATTTGTCACTTTAAAAATATAAAGGTTTTCTATACTAGTAGTAAATATCAAAATTCTTTCATCAAAACGATTTCAACATTTATTTTATTACAAAGCTCGTTTCTTAAACCGTTTTCCAATCTATTAGTATATACAAGCCTTTACCTCACTCGTATGAGAAATCTAATTAAACGACCTAGTAAAACGAGTGGTATGAAACGCTTACGTTTACTCCGTCGGTTAATTCTTGGACTTGTTCGATTGAAACTCTTGTGACAATTTTCTAGTGGAGATCTACAATTTGTTCGTAAATATTTAAGTTAAGCTAGTGGTTATGCGACATGAAGCTAAATTTATATATTTACTAGCTTAGTGTAATTGACACTTCTCGTTGATCATGACGATCATCTTTGTGATTTAGACTAGCAATGTGCGATGTCTCTTTGTCTGCGAGGGAGACTAAACCCCGTTTTGTGGAGTTTCGAATCAAATTGGTGGGGTAGCAACCCATGGTCTTCGGGCCGTTTGTGGAGCTTCAGCTTAATTTGTGATGGTTAGCAACCATGGAATTAGCGTTCCGTTTGTGATACACGTGTTGGTGAGCTTTATGCTCCCGTTTGTGATAGGCCTTCCCCCTTTTTGTGATTTCTGAATTTCTTGAGATGATTTCTAGAATTTGTGTTTCACCAATTTTCGTGATTTTCATTGATAAGTTTTATCAATATTTGTGCATTGGTGAATTTGTGTGTCATTGACTTTTGTGATTGATATTGATATAACCGTCAATATTTATGGTTTGGTGAACGAAATAAAGAGTATGACATTTCTTTTGTTCCTTGAGTAGATTTTTGAGATATTGATTAATCTCTTGATGATTTTCAATTACTTATATATCACAGCTTGGCATTGTGATTATTATGTGTTTAGTCATACCTCTTATTTTATATCGTCTCATCTGATATTTATAGCTTGACTGATCCGTTTATTATTTTCTTATTAAATAATACTCGAGTCAGACCGAGATGTTACAGGTGCTTCAGCTTGACTTCTGACTGGGGATTGATTTCTCTGACTTTTGGTTAACTACTTAGATTAGTAGTTTATTTTGTTGTATACACTTGAGATATGGACTCATAGTTGTATTCTTTTATATTGCACGTGTTACTATTCTTTTGTATTATTGTGCATCTTTTTGACCACTACTCTGATATACACTTTCATGTGTTAGTTATATATTCATATCTTCTTCCGCCTTTGTGATATGAATTGTCTGTGACTGATTTATGTTATGTTTATTTCTATATTTGTTTCCGAAGATATTATAGCCACTGTGTAGTAGCTTTGAGTTTGTGTCGCTATGCCGGATTTCCTCTTGATAAAGAAATGCATGTAATACTATATGGCATATCGATGCTCGCACAAAGCAATTACACGGATGGTCGCTCCTCAACAGCCTTATTCTCCGCGCTAGTTGACAGCATTACACCGTAATGTCCTTGGCTAGCGTGCGTATAGAGGTGGGGCGTCACATTTAATATCAAATATTATTTGGAGTTGGGGACCACTAGCTCAAGTGGTAGGATCTCTAGATTGGGGTTGTAGAGGTCTTTGGTTCGATCTATCGAGATACCAAAATGAGTGCTTTGCTTAAATTAAGTATTACTCTTGTTATCGAAAAAAGTATCACTAGAGAGAATAACAATATGTTGAATGAATTTCAAATATTACTTGGGAGAATGATGAAAAAACCTAAAAAATAAAGTGTAAAAGTAATGAATCAGTATACTTTGATGCATTTAAAGTTTTTTAGTTGATGTTAACATCAGAAATAAGTATATAGTATTATCAGAATGATAAATATAATATCAGTTTAATGACTAATAGAAATATTGATCAAATGAAATTTTACAAATCGTACTATCATTTTAATTATGAAAAATTAGTAGCTTGGATTTTTAATCATTATTTCATACCTCATTAATTATAATTTAGAATAAAAAATTTCAACAAATAATTAACATCTACCTCAAAAAGATATTAAAATACGTTAAAAAAATATTTCTAATCAAATACCGGATATTGCTATCCATTAATTAACGTAAATTATAATTATATGTAATTAAAATTTAACATTTTCACAAAACATGTTAATTTGGAATATCCATTATTTTTAAAGTTACAAACTACAATATTCATCAATTTTCATTAATTTAATGGTACTCTTAACAAAACTAAATTTATTAATGACATAGAATCTACTTGATGTACCAATTTTAATAAGAAAAAATTGTATATGTTTGTAATAATATACCTATTGTAAAAAGAAAAAAAATTACATATATGTGTTTTTATAATGAAATAGAACTTTAGAAATTTGTGTACAATTTTCTTTGTAATAAAGTAATAATTTTAGAAAGAAATAAATTATGTAAACTTGAATGTAGAATAATGTAAGAGAACTAAAGATAATTTTGTATATAATTTGGTATATGGACCGTATTGGAGAATTAGATTACAATTTTTGTCAATATAATGTAGCATACAACGCATTGAACTGTCATTTTTAGAACATATTGGACCAAATAATAAATATTAGTTAATTGAATTTATTTTTATGATTAATTTAAATATGTGAACTTGAATGTAAAATAATATTATAAAACTTAGAAGAATTTTATAAATAATTGTAAAATTTATTAAATGTTGATATCTAAATGTAAAATGATAACAGCAGGACTTTGTAATAATTATAATAATGATAAATTGTAGAAATCAACATAAAATGTCTAAAGAGAACTAAGAAAAGAGAGGGAAATCATAAAAGAGCAAGAAATTCTTCTGCTTGAATATTATTTAATATTTTTTCTAAATTGGGTTCATTTTTATTGCTTTTGATATAACATTACAAGTACTACACAAATACAGCCCAAGCAATAACAAGCTTACACATTCTAGATAACACATTAAAATGGAACTATGTACATTAAATTTCCACATTAAATTTCCAAGTTGTTTTTAGCATTCTGACTTGCAACGTCTACCAAAGTCATTACTTTCATTCTTCAAATGACTTTCCATAAAGACCATTGCATGTTTGTTTTCCTTGCCCATTAGTAGTTAGATTTTATATAGGCTATTGATAATTATTACTCCATTCAACACTCACCTGACTTCCAAAATACGTGACCATGTTTTGAAACTGCCTCACGTGCTTATCTTCTTTTCTAGCCAGCTTCTCATGTGTCTCACTCAGCACAGTTTAACGACGTGCTGTAACCGCAAAATCGCTTCTTTTTTTCCACGATCGCATCTCAGGGAAAAATCGCCACCGCTGTTGCTAGTTCTCTGCTACCGTAATGCCGCTTTTAGAGATCTTTGGACCTAAATCTAATCTATCGTCAACTTTAATGCGGATCCTTATCACCTCATAAATCTACCAAATAAGGGTTCATGGAATCTTACAATGGCACCGAGGATTATAATTGATGTGATAATTAAATTAGACAACTCTCAGATTACAGATCTGAAGGATTTTAGTGGAGAGTTTTCTCCAGCTTCTGCGATTTTTTGAAACCGAGTGAATATTCAGTTTTGAGTGCCTAGTGTCGCTAAGGCAGGCTCATAATTTTGAAACTGCCATATTTAATGTTTCAGATCTTAGAAGCAGAGGTGTCTCAAATATGTACTTTTGGTACCGTATTCAGTTTCACGAAATGAAAATTTATGGCAGTAGCCTTAGGTATAATCTTTTTAAGACAACGATGCCTAAAGTAACGACATAGAAAACTTCCCTTCAGTTTATTTTTGACCTCTCTATTCCTTTTGGAGATCCTCTCTAAGAGAGAGTTTCTCAGTATTATATATATGAGCTATAAATCACAATCCCGTTATTTAGCATCATTATCTAGCCTTCTGATTTCAGCCACCCGTTTATATTTAAATATGGGGGAATTAATTTAAAGGACAAAATTTTCTATATTTTTTGCCTTAAGGACACGACCTCAATATTTTTACCACAAGGACAAACATTTTTCTAAAAATTATTCACAAGGACAAACATTTTCCAAAATTATCCATAAGGACAACAAAACTGATACCGAGCTAAAAACTGATACCTAAAAACTGCTACCGATAACTAGAAACTGATACCTAAAAACTGCTATCAATAACTAAAAACTGATACCTACAGAAAGTTGTCCTTCAGGATAAAATATTGAAGGTCTGTCCTTGAGGCTAAAAAGCTGTGAAATTTTGTCCTTGACAATAATTTCCTGTTTAAATATTTAGTTTTTCTCTCTCCTCTCGCATGTGCTAAATACTTAAATATAAATATGTGGCTTAAATCAGGGGTTGGGTGATGGTGCTAAATAAGTGGGCTGCGGATCCTAGACATGCATACATGCATACATACATATATATATTGTAATAATTTATCTGTTCTACCCTAGTTCCGATGCCTGAACCGACACCAACATCCAAGAGTTGAAAGGACGAGTCATTGGGCTTGAGATATAATATAAACAACCATGGACCAACTAGGATGGATATCAGATATGAAATATAATTCTAACTAACACTGTCTACTTTCGAAGTCTTACAATGGAAGAAAATATAATATACTACATAGTCGATGTCATAGTCACATCACCATAACATGTTTGAAATGTCGAATACACATGTCTGAATAAATACAGGTACAATCCAAATCTACACACATAAAGTCAAACCTAGGTACAATACTGATCTACACCATATATACAATACATCAATGAATCTTCATCTCTAATACCGTCTCATCTCTAAACTTCATAAACCTAGATATATGTATAAAAGAAAGAAAGTAGAAGTGAGTCAGACATAAGTCTGGTGAGTAAGCCATAATCTACTCTACATATCCAAAAAGGTATCATATACATTACATGATATAATTCTATTATCGGGTTACCATAGGTTCACTCAGCATTCCATATCCTAGCCCTGGGTTTCTAGGTCACGTTTTTCATTTATTTCATCAGTTTTGATATATAATCATCAAGTTACCAAACTATTATCAAACCTAGTTTCTAAGTACTATTATCAGTGAAATCCCTCCAAATTCCATTTAATTCCAAACTAGGAGTTTATAATGTATTTGTCTACTCCCCTACAACATACATATCATTATTCTAATGTTATGATTGAACTGTATGAAGAGGAAAGAACACATCACTCACAGAAATGCTTATTTCTATCCAAATCCTTGATGTCCAAGCTGTTGTGTCTCCTCTCTTTGGGAATGCGGCCCTGTCTGCTAGCTTTGTGATGCTTTTTGGTTTCGTTCGATTCGGTAGAGTTTTGAGTAAGATAATCGTGTTTGATAGCAAGTTGGTGTAGAGAGGAAGATGAAGGAGGAAGAAAATATTGGGAAAGTTTCTGAACTGAAATGGTACATGATTTAGGTTTAAACCATAGGAGGGAAAACTAGATGTCCTCTCAAATTTAAAATTCAAACATCATGTTTTGGTACCCGTTTGACTCAATGATGAATTCGATCATAACTTCTCCATACGGACTCCAAATAAAGAGAACTAAGAGAGTGCGCGAATATAAAAATAAGACTATTGTAATGGCATTGTTTCGTCGTTAAATTCTAAAATCTTAAAAGTTATCATTTTTCCCCTATTTATATTTTATTTATTTAATTAATTTGTAAATTTTAATTATTCTCTTATTATCATATTATTAATATTTTATTAAAATATTTCTAAAAAACTTTGGTAATTATATTCTCCCTGATTAAAAGAATTTAGTCCCCTACACTTTTAAGGAACAAAAAATATAATATAATGTTTGCTCACAAACATACATAAATCAAGTCATAATTATAACATCCAAGTCAATGCAAACAAGCATACACACACATATAGACATATACATGTATGTATATATGTGTGTATGTGTAATGATATAAGTAGTATACGTGTATTTCTATCATGAAATTGCAGTTTCTAACCCTAAAATGCATAAATGCATCCAGTATGAATGCGATAAAATGACATATTAGACATGATGCACAACATCCTAATATAAGCATATAGATTTCTACATGAATGCAAATCAATCATATATAAAATTCAAAATCAATCCATTCAAAACATCCAAATCCTAATCCCAGAATAATATAAGATCAATGTCGAGAAACCAACTGGAAAAGACATGAGAATCTGCAACCCTCATATTCTATTTATCTCCGCCAAGTCATTTTCCCAATGCACTCTAACTAATTTCATTGTCTTGTTTCTGAGTCATTTCACCCCATGTGCTACAATACGGGTTTGACCATGGGATGAAATTGGCTTAGATTCTAACTCTACATATTCCAATTGGCTAGGCGTTATCACAGCTGTCGGATCGTGCAACCATTTTTACAAATGTGACACGTGAAACACATTGTGGACTCTTGCTATCTTCTCCGGTAGTTCCACTCTATAGGTCAAACTATCTATCCTCTCCATACTAGAAATGAGCCAACAAATCTGGATAATAACTTTCCCGAATTTTTAAAACTTACCACCCTTTTTAAAGGAGAAACTTTGACAAAGGCCAAATCTCCTACCTCGAACTCTAAATCATTTCTCTTCCTATCGGCATATGACTTATGTCAATCTAATGCAGCCTTCATCCTCTTCCTTATGAGCGCAACCTTCTTTGCGGTATCTCCAACCATCTCTGGCTCTAAATAATCTTATCCATAAACTCCCATCGGTATGAAGGTGGCTTACACAGTCTTACATATAAAGCTTCAAATAGTGTCACGCCTATACTATACTGGTAGCTATTATTATATGCAAACTCCACTAAAAAGGTAAATGGCCCTCCAAGGCTCTTTGAAATATAATTACAACCCCTCATTAAATTTTCCAACACCTTGTTTACTCTCTTTGTCTGTCCGTAGGTTTGTGGGTGATATGCGGTGCTTGGATTCAACTCTATCCCAAGTTCCACTTATAAACTTCTCTAGAATTCATTCGTGAAAAGTGAATCCTGATCACTTGCGATACTAGATGGAACTCCTTGTAATCTAACCACTTCTTTAATATATTGCACAACTAATGTCACTGCAATTCTCGTACTCTTTACTAGAATAAAATGTGCACTCTTCGTAAGACTATCTACTATAACCCATATGCTTTCATTTCCTCTCCTACTTTAGGGTACTCCATCTACAAAATCCATAGATATGCACTCCCACTTCCACTGTGCCATGTCCAATAGAAGTAGTAGCCCACTCGGCGTTTTCTATTCTGCCTTTACCTTTTGGCATGTCATGCACTTCACCATAGCATTTGGCATGTCTATCAATTCCTTAACTTGTGGTACACATAACCTTACATCTCTTCTTGGATAACCCTTTTGTCCTTAGAGTAACGATCTAAATAACCCGATCCTTCACCCATCCTAAATGCTCCATAATGTCAACCAACAACGCATCTTGTTCTTGACTTACTCCAATATGATCCATTAGTATTGGCCTAACCTCCATTATTGCTAACAATCTAGGTGCATACTTTGATCATGGTCTGAAATCAAACTCTGATATGAACTCCAAATTTCTCCATTCTATCAACATATCATTCACCTCTGCATGCTTCCTACTTAAGTATCTGCAACCACATTACCTTTTTCTAAAGCGTAAGAAATCTCAAAATCATATGATGATAAAAACTCCATCCACCTTTATGATCTTAGATTCAGGCCCTTCTGAGAAAACAAGCGTCTAAGAGATTTATGGTCTACAAATAACTTAAATCTCTCACCCAAAAGATAATGCCTCTACGACTTCAATGTGAATACAATAATAGCTAACTCAAAGATGTGTGTTGGATAATTCAACTCTAGGTTCTTCAACCGTCGGCTTGCATATGCTACCACCCTTCCTACTTGTTTAAGACAACACCATGACCTGTACTGCATGCATCGGTATACATGGTTAATTGTTTAGTATCATCTAGAATAACCAAAACTGGAGCATACATCAATAACTGCTTTAGTCGAATAAATGACACTTTACACTTCAGATTCCAAGTATAAATTGGATTCTTCTTCATCATAAGAGTCAGAGGTGCATATACCTTTACAAAATTCTTAATAAACTTCCGATAGAATCTAGCAAAACCAAGAAAACTACGAACCTTTGAAGCGTTCTTCGTCGTTTTCCATTCCTTGATTGCAACTACTTTCCTTGGATCTACTGCCTATCCATTCGCTGAAACTACATACCCAAGGAAACGAACTTCATCCCTTCTATAGTGATATAAAATTTAGCTTTCAACTGATTCCTTCTCAAAACATCCATCAGTTCCCTCAAATGGACCTTATGCTCCTCCTCACTTTTGGACTAGATAAAAATATCATCCACGAAGATCATGACAAACCTACTCAACTGCTTCTGGAAACACTCTATAGTTGAACCAGACGGTATTACCAGCCACTCAAACAATACATCTGGCATATGAAAGCGGTCTTCTTGATACTATCCTCAGCTACTCTTAACTTCTAATCGCAAAATCAAGTTGCAATAAAAATTTAGTCCTGACTAACTGATCGAAATGGTTGTCAATGCGATGCAAGGTATAACGATTTTTTTTCATCAACTTACTTAGTTCTCGATAGTCGACACATAATATGAGGGAACCGTCTTCCATGCTAGCGAAAATGATAAGCACTCCCTATTCAGAAATACTCCTCCAAAAAAAAATCTTCTGCAACAATGTCAATACCTTCTCATCTAACTCTCATCTTTTAATCTGAGCCATATGCCTAAGAGTCATCGCAACTATCCTTGAATCTTTCTCGAGATCAATACAAAATTCATTTTCTCTTCGGAAAGGAAGACAGAAACTTCTTTGAATACAGTGGGATAGTTCTTCACTACATGTATGTAGATAACTATTCCCATGACAAGCTAAGTGAATACTAGTACGTATACCTAATAGAAATATCTAGCTTACAACATAAAATCAAATCAAGTCTATTGCCATTCCTCAATCGAACCATCCTCCCCTCATAATTTAACACTACCCAATAGCAAGACATCCAATCCATTTCCAAAATTAATGCATGGCCTAAAAAGTTTAGTACATATGCATCATAAGGGAACTCCACACCATCGATGACCAACTTTAAGTTATGACATAACATCGATAGACGGATCAAACCCTCGATAGTATTCACTAAAATAGATTTATGCATAAGATCAGGTTTAAGAGCTAAAATATTGAATAATGCACTAGATATGAATGAATGAGATGTATCAGTATCAAATGAATTATAAACGAGAGAATCAGATAAACTCAAAACATCTTCCATCACAGTCTGCTTTCCTTTCTCCTAAGCCGTCGGTGGTGCCTTACTGGAAGTTGGAAAGGCTTCTAAAGCATATGCCTTCATAATCTAACCTTCAACTTTCAGAGCTGGACAATGTTAGCACCAAAATTGGTCACTAACACCCTTGAGTAGAGTTATGTAGAGAGATTAATAAAGAGAGTAAATTAGAACTGAAGAACAGTGTAATTCAATGCAAAAAGAACAACAAAAACGAGAACACTAGATTTATCGTGGTTCGGCGTAATTTCCTACGTCCACTTTTTATTTAATCTTTATTGCATTCTCAATCACTTGAATACAGATACAATCCGTAAACCAATCACTTGCATACAAGTTTGAATTAAAAAGAGGAGAGCATCCAAAATAGCATGGTCTCCCCAGTGTTCTTCCAAAAAGGTCCCTTTTACTATGCCTCTGCCCTTCTATTTATAGAAGATGATGGGTTGGACTTCCCTTATGGGCTTAGGAACAAGGTACCTCGGCCCATAGTAGGTGACTTCTGTGCACCGGGCCCAGCAAGCCAAACGCTCTTGCTTTGTTGTGAGCGTGATAACTTGCTAACACCTCCAGTCTACACCGTGCCAGGGATGCCGAGACATGTCGATTGCATCAAACCCTTATACCTACAGGATCTTGTTGGTTAGAATCTTGTCTAGTGCTAATAATAATATCTTCACCTGTCGTTTTGTAGCCGGCCCAAGGTGCCGGGTAACAGACAATCTTTCTTTATGTGCCTAATCTAATCGCAATTATAGCACCTGAATTCTTTAAGCTGGGGCTGCCTTACAATTCTTAACTATGTGACCCACTTGGTTGCACTTATTACAGTTACTCTTTGAGAGGTTCATCCTATAATTATTTGCAATATGTCCTACCTTATGACATATATTACAAGTAGTCATTTGTCTTTTGCATTGACCTCCTTATGGGCCATTTCCCTTATGCTTATTTTGTTGTTGGTCTGCTCCTTCCTTAGCATGGTCCTTAACCATAGTTCTATTCAGAGAATTCAGTAAAGTTGCTTCTACTAATGTAACGACCCGAAATTCTTAGGCAATATCAATTTAATAATCTGTGTTAATAATTAAATTAATTTGATAATTTTTCTTTATAATTTTAATTTAAATTGGTAAATTTAATCTTTTTAAAGTTAATAAATATTTAATCTGGTAATTTTGATCAATATCTTTCTATCAGTTCAAAATTGATAAGATTTGTTTTTTTAAAAGCTAATAAAATGTTATCTTGTTTATAATATATATGATATATATATTGTGAATAGAAATATCTTTTGTTTTAAATAAAAGATTGAATTTTCAAATTGAATATATATGTATGTATATGTTATAATTTGATATTGTTCTGAAATTTAATTTAATCTGTTGATAATTTATAATGTATGAATTGTAATATAAAGCTTTGTTTTAAAACTTAATATTTTTCAAAAGTAAACTTAAGTTTAATCTATTTGTTTTCAAAATATAAGATGATTGTTTATTTTTATAATATGATAGTTTAAAGGGTTTAATCAAGGTTTATTTTGGTTTTCTTTAAATTGTTCAAATTTAAAATGGTTATAAATGTGTATAATAAATGTTTAGATTTTAAATTTACATGTATAAGATTTATTTTTATTATAATTTGTTTTATAATATTTTCTTTAAAAGATAAATTTATGAATACTTATGTAAATATTTATAAATTAAGTAACTTAAATAAGAAAGCTTATATTATCTTTTAAATTAAATGAAAATCTATTAAATATACTTAAATAAATGTATAAACATGTTAATCCTCTTAATAACACATGTAAAGCTATTAAGCTAATTAAAATGACAAGTGTAAGTGTTAGTGACAAGTGTAAGATTAATTTACAAGTATCTTTATTTCAAAAAAAAAATTCTTTAACTTTAATAAACATATAAAGAAAATTGTTTTTCTTCTTCTTCTCAAAATCTTTTTCCTTTCTTCATTCTTTCTAATTTTAATGGCAACCAAAACCTGAAATTCATAATCATAAAAGCAAATCAAACCTGGAATTGAAAACCCAAAAGCAAATTTAAAATCTGTATTCAATTAAAAACTTCAACCTGCAAATTGAAGTCTGCATTCTAAGTTCTAAATCAACCTGCAATTCATGAAGTTCTTCACATCAATTCAACCTGCAACAAAATGGAATCAAGTTCAACATTTTAGAGCATCAATTAGAAGCATGCAAAGATTCATTTCATCAACAAAGCTAAATCAAGCATCTTTCCAGATTTATGTTCAAGGCCTGGGTAAAAACTGCTGTGTTCTCTGAAATATTTAAAGGTGAGTAAATATTTTAAAAACAGATTAATCTTGTTAACTTAAATGCATGTGAATTGATGTTGGTATTGCATGGAAATCATTCAGTTTTATTGATTGAATTTATAGTTATATTTATATATGTAAACATATGACTGTATATGTTGGTGTTGTTCTCTGTTTAAAGAAAAAAACTGTGACCTTTGTTTTCAAAAATCAAAAATTCCAAATTTAATCCATATTAGCCTTAAGTATTTGAATGAAATTGATTTGTAATTGTGTGACAAAGATTATAAATTAGTCCAGGAATTTTAAATATGATAAATCATGATTAAAATAAAAATTTACAACTTGAATATTTGTTAAAAATTTATTATCTTAAATTCAAAATTTAACTACATGCATGTGATCTTGATGTAAAATCATGAATTTAGGTATGAAATTTGTAATTTTTAGTTTGGTAATTTATTCGAATTTTGGGTTTGAATGTTTTTGGGTTTAAGGCGAGTCGCCGATTATTCACGCAATAAATTGATTTGAATTTGTGGTCGAGGCTAGCTTGTAGATTGTTGATTATGGAAAAAATACTTACAAATTTTTCCAATGAATAATTTGATCGAAATCGATCGAACTAGGGTTTAGTATTGAGTTTTGTTTGTCTGGGTTGCCGAGGAATTTGAGACGTGGATAAGGATTCGGGTTCGATCGCTTCTGGGGGAAAATGAAGCTCGTGTTGTGGTGGTTCTATGGTGAGGATGGCAAGGTTAGCGGCGACAAGTTTATCGGCGGTGATTGGATTTAGTTCGAGTGGTTCTGCAGTATTTTCAAGCTAGAGATCGAATTTGCGTTCGCGTTTTTTCTTGGATCTGGGTTTAGTATTGGAGTCGCGAGTGATGTTGTGACCAACGTCGATGGTCGTGACGATCAAGCTTGGACGGAGTTGATGGGTTTGTGCACGAGTTTGGCCGTGTACGTTGGGTAGTTTGAAGATTTGGGGATGATGAGATCAACTCGAAGCAGCTCACGTTTTTAATCGTGGATGACTCGAAGTTGAGGGGAGCAGGGTGTCTGGGTTTTTAGCTCGGGAGAGTCTCGTGTTTTTGCAGTGTTTTCTCGAGTTTGGTTGATTGGCTCTGGGTAACGTAGATGCAGATTTTACTTAATTGTATAAAATAAGTAAAAATCAAGTTAAAGTTATAAAACAAGTTTATAAAGGAAGTGAAATATAAAGTTAAACTTGTTGTTTTAAAGTGAATGTAAATCAAACATTTAAAAGTGAAAATTGAATTTATATTTCAAATTTAAAAATGTTTTAAGATGTTTGTTTTTGAAAATGATTATCTTAATTAAGTTTTAAAATTCAAATTTTAAAAGGGTGTTTTGAATTTAATTATTAAATCAAGTTTTAAGTTAAATTTTGAAGTAATGTTTTAATAACAAAAATTTTAATTTATATTGAAATAAATAAGTTTAAAATTGATAATTTAAAGTGTTTTAAATTTAGAAATGATTTATAAATGCTTTATCTCCAAGTAAGGCTATTATTATGATTTTGTAAATCAAGTTTAATAATTTGTTTTCGAAGTAATAAGATTTAAATTATTCAAATAATTTATTTATGAAGATAATTAAGGTTAAATTATTTGGATATGACTTAAGAATACTTAATTAAGTATAAATTGTTAATAAGCAAGAAATTAATTAAGATTTATGATTTTCTTAATTAATTAAAAAATTTCTTTAATATTAGAAGTTAATTAATTAATTAATTAATTAATTAATTTTAAATAATTAGGTAATTGTTTGTATAATTCTAAATAATCACTTAATTATGGATTAATTAAGTGTGATTACTTAATGAAGTAATCAATGGTTAATTATTGAATGGAATTAAGTAAGGAATAGTTACTTATGGAAGTAATTAGTAGAGGTTACTCATGGGAGTAATTAAAATTGAAGTGATTATTGGATAATCACTAGATGTTATTAATCTAGGAATTGATTAGTGTAATTGTCTTAAGTTAATTAATTATGGAGTAATTAATTAATTAACGAATTAAGAATTATTTAATGATGAAAGTAATTATTTGTTAAGCAATTAATTTAGAGAGAAATCAAGATTGATTAATAGAAGTAATTAGAGATAATTACTTATGTAAGTAATTAAGAGTTAATTACTTAATTATTTTAGTTAATTAATTAATGTGATTAATTAATGAAATGTGATTAATTTAAGATTAATTACTAAGTGTAATTAATTTAAAAATGTAATTAATTAATAAAGTAATTAATTAAGGATTTATTTATTAATTTAATTGAATAATAATTACTTAATGAAATAATTAAAGATTAATTAATTAATCAAAGGGTTAATATAATTAATTAAGAAGTTAATTAAGTTAAGTAATTACAAATTGTTAATTACTCTTTATGATTAATAAGATGATTAATTACAAGTTAATTATTTATTTAATTAAAGTAATTATTTATTAATATGGATCATTAGTTAATATAATTAATGTTATTAATCAAGGTTGATTAATTAAAGAAATTAATTAATTGTAATTAATTAAGGTTTAATGTAATTAATTATAATTGATTAATTATTGGAAGCAAGTGAATGATCATTAGTTATTGTAATTAATGATAGTAATTAAAGGTTAATTACTGTACATGGTTAAGGCTAATTACTTGAAGGTAATTAAAATATGATTAGTCAAGAAAGATTAATTAAAGAAGATCATTAAAAGATGATTAATTTTTCTGGAATAAATTACTGAAGAAGGATTTAGGTTAATCCAATTGATTAAGAGTTAATCAATTCTGCTTTGGATGATTGATTAATATTGGTTGATCGATTGATATTAGATGATCAATATTGGGTGATTGATATTGGGTGATTGGTTAATATTGGATGATTTGGATATCTTTGTTATGTGATATGCTGCTTTGTGAGATGAATGTTTGATATGAATTATCTGTTGTGATAATGTGATTCATTTATCTGTTTATATCATCCTGAGTATAAGTTTAATTGTTTAACCCCTTAAGTACAACTTGGACATTAAAATGGCGTTTGATTTCGGTGAAACCGGGATCGGGTTTCCATATTTGGAATCCGAAGACCACATCGGTTCCAATTAAACGTTAGGTCATGAATCCAAGTGGAGCTAGTGAAGACTCGAGGTGTAAGGACTATACGTCAGTATAACTCTGTGGGTGATTCCGTAATGAGTTTGACGGAATAGTACTTATAGGTTCGAGATGGTGATTTAGAATGCAAGGGCTATGGTCGTTGACGCTGAGGGTGATTCCAAAATGAGTGCAGCGAGACAGTGCCTTCGGTTTCGTTCGTACCCGGAACGAACTTGTATGGATTGAATGCTTTCAGAACATCGTCAGGTGGACGATGAGCATTCTAAGATAGATGTGTTCTATAAAGGTAATCGCAGCCTCAAGCCTCATCAACCGGGAATGGCTAAAACAGGGGAGGTGCAGCAAGGCTTCGTGGGTAGCTCCCACTGAAGAGAAAGATTTTCCCCTGTCTAGAAGTCCCTTTTTATTTCGGTTGTGTGGGCATTTGGAATCGCGCGCCAACTGCGGGGTTGTCTTGTTCGGGACTGTTCAGTATGGAACGGTCCCGACCTTGTGTTGCAATGGAGTTAGGGTGGCTCCTCGGTACGTTGATCTAGGCCACGTACTGTGACGGGCGGTACCCCAGTAGCCCTGCTATTGATGGAAACCCATTCTTCCTACGAGACCCTACGGTTTTGTTTGTATTACCCACTTTTGTGGCTAGTAGCTAGAATTTAATATTGTAACAATTTCGGCTATTTCTTATTTACTTGAAAACCCTAGACATTATTATAATATCACTGGATTTCCTGTCAAATGTTTTGGTTAGCGTAAGGTAAAAACTTTTCCATGTTTATGTGTGGGAAGTCTTACGTGATACCTTTTCTTTCCAAAGCATTTTCTAAAGTTAAGCATTTTTAACCCTTTACTCACACTAGACCCCTGTCTGACCCGAGTGTTTATTTTCTGTTTTATTAAACTCTTGGGTACTCATATTATGTATGAGTAGTCAAGTGATTCAGGTTTGCTTGACGAATTCTGGAGGAGATATGGCGCAGGAGGCTTCCACGTGTAGATATTATGGTTCCGCTGTGTTGTTTGGTAACTGTATCTGTTGTACTTGAATTGTATAGTTAGACAAATGTTTATAACTGTCTAATATCTGTTGTATAAGTTGTGTACTCTGATGTAATATGATACTATGTAATATTTTATGTGATATATTATATTTCATTCGTTCCGCTGTGAGTTCTCTGATGTTGTTGTCTTTCTTCTTTCTCTTTCTTTTCTTCATCTATCCCTTTGTTTCTTAATTAGCGATGCACTTTCTGGGGATAGGAAGTCGGGTCGTTTCAGTTGGTATCAGGGCATTAAGTTGAGTGAATACCTAGGCTCTGGAGTGGTGTCTTCCTTGAGAGAGCGTACTTGTAATTTATATATACATGAATACATACATACATACATACATATTCGGTTGGGTTATCTGTTCGGATTTTCCAACATAAGTTTTAGAGGTAGATGGAGTAGTGATGTGTGTGTGTAACACGACTACCACTAATGGAAGAGGTTCATAAGTTTGAAGTTGGGAATATTTGTCGTGGCTGTAGACCTGTTACTGTCTCGAGTGAGATTTGTAGTTTGGAGTAAAGATTTCTCTGATATCCGAAGGAAATCTTTTCAAAAGATTCGGAGTTTATCTTTGAAGTGTAATTTGGATTTCGCTCGGGTGAGCGAATTTTTCTTGTGTTTGGATCTGTCGGAAGTGTAGAAGTAAGTAATGGTATTTTGATAACTGCGTGATGAGATGCAGTATCCATGGATATTTCTGACGATGTTTTCTCTTGAAGCAGTTTTTAGTAATAGTTGAGGAGCAGTCTTTACCTGCCGTAGGGAAGATTCATCTGTGTAGAAGTTATCTAGATCTTTAGCAAGGAGGTTGGCTGTTTTGGGATATGTGACTAAGGTCTATAAGTTATTTCGCTTCGGCATGGTCTCATTTGTCATTTCTTAAGGAGAGCGAGATGTTGATGCTGGGTTTGGACCCCGAATTTCTTGTAAGGTTGTATGCCATCTTGAAGGTCCATTGTGTGATTTGTTGATGGTTTTGGTTTTCGAGAAGCCTCTTGGATTAGAAGTTTTTGGTTAGCCGTGGTAGCAGTTCAGCTCGAAGTGTTCGATGTGCTGACGAGAAGGTCTTTTAGCTTTGCAGTATCATCGAGGTAGAGTTTGGAAGCTGCAGTGTGGCCGTTTGTTCGATGGTTCAGGAATATCAGTGGTTCTTCTATCAGCAGTCCGGGCATGTGGTGATGTTTTCTGAAGGGTTAACCTTGTTTGGAAAAGCTTAAGGCTGTTCTAATTGGTAAAGAGAGGACGGTTTCTTTGGAATCCGAACTAGGTTGGATCGCAAAAGTGACTTGCGATTAATTTGAGAATTTTTCTTTGGGCAATCTTTTATCTGAGGCTGAGGGTTCTCATGTGCAGTAGGATCTACTGAGGTAATCAGAACTGCATTTGGAGTTGAGTTCCATATTGTTTTGGTTCCAGAAGCGATTTTAGTGGTAAGCCTAGTAGGAGAGTTGGTGTAGCAGCTCAGGAATCTTTGGAATTTGGATTGGTTAGATCTAGTTTCTGAGTTGGATTTCTGTTATAAGGATGTATGACCGAGTCAGATGTGTCACTAAGATTTTATGGATTTGATGAACAAAGTTTCCCTGATATATTGGATAAGTTTGTATTTGTGATCATCAATAGTACTCTCATATATTCCAGAATCAGAGTTGTGCAGCGAAAGCAAGGTAACAGCTGTGCAAGGAAGGAAGCAAGTTCAGTTTGCTATTGCTTGGGAAGTAGAGCTTGTATTCTGGATTTCGATGGATCTTGGAAGACTTTTCTGTTGAATAGGATCCAGAAGCTTGTTTGTTATAGTTTAGTTGTTTCTGGAAGCATCAGCATAGGTTGAGCTGATCAGGAAGAAGATTGGCCGCCAGGATTATCTGTTGAGTTATGCAGATATGAGATAAGAAGTTTGGAATTCGAAGTTGGGGACTTCATTGTTGATAGATTTCTCTGGTTAAGAGAGAAGTAATTGGATAAGATTGGATGGTTAGTTATGAGGCATTTGAGATTTCTTATCTGTGTTCTGATAAGATAAGATCTGTTGTCTATAAGATTGAATTGTCGGTTTGGGTAGCTGGAATTCATTATATTTCACGTATCTCTGATTGAGTACGTGTATGATTAATTGTTGGTTGTTGAATCTGTAGTCCAGTTGGATTTGGAAGTTGTGCTAGACTTGAGTATAGTCTGATGTTCTGTTCAGATTTGTGGATCTAAAGATGAGAGGAGCTCTGGGTTATAGTGGTGTAGTTTGTTTAGCTTCTGTAGAGTGAGTCTCCCAGTGATTTATACTTGGGAAACTCTTGATAGTGTTATTAAGATTTATTCTGATTTGTATCAGGATAATTAGTACGTTTGTTTGTTTGATTGATTGCTATGGATGTTAGGAACGCTTTGCTGATTTGAAATTGAAATCTTTGCTGGATTATTAAATTACCTTTGTTTTAAATTTCGGGGACGAAATTCTTTTAAGGGGAGAAGATTGTAATGACTCGGAATTTTTAGGCAATATCAATTTAATAATCTGTGTTAGTAATTAAATTGATTTGATAATTTTTCTTTATATTTTTAATTTAAATTGGTAAATTTAATCTTTTTAAAGTTAATAAATATTTAATCTGATAATTTTGATCAATATCTTTCTATCAGTTCAAAATTGATAAGATTTGTTTTTTTAAAAGCTAATAAAATGTTATCCTGTTTATAATATATATGATATATATATTGTGAATAGAAATATCTTTTGTTTTAAATAAAAGATTGAATTTTCAAATTGAATATATATGTATGTATATGTTATAATTTGATATTGTTTTGAAATTTAATTTAATCTGTTGATAATTTATAATGTATGAATTGTAATATAAAGCTTTGTTTTAAAACTTAATATTTTTCAAAAGTAAACTTAAGTTTAATTTAATTGTTTTCAAAATTTAAGATGATTGTTTATTTTTATAATATGATAGTTTAAAGGGTTTAATCAAGGTTTATTTTGGTTTTCTTTAAATTGTTCAAATTTAAAATGGTTATAAATGTGTATAATAAATGTTTAGATTTTAAATTTACATGTATAAGATTTATTTGTATTATAATTTGTTTTATAATATTTTCTTTAAAAGATAAATTTATGAATACTTATGTAAATATTTATAAATTAAGTAACTTAAATAAGAAAGCTTATATTATCTTTTAAATTAAATGAAAATCTATTAAATATACTTAAATACATGTATAAACATGTTAATCCTCTTAATAACACATGTAAAGCTATTAAGCTATTCAAAATGACAAGTATAAGTGTTAGTGACAAGTGTAAGATTAATTAACAAGTATCTTTATTTCAAAAAAAAAAAATTCTTTAACTTTAATAAACATATAAAGAAAATTGTTTTTCTTCTTCTTCTCAAAATCCTTTTCCTTTCTTCATTCTTTCTAATTTTAATGGCAACCAGAATTTCTTCAAAACCTGAAATTCATAATCACAAAAGCAAATCAAACCTGGAATTGAAAACCCAAAAGAAAATTTAAAATCTGTATTCAATTAAAAACTTCAACCTGCAAATTGAAGTCTGCATTTCTAAGTTCTAAATCAACCTGCAATTCATGAAGTTCTTCACATCAATTCAACCTGCAACAAAATGGAATCAAGTTCAACATTTATAGCATCAATTAGAATCATGCAAAGATTCATTTCATCAACAACGCTAAATCAAGCATCTTTCCAGATTTATGTTCAAGGCCTGGGTAAAAACTGCTGTGTTCTCTGAAATATTTAAAGGTGAGTAAATATTTTAAAAACAGATTAATCTTGTTAACTTAAATGCATGTGAATTGATGTTGGTATTGCATGGAAATCGTTCAGTTTGTTTATTGAATTTATAGTTATATTTATATATGTAAACATATGACTGTATATGTTCGTGTTGTTCTCTGTTTGAAGAAAAAAACTGTGACCTTTGTTTTCGAAAATCAAAATTTTCAAATTTAATCCATATTAGCCTTAAGTATTTAAATGAAATTGATTTGTAATTATGTGATAAAGATTATAAAACAGTCTGGGAATTTTAAATATAATAAATCATGATTAAAATAAAAATTAGCAAAGGAACTTGAATATTTGTTAAAACTTTTTATCTTAAATTCAAAATTTAACTACATGCATTGATCTTGATGTAAAATCATGAATTCAGGTATGAAATTTGTAATTTTTAGTTTGGTAATTTATTCGAATTTTGGGTTTGAATGTTTTTGGATTTATGGCGAATTGCCGATTATTCACGCAATAAATTGATTTGAATTTGTGGTCGAGGCTAGCTTGTAGATTGTTGATTATGGGAAAAATACTTACAATTTTTCCAGTTAATAATTTGATCGAAATCAATCGAACTAGGGTTTAGTATTGAGTTTTGTTTGTCTGGGTTGCCGAGGAATTTGAGACGTGGATAGGATTCGGGTTCGATCGCTTCTGGGGGAAAATGGAGCTCGTGTTGTGGCGGTTCTATGGTGAGGACGACGAGGTGTGGCAGCGATGAGTTTACCGACGGTGATTGGATTAAGGTCGAGTAGTTCTGCAGTATTTTCAAGCTAGAGATCGAATTTGCATTTGCAGTTTTTTTCTTGGATCTGGGTTTAGTATTGGAATCGCGAGTGATGTTGTGACCAACGTCGATGGTCATGACGATCAAGCTTGGCTGGAGTTGATGGTGTATGTGCACGAGTTTGGCCGTGTACGCTGGGTAGTTTGAAGATTTGGGGATGACGAGACCAACTCGAAGTAGCTCACTTTTTAATTGTGGATGACTCGAAGTTGAGGGGAGCAGGGTGTCTGGGTTTTTAGCTCGGGAGAGTCTCGTGTTTTTGCAGTGTTTTCTCGAGTTTGGTTGATTGGCTCTGGGTAATGTAAATGCAGATTTTACTTGATTGTATAAAATAAGTAAAAATCAAGTTAAAGTTATAAACCAAGTTTATAAAGGAAGTGAAATATAAAGTTAAACTTGTTGTTTTAAAGTGAATGTAAATCAAACATTTAAAAGTGAAAATTGAATTTATATTTCAAATTTAAAAATGTTTTAAGATGTTTGTTTTTGAAAATAATTATCTTAATTAAGTTTTAAAATTCAAATTTTAAAAGGGTGTTTTGAATTTAATTATTAAATCAAGTTTTAAGTTAAATTTTGAAGTAATGTTTTAATAACAAATTTTCAATTTATATTGAAACAAATGAGTTTAAAATTGATAATTTAAAGTGTTTTAAATTTAGAAATGATTTATAAATGCTTTATCTCCAGTAAGGCTATTATTATGATTTTGTAAATCAAGTTTAATAATATTTTTTTGAATTAATAAGATTTAAATTATTCAAATAATTTATTTATGAAGATAATTAAGGTTAAATTATTTGGATATGACTTAAGAATACTTAATTAAGTATAAATTGTTAATAAGCAAGAAATTAATTAAGATTTATGATTTTCTTAATTAATTAAAAAATTTCTTTAATATTAGAAGTTAATTAATTAATTAATTAATTTTAAATAATTAGGTAATTGTTTGTATAATTCTAAATAATCACTTAATTATGGATTAATTAAGTGTGATTACTTAATGAAGTAATCAATGGTTAATTATTGAATGGAATTAAGTAAGGAATAGTTACTTATGGAAGTAATTAGTAGAGGTTACTCATGGGAGTAATTAAAATTGAAGTGATTATTGGATAATCACTAGATGTTATTAATCTAGGAATTGATTAATGTAATTGTCTTAAGTTAATTAATTATGGAGTAATTAATTAATTAACGAATTAAGAATTATTTAATGATGAAAGTAATTATTTGTTAAGCAATTAATTAAGAGAGAAATCAAGATTGATTAATAGAAGTAATTAGAGATAAGTACTTATGTAAGTAATTAAGAGTTAATTACTTAATTATTTTAGTTAATTAATTAATGTGATTAATTAATGAAATGTGATTAATTTAAGATTAATTACTAAGTGTAATTAATTTAAAAATGTAATTAATTAATAAAGTAATTAATTAAGGATTTATTTATTAATTTAATTGAATAATATTAAATATTAATTAATTAGATTAATTAATCAGAGGGTTAATATAATTAATTAAGAAGTTAATTAAGTTAAGTAATTACAAATTGTTAATTACTGTTTATTATTAATAAGATGATTAATTACAAGTTAATTATTTATTTAATTAAAGTAATTATTTATTAATATGGATCATTAGTTAATATAATTAATGTTATTAATCAAGGTTGATTAATTAAAGAAATTAATTAATTGTAATTAATTAAGGTTTAATGTAATTAATTATAATTGATTAATTATAGGAAGCAAGTGAATGATCATTAGTTATTGTAATTAATGATAGTAATTAAAGGTTAATTACTGTACATGGTTAAGGCTAATTACTTGAAGGTAATTAAAATATGATTAGTCAAGAAAGATTAATTAAAGACGATCATTAAAAGATGGTTAATTTATCTGGAATAAATTACTGAAGAAGGATTTAGGTTAATCCAATTGATTAAGAGTTAATCAATTCTGCTTTGGATGATTGATTAATATTGGTTGATTGATTGATATTGGATGATCAATATTGGATTATTGATATTGGGTGATTGGTTGATATTGGATGATTTGGATATCTCTGTTATGTGATATGCTGCTTTGTGAGATGAATGTTTGATATGAATTATTTGTTGTGATAATGTGATTCATCTATCTGTTTATATCTTCCTGAGTATAAGTTTAATTGTTTAAACCCTTAAGTACAACTTGGACATTAAAATGGCGTTTGGTTTCGGTGAGACCGGGATCGGGTCTCCATATTTGGGATCCGAAGACCACATCGATTCCAATTAAACGTTAGGTCATGAATCCAAGTGGAGCTAGTGAAGACTCGAGGTGTAAGGACTATACGTCAGTATAACTTTGTGGGTGATTCCGTAATGAGTTTGACGGAATAGTACTTATAGGTTCGAGATGGTGATTTAGAGTGCAAGGGCTATGGTCGTTGACTCTGATGGTGATTCCAAAATGAGTGCAACGAGATAGTGCCATTGGTTTCGTTCGAACCCGGAACGAACTTGTATGGATTGAATGCTTTCAGAACATCGTCAGGTGGACTATGAGCATTCTAAGATAGATGTGTTCTATAAAGGTAATCGCAGCCTCAAGCCTCATCAACCGGGAATGGCTAAAACAGAGGAGGTGCAGCAAGGCTTCGTGGGTAGCTCCCACTGGAGAGCAAGATTTCCCCCTTTCTAGAAGTCCCTTTTTATTCGGCTGTGTGGGCAGTTGGAATCGCGCGCCAACTACGGGGTTGTCTTGCTCGGGACTGTTTAGTAAGGAACGGTCCCAGCCTTGTGTTGCAGGGGAGTTAGGGTGGCTCCTCGGTACGTTGATCTAGGCTACGTACTGTGACGGGCGGTACCCCAGTAGCCCTGCCATTGATGGAAACTTATTCTTCCTACGAGACCCTATGGTTTTGTTTGTATTACCCACTTTTGTGGCTAGTAGCTGGAATTTAATAATGTAACAATTTCGGCTATTTCTTATTTACTTGAAAACCCTAGACATTATTATAATATCACGGGATTTCCTATCAAATGTTTTGGTTAGCGTAAGGTAAAAACTTTTCCATGTTTATGTGTGGGAAGTCTTACGTGATACCTTTTCTTTCTAAAGGATTTTCTAAAGTGAAGCAATTTTAACCCGTTTACTCACACCAGACCCCTATCTGACCCGAGTGTTTATTTTCTGTTTTATTAAACTCTTGGGTACTCATATTATGTATGAGTAGTCAAGTGATTCAGGTTTGCTTGACGAATTCTGGAGGAGATATGGCGCAGGAGGCTTCCACGTGTAGATATTATGGTTCCGCTGTGTTGTTTGGTAACTGTATCTGTTGTACTTGAATTGTATAGTTAGACAGATGTCTATAACTGTCTAATATCTGTTGTATAAGTTGTGTACTCTGATGTAATATGATACTTTGTAATATTTTATGTGATATATTATATTTCATTCGTTCCGCTGTGAGTTCTCTGATGTTGTTGTCTTTCTTCTTTCTTCTTTCTCTTTCTTTTCTTCTTCTATCCCTTTATTTCTTAATTAGCGATGCGACTTTCTGGGGATAGGAAGTCGGGTCGTTAAAACTACTCCTTCAGACATCGCTCCATACGGTATCTCATTCAATGCTAGCTCCCTTAGAGGAAAACTCAAACCTTTTACAAACTTTAATGCCTTCTTGATTGTAGTTTTCACTAATTCAAATCCAAATCAGGCCAGCTCATTAAATTGATTAACATATTTCCAACAATAAATCCTTCTTAGCAATGTTAGCGCCAAAATTGGTCACCAACACCCAAATGCAGAGGAAAGCACCAAGTACCAATCACAGCTCATAGATAGATTGTAAGTAGGGAGTATAAATGTGAAGAACAGTAAAAATTAAAACGAAAGCAGTAAAGAACAACAGATTTTATAGTGGTTCGGCTAACTCCGGCCCACATACACTCCATAAATTTCCTTTTTATTGCTGTAATAATTGATTACAGTTACAATCTAAAGTTTGACAATGGCTAAGTGTCTTAGCCATAGAGAAGAGAAAGTTCAAGAGCCGAAAGAGGCTCCCTTTTCTAAACCTCCACATGCTGTGTTTATAGGCAAATCCTGAGTTGTTGGGCATTCTGAGCTGTATAGGTTCATCAAGACCTTCCACCGAACCATATACCTCCAAGGCCGAACAACCTTCCATTGAGTCACATTCATCCCATGCCGAACGACCTTCCACCGAGCCACATTAGTCCCATGCCGATCGACCTTCCACTGAGCCAATGCCGAGCAGCATAGCCTCACAACAATTCCGAGCGGCATAACCTCACCTCGATGCCGAGCAGCATAGCCTCACAATAATTCCGAGCGGCATAACCTCACCTCGATGCCTAGCGGCATAACCTCACCTCGATGCCGAGCGGCATAAACTCACCTCGATGCCGAGCGGCATAACCACACCTCGATGCCGAGCGGCATAACCTCGCCTCGATGCCGAGCGGCATAACGTCGCCTCGATGCCGAGCGGCATAACCTCAACTCGACGCCGAGTGGAACAACCTCACCTGACGCCCAGTGGCACAACCTCACCTCGATGCCGAGCGGTATATCTAGGTGAATTCCATCCCTCTAAACCAAATCCATCATATTTCAACCTCGATAATCGCGAAGTCAGCTTAGTTAAATCCGCCTGTCCATGGTTTTGCCGAAAGGCGGGTTAACATTTACCCCCCAAAACATGCCTTGCTGTTGGAAGGTGTGTTTTGAATAGCCTCAAGTCTGATATCCGAAGTATGTATGTTAGCTACATCCATACTTTTGGATTCATAATCCAACTCATTTTATCCAAATGTCGTCGCCATATCCTTATCCTAGTCTACGACTAGTCTGAGTCGATTCCGAATCTAGTAGCCAAATCCTTAGCCAAATCCATATCCATATGAACTCGACAACAGTGTTCTAATCCACCCATATCCAACAACCAATAACCACGTCCAGGACCTCTCCGAGTCGATGTCCAAATCCTGGACCGTTCCGGGTCCATACCCGAATCCTTAGCTGTTTATAGCCAGTATCTAAATCCGTAACCTCTCTGGGTTCTTGCCAACTGCAATCCACACTGGACGACCTATTTTAAGTAATTCTGTGGTGTTCCTAGTTCAGTGTCCCTGAACGCCAAATAATGCCATGGCTTAAGTCCAAATCCGAATCCTGGCCGCTCCAGATCCTTGCCGAGCATAGTCCATACTCGACGACCTGTAATAATAACCGATAACATAGGGCCTAAATCTTAGGACGAATCCTGGTCTCTCCGGACCTTTGCCGAGCATAGTCCATGCTCGACGACCCGAAATAATAACCAATAATATATTGTGACGCCCCACTCCGAGAGCCTCGTTAACAAAGAGTATTACCTAGATAATACTATCGGCTAACGCGGACAATAGAGTATAATGGAAGCGACCATGTGTAATCTTACCTTAACTATTCACTAAATACGTCGAAAAGTAGAATCACATTAAAATTCGACCTATTCAATAAATATTTAAAGCAAAACTACAATGGCTATAGGATCTATCAAAAGAAAATATAACAACTCAAATGTAATTCACATCACAGAACAGTCGATCATAATATACACATAAACAGATACACAACATAGTATACAAAATAATACATGTCAAGTGGTACAGGAGACCACAATATACAGACGAGACGAAAAAAAGTATAAATATCAGAGTTACAATAGATAAGGACCACAAAAGACGCTATAACAAAATGAAGCTAGCGAATAGTCCATGCGGAAGCAAAATAGGCTAAGTCCCAAAAGTACCTAACCTGAAACATCTCGGTCTGACCCGAGTATAAAATACACGGGTCAGTCTAGATAACAAATCAGTTAGATAAACTGAACAATAATAAACCTGCAAGGTCATACAGTATAACAAATATCTCTAGAGGAGATAACACAATCATCAACAAGAGATGAATCATATAGAACAAGCCTCATATCATCGGCAACATATAGAAACAAAGGATACAAATATCCCAAAACAAGCCAAAAGGCAAATAACAAATACCAATAAGGTATACAAGTTCCACAAGGTAATCGTTATATTTCGTGTGGCTCCAAAGAACCAATACAGAAAAGCAATACCTAGGGAATATACATATAAATGAAACATCATGAGTGGTGGTGAATAAACCAATCCGTTATCTCTTGAGCGGTGGTGAAGAAACCACTCCAATATCTCTTGAGCGGTGGTGAAGAAACCACTCCAATATCTCTTGAGCGGTGGTGAAGAAACCACTCCGAAAGCAATACTATTGGTAACCGACAACCCCAAATATCTTTCGAGTCAGGGCAAAGGACCAACTCCAAAAGCGATATTAAAGGAAACAAGCCAGAGGAGATAGTCCAAAGATACTATCCCAAAGGCAGCATGTGTCACAAACTTCCGGAGGGGAATCCGAAAAGTGGTAACGTGAGTCCCATAACCACCCATTCGCACTAGACGGTTTACTATCCATTAGTTAATTTCACACTCGAAGCAGTACAAAGTTCACCTCATATCCTCAGTAAACCAAACCCGAAGGTCAAAACGATCAGTTGAATAGGTCGGGGATTAATCGGAAAGATAAACGCATGGATTCATGGCCCGTGTTTTACCTAACCATTTAATCTTCCTTCTACTTCGCTCGAAGTGCGAAATCGTGTGTGTGCATTATAAATAGAATTTATGAATTGGAGACGGAAGCTTTTAATACGATTTAGAGGGATTATTTATAAAACCCGTGAATGAAGTCAAAAATAAGTTATCAAAATCAAAGATGCAATAACAAACACTAAAAACTAACTTGAATCGATAAAATCCGGAAAATCAATCAAATATGCAAAACAGGCAAAACAGAGCAGGTCGGTCGACCGGACTACAGGGCTCGGTCGGCCGGCCACTGTTCATAAAAACTCTTGGGAAGCAGGTCGGTCGACCGGCTACAGGGCTCGGTCGGCCGAACCTGATGATTTTGCACTTCCTGCCCTATTTCAATGAAATGCAATTTCTTTCTAAATCCAAAGCAAGGCACATGCATACTTGTTAGGAATTCATACCCAACACCCATGGAATCAAGAGAAATAGATGTGAGTTCAAAACTCACCTTTTTACATAAAACAAAGAAGATGAAGAAGCACAAATGCAAGGAATCAACCAACTACACTCCACTTCAACACTACAAGCTTCAATCTAGAATCAAAGCAAGTATTTCCTAAGTTAGGGTTAGGAAATTACTGAAATTGAAGAGGAGAAGAGATGGAGAAGATGGAGATGAACTTACCAATGGATTCCCTTTGATTTTGGAGCAAGAATCAAGTTTACAAGAAGAAACTAGGGCTTGCTAATTTCTATTTCCTCTTTCCCTTCCACCATTTCAGTTCTAAGCTTAAGTTTTAAGAAATGAATAAGTGAATGAGAGGAGTGGCTAAGCTAGAGTATTAGTTAGGCTAGTGGGCTGAACCCAAACCCAAACCCAATAGAAAAAGTAGCCAAAATTCACAAACTCCAAACATATCAAAGATTATACTCAAAAAGATCGCAAACGCCATTTTGGAACCAATGGAGGTAGTTTCGAGTTCCAATTCGGCCATTTGCAGAAAGTAACATTTCGGACCAAAATCCGACTAACGACGCTATATTTAAATTAAACATTTAAATATAAAATCGTTAAATATGCGGGTTGTTACAGATCTCCCCTGCTTACAAAATTGCGTTCTCGCAATTTCTAAAGACGATATTTGTAACAACTACATACATAAAATCAATGAAAAGAAAAGAAAATAAGCTTGAGATGAAAAGACATACTCACCGTTTCAAAGCAAAGAAAGAAAACCCGGATAAGATTGCTCAATAAATTCTCTTGTTTCCCAAGTACAGTCATTGGGATTAGCAGACCATTGAACTCTAACGAGCGGCACGTCCTTGTTCTGAAGGTGTCGCACCTCCGTGTCAAGCACGCGAATAGGTTGCTGTACAACAGATAAGTCCGGTGAGATCTCAAGGTCTTGCAAATCAGGAGAAGTAATAACAGAATCCGACTCCCGAAGACACTTCCGAAGTTGCGAGACGTGAAACACGTCATGAATGCCAGATAAATGAGCTGGAAGTGAAACTCTATAAGCCACAGGGCCAATACGTTCAGTAATAGAAAACGGTCCTATATAACGAGGAGCCAATTTCCCAGTCGCAATGAAACGCATAACCCCTTTCAAAGGAGAAACACGAATAAAAACAAGATCACCAATCGAGAACTCGAGAGGCTTCCTACGGTTGTCCGCGTAGGATTTCTGACGACTCTGTGCCTCTTTCATTCTCAACCGGATAAGATCAATCTTCTCGGAAGAATCACGAACAAAATCTGGACCAAGAATACGCTTCTCTCCAGATTCCAACCAACATGAAGGTGATAGACATGGCCTTCCGTATAAGGCTTCGAAAGGAGCCATACCGATACTAGACTGAATACTATTATTGTAGGAGAACTCTACAAGAGGTAGATGATCCTCCCAACTACCACCGAAATCAAAAATACAAATACGGAGAAGATCTTCCAAGATACGATTCACCCGTTCAGTCTGTCCATCAGACTGCGGATGATAAGCTGTAGAAAAATTAAGCTTTGTTCCCAAAGCTTGCTGAAGACTCTTCCAAAAATGACTCGTGAATAAAGGATCACGATCACTCACAATAGAACTAGGAACACCGTGAAGTCTCACGATTTCCTTGACATACAACTTAGCCAAATGTGAAGTAGTCCTATTAGACATAATAGGGACAAAATGAGCAGACTTAGAAAGGCGATCAACAATAACCCAAATGCTAGAATGGCCAGATCTCGAACGAGGTAGGCTGTCTATGAAATCCATAGAAATCTGATCCCATTTCCACAATGGAATCTCAAGAGGCTGAAGAAGACCCGAAGGACGCTGATGCTCGGCTTTAAAACGCTGACAAGTTATGCAATTGCTCACATAACTCGCCACATCGCGCGTCATGCCTTCCCAATAATAAAGACGACGCGTATCGGCATACATCTTGCTACTACCGGGATGGATGGTATACTTAGAACGGTGACAATCATCAAGAATGTCATGCCTAAGTTCAAAATCAGAAGGCACAAAAAGACGGTTCTTCTTACGAAGACACCTATGAGAATCCATGCTAAGATCTTGCAACGCCTCATCACAAGATCCAGACTCACAAAGCTGAATAAAATGCAACAAATCAGGATCACGCCGCTGAGCATCGGCAATACGATCCAACAAAATAGGTCGAGCTCCCAAACTAAATAATAGAATAGGAGAATCAAAAGATGAACCTCGATCACGAATTTCACAAAAAGATAGAGTCTCAAGAATATTCCATTCGGCAAGCATCATAGAAATAACAGCCGAATGTTTGCGACTAAGCGCATCTGCAACACGATTACCCTTACCAGGGGTATATTGGATACCAAAGTCATAAGAAGCAAGAAACTCGAGCCAACGTTGTTGTCTCATATTGAGTTCCTTCTGAGTGAACAAATACTTCAAAGATTTATGATCGGTATAAAGAATGAAGCGCTCGCCCAATAAATAATGTCGCCACATCTTCAAGGCAAAGACAATGGCGGCTAACTCAAGATCATGAGTGGCATAGCGAACTTCATTCGGACGCAGTTGCCTAGAAGCATAAGCAACTACCCGATCCTTCTGCATAAGAACAGCACCGAGACCACTACCACAAGCATCAGTGTAGACAACAAGGTCATGATTCCCTTCGGGAACCACAAGAATAGAAGCATTAGTGAGAAGTTCCTTCAATGACAGAAAGGAAGCTTCACACTTGTCGGACCAATCAAAACGAATGCCTTTCCGAGTAAGGCAAGTGAGAGAAAGCACAACACGAGAAAAATCCTTAATGAACCGACGGTAATAACCCGCCAATCCAAGGAAACTACGAATCTCATGAACATTTTCAGGCCTCTTCCAATTCTGGATGGCTTCGATCTTTGAGGGATCGACATAAATGCCATCGGAAGATACAACATGGCCTAAAAACTTAACCTTATTCTCCCAAAAGTGGCACTTGGAGAATTTGGCTCTAAGCTGATGATGACGGAGGGTAGTCAAGACAATTCTCAAGTGATTAGCATGCTCGGCTTCAGACTTAGAATAAATAAGGATATCATCAATGAAGACAAGCACGAACTTATCGAGATATTCCTAGAATACCCGATTCATGAGATCGAAAAGAAAGCAGGAGCGTTCGTCAAACCGAACGGCATAACGAGCCACTCAAAAGAACCATAACGAGTGCGAAAAGCGGTAAGAGGTATGCTATCCTCCGCGACTTGTAACTGATGAAAACCCATGGCAAGGTCGAGCTGAGAAAAGACCTTAGCACCACTCAATAGATCGAACATGTCATCGATCCTAGGCAATGGATACCTATTTCTAATGGTCAACTCGTTAAGCTTGCGATAGTCAATGCAAAGCCTAAGAGTTCCATCAGACTTCTTCACAAAGACGACCGCGGATCCCCATGGAGAAAAACTAGATTGAATCAATTGCTTGGACTCGAGCACTAAAAGCTGCTTCTTGAGTTCCTCATTTTACTTTGTAGACATCCTCGTGGGAGGACGACTAACTGGCTGCGCGCCCGGAATGAGATCAATGCGGAACTCAATTGTCCGCTTGGGTAAACCCGATACAGGCTCAAAAACATCAGAAAAGTCACAAGCAATAGGAATACGAGATATATCATCACCATCTCGCGAATCAAGAGAATACAAAGCCATTTCGGAATCATCCACATCCCGAAGAACAAGAGATAACTGAGAAGGCGAATCAGGATGACAAAGATATAAAATTCTCTCGGAACAAATAATCCTGGCATCGTACCTCACTAGCCAGTCCATACCAAAAATCATATCAAAACCCAAATGAGAAACAACGTGCAGATTCGCACGGAAAGAAAAGCCACATAAAACAATCTCAATATCATCACAAAACAAGCTAAGGGTCGCGGATCCCCCAATAGGATTCGCAATCCTTAAAGAAGTAACCAAACAAGAAACATCCAAAGATAAATCATCTACAAGCTTCTTCGATACGAAAGAATGTGAAGCACCCGTATCGAAAAGAACTCGTATACTATGATCATGAAATAGAATAAAACCTTCCAAAATAGATGGAGAGATACCTTTGGATTGAGACGAACCTCCAGAAGCATTAGCCACATTGAGCTTGCCAGATTTTGCATTAGCAGGAACAGTAGGACAAGCTGAAACATGATGACCTTCCTTCTTGCAATGACGGCAGAAGAGAGGCTTAGGACAAGCTCGAATAATATGATCCGGAGAACCACAATTGAAACACTTTCGAACGAAAGGTGTTTCGGAAGACTGAGGCCGAGAACTAGGACCACTAGTCTTCTTTTTCTTAGAAGGAAAAGGCTTCTTCTGAATTGGAAACGGCCTCTTGTCGGGGTTCTTAGAAACCTCAACATCTACATCACTATCACACTCCTTCTCGACGGTCTCGAGATGAAGTGCCGAATCAACCAACTCCTCAAAAGAAAGTTTAAGCTGGAGCAACAAAGACTTCCTAAGATATTTCTTAAGGCCAGAAACAAACTTCAAATTCTTCTTGTAAGAAGTGCTGATGAATTCAAGACCATACTGAGATAAAGCCTCGAACGATGTGACATACTCAGAAACAGAAGATTTCCCTTGCTTCAACTCAAGAAAGCGACAGGTCAATAAAACTTTTTTAGATTCAGGAACGAACTTGAGTTCAAATCGTCCCCGAAACTGAGTCCAAGAAAGAGTAGACTCATCAATCTCGGCTACAAGAAGCTCATACCAATCGAGAGCACGCTCTTGTAACAAACTAGAAGTCACAAGAACTCTATCATGGTCAGAAAGATCCATGCGAGAGAAGATACGCTCGCACGTGCGAAGCCAAGCTTGGACTTCAAGAACGGATTCGGAACCCCTAAACGGCTTTCCTCCAAGATGAGCAAAATCACTACACTGACGTGCAAAGGCAAACTTGCGAGGTGGAGACACTCGAGGAGGAACGGGAGGCTGAGTGCTCCTAAACAACTACATAAACTGATCGGCAGACATATAAACGCCATCCGGATGTGAGCCACTAGATTGCCCAGCATCCGAACGTCGACCTCTGCCTCTTCCAGACATAAGCTGAAAGTCAAGATAATGAAAAGATTATTCACAAGGTAGATATTTCAATATGGGATACTACGGAATAATCCTAGACGTATTCCCCAATACTATCTAGCCTTGATGGGATAAAGAGAAACGATGATTCAAAGATTTGTATCACTTGTACACTTTGATGTACCACAATATGTGCATCTATTATGTGTTTATCATATTTTGTTCTGAACTCAGCTCTGATACCACGCTGTGACGCCCCACTCCGAGAGCCTCGTTAACAAAGAGTATTACCTAGATAATACTGTCGGCTAACGCGGACAATAGAGTATAATGGAAGCGACCATGTGTAATCTTACCTTAACTATTCACTAAATACGTCGAAAAGTAGAATCACATTAAAATTCGACCTATTCAATAAATATTTAAAGCAAAACTACAATGGCTATAGGATCTATCAGAAGAAAATATAACAACTCAAATGTAATTCACATCACAGAGCAGTCGATCATAATATACACATAAACAGATACACAACAGAGTATACAAAATAATACATGTCAAGTGGTACAGGAGACCACAATATACAGACGAGACGAAAAAAAGTATAAATATCAGAGTTACAATAGATAAGGACCACAAAAGACGCTATAACAAAATGAAGCTAGCGAATAGTCCATGCGGAAGCAAAATAGGATAAGTCCCAAAAGTACCTAACCTGAAACATCTCGGTCTGACCCGAGTATAAAATACACGGGTCAGTCTAGATAACAAATCAGTTAGATAAACTGAACAATAATAAACCTGCAAGGTCATACAGTATAACAAATATCTCTAGAGGAGATAACACAATCATCAACAAGAGATGAATCATATAGAACAAGCCTCATATCATCGGCAACATATAGAAACAAAGGATACAAATATCCCAAAGCAAGCCAAAAGGCAAATAACAAATACCAATAAGGTATACAAGTTCCACAAGGTAATCGTTATATTTCGTGTGGCTCCAAAGAACCAATACAGAAAAGCAATACCTAGGGAATATACATATAAATGAAACATCATGAGCGGTGGTGAATAAACCAATCCGTTATCTCTTGAGCGGTGGTGAAGAAACCACTCCAATATCTCTTGAGCGGTGGTGAAGAAACCACTCCAATATCTCTTGAACAGTGGTGAAGAAAGCACTCCGAAAGCAATACTATAGGTAACCGACAACCCCAAATATCTTTCGAGTCAGGGTAAAGGACCAACTCCAAAAGCGATATTAAAAGAAACAAGCCAGAGGAGACAGTCCGAAGACACTATCCCAAAGGCAGCATGTGTCACAAACTCCCGGAGAGGAATCCGAAAAGTGGTAACGTGAGTCCCATAACCACCCGTTCGCACTAGACGGTTTACTATCCATTAGTTAATTTCACACTCGAAGCAGTACAAAGTTCACCTCATATCCTCAGTAAACCAAACCCGAAGGTCAAAACGATCAATTGAATAGGTCGGGGATTAATCGGAAAGATAAACGCATGGATTCATGGTCCGTGTTTTACCTAACCATTTAATCTTCCTTCCACTTCGCTCGAAGTGCGAAATCGTGTGTGTGCATTATAAATAGAATTTATGAATTGGAGACGGAAGCTTTTAATACGATTTAGAGGGATTATTTATAAAACCTGTGAATGAAGTCAAAAATAAGTTATCAAAATCAAAGATGCAATAACAAACACTAAAAACTAACTTGAATCGATAAAATCCGGAAAATCAATCAAATATGCAAAATAGGCAAAACAGGCAAAACAGAGCAGGTCGGTCGACCGGACTACAGGGCTCGATCGGCCGGCCACTGTTCATAAAAACTCTCGGGAAGCAGGTCGGTCGACCGGCTACAGGGCTCGGTCGGCCGAACCTGATGATTTTGCACTTCCTGCCCTATTTCAATGAAATGTAATTTCTTTCTAAATCCAAAGCAATGGCACATGCATACTTGTTAGGAATTCATACCCAACACCCATGAAATCAAGAGAAGTAGATGTGAGTTCAAAACTCACCTTTTTACATAAAACAAAGAAGATGAAGAAGCACAAATGCAAGGAATCAACCAACTACACTCCACTTCAACACTACAAGCTTCAATCTAGAATCAAAGCAAGTATTTCCTAAGTTAGGGTTAGGAAATTACTGAAATTGAAGAGGAGAAGAGATGGAGAAGATGGAGATGAACTTACCAATGGATTCCCTTTGATTTTGGAGTAAGAATCAAGTTTACAAGAAGAAACTAGGGCTTGCTAATTTCTATTTCCTCTTTCCCTTCCACCATTTCAGTTCTAAGCTTAAGTTTTAAGAAATGAATAAGTGAATGAGAGGAGTGGCTAAGCTAGAGTATTAGTTAAGCTAGTGGGCTGAACCCAAACCCAAACCCAATAGAAAAAGTAGCCAAAATTCACAAACTCCAAACATATCAAAGATTATACTCAAAAAGATCGCAAATGCCATTTTGGAACCAATGGAGGTAGTTTCGAGTTCCAATTCGGCCATTTGCAGAAAGTAACATTTCGGACCAAAATCCGACTAACGACGCTATATTTAAATTAAACATTTAAATATAAAATCGTTAAATATGCGGGTTGTTACATATATGGCCTAAGTCTTAGGCCGAATCCTGGTCTCTTCGAACCCTTGCCGAGCATAGTTCATGCTCGACGATCTTTTAGCCAAAATCCAAAGGAAAATCTAATCAAAATCCAATCAGAAATCCAAATCCAACCAGAAAACCAAAAATCCATATCAAAATCCCAAATCAAAAAACGAGCAAAACAGGAAGTTCAAACCAAACTCCAAAATCAAACCAGAAAAATAATGTCCAAGTCAAAGGGAAAAAACAGATTTCACAAACGAAGGCATCTCGGTAAACCATCATCTCAGAGCATGCCTGAGGGTTATCTCCAACCCTGTACATGAGTAAGTAATTTAGCCAATTGCCAGAGTTTGTTACTTATTTAAAACCATCAAGATTAGTTAACGACCAACCGACCACCATTCCTGGGCCTTATTCCCATCGCTATTCAAGGTAGACAGTGGTTGCTCCTATTCCACCGCCGCATTCCGAGTTCCGACATATTGTCGCGGCTGACCATTCCTAACATGCTTCTTGATTATGTCCTTCAAATGCTGGCAGCTGTTAGTATCGTGCCCATCCAGGTCATGAAAATGGCAGTGCCTTCCTAACGCCCATTCGCGTTCTAAGTGCTCTCTCCTCGCTGGCCTTCGATACGGAAGACGATCTCAAGCATCCAAGAATATACGTTTCAATGTTGCATTCGGTCCGGTGTAAGTGGAGAACTTTGGTTCTCCCCAACGTTTCCTTTTCCCTTTATCCTTGTCCTTACCTGAACTTTCGCCGGGTAGTCCTCCATCTTTAACTAGGTTTACTTCCTTTGACCTTATGTCCAAGCATGCATCTTCTTGATGGAGAAATCTCTCAGCTTCATGGAAGAATTCCCCAAGATCCAACGGTGGGTCCCATATCAATAATACTATGAAATCCAAATTTTCTCTGACTCCTGATACCGCAGCCATTAAAACCATTGATGGATTCGGCCGATCCACCGAAGCAACTGGTGCATTAAATCAAGTTAAGAATGTCTTGAGTGATTCATATGCCCTCTGTTTAACCGACTCAACGTCATCGCGTTCTTTGGCCTTTTTATGTGAACTCGAAACTAACTTAAGAACCTGTCCACCAGTTCTGTCCATGTTCCAATGGATCCATCCTCCAGCTTCCTAAACACATGGCAGCTATATCAGTCAAGTATAGGGGGAAACATCGGGCCATAACCTCCTCTGTTGCCCCCAGTACTTCCATATGCCTAGTGTACCTCATCAAGTGGTCAGTTGGATCCGTCTTCCCGTTGTACACTTCCAGAGTGGGCTGTTTGAAATCATGAAGATTTCTAGTTGTCTTGATGTTTCGGGTAAACGGACTTTTGTTCACTTCCTTTGAATCCCTATTTGTCAGACCTCTGCAAATAGTTCGCATGATAATGTCAGCCAATTTGGTATTTCCAACCAAGATTTGCCCCCTATCCATGTTTCCAAACTGCCTTCCAAGTCCCCGAGGAAATTCTGGCACATATTCCTCATCACGTACTCCTATATTCCTGTTGGCGTTGGGCTGCGTAGCGTCATCCAGTATTCCTCCATGAACTGGTCCAGCATTATCTGGTGGTGTGCCCCCAAGTCTTGGTCCATCCAGATTGTTAGTTGTTTGTTGATTGGGAGCTGCCCCTGGCTTAATCACTCCATCCACCTACGGGTTGAGTTCCTCTGGTCTAGTTCTTAGAAATTGAGCACCTGCAGTTCCTTGTTGTCTAAATTGCCTTAGAAGATCCCGCATCATCTCCTCTTGCCGTTTCATCATTTGCTCCTGCATAGAATTCATCATAACCTGCATCTCATCCTGAGTTATGTAGACGGATGCATGATCCTCTCCAGCTCCTGATGAGGTCGCTTGACTTCCTTCCTGATTGCTCCTTTCCGCTGCTTGCTTCCTTGTTGGTGGTCAAGCCATTGCTTTCCAAAATTCGAGTTCCTAAGCTTTTCAATCCAAAATCCAAGCTCCAAAATTCCCATGTGCTTTCTCTGTGAAAGCACCAAAATATTAGCGCTAAAATTGGTCACTAACACCCAAATCCAGATGAAAGCACCAAGTACCAGTCACAGCTCATAGACAGATTGTATATAGAGAGCATAAATGTGAAGAACAGTAAAAATTAAAACGAAAGCAGTAAAGAAAAACAGATTTTATAGTGGTTCGGCTAACTCCGTCCTACGTCCACTCTAGAAATTTCCTTTTTATTGCTGTAATAATCGACTACAGTTACAATCCAAAGTTTCACAATAGCTAAGTGCCTTGGCCTTAAAGAAGAGAAAATCCAAGAGCTGAAAGAGGATCCCTTTTTTGAACCTCCACATGTTGTATTTATAGGCAAATCTTGAGTTGTTGGGCTTTCTGAATGGTATTGGCCCATCAAGACCTTCCACCGAACCACATACCTCCAAGGCCGAACGACCTTCCATCGAGCCACATTCGTCCCATGCCGAACGACCTTCCACCGAGCCAATGCTGAGCTGCATAGCCTCACCACAATTTCGAGCGGCACAACCTCGCCTCGATGCCGAGCGGCACAACCTCGCCTCGATGCCGAGCGGCACAACCTCGCCTTGATGCCGAGAGGCACAACCTCGCCTCGATGCCGAGCGGCACAACCTCGCCTCGATGCCGAGCGGCACATCCTCAACTCGATGCCGTGCGGCACAACCTCAACTCGATGCCGAGCGGCACAACCTCAACTCGATGCTGAGCGGCACAACCTCACCTCGATGCCTAGCGGCATAACCTCAACTCGATGCCGAGCGCCGAGTGGCATAACCTCAACTCGATGCCGAGCGGCATAAACGGTGAATTCCATCCCTCTAAACCAAATCCATCATATTTCAACCTCGATAATCAAGAAGTCGGCTTAGTTAAATCCAGCTGTCCGTGGCCTTCCCGAAAGGCGGGTTAACAAGCGCCAGAAAGAAACTTCATCTCAAATCTTGACTTGAATATCCTCCAAGTAATAGTATTCTCATCCACTTAAGCTCTTACTACTTCCCACCGGTATGCTGTTTCACCTTTCAAATGCTAAGTAGCTAACTGCCTTTTAGTTGCATCACTAAGTCCTAATAAGTCGAAAAAATTTCATGATCATTATGCCATGCCCGAGTCACCGAGTATGGTTCTGTCCTAAGAAATGGCTTCCCACTAAGGTTGGAGATATCCTTACACAGCTTAGGAAAGAAATATTTGACGGTGCTGGAGCTGGAATCACACCTAGAATAGTAGTGATATAAGTGGCTCCAGGTTCAGTGGGGTTCGTACAAGCTTGGCTCATTGCCTGAAGGTAGAATCTAAACCATACTGGAATATTAACTTTGTGAATATCCAGTATATCCACATGGTTGCTAGTCCCTGCCCTAGTTTCTACCCACTATCATTGACTTTGTTGGCTTCTATTCTAGTTTCAACTAAATTACTTATTTCATCTATTTGTAAAAATATTAGCATACCCAATAGACAGTAAATACACTCTCTCAATACGTTTCTAATTCTTATTCTCATTCCTAACCTATTATCTAGTACCAAATGCAACCAGCTGCCTTTTTCACCTTGGGTCCGATGCCCATTCGACGCTAACACTCGAGAACCAATAAGACGAGTCATTGTGGTTGAGATATAATATAAATAACTATGTACCAACAAGGATGGATATCAAATGTTAAATACATTTCTAACTAATACTATCTTCTTTCAGAGTCTCACAGTAGAAAGAAATAAATATATAGTCAATATCATAGTCACATCACCATAACATGTCTGAAATACCAAATGAACATGTCTGGATAAATACTGGTATAATATGCAATGACCAAAAAGTTCGCACATTTCGTATTTAAATACCTGAATCAATTAATTATTTGAACCTTAGTGAAATGAGATTAAATTGGATTTATAACCATGATTAACCACTTTTCTATTAATAACACATGAAGGAAATCTTGCTTTTGAAATATGTTTATAAAAATAATTATTTCAAAGAAATATCGATAATGTGATCGAAAATCATATTATTGATAAAAAGAATTTTTACTTGATAAAATTTGTTCGAACTTGTTGGGTATGTCCAATAGAATAATGTGTAATTAATTAGCAACTAAAATATTTTACTTAATATGTCTAACTGAATGGTGAATAGTGAATATATTAGTTCGTGGATTAGGAGAAGATATTTTGGAAGTGAAAAGGAATTTGGTCAAAGGTGAGGTGGAAAGTTTGCACATGGGAAAAGCATAGGAAGCATCATATGGCTAGCCACAAGAGGTGTAAAGAAGGGGCGACCTCTTGAGAAATTCTACTTAAACACTTCACTGGCCTCATAAAATGCTTACCAAATATAATGAAAAAAAGCTAAGTCTTCATCCTCTTCTTCCTCCTTTTCAATTCTAGAAGTCAACACAAATGAACTCAAATATTCACCAAATTTCAGCAAAGCCTCTAAGGCATCATAGGAGCATGGGAAAGAAACTCAAGTGTCAAAGAAAGTTGGCATAAATGGTGGAACCTACCTTAGTCGTGAGTAAAAGAAGAAGATAAGGAGTGGCCAGAGCATTTTAGAGAAAAAGGTGATGTCTGTGTTTGTTTTGGTTGAGGTAGGAAGTTGTTCTTAAGGCAAAGGCTTATGTTTGGTTGTAATCTTGGTTGGGGTTGAGGTAGGAAGCAAATGACAACTCTATATTTTATATCATTACATCAATTACCCTCTACAACATGTAACATGGCCTTGACTTTGTGTATACATGTTTGGTTTGGTTGCATGTGGCATTGAAGTATGTTTGAAAGCGTCTAAAGCGAGAAAGGGTGCTATAAGTGCACTTTGTAACTCCTTTGTCTCTAAATTTTTTAAAATGGTGATTTTTAAATATATCATGATATAATATATTTTGGTTATTCTTTACACTTATAGTAGTGTATGTGATAATAAAGAATTGATTGGAAAATTGTAGAACTTGTTGATCAAAGTTTACAAAAGATAGTAGGCGAAAATGTTGCTATAGACGCACTTTGAAATGGTATGTATCTTAGAGTAGCTCTTTATAATATCTGTATGATATTATATGTTATCGAGCCATTGAGAGATTCAAATGTTTGTTGTCTTCTTTCTTGATCTTCTTCTTTCCGCATTTTAATTTACCCTAATAATCTATCTTTCCAACACTTGGGTGTTCGATACGTGAATACTATGGATGTATTAGTATCAAAATTTCATGGTTGAAAAGGAAGTTCGTTCCGACATGGTATCAGAGCAAGGTTAAGTAGGTTCCCTGACTTTGGTTGCATACAACTCATTAGAGACAGAGTAAGCGATGCCCTAGAATGAGTTGAGTGTATTATACGTCTTAGAGCATATTTGTATTTGTTATAATATATGTCATAAAGGTATTTCAACTTTGAAAATTAAAAGATCTTACATATAAGTATTTTATAAAAGTGCAATTTTTAAGTATAGTTTAATTAATGTAGGGACTAATGATGTTCATTTTCATCTCTCGTTGATTGGATCAGTCATATTTGTCCAGTTTATTAGAATTGATTATTGTTTAGTGATTGTTGATATGTGCTTAACTAGTTTAAGAGTAGTTTACAATTTTACTACATGGGTTGGGTAGATAGTGATTAGTTAATGCATTAAAATGATCACCTTATGAATTAGGTTTCGCAGTTTGACTATAAGGCGTTCGGTGATAATGTTGGGTCAAAAGTTAACTTTAATAAAGGGTGTTTATTATAAACCAAAGGAATGTTAAGTTATTTTAGGAACAAATACTTGTGAAATGATTATATGTACGAAGTGATTTTATATAAGTATGGTTTATAAATGAATAAGATTAAACTGATATTTTCAGAAATTAAATCCCGATGTCCTTGAAAAAGGTTTCCAAAGTTTTGGAGAAAATAATAATAGTATTATATAAAAGTATATGAATACTATATCTTGAAAGTAGTTGTAATATTTTTTTCAAGTTCGAGGTTGCTGTTGGAATCGACGGATCGATTTAAGAACAAAGTATTTTTATGTTAGCTTGTTCGAATGGCTTGAAAGTGACTAAAAGTAGGCGAGAGATGTGTTTGATTAGTAAGCATTTCTCATGAGTGTTACCCTTCTTGGTAACGGGATGTACTATACAACTTGGTAGGACCCGTTTCCTTGGTATCATTTTGGTATTGCTCGCTCTATATGTATTTTATCTATGGATTTTAAAGTAAATATTTGGGAAATTATTTTAAGAGTTCGAAACCATGATACTTAGTAATATTATACGATGTATTTGATACCACTTTGAAAATAATTTTGGTTAGATCCTAAAAGTATGATTTGATCTACAAAAGGGATATGTATGTTCTTTTGTCAAATGATTTAGCATGAAACCCAGGTGTTTAATTCTAAAGTTTTATGTAAAGGAATTTGATTTGTAATAGTTTAATATAGATTTTAATATGAGCATTATATATAGAAAAGATTTGTATATATGCTATGTTGGGTGCCCGAGTGGTAGTGGCATAGCCCAGATTATTATGAAACCTTTTCTTGTTTTCCATTTTTGTAAAGGGGCATCTAATAAATAAGTGAAACTTTGATAAGTTATTTTATTAATGCATGTATCATATACAATTAGGACCATGTGGTTAGTTCATTATTTTATGACGTACTTGTTTGATAGTTTTCATTTGTTAGAACGAAATGGACTTTTCAGAAATTTTGGATAGTTTGAAACTTCCAGATCATTATAAAGCTTGAAGCTAGGTGTTTTATAAAATGCTTCGTAAATGATTTAGTATCGAATGAGATGTTATTTGTGTAAATGGTAGTGATATAAAAAGTAATTGGTATAGTTGAAGAAAGAAATAGGATAAAATACGTAAGTTGTCTATATATCATTTTATTCACATGATTGTTCTTGATCTAAGATCAAGTACATGGTTTCTAGGCGATTTACAATTTTCCAAGCTAGAAATTTTCACTCGATTCTCGATGGTGAAGACTTAATATGGATTCTTGATGTGATACCAAGGTTTTCTATCGCAGTGTAAGGCTATGTATGAGAAACATAGGTTTCTAATCAAAGAACCTAATCGGAGTTCGAAATAGAGAGATCAAGTTATCTATACGAATTTGAAAGTGAAATACATGATCGAGCAAGTTATCAAATTTGATATCGCGTACAGATGATTCATATGCATCATACAGACTTAAGTTTATGCATGTTAACTTTTTGTTGGCTTATGGAGGGTTCAAGGAATGACACTTCGATTTGTTCTAGGATAGCTTGGATAATCTTCTAGGTAATTATCTTAGGTTGTTGAGCGTAAGTTATGCTTAGTAGATTATTTATCGTCCTTGTGCAATGAGCGGTTTTTTAACTTAGGAAAACTCTGAGCTATGTTAGCCAGTGATTGTAAATACTATTAAGTATTGATTTATGCTTGTTTCTTTTGATACTTGGTCATGTTGAAATTTCAAGGATGAAATGTTTTAAGTAGGGGAGAATGTAACAATCTAGATTTTCAAACATTTCGCATTTAAATATTTAAATTATTTAAAAATTTGAACATTGGTTATGAATTGGATATATAACCATGATTAACCCCTTTTATTAATAAAACGTGAAGGCAAATTTGTTTTTAAAATATGTTTACAATAATAAACATTTCGAACAAATACATATAATGTAGCCGAAAATAGTTTTATCGGTAAATGACTTTTTACTCAATAAAAGTTTTTTAAACTTTTTGGGCATGTCTGATATATATTAATATGCAATTAATTAGAAAATAAAAATATTTTTCTTAATATGGCTAAATAAATGGTGAATAGTAGATAAATTAGTTAGTGGATTAAGAGACAGTATTTTGGAAGTGAGAAGGAATTTTGGTCAAAGGTGAGGTGGAAAGTTTGCACATGGGAAAAGCACACGGAAGAACCATATGGTCGGAAACAAGAGCTGTAAAGGAGGGTCGACCTCTTGAGAAAATCTACTGAAACACTTCACTTGCCTTAAAAAATCATTTTCCAAGAATAATGAAAAAAATGAAGTCTTTACCCTCTTATTCCTCTCTTTTAAATTCAAGAAATCAATACAAATGAACTCAAATCTTCACCAAATTTCGGCCAAGCCTCTAAGGCATCATAGGAGCACGGGAAAGCAACTCAAGTTTTGAAGAGATTTGGCACAAGGGGTGGATACTACTTTGGCCATGAGCAAAAGAAAATGATGTGGAGTGGCCGAGAGCATTTTAGTGCAAAAGGTGGTGTCTTGGCTGTTATGGTTGAGGCAGGAAGTTGTTCTTGAGGTAAAGCGATATGCTTGGTTGTAATATTAGTTAGGGGTGAGTTTACTTGCCATTGGGCAATATATATATTATGTTATATGTATATGTTGTGTGAATATAGGGTTAAGTAGTGAAAAAATAAAGCTATAACTTTGGATCCCTTGCTTTTGAAAGAAAATGATAACTCTATATTGTATATCATCACTTTTATTATCCTCTATAATATGTAGCTTGGCCTTAACTTTGTGTTTACATGTTTGTTTGGTTGTCTATGGCATTGACGTGTGTTTGAAAGTGTCTCAAGCGAGAAAAGTCTCTATTAGTGCACTTTGTAAATCCCTTATCTCTAAATTGTTTAAAATGCTGATTTGTAAATATATTGCGATATAATATATTTTGGTTGTGCTCTACACTTATAGCAATGTGTGTGATAGCAAAGAATTGATTTGAAAAATTGTAGAACTTGTTGGCTAAAGTTTGCAAAAATTAGTAGGCGAAAAGGCCGTTGTAGATGCACTTTAAAATGCTATATATCTTAGCCCTTTGTATTGTCTTTATGATATTATATGTTATTTAATTGTGAGATTCAAATATTTGTTCTCTTCTTTCTTGAACATCTTCTTTCTGCCTTTTCTTTTTACCTAAACAATCTATCTTTCCGGCACTTGGATGTACGGCGCTGAATACTGTGGATGTATTGGTGTCGACATTCAGGGGTTGAAAAGGTAGGTCATTACATAATCCAAATCCACACACGTAAAGTCAAATCCAAGAACAATACCGATCTACACCATATATACAGACATAAATGAGTCTCCATTTCTGATACCATCTCATCTCTAAACTCCATTAACCTTGATGTATGTATATAAAAAGAAGGGTGGGTCATATATAAGTCTGGTGAGTGAGTCATATTGTACTATATATACTAATAAAATAATACCATACCATGATATGGTTCTATCATCCGGTCACCACATGTTCCATAGCCATTTCACACCTAGTTGTCACATACACCTAGTTATATCAAGTCACATCCATGCAGACTCACTTACTTAGACTCGCCTCGTGCGCTAAAGGGTTGCATATTATCCATCTTCACGTAAATTGCATATAGGACTCACACCCTAAACTAGTCTCATGCCCTACAGGGTCACTTATCATCCTCATACTACCTAATTGGGCTCACGCTCTTAACTAGCCTCATGTCCTACAAGATCGCCTACATCCACTCGTCCACTTGGTCCCTTGAGCACTACAAAGGAGAAAATCATCATGCTTGGAGCACATTCTAAGTGTCACAGGACCGCATTCGTATTTTCTTACATACTTTAGGCCGCGTACCTGCATCCCAGACCCGTTCCCATCAATGTTCACCATTGTATCATATTTCATCCCATAACACATATATATACCCTCTCTGAATAATAACCAAATCATTCCATATACTCATTCATTTCATAGCATCGTCATTCATCTCGTTAAGCTTCTGAACACAAGAGAAATCAAGAGTCGAATCATTCATTAATTGTTTTTATATATAGGACTTTAAGGCCAAGGTTCAAATTAACAATTTTAGTGTGCATTGGTGGACCAGTTGGCACAAACCGAAGCACTAGTGTGCGCTATTTTTCCAGATTACAAAATTTTGGATTTTCAAGTTTTCATCATCATTTCCACCTTCGGCCGCCATCACTTCATCTATGATCGTCGAAGAACGTGCCTATATCTTAAACCTAGGTTTCTAAGTCTGGTTTTATCATTTTTTTCATCAATTTTTATATATAATCATCAGGATACAAACTACTGTAAAATCTAGTTTCTAAATACTATTATTAGTCAAACCCCTTATGATTTTCTTTAATTTCAAATTTAAGTGTTTATAATGTGTTTTTCTACTCTACCACAACCTTCATATCATTATTATAATGCTATGAATGTATTATATTAAGATGAAAGAACATATCACTCATAGAAATGGTTATTCCTTTCTAGATCCTCGTCCTGGCTGTTGCGTATCCTCTCTTTGCATTTCTGCCTCAAAATCAATACTAGGACATAGATTTGTCTTCTAGCTTCATGATGCTTTTGGTTTCATTTGATTCGATGGAGTTCTATATGAAGTAATCGAGTTTGATTGCAAGTTGGTTAACAGAGGAAGATGAAGGTTAAAAAAATGCCAGGATAGTTTCTAAACTGAAATGTTACATGATTTAGCAGAGGAGGGAAAACCAGATGTCCCCTCAAATTTAAAATTCAATTCCAACATTTTGGCACCACTTTGACTCGACGTTTTCAGCCATAACTTCTCCATACAGACTTTAAATGGGGCAAACCAATATAATGTGTGAACTAGAAAAACGATATGTTCGCAATGGCGCTTGTTTCATCATCAAATTTCGTGATCTTAAAATTTACCATTTGCCCCTCCTTATATATTAGTTATTTATTTAATTCATAAATTCCACTTATTTTCATATTATCGTATTATTAATATTTTATTAAATATTTTTCAAATTTTTTGGATTATTACATATTTATCTATTTTTACATAATAATTTCTTAGACATCTTATGTGTTTATTTATATTGTTATTGTTGTTGTTGTCTTTTGTCAAGTTTTATTTAAATCAACGTAGTTGATCAACAAAATTCATTTGTGTAAATTTATTGGACATAAGGGTTTGTATAGTTGACCACTATCTTCAAGAATGTCTAAGACACACTCAAAGATGGATGATTAAGCATAAAAGTTAAATATGTTTATTATTAGGTCACTATCGAGCCATATTGTTTTAGATTTGTCAAAAGCCCAAAAATTATCTTTAAATCACTCTAACCTTTTACACAAAAATTGAAAAAACATGATCTAGTATTTTAAAGATTTTTTTCTGGGTTTTTCGGATTTTTATAGAGGCACGTTTTCAGCCTCAAAACAAAACATTAGTGCACTGAATTTGATACAACCGTTTGATCGCCCTTGGTACCATTGATCGACTGTTTTTATGCGATTTTGTGTTGAAGTTGTTCCTATTCATCCAAGTTTGTATCCCTTTTCCATTTTCTCTTTAATGCTTCTTTCTGAATGGTTATACCTCATCTAATGGCATCTCTACATCCCTATATAAGGCTCCATCATCCCTAAAATAGTCTAATCTAATTTCATGCTTCCTACCTTTAAATTCTAGGAACTTTAAAATTCAGTATTACATTCACTTTAATCATTCAAGATCAAATTTCTCTCATTTTACATCCTTTGAATCTGATATAAATTATCTTAACCTCTTTAAATCTACTCAATAATGTCTATAAGGATTATAGTTGTTGAAATGTAAATCGACAGAGTATTTGTCAAATTTATTTATGATTGGAGCAGTTTTGAGGAGAAGCGTCTTGGTAGTGAAGTCTTAAAAGTAGTTAGTGTGTGTACCAATAAGTCGATGGTAAAGTCCGAGAAGTCGACGGCGAGAAAATCTAAGCAGTCGACTAGGCAAGAGTTTGTTTGTTATATGCATGTATTCCTCGCGACTAAATGAGGTTAAATAGTGAAATCTATAGGAGGCATAGGATTGGATGTAGGATGAGATCTGAAAAGATATAAAAATTCCAGAGTGCTTATTTTTTCTTTATGTTGTATTATATTTCATGCATATTACTAAGATTATTGTTACTTTGCTTTATTATTTACAAGTACACCACTTATTATATACGCATGAAATATTACTTGATTCATCTAGACTCTAAGTTGGTATTAGATCGTATTTTCAAAAATCACAATACTAATTTTGAAATCCAGTAATACGACCAAATCTAGTTTATTCATATTTGTTGAAGGTCAGTCAACTTCACAAACTCCTCTATGCACCAGTAATAACTATGCATTGGTTTTTTTGAATGAAAATTAAAATGCAAACTCTGATTCAATGAATCCACCACCAACAATAGTGCATAGGCCGATGACTAAAAGGAACTAGCTAGCAATAATTTGCAGGCCATGAAAATATTATATTGGGCCCTAGACAAAATTGAATTTAATAGTCTCCACAACTTAGAATATGAAATCAAGCAAACTTTGTAGGTAACTCATGAGGGTACTGCAACAGTAAAGAAAACAAGAATTCAAATGCTAAAAAATAACTATTTCAAAATAAAGTAAGACGAATCTACTAATAACACGTACTCTCGCATGCATGGTATCGCTGACTAATTTCATCAGGAGTTACTTTTTCAAATTTTGATATGTTGTCACAAAAATTAAATTCTCTAATGGATGACCGTGAAAGGAATACATTGACAATAGAAGAGGCAATTGACCTTTCCAAATTCAAAGTAGGGGATTCAATAAGAAATCTAATGTGTTATAAAATACAGATGCAACTAAAAAGAGAAAATAAGCAGGACAAAAAATACTAGCATTCATGGTTGAGACAATTGATGACTTGGAAATTGATGAAAAAGAATTACTAATGTTAATAAATAATTTAAAAGAATCTTGTTAAAAGAATAATGGTGGAAAAAGTAAGAGGAAAATTTACCAAAAGTGGATCAGTCTCATATGCTACGAATGCGATGAAAAAGAACAGCTAAGAGAGTTTTCCATAAAGCTAACAAGGAAGAAAATAATTCCTAGAAATTGAGAGCCAATAAACAGAAGAGATAAGACGTGCTGGTGACTAAGGATGATTCATCTTCATCAAATACTCAAAGAAATAACGAGCAATCTAACTTGTGTTATATGACAACATAAGATGATGTAACATCACTTTTGGTAAGTTTATACAATGATCTTTTAGAACAGTAGTTAGTGCATGCAGTTGATTTCCGAGGTGATAGGGGTTCAAGTCCCCCGATCGTTACATTTGGTATTAGAGCCGGTACCCAACATGAATTATGTGTTGTAATGCTGTGGACGACACTTGGTGTAGTATTGATGGGAGTTACAAATACAACACTTGGGTGATGTGTGATGATGAGCCAATGAGGACGTTGAGCTATTTAATGGGGGTAGTATGTAACATTCCTTTTGGAAAATTCAATCAAAAATCTTTTAGCATGGTGGTGAGTGCATGTTGTCACTTTCTAGAGTAGTAGGGGTTTGAATCCTATGGTTGCTACAAATGAGGTATGTAACAACTTGATATTTTCAGTCATTCGCATCCTCACATGTCGGACTTGAATTGCTCAAAATACCGCACTGCAATAAAATTTGGAGCAAATGAAATACAATCACAGACACAGAAATATCAGAATAACTCGCGGCGGAAATAAAATACCACAGTAGTTCATGAAGATGCTATAACAAACTCTCAAAATAAAATATATAATATCAGTTTGAAAACATATACAACAGAAATCTCAAATACACAGCAGTTTATAAATACCAGAGCTGAAATAGAACAACTAAAACTGAAAGGGAACAGATAACGAGACAAGCAGAATCTCTAGCGATTCCTAGCTCTAGAAAAAGAAATCCAAAGCTAAGCTGTAAATACTCAGGTTGACCCGAACGTAAGTAAAACACAAAACACTCGAGTCAGGACATATATACTTATATAATGTAAACCAACTCAAGTGAACTTGTAGTAGTAATGTACAATAACTTAAATGATGCTTGGGATCGCCCATCCTTTAAGGATCAGTTAAACAATAAATTACATACATCCCGTGGTTAAAATTTCAAAATGGTATTTTATACTTCTAAATCAAATATAATTTAAAAATTCAATATCATTTCAAATTCATTTAAAATATTAAAATATCATATTCTTCCAAATCCTCATTCATTTTTTATTTAATTTAAATACCATTTCAAATCAAATTTCAAAATGGTTTATATTTCAAATCAAAATACTCCATTTAAACCAATTAAATATTCCAATTAAAGTAATTAAATATTCCATTTAAATCATCTAAAAATGAAGTTATTACATTTAATAATCAAATATTCAATTCTCAAATTTTTACCATTTTCATAATTCATTTATCCACTTCAATTTATTAAAACAATGAAATTTCAACTTTTCATAGCGTTTAGAAAATGCTACTGTAAATTTACATCTGAAAATAATTCATTTTAACAAAGATAGCATTTACAAAAATGCTATAATAGGTTTTATTTTCAAATAAAAGCTTTAGTTCAATTCTGCAACTACAGCACTTACGAAGTGCTATAATAGCCCCTAGATCATTTTTCCTTATAGTTCATTGTATCAACTACAGCATTTACAAATGCTGTAATATCCTTTACTTAAGAAATGATAGCATTTTAGAAATGCTGTTAATTAAAATTCAGGGTTTTCAATACAGTTTCATAAACAATTATATTTTAATTTAAACCATTTTTAGCTTATAAAAATCATAATTTCTCACTTTAAAACAATCATTTAAATACCCTTATATTCATGATTTTATAAAGTTAAATTTTCATTCAAAAGTCAATATTTAATAATAATTTACTTATATATTTCAACATTCAATTTCAATTCTTTATAATTAAATTTTTGACTTAACACTTAAGTTTAAATTTCCAAGTGTAACTTATTTTTCATTTTATTTACTTAACTTAAAATTCATTTTTAAACAAAATTCACAAATTTCCAATCTAAATTATATTTCAAAATTCAACTTGAATATTCATATATTTAACCTTTTAACTTATTCAAAAATCATTAACACTTTATAAAATCATTTTAATTCAAATTTTAAATCTATTTATCATATTTCCCACTTAATTTAAATTCCATTTATAACCAAATCGTAATTTCTAAAATAACTTATATTTCAAATTTCTAACTTTACCATTAATTTATTTCACTTATAAATTTTTAGAAAATCAATAATACTTTACAAAATCATTTTTATTAAGTTTAAAATCAAAATATTATAATATTTACATTTCTAAAATACTTTAAAATTTTAGAAAAATATATTTTAACCATAGTCTGTATAAAATTTTCTAACCTAAGTCCAATCATACGGATAATATATCATTTCAATCCGAAATATACAAAAGGAAAATCCCGGTTTTTATCATTTCAAAACCCACAATCCCAAGTAAAATGAAATAAATAAAAATCGTTTAGGCCTATCATTTCAGCCCATAACGATTTTCCCCTATTCTAAAGTCCGTTCGGGTATGTATCATTTCGACCCATAGTGATTCTAATCTAAAGGGAACTTGCAATGTGATAAACTGATATAAATAACAGAATAGCATTATATATGATATAACAGGTAAATAAGCATGGGTGAACATCATATGATCATAACATAGCAGGTGTAACATAGTGATGCATTTTACAGATTCAAATGTGATCAGTTTACTAGTCATATAAGTATAAAACTCTCTGCTGAGAATAACCCACTTGTATAAGCTGGAGATGACAACCAAAAGCACAAACAAAGATCTTTAAAGGCACGATAACATGACGATGATTTGAGAGTGGGAGAGCCAAAGCTAATTGCCTTGGTTAATATCAAACAAAACAAATAAAAATGAATAACACTTCACAAAAAAATTTAAACATATAAATTCATTCACAAAACATCTCCAAACCACTTGCACTTGCCTTCAACTATCCTAGGCTCGGCCATGGGTTTAAGTACACGGCTATGGTGTGTGTTTGGGTCTGGTTGTAGACTGATATGGGTCGGCCTAGCATGGAAAGAATGGTCCAAACATTGGTGATATATGAAACTACCACTAAAAAGCAACTACACGGTTTTCTATGTCATCATAGTCTCGGCCAAAGCTAAAGAGGAGCACAGCCAGGTCTGGTGTGGACTGAAGGTGATATGGCATAGGGTATCAGGTTAGGAAAAGGCTGGTGATGGTGGTATGGGTCGGCCAAGGAGGAGTTTGAGGTGGTGATGCAACATGGTGCTCGACTTGGTACATTTAGGTGAAGTTTGTTCATTTTTCTTGGTAGATCTGGTCATGGATGGCCATGGCATGGCTTGGGGTTGGACTGGAGGAGGTGGTGACTGGATATGGCAGTGATGGAGGCAGCCATGGTGAAGGAGGAGCAAGGCCGAGCCTATAAGATGAAGGCAAGTGCAAAGAAATAGGAAAAACAAGAAGAAAATGAGTAGAAAGAAGAAATTTTTTTACCCAACTTTCTTGCTTCAGGTAATGGTCGAATTTTTTTGGAGATGAGAAAATTTTCCTCTTGCGTGAAAAATGAAAATGAGATGGCTGAAGATAGGATAAGGTTCGGCCAAAATTGAATGCAAGTGGTGGTTAAAAATGAAAAAGAAAGAATACAAAAAGACTTCGCATATAAAAGGTCTCAAAACCCTTCATATTTCAACCATTTCTTTTGAAATTTAAAATACATATGAAATGCATATAAATAAAGTAAAAACACAAAAAAATACTGAATAAATAAAATAAATAAATAAATAAATAAAGTTTTGATTAAATATAATTAAATGAAGAAAATAGCAAAGAAAATGGAAACTATGTTATAAAAATTGAAAATAAATAAAATAAACTTTAGAAAAATTTAAGCATCACTTTAAAATTATTTAAAAGACAAAATATATGTATAACATAACATATTTCACATATATATAAATTAGAATAAGATATGACAAATAAAACTATTATTTATATAAATTAAAATAAACAATATTGTTGAATAAATCAATTTATACACAATATTGTAAAAACATAACTTCCTCAATATAACTCAAATTTCAACGAGACGAAAAGCAGTATTCTTGAAATTTAATATATCTTCGTAATAAAAGATAAAATTTAAATATTTAAATTTTAAATTTAAAAGTCAAAGTTTGACCAGATTGACCAAAAATACACTTTTTCTGGAAATATCCTATTTATTCAGGTTTGAAATTATAATTCATACAAAAATCAAAGTTTATATTTAAAATAACAAAATTTATTCATTTTAATAAATATAATATATTTTTTAAATCAGGAGTTTCAATTTAAATAATTAAAATAAATAATTAAAATAATCACGAAATACTGGGTTGTTACAAGGTATATTCCAATCTTGAGTTTTCATATGATGAAGCAATGAAAATTAATATGAATATGATGGATAAGTATAAAGCCAAAAAGGTTCATAAGGAAATATTATTAAAATTAAAATGGGCTAGATAATAAAATGATTCAGTTAGAGAGAAATGATTCTCGAGAGGGAATTGCAAAAATCACAACTCCCTTATAATAACTTCTCAAATCTCCATGTTTAAAGCAGGTATTAAATTCTTTTGAGATAAAAATGTTAAAATGTCAAAAGAAAATTATGATTCGAAAACTACTATAGAACCACCAATATTTTTTATAGATAATTTTAAATTAAAATTAATGACCTTATGAGAAACATCATGTAACAACCCTGTATTTTCTGATTATTGTAATTGTATATTTTAATTATTTTAATTTAAATTCCTAATTTAAAAACTTTATTTTATTTGTTAAAATGAATATATTTTGTTATTTGAAATATAAATATTGATTTTGATGTGGATTAGAATTTCAGACATGCATAAATTGAATATTTCCAGAAAATGTGAATTTTGGTCAAAATGGTCAAACTTTGACTTTTAAATTTTAAAGTTTAAAATTTTGAATTTTATCTTTTATTATGAAAGTAATAAAATTTTAAGAACACTACTTTTCGTTTCGTTGAAATCTGATTTATAATGTGAAAGTTATGCATTTTTAACTATTGTGTGAAATTTGCTGTATTTAATAAAATTGTTTATTTTAAATTATATAAATAATATTTTATTTGGTCATGTAATGTTCTAATTCATGTTTATATGGATAAATAACATGTATTATATATATTTTGGTTTTAAAACATTTTTGAAAGTGTAATTGACATTTTCCAATGTCAGTTGTATTCTGTTTATAATTTTTAATTTCTAGTTTCAATTAATTAAAGAAATTCTTTATTTATTTTTCTACTTTTTTAATATTTTCATTTTTATTTCATTTCTACTTTATTTTTTTCTCATTTATTTTATTTATTTGACATTTCATTTGTTTTAAAGTGAAATAGAAATTTGTCTAGAGCCAATGGTATTTTATTTGTAATTTTCATGTCCTGTTTCCAATTTTTAAACAATTTCTTTATTTATTTTTCTATTTTATCTAAATTTAATTATTTATTTCACTTTAAATATGTTTAGGAAATTACTTTATTTCAAAATTTTGCTTTAGAATATTTTTAAAATGAAGTAGATATTTTTCCAAAGCCAATGATGATTTAATTGTAATTTTTGAACCCTGTTTTGGAATTTTAAGCAATTTCTTTAATTCTTTTTCCATTTTATTTAAAATTTATTATTTATTTTTATTTTATATTACTTTATTTCGTTTTTAAATTCAAATTACTGAAATTTTAATTAGTTTATTTGAATAAAAGAAAATAGAAAACAAAGAGTCAAAACCTTTTATTTTCCTGTGACCTTTCCGTTGCCTTTTCCTCTTCTTGCCTTTTCACTACCTTTCTTTTGGCCGACCATTTTTTTTCATTGTCGTGTGTTTTCTCTTGTGTTTTCATGTGAATAATAAGTTTCTCACTTTCAAACTCACGACTATCTTCAACAAGAAAAAAAATGGCTTCATCTCCTTCGTCTTTTCACTATTTTTCAATGTTTTTCACCTTCCTCTTCTCCTATCTTTGCTCGGCTCCACCACCTTCATCTCCACCCACCACCACCATCACCATACATACCAGAAACCATCACCTATTCCCGCCTCCAGATCTGGCCATGCCACTTGATGATGCCATCACCACAAAATTTCAAAGTTCCACCAAAAACCAAGCATAGCCAAGCCTAGATTCCACCATACCCTTCCTATTTCACTTTGGCCACCCCCTTAGCCACCACCACCAGTAGCTACCCTCCTCTAGACACCACTTCAGCCATCTCTACCTCTGTCCAGGTCTGAAATCCGATAGGCCGAACCCACTAGCCTTTGGTCGAGCCAAAGTGTTGAACTAAAGTTGCCTTTTTGCCTTGTTTCTTTTATATGCTCCATGTTTCACCTCTATACTTCATCTTCATATTGCCGTGCTATTTTGATGCCATAACCTGAGGTTAACACACATCATGACCGGGCCTAGGTCCAGCTATGGCTAAGCTTTTGAATGGTTAAAGCATGGTAAATTCATCTTGTCCATTGTTGCATTTTAAATTCAAATTGTTTCAATGTGTTTGGTGTTAAATATATTCGTATTTATGTTACATTGTCTTGTTTTGATTGTTGCATACAAGATCATCATCTAGGCTCCCCACTCACTTGAATACAATATTGTGATGGATCGTGCTTGTCGTTTCTTTGGAATCATTTTGTGTGTCGTAGTGGTCTTCAGCTTGAAAAGGTGAGTCTTTCTCACTCTGACATTTATACTTATGAAATAGTGAATTGATGACAAGTGTTTAGTAATAAAAAATGTTATGCAAGTTAATGATGATTATATGATATGCTATGCCATGTTATTACCATTTTAAAACTGTTAATTATCACCTGACATCTGATATATTACATTATATTGTGACATTAGCATTGTTTATATTGTTTATGCATATATTCACACTGCAAGTTCCCTGTTAGAATAGAATCACTATGGGTTGAAATGATACATACCCGAACGGACTTTAGATTAGGGAAAAATCATTATGGGCTGAAATGATAGGCCTGAGCGGTTTTTATTGTTTTTTATTTGACTTGGAATTGTGGGTTTGAAATGATAGAACTCGGGTTTTCTTTGTAAACTACGGATTGAAATGATATATATCTGTATCACTTGACCTAGGTTAGAAAATTATATACAGACACTGTGGTATATTTTTAAATGATTTTTATTAAAATATGTATTTTTTTTAAAAGTATGAAATTTTGATTTTAAAAGAATATATATTTTATGGTTTCAAGAAAATTAAATATTAAGTCTTGAAATTGTGAATTTAAGTATGTAAATTTAAAGTAATTGTGATTTTTGACTTTAAATTTTATTTTAAAATGTAAATAGATAATGGAAATTAAATTTAAAGTTTTGAAATTATATTTGAAGCAAAATTTTAAGTTTTATTAAATTGATAAGTTAATAAACAGTGAATTTTGACTTAATAAATGAATGGAGTTTTTAAATTGAATACTTGATCTAAAAATTTTATTGTGTTAAATCATTTGTTAAAATGATTTTAAATGTGAAATTTTGAAGTCTAGAAATATGATTTTCAAGTTATAATAAAAATTTGGAGTTTTATTATTATTTTTGACAAGCTAAAATGAAATCTGGAATTTTATAGCATTTTTAAAATGTTGTAGTCTTTTGACAGCATTTTTAGATGCTGTTGTTTTGACTCTAACAATGTTTGAAATAACTAAATATCTATTATGGCATTTTATAAATGCCGTTATTCTTGAACTAAACCATTTTGGAAGCTATAAGCTACGATAACATTTTATAAATGCTGTCGTTGCTATAATTTGACAATGTTTGAAATGTTGTAGATTTTAACACTGTTTGAGTCATATTTAAAGTGTTAAATGATTTAACTTTTGAAAATTGATTAATTATGAAATTTAAGAAGTTTTGAATATATTTTAATATTTAAATTTGAATTTTTAAGGAATTTAAATTTGAATTTGAATTTAAATATGGTTTACTTGGTTATGTGTTAAACGGAATAAAATGTAATGAGATAAATGAATTTTTGAATGGAATTTTTAATGTATTTCGTAATGATACTTGAAATAACAAATGAATAACTTATTTGATCTAAAAATAATATTTACATTTGAGTATTTGAATTTGAATTCAAATAATGATTTGATAGTAAGGTTTTGAAAAGATATGATATTTGATGATTGAAATAGTTTGGAAATGATTTGATCTTTATTTTGATAAAGAATATGAATTAGAATGATATGTACTTTTGATAAATGAATATTTGAAGTTTGTATTGGTATGAAAGGATATTTAGTTTAATTGTAAATTGAGTTTATTTAAATAATATTGGATTTATGAAATGAATATTTCAAAAATAAGTAATAATGAAACTAGATTTGAGATATATGAAATTATAAAATTTATTTTTTGAAATGCGGGATATTAAAGCTTTGAAATATATAAAAATTGAATAGTTTAATTTGTTGATCAAATCTATATTTGAAATTGATATGATTTGAAATGGTTATTGGGAAATTTAATTGAAACTGATGGTTTGAATTGAATTAAGTTGGAAATTGAAAATTGAAAATTTGGGATTAATTGAATGAATTGTAAAATGTAAAGAATTAAATGAATATCCCATGATTTCAAATGTATGGTTTTGAAATGTTATGATTTTCAAAGTGTAATTGTTTCAAGTATTTTTGGTTTCGAAAGAGTTATACTTTGAAAATATTATGATTTTGAAATGAATATATGTTTGAAATGTATTTTGGTTTTGAAGTATAAACTATTTTGATTGAATAAATAGTTTTGAATAAAAATGGTTTTGGTTTCGAAGTATAAACTATTTTGAAAGAAATATAGTTTGAAATGAAATGATTGATCTTTTTGAAGTATAAACTATTTTGAAATGACCACGGCGTTATAATAACGTTTGTTTGTTAAAGAGACTGGGATCGGAAGTTGTTATACTCTCTGCCAACTCCGAAAACCACTTTAACAACCGTGTACGCGGTGGAGATTCCAGAATGAAGTAGGTTGGTGGCGACGTTCTTGAGGTATATTACGTGGACCCAACTCCCGTGAGTTGGCATAAGGTGGCTAAAACAGGAGCGATCTCGGGCCAAGTGAGGTCATTCCTCCGATCAGACACATTCCTTCGATACTATACTCTTACTGGTGATTGATTAGATGGCCATCCTTCGATTTTGATTAGGAGTGTGTTCCGAGGTGGGCGTATGTGGCTGCTGCGTTACCACCAGCCCGTGTGCGTAATTGGTATATCTACCCTGGCATTGCCTTGTGTGTCGTGTCACCTACCATACCGAGCCTTTACTACGAGTTTATTTTTCTCCCGTAGCCCGTGTGGTATCCTCTGACAGTCACCCGGAGTGGAGATGGCATGATATTGGATGGACTACTGGGACTATTATGTGTGAAGGGTGATATGGATAGCCCGAAACGCTATTTAAAAGTATGTTTATTTTATTGTAGACATTATTATAATAGCACAATATTACTACATAGTAAATAGATTAACGGATCCTTAAAGGATAGGCGATCCCAAGCATCCTTTAAGTTATTGATGCATTTTTGTTACTGTTCACTTGAGTTGATTTACTGTTCGTAAGTGTTTATGTCCTGACTCGAGTGTTTTGTGTTTTGCTTTACGCTCGAGTTAGATTGAGTGAGTCAGCATTCAAGATTCACCTTTGGAGTTGGAGCTTTCCTTGAAGATTCAGCCCTCTATTTTGTTTCTGTATCCAGTGATTTCAGTGATGTATTCTGATTTGTACCTGATGTATCTTGTTACTCTTCTGTTGTATTTTGTTTAACTCTGAAGCATCTTATTTTTATATAGTAGCTTCATGAACTACTATCTCTTTTAATTCTACTGCATTATTATTTACTCTGTATCTGTGATATGTGATTATGTATTTACTGTATATTCTGAGATTTGCCAAATTTTATTTACAAAAGGTATTTTGAGCAATTCAAGTCCGACATGTGTGGATGCGAGTGGTTGAAAATATCGGGTTGTTACATTTGGTATCAGAGCTTTGGTAGCTCTAGGCAAAACTCAGTATATAGGGTAAATGTATTTACAGAATCACTTTTATTCGATTTAAATCTCTTCCTTTTTGACTCGATTCCTTTGAATTTTGGAACCTTCCCTGTGGTTCCAAAATTCATTTCGTGTCCCTCACTATTCATTCTCTTTTGATTTTGGAGCATCCCATAACTCTACTTCGAATGATCTTTATAATGAGTCGGCGGTCCCGCCAATCTCAAATTATTTGTAAAGCGGTGAATCTCCTTTACAATAGCATCGATTCACCAAAGATTTTATATCTTCCATTTAGATGCTAGTATCTCTTATTATTCCAAATTCTCTCTCTTGAGACCGAATGTTGATTTACCCAAGAAATCCACATCGATCTTATTCTTTAAGTCACGGTTGACCCGGTTAAGGTTGCCCGCGATTTATATAAACTCATCCATTATTCTGTTATTTAATCATCTCATCTTTGTTTCCAACTTATCTTCAAATCATTCTTGAAGTGTATTTGTAAACTAATATTTATAATGTTTTATATATTGTGTTGTTTGAGTTGTTGATGTTGATTTGGGTTTCTGATCGATTCGTCTGATCAATGCTATCGATAAGATTTCCAAAACACTTGAACATAACAAACTGACACAATATGTTTTTTTTCAAATTTAGTAATGAAATAAATTTTGTAACTATATTATAAATGTCTTTCTGGATTTTATTGAATTGGTTGTTAAGAAATAATATTTGATTTTATATACCATTATCACTTCTTTCATACATAAGTAATTGAACTATAAACATGGTTATAAATTTATTTGAAAATTTAAATGAATTTAAAACAAGAATTTGAGAATTTAATTTCCGATGGTTCCAAACCTTGTATTTAAAGTTTTAAAAAGGATATGCTATTTAAAGTATTTTCGAATAGAAATTTGTTTCCAAAGAATTTTAAAGCTTAAAATTAGTGCTCTTCTCTTTGTTGTTGGAAAATAACTTCGGTGATGACTGCAGCATCATCGACATTCATTTTCGAGTTTCGAAGTGAAGAGACCGTTCTGTAGTCTTGCTACAGGTTTCTTTTGGAAATTTAATTGATTTGAATTTCTTAAATAATACTGGATTTATAACTTATGCTGATGTATGATTTAAATTTGAATGGATATATATATATAGTATATGTGCATTCATTTATCTCTAAATAGTTTGGAATTTATCGGAAATTTAATTCCTAAATTTTATCTTCAAGGATAATTTCTAAGTATAATTTCAAGATTTGGATAAATATTCAAGCTTGAAATAATTGAATTAGAAAGTTTTATTTGTATAATACACAATTTCATTCCAATATAACTTACCTTAATTTTCAAAAGTTGAATATGTAATTGGATAATATACAATATAAAAAAAGATTTTATAAATAAAATTTGAGTGGTTATAATAAATGTTATATACTTAAATTTTAGTTATAAAAGGATTAACAGAGGTAAATAAAGTAAAAGTGTAATGGAATAATTTACAATATAAAATAATGATAAAGGAACTAAGAATAAATTTAAGGCAGTTACAATGAGTGTAAATATATTTAACATAGGTGATAAAATATATTGAGAGGAATAAATTTAATTATAATTAGTAATGAAGAAGAATTAAATTTTATTTGGTACATTTTGAGTATAATAAAAGATTTTTTTCAAATACATGATTTTAGGGATTTGTTAATTTAAGATGATTGGATGATAAGATAATGAAATTAGAGATGCTAAAGATTTATTTGACTTATGTAAAATTAATTTTCAGTTTAAGTTGAAATTTTTATGGTTTCAAATTTATTATCTTATTTTGTTTTTCAAACTATCTTTTGGTTGTCCTAATTTCCCTTATCTTGCCACAGAATGGGAGGCTATTGCTTATACCAGTCTGTTTAGAAATCTTTCTATAATCTTTAATAATCTTTGGTACTCATTTTTAAATCTGAGCACTGTTTTCCATCCACAGACCGTCGGTCAAACGGAAAGAGTGAATCAGATTCTTGAAAAAAATTCGTGCTTGTGTTCTTGATTCTGGAGGATCTTGAGAAGATCATCTCCACCTTGTTATACTTACCTATAACAACAGTTATCAGGTATAATTTCAATATTCTTGTCATCCTGTCCTAATCATATTTCATTCTATCTTTTCCTGTGCTTTCCCGTACCTCATTCCTTTTCGGGGACGAAAAGTTTTGAGTGGGGGAGAGTGTAACTACCCTGTATTTTCTAATTATTGTAATTGTATATTTTAATTATTTTAATTTAAATTCCTAATTTAAAAACTTTATTTTATTTGTTAAAATGAATATATTTTGTTATTTGAAATATAAATGTTGATTTTGATGTGGATTAGAATTTCAAACATGCATAAATTGAATATTTCCAGAAAGTGTGAATTTTGGTCAAAATGGTCAAACTTTGACTTTTAAATTTTAAAGTTTAAAATTTTGAATTTTATCTTTTATTATGAAAGTAATAAAATTTTAAGAACACTACTTTTCGTTTCGTTGAAATCTGATTTATAATGTGAAAGTTATGCATTTTTAACTATTGTGTGAAATTTGCTGTATTTAATAAAATTGTTTATTTTAAATTATATAAATAATATTTTATTTGGTCATGTAATGTTCTAATTCATGTTTATATGGGTACATAACATGTATTATATATATTTTGGTTTTAAAACATTTTTGAAAGTGTAATTGACATTTTCCAATGTCAATTGTATTTTGTTTATAATTTTTAATTTCTAGTTTCAATTAATTAAATAAATTCTTTGTTTATTTTTCTATTTTTTTTAAGATTTTCATTTTTATTTCATTTCTACTTTATTTTTTTCTAATTTATTTTATTTATTTGACATTTTATTTGTTTTAAAGTGAAATAGAAATTTGTCTAGAGCCAATGGTATTTTATTTGTAATTTTCATGTCCTGTTTCCAATTTTTAAACAATTTCTTTATTTATTTTTCTATTTTCTCTAAATTTAATTATTTATTTCACTTTAAATATGTTTAGTAAATTAATTTATTTCAAAATTTTGCTTTAGAATATTTTTAAAATGAAGTAGATATTTTTTCAAAGCCAATGATGATTTAATTGTAATTTTTGAACCCTGTTTTGGAATTTTAAGCAATTTCTTTAATTCTTTTTCCATTTTATTTAAAATTTATTATTTATTTTTATTTTATATTACTTTATTTCGGTTTTAAAGTCAAATTACTGAAATTTTAATTAGTTTATTTGAATAAAAGAAAATAGAAAACAAAGAGTCAAAACCTTTCATTTTCCTGTGACCTTTCCTTTCTTTGTCTTTTCCTCTTCTTGCCTTTTCACTTCCTTTCTTTTGGCCGACCATTTTTTTTCATTTCCGTGTGTTTTTTCTTGTGTTTTCACATGAATAATTAGTTTCTCACTTTCAAACTCACGGCTATCTTCAACAAGAAAAAAAATGGCTTCATCTCCTTCGTCTTTTCACTATTTTTCACCTTCCTCTTCTCCTATCTTTGCTCGGCTCCACCACCTTCATCTCCACCCACCACCACCATCACCATACATACCAGCAACCATCACCTATTCCCACCTCCAGATCTGGCCATGCCACTTGATGATGCCATCACCACAAAATTTCAAAGTTCCACCAAAAACCAAGCATAGCCAAGCCTAGATTCCACCATACCCTTCCTATTTCACTTTGGCCACCCCCTTAGCCACCACCACCAGTAGCTACCCTCCTCTAGATACCACTTCAGCCATCTCTACCTCTGTCCAGGTCTGAAATCCGATAGGCCGAACCCACTAGCCTTTGGTCGAGCCAAATTGTTGAACTAAAGTTGCCTTTTTGCCTTGTTTCTTTTATATGCTCCATGTTTCACCTCTATACTTCATCTTCATGTTGCCGTGCTATTTTGATGCCATAACCTGAGGTTAACACACATCATGGCCAAGCCTAGGTCCAGCTATAGCTAAGCTTTTGAATGGTTAAAGCATGGTAAAGTCATCTTGTCCATTGTTGCATTTTAAATTCAAATTGTTTCAATTTTTTGGTGTTAAATATATTCGTATTTATGTTACATTGTCTTGTTTTGATTGTTGCATACAAGATCATCATCTAGGCTCCCCACTCAATTGAATCCAATATTGTGATGTATCGTGCTTGTCGTTCCTTTGGAATCATTTTGTGTGTCGTAGTGGTCTTCAGCTTGAAAAGGTGAGTCTTTCTCACTCTGACATTTATACTTATGAAATAGTGAATTGATGACAAGTGTTTAGTAATATAAAATGTTATGCAAGTTAATGATGATCATATGATATTCTAAGCCATGTTATTACCATGTTAAAACTGTTAATTATCACCTGACATCTGATATATGACATTATATTGTGACATTAGCATTGTTTATATTGTTTATGCATATATTCACACTGCAAGTTCCCTATTAGAATAGAATCATTATGGGTTGAAATGATACATACCCAAACGGACTTTAGATTAGGGAAAAATCGTTATGGGCTGAAATGATAGGCCTGAGCGATTTTTATTATATTTTATTTGACTTGGGATTGTGGGTTTGAAATGATAGAACCCGGGTTTTCTTTGTAAACTACGGATTGAAATGATATCTGTATCACTTGACCTAGGTTAGAAAATTATATACAGACCCCGTGTTATATTTTTAAATGATTTTTATTAAAATATGTATTTTTTAAAAGTATGAAATTTTGATTTTTAAAAAATATATATTTTATGGTTTTAAGAAAATTAAATATTAAGTCTTGAAATTGTGAATTTAAGTATGTAAATTTGAAGTAATTGTGATTTTTGACTTTAAATTTTATTTTAAAATGTAAATAAATAATGGAAATTAAATTTAAAGTTTTGAAATGATATTTGAAGTAAAATTTTAAGTTTTATTAAATTTATAAATTAATAAACCGTGAATTTTGACTTAATAAATGAATGGAGTTTTTAAATTGAATATTTGATCTAAAAATTTTATTGTGTTAAATCATATGTTAAATTGATTTTAAATGTGAAATTTTGAAGTCTAGAATATGATTTTCAAGTTATAATAAAAATTTGGAGTTTTATAATTATTTTTGACAAGCTAAAATGAAATCTGGAATTTTATAGCATTTTTAAAATACTGTAGTCTTTTGACAGCATTTTTAGAGGCTGTTGTTTTGAATCTAACAATGTTTGAAATAACTAAATATCTATTATGGCATTTTATAAATGCCTTTATTCTTGAACTAAACCATTTTGGAAGCTATAAGCTACGATAGCACTTTATAAATGCTGTCGTTGCTATAATTTGACAATGTTTGAAATGTTATAGATTTTAACACTGTTTGAGTTATATTTAAAGTGTTAAATGATTTAACTTTTGGAAATTGATTAATTATGAAATTTAAGAAGTTTTGAATATATTTTAATATTTAAATTTGAATTTTTAAGGAATTTAAATATGGTTTACTTGGTTATGTGTTAAACAGAATGAAATGTAATGAGATAAATGAATTTTTGAATGGAATTTTTAATGTATTTTGTAATGATACTTGAAATAACAAATTAATGACTTATTTGATTTAAAAAATGATATTTACATTTGAGTATTTGAATTTGAATTCAAATAATGATTTGATAATAAGATTTTGAAAAGATATGATATTTGATGATTGAAATAGTTTGGAAATGATTTGATCTTTATTTGATAAAGAATATGAATTGGAATGATATGTACTTTTGATAAATGAATATTTGAAGTTTTTATTGGTATGAAAGGATATTTAGTTTAATTGTAAATTGAGTTTATTTAATAATATTGGATTTATGAAATGAATATTTCAAAACTAAGTAATAATGAAACTAGATTTGAGATATATGAAATTATAAAATTTAGTTTTTGAAATGAGGGATATTAAAGCTTTGAAATATATTAAAAATTGAATAGTTTAATTTGTTGATCAAATCTATATTTGAAATTGATATGATTTGAAATGGTTATTGGGAAATTTAATTGAAACCGATGGTTTGAATTGAACTAAGTTGGAAATTGAAAATTTGGGATTAATTGAATGAATCGTAAAATGTAAAGAATTAAATGAATATCCCATGATTTCAAATGTATGATTTTGAAATGTTATGATTTTCAAAGTGTAATTGTTTCAAGTATTTTTGGTTTCGAAAGAGTTATACTTTGAAAATATTATGATTTTGAAATGAATATATGTTTGAAATGTATTTTGGTTTTGAAGTATAAACTATTTTGATTGAATAAATAGTTTTGAAATAAAAATGGTTTTGGTTTCGAAGTATAAACTATTTTGAAAGAAATATAGTTTGAAATGAAATGATTGATCTTTTTGAAGTATAAACTATTTTGAAATGACCACGGCGTTATAATAACGTTTGGTTGTTAAAGAGACCGGGATCGGAAGTTGTCATACTCTCTGCCAACTCCGAAAACCACTTTAACAACCGTGTACGTGGTGGAGATTCAAGAATGAAGTAGGATGGTGGCGACGTTCTAAAGGTATATTACGTGGACCCAACTCCCGTGAGTTGGCATAAGGTGGCTAAAACAGGAGCGATCTCGGGCCAAGTGAGGTCATTCCTCCGATCTGACACATTCCTTCGATACTATACTCTTACTGGTGATTGATTAGATGACCATCCTCCGATTTTGATTAGGATTGTGTTCCGAGGTGGGCGTATGTGGCTGCTGCGTTACTACCAGCCCGTGTGTGTAATTAGTATATCTACCCTAGCATTGCCTTGTGTGCCGTGTCACCTACCATACCATGCTGTGTCACCTACCAAGTGAGGTCATTCCTCCGATCGGACACATTCCTTCGATTCTATACACTTATTGGTGATTGATTAGATGGCCATCCTCCGATTTTGATTAGGAGTGTGTTCCGAGGTGGGCGTATGTGGCTGCTGCGTTACCACCAGCCCGTGTGCGTAATTGGTATATCTACCATGGCACTGCCTTGTGTGCCATGTCACATACCATACCGAGCCTTTACTACGAGTTTGTTTTTCTCCCATAGCCCGTGTGGTATCCTCTGACAGTCACCCAGAGTGGAGATGGCATGATATTGGATGGACTACTAGGACTATTATGTGTGAAGGGTGATATGGGTAGCCCGGAACGCTATTTAAAAGTATGTTTATTTTACTGTAGACATTATTATAATAGTGTAATATTACTACATAGTAAATAGATTAACAGATCCTTAAAGGATGGGCGATCCCAAGCATCCTTCAAGTTATTGATGCATTTTTGTTACTGTTCACTTGAGTTGATTTACTGTTCATAAGTATTTATGTCCTGACTCGAGTGTTTTGTGTTTTGCTTTACGCTCGAGATAGATTGAGTGAGTCAGCATTCAAGATTCAGCCCTCTATTTTGTTTCTGTATCCAGTGATTTCAGTGATGTATTCTGATTTGTACCTGATGTATCTTGTTACTCTTCTGTTGTATTTTGTTTAACTCTGAAGCATCTTATTTTTATATAGTAGCTTCTTGAACTACTATCTCTTTAAATTCCGCTGCATTATTATTTACTCTGTATCTGTGATCTGTGATTATGTATTTACTGTATATTCTGAGATTTGCCAAATTTTATTTACAAAAGGTATTTTGAGCAATTCAAGTCCGACATGTGTGGATGCGAGTGGTTGAAAATATCGGGTTGTTACACATCAACAAGTCTAATAAAATAAAATAATTTTGTAAATTTTCAACGTCATCAAATGATGACAAGGGATTAGGCCATATATGTCATAAAGAAAAGTTAGTTAATAGCTATAAACTTGTCATTACTAAGAATAATCATGTGAAACACATTTGTATAAATAATAATAATACATTTATTAAAGTATGGGTATCGATTGAGGGTATTTCACAACTAGAGAGATGTAAATAAACGATTTTATGAAAAATATCTATAGAGATAAAAAAAAATTGAGAGTTATACAACACCTACTATGGTATGGTTACTAAAGTAATTCTCTAACATTACTAAAATTAACGAGTACTGATATTTTTGTACAATTTTATTGTCATAGGCACTATAGTTTTTTATAAAGAGATTAAATTTTAAAAGTTGGTATATAAAAAATTTCATAAAGCCCAATCGCCTAGTCAAGGTGAAATAGTAGTCTACGATTAATCTACTAAACACAGTGAATGGTCAATTAAATGAGGATATTTTAAGCTAATTTCATTTTTAGAATTTTGATCACATTTTGTGCTCGCTTATTCGACTGATTAAGCTTGGAACGATCTAACAAACTTTTACATAAATATAAACAAAATTTTATTTTTAAAATATACTAAAACTTTTAATAACTCCTATTTATTTGTTTTCAAACCCTTTTGTTGATGGTAAAGGAGAAAAAGATGAGCATATAGGCATGAGGAGTTTATAAATATATAAGAAAAATAACCAAGCGGGAGAATAATTTACATATATTTAGGGGAAACTTGTAACAACCTATCCTTTTAATATATTCATTGAATTTAATCGATATTTGTATTTATTTTGAAAATAAAATTTTACAATAGATTTGACAATGTATCAAAAAGCCAATAAATTGAAATAAACTGTGTAGAAATATTTTCAGGACATTGAGATAAGTAAACACATAACATTTATACATCGTTTGGAATAGAATTTTAGGCTTTAAATGATTTAACATTTAAATAATTTATTTAATTCAATTATCCAAAGCCATTTGTTAATTAAATAAACGTTCAACTTTTATATGTTGCTTTAAATAATTTTGTAGGCTTTGAACAAACAATTAAAATGCCACTTAAATTTAATACAATAGTTATATTTTATTTTATTATAAATTGTAAAAATTATAAATTTATTTTCGCGTTAGAAGAATATGGAAATAAATAAAAACTCGCTTGTATTAACTCTCTAATGTGAACTCAAACCTTAGTCAATATTTAAACAATTTAAATACTAAAGCATGTATGGACTTTGTTGAATTACACTATCGACAAAATTTCAATCACTTATAGATCATTTAGGCAAAATCAAATTTTTACCCATATTAAGCTGCACCAATCGCAACATTTTGTATAGGTATTCTTTTCATCATCGATGTGTCACTTAAATATCTAGAGTTTTGTGTAAGTTCAAAAAAACTTTATTAGTAATCATATCTAATCATGTGACTACATTAAATTCCTTGGTTCAGGCCGACAAAATTATCGATTAACCGATTTACCTTGACTAGAGATTTTGACTTTAAGTTGAGTACCAACTACGGTGATGCTAACCTTCTATAATGACCTCTCTTAGGTAGTGTTTTCGTTCAAGCAGTTCAACATGTACCCAAATGTGACCTTGACATGGTTGCCATGCCATGTGATTGACCATAATCAAAGTATAACCTAACTACTTAAAATCGATGGTACCCTTAAGTCTAACAAGTATTATATGTTGTTACCATGAGATATGCTATTTTTACTAAGTTGTAACAATCTATTAAAGACTCTCGTCGATTCATTCCATGATTGTTCCAAACAAATACAAGTACATAACCTCTTGGTGCTTTTGAATAGTAATGAGTAATACACTGTCCATCGTATGGACAACGTTACGTACACTAGTCTCAACATACATATCGATATCCTTTTCTCGATACATCTTGACTAGAAACATTTAAGGAGTAAGTATTTAAATGTTGATTCAACACTCATAGTTATGAATACATTCGTAATTGCAATCGATAAAATGCTTCTTCTAAGAATTTAATACTTATATAAGTTTAGTGTGTTAATTAACATCACTTATATCTCTACATAATAGCATATATAAAAAAATAAAACAAAAAACATACTTTATTTAAAAAAACATGATTTTACAAGAATTAGGTTATGTAACAAATTACATAATTCCCCATAAGGGACACCCTTAACTCTACCACATAAGTCACCATCATATAGATTAATTATAATGTCCCACTTCTATACCCATGCTACCCAAGAGTATGAGGCTTGTTACTGTGGAGAATGAGGCTTGTTAGGCGAACATTGTAATGTACTTAGTAAATTATTCTCTTTATCATTGTGCAATCAAAGCTCCAATCTAAAGAATCCCAAAGCAAGTGCTAGTGAATAAATTGTTAAATTTTTTTATACTTAGAGAAATGCATGTAGTATGATTTCCAAAAGGGTGTTGAAAAAAACCCGGGTATTTAATTCTTAAGTTTCCTTAAAGGAAATTGATAAAAGGTATTTTGATAAAATAATGTTTTGATAAATGAATTTTTTTACTCTTGAACAGAAAAAAGATAATTTAATATAAGTTTTCAATAGGTTAAATTGGATTTGAAGGTTTTAATGAATTTTTTTATTAAAACCATATCTTTGTTTAAACATCTAAGTCATATAAACTATTTGGTGTCATTGGGCCACTAATAAACGTATTTACCTTAAGGATGTCTATGGAAAAGTAGACTCTAGGACCGAGTTTGGATACCAGCATCCTACTGTTCTTAGCTGCTTTCCAAAGTGGATGAGTAAAGAGGTAGAAGTAGTCGACTTAATTAAGACCCATATTATCTTTAGGCCACCATTAGAGTTTTGGAAAGTAAAATGAAACTGACATTTTCTATGTACTCTTAGGATGCAGAAGAATATTAAATAAGTAAATAAAAGTGTAGTAAATTTTTAATTTAATTCATTATAAAGATGCGTCTTTATAAAATGTATATAAACTTGCGTGAAAGTTTATGAAGTAATTCATAAATAATTTAGCATTGAATGATATACTATAAATGAAAATGAAAGTGATTTCAAAAGATATTGGTGTAATTAAGAAACAGTTAGGGCTAAGTATGTAAGTTATATGTAGATCATTTTATTGGCATAGTTCTTGATCTAGGATTCGAGTACATAACTTTGAGGTGATTCACACCTGTCCAAACAAGGATCTCCCGCTCGATTCTCAACGGCGAACACTTGATTTGGATTCTTGATATGATACTGAGGTTTTCTATCATAGTATATGACTATGCAAGGAGAACGGATGTAACACCACTAATTTTTGATAACATTATTCAGAAGATTTAATTAGATAAATTAAACTGAATAATGTAAGTGAAAGTGATAAGGGGATTGAGACTTGAAATAATTAATTAAGGTTGTGCCTAATGAACTAATTAGTGGGCTAAAGAATGGTTTGTAGGTTAAATAAATTACATAAGGGTATAATTAGAATTTGCCTCCCAAGCGCCCTTACCCGTATATATATTTTCATTCCTACCATTTCTTCTCATTCACGTCATTTTAAGCGCAAATTAAAAGTGAAAAGAATGGCCGACCATCAAGAAAAAGGGAAAAATTCAAATTAAAGCTAGAGATTCAAGCTTAGGTGAAGTCAATCTCAATCCAATCTCCTTACCAAGAGTAAGGTGAATAATAATTCCATCTCTAATTTGTTTTAAATCATATATCTTCGGATTTAAGGGATCAATTCGTTTCTATGATATATTGGATGATGATATGCTTGATTCATGATTTATTTGGTTAAACTAGGTTGTTTAAAAGGGATTTAGTATGGTTTTAGATTAAAACCAAGAATAAATAATGTTTAAATGCCATGGAAAAATTTTATGTTATGAGAAACATAATTTAAGATCTAGGTTTCAATTTTGAGAAATTTCCAAGCTATGGAAAGATTATTATGAATTTTTAACGGAAAATATGGTATTTAGGTTTATAATTTATTTTGGAAAATATATTAAGAATTTAGGTCTGCAATTTTTATATGTTAGATAACATAATTAAAGTTAATTTTTAGAATTTTTGAGGATATCTCCAAAGTGATTTTCCAGGCAAAATAAATTGTTTTAGAAGAGAGACTTCTTTGCAAAAATTAGAAGCGCTAGTTTGATTAACTTAACCATGATTTAGATCTGGATTAGCGGACGTTATTTTTGTTAAGAATTTGAAAAAGTTAAGCAACCAATCTGGAGTTGACACGTGGCAGGTTTGTTAGAGAAAAGTTTACTTAAACAAGAATTAAACCTGATTTTGCATAGAAATTTGGTTCCTCCTTTGTAGGAAAGTGCTTTTGGACACAGTAGCTTCAGCCCTCATCCTTGTCGAAACAAACTATGCTAAAATTAATACATATGGAATCACTATGATGGTACACAGTGGATTGGAGATAGGTGGAAGGTAGGGTGTCGTAAGCATAGCTTCCGAAGGTGTTGAAACCTTGGTTTGTTTTTAAAAGAAAAGCGCCTGCCTATGTTTTGTATTAAACCATCGACAGGGTCGAAGCATAAGGTTTCGAAAGTGGTTTTAAAGGGTTTCAAAAGGGGTTTCCACTAACTTATAATTGCTTTCAGCTGGGTTCCTTAATTATAAAAGAATGTTTTAAAAGAAGGGGTTCCGACATAGTCGATACCCTGTGGTCGTTTTATAGCCTTTCGATGGTGTTGAAGATATCAACGCTGTCGGAAGGTACTTTGTTTTATAAAGTTGAAGCCACTACCTAAAGCTTTTGAAAGGGGTTAGGGGTTTTAATGGTGATGGTTTCGAAAGTGGTTTCAACTCCAACCTTGCAATGTTTTACCCAGATGTCTTATGCTTTCGAAAGAGATGGTGACGACGCCATCAAGTTTTCCCCAATATTTTTATAAGATAAAAGATGGTTTCGAAACAGATGCTTTCGACTATATTCACTTTGACCCAAATAATTTTTTAATTATAAACCCAATTTTTTCAAAATAGGCACTTTCAATGGTTTCGAAAGGGCTCCATAAGTGTCGAAAGGGGTACTTTCAACTGGTTTTGAAGCTAAAGCTTATAAAGTTAAATGCTAATACTTTAATATATTTGAAAGGTAGAATTTAAAATATTATAAGGCAGAAGTCTAATGTTTTTAAGTGCTTTCGAAGGAGATTATCCTATGAACTTGAAAGTTAGGTTTTGAAAGGTTTTATGACCCAAACGCTATTTTTTTAAAGGCAAAACCCATGACAATATTAAAGGAGTGTTTATAATGGTTTTAAGAAAAGATATCTTTGGTAAAGAAATAGGTTAAGAGGATTAACCTTGTTTTATTTTAAAATCATGGGAGTGGTATTGCTATATTTTATATTGCTTCTTCTAATATGAATATATTCACTTTATAATGGACCCATAACTGCATTTTGGTGCTAAATGGTAGGAGAACCTATTAGGTTAACCCAGTAGTGAATATAAATTGAAAAAACTCTTGAATGAGTAGAATTGCGTTCAGGAGGTCAGGAAGACCAGAATATAGGATGCTAAAACATAAAGGAAAGATATTGGCAGGGGCCAATAGGTTCACAGTAAGCCCATGAAAACTGTATAATATTGGCAGGGGCCAAAAGGTCCACAGTTAGCCCATGAAGACTATGTATAAGAGAATATGTCAAATAGACAAGTTCATAGTTAGCCTATGAAAACTATGTGTAAAGGAAGATGTCAGATAGACAGGTTCATAGTAAACCCATGAAAACTATGATTGGATATTGGCAGGGCCAGTAGGTTTGTATTTGTACATAGCCCATGAAAACTATATCCAGATGAAATATTGGCAGATGTCAATAGGTTCCTAGTCAACCCATGAAAACTAGGATAAACAAAAAGGATATTGGAGTCACCAATAGGTTCCTAGTCAACCCATGAAAATTAAGATAAGAATAATATTGGAGTTACCAATAGGTTCATAGTGATCCTATGGAAACTATTTAATTGGACAGGGAGGCCTTAAATGTTTAACCAGTTATTAGCCAGCCCATGAAAACTAATAGGTTAATAGTAATCCTAGAAACTATAACTGAGACAAATAATCTAAAATTGAATGGGGAATTATGATTCAGAATTTATTCAATTGTTTTGCATATCATCATATTTTATTGTTTTGAATTGTTTTAACCATTGTGGATATAGGAGCACATTATATGATTTTGTAAAAAATTTGAGATACTAGTGAGGGTAAACCCATTACGCTAAGCAGCATGGTATCACTAGATATCTAAATGATTGAGATGGTAGATTATTATTCATACCAAGCTTTATGTCTAACTTGAAGTTTATGCTTTCCCCTTAAATTCTCGGGTACTCAATTGATTTTGAGTAGTTTGAGAGCTGAGACTTTCAGGTTCCTCTTAAGACGTATAAGCTTCCGGAGACGTGCATGAGGCATGATAGCTGTTTATAGCTCTCTTTTCTTTTGACTCTGCTATGTTGATTGTAACGACAAAGTTGTTATGTTGCCTATATATACTCTGATCATTCAAAGGGGCATCTTCATATGTCGCTTTTGGGCGTATGTTGTAATGAGTATATTTTCTCTGAATGTGGTTTACGAATATAACGAATATGTAATAAACTGGTAATGATTTGATATGTAATGGGATTTTGTTTGAAGTTTAAAATTTTCCATATTTATGTGTTTCTGTGTATCAATGAATCTAACACCGCCATATTTAGTCACCGAGGATGAATTACAATGGATGACTGCAACATCCATAGCCGCTAGTTTTGGGCCTCTAAGTCGGGGGATGTAACAGTGGAGGTTTCTACTCAAGGAACCTGATCGGAGTCCATACAAGGGAAGTCGAGTGAGCGACACTAGTTTGAAAGGGAAGTTTATGTGATTGAGCAAGTGATATGATTTAATATTGCGTACGGATGACATATGTACATCGTACAGCTTTATTATATTGTATGCTTCTTTCATTAGAAATATTAGTTATATGGTTTGATGGCATGTTTATGTGAGATGATTGCTATATAATATTTAGCAGGCTTAGATTCATGATATACAATGAATGAAATGTTATATTGCTTCATTTGTCATGTTTAACTCTCTTTTGCGTTATGTAAGTGAGATACAGGTACATGAAAGCAAAATGTGACAACCCACATTTTGGAGGGTTTAAATTGACAATAATTCACGCATGTCTGACTTAAACAATCCGAAATATAGATAATCAATGGGGTTAATTAAGAAAATAAAAAAATAAGAAGAAAACAAACACAGAATCTCACAGTGGAACGATAAAATATAATAATCAAATAAATTGTTCATGAAGCTGTTTATACTATACATTTGATTATAATCTATACAAAAATTATCAGAGCTATATACATTAGGGATAAATAATGCAGCAGACAACATGATACATGAATACTAATAGTAATAATATACCAAATATTCGTCTTCGTCCTCCAGAATAAATCTTTAATAAGCTGAAAAGATCAGGACTGACCAGAGCATAATGAAAAAAACAAAATACTCAAGTCAGGACTAGAATATCCTTATGTAAGTCAAATCGATATCGCATATAAAATGAGTGTCACAGTGTCAGAGATGCTCTCCTATCCAATGTATAACGTGCGTTCAATAACTCAAGAGATGTTACAGGATTTTCCATCTCTTAAGGATCCGTTAAAATATTTATATGTAGTCGAATACACTATATATATAATGTCTAGTCAGTAAAATAAGTAATTTTCTTAGCATTAAGGCTTTACATTAATCCCCCTTAATGTGTTTTTAAGCATTATCATACAGCTTGCATATAAAACACCAGTTAAACGGTCATTGTATAGGGATGCGCCGTGATATGACAATAGTATAGGTCTCGTTTATGGATAAAAGTATGATAAGGCATGTGAGGCAATGCCCAAGGTAGGATACTACCAATTTACCCTTCCTGGCTGGTGGTAATACATCATAACCATGGTCGCCTACTACATCCAACACTCTCATAATCCAAAGGGTGCACGCCAATCAATCACAATGTAAATGATGGTAATTCGAAGAAGTGCGGCCGCTTGGGGTAGCTAACCCACTTGGCCGGTATGGCTCCGGTTTTAGTCATTTCAAATTGGCACAAGTGCTAGGCTAATCCATAATCGTTCTCTTTCTTCAAATCCAGCAAATGACGCCAAATCCAACCACTTCGTTCTGGATCATCACTCCACGTACACAGTTGTCAAAGTGGTTCTGATATCGACACAGAGTATGCCCATATCCGGCCCCCTTCGCTTTAACAACCAAATGTCATTTTACAGACCGATCGGTACTTTTACATTTCGAAAACTATTCATATTTGATATTGAAATACCATATTTTATGTTTACTCAAAATATAATATTTTAATTCAAAATCATGTTCGCCTTAATTTCTCAATTTCGACTCCAAAATTGTTTTGAATTTCAATTTGGGTTATAACTTAAATTTAAGCTAATTCATATTTCAATCCATGATTTAAAATAACATTCCACTCTTGACTAGTTTGAATTTTTGAAAAATAGTTTGGATAATTAAAATAGTGTAAATGATTAAAATAGTCAAAAATATTTAAAATGATTAAAATAGTTAAAAATAGTTTAAATTTTAAAATAGTTTAATATAAGATATTAAAATGGCTTATATAGTAATATACTTTGGAAAATCAAAATAATTTGTATATTTAAGAAGATAAATTTTAAATAGTTTTACATTAAATAATTTATTTGAAATTAGTTTCAAAGTCAAACCGGTTCAATTTCAACTTCACAATTCAAGTCATTTCCAATTTGAATTAATTTCGATTCAATTCTCAATTTTTTTAAATCATTTCAATTTATATAAATTAAAGTTCGATATTCAAAATATCGACTTAAGTCACTGAAATTTAATTTAACTCCAATATTCAATTTAAAATCCAATTTTCAAACATAATTAAATTCCAAGCTCAATTTCGAAATATTGTTTTATATAACTTTTACTTAGCAATATTCAAAGTTAGAATAAAAAGCTCAATCTTTTAAAACAAAACGACTTCCAAAAATTCAAATTATATTTCGATTATAACTTCAAAATCTCAACTTCGGTTATTTAAACAGTTTCAATTACCAAATTTAAATGTCAACATTTAGGGCTCACGTTCAAAAATATTTTGATTTCTACAAATTTGATTTTTATTTCCTTTAAACCAAAACCATTTAAATAATTTCAAATCAAAATTTTTAAAATTATTTAATTTAACCAATCTAGTTTTCGTATATAATTTTCTATCATATGGCTAAGTGATCTGTTATTTCAATTTAATTTTAGGGATGGATCTATATCATTTCAATCCAAATCACATTGTCATAGGTATATATCATTTCAACCTATTTCTTAATTTATTCGAGATAGTTAAATTTGCAGTTTTATAAACTATAAATAATATAAGGGTGATAACGGGATATATATAACAAAATAAACATCCAAATATCCAAATATCAACTAATTTGCATCTACCACAATCAACCATACAAATAGATAATATAATCCACAATAGTTTCATAGTTATTAATATTGGGTAATTTATTGACAATTAAATCCCAATTTCTGTTTGACTATCAATTTTTACTTTTTAGCAGTTAATTTAATGCCAATCTAGTAAACAATAAGATTTATCAAACAACGACCAATAAAATTTATATCACTTCATAATACCAAATTTAGCTAGCACAAAAATATTCTAGTACATTGTGAGCGTTAAAAAACACTCACCTTGAGTTTCAATTTCAAATCAAATCAAAACATTCGATTTAACCTAAAATTTTAACTAGCTCCAAACGACTCCAAATCTGTTCCATAATGTAGTGCTCGTCCGTACAATACCATCGCCTCTTGTTTTGTCCAATTTCGACCTCGTACGACAAAGTTATACACTTTATAAGATTACATGATTTTTAAACAATAAAATTTATGATCGCTTTATTTTAATTTTAAACCTAACCAATTAGGGCCATTCATTCCTTGATCTACCATCATAGCTGCAAGCATTCTTCTTCACACCCAGGCTTCGTTCGAACCCAAACACGCATTCGATTATCCCATGCCCGCGTTTAACTTGAGATCGATCAGGTGCCTCCATCTCGAAGCGCTCCGCGTAAGGCACCATTGCCTAGAATTTGGCTAAACTCGGCCTCCCTGATGGCCAGAAGAACGGCTTTGTAACGTCCCGCCTTTTCGCACGCTTCAAATCGACACACGAGCCAATTCAAACCATACGGAAGGGCGGATTGTTATGGGGTAAATAAAAAAAACAGAGAAGAAATAAAATAAAACAGAATCTCACAACGGAAGGATAAAATATAATAATCAATCTATAGTTCATAAAACTGTTTACAAACATTTGCTTCTACTTATTACCATAAATATCAGAGTTCACATACCAATAAATATCAATGCAGCAGAATTATACGAGTGTAGTGGAATAATAGTAGATAATAGAAATACAAATCTTCGTTTTCATCCTCCAGAGCTAAAACTTCCAATCCTGAAACGCTCGGACTGACCCGAGCGAATTGAAAAGACAAAACACTCGAGTCAGAACTAAAAGATCTTATGTAAGTTAAATTAACTGAAATAAATATGAGTGCAGTAACTCAAGAGATGCTCAGGATTTACATCTCTTAAGGATCCGTTAAACTATTTACTATGTAGTATATTTCGCTATTATAATAGTGTCTATAGTAAAATAAACATACTTTTAAATAGCATTAAGGCTTTACATTTTCCACCTTAACACGTAATAGTCCCAGTAGTCCATCCAATATCATTGTCCCTCCTGATCGGGAAGCCACCAGAGGATACCACACGGGCTACGGAGAAATCCAAACTCGTACAAGGCGCGATAGGGTAGGTGACACGACACAACTAGGCAATGCCAGGGTAGATATACCAATTATGCTTCCGGGTCGGTGGTAACGCGTAGCGCGCAGCTACCGCCCACCTCGAGCCACACCCCCAAATAAAAATCAAAAGTGGCCACCGAATCAATCCAAAGTCAAAGTATAATATCAAAGGGATGTGTCCGGTCAAAGGTGCTACCTTATTAACCCATCGATCGCTCCTGTTTTAGCCACCTTATGCCAAATCACGGGAGTCGGGTCCACGTATTTACCTTAAAGGAAACGCCACCACCATCCTACTTCATTCTGGAATCTCCACCGCGTACACGGTTGTTAAAGTGGTTTTCGAAGTTGGCAGAGAGTATGACAACTTTCGATCCCGGTCTCTTCAATAACCGAACATTATTATAACACCGCGGTCTTTAAAAATAGTTTATACTTTAAACTAGAATATAATTATCCATTTCAAAACCCATAAATACGATATCATTTCCATTTCCAACACAATTCATTTTGATATTATTTTTATAAAACCCAAATCAATGATATCATTTTTTCCCCCAAATATATTTCTTTTCCCAAAATCATGCCACTTTTAAAATTTATAATACCTCGAAACCAAATATTTGTATTTTTACTTTCAACATAATACTTCGAAATTCATAGTTTTAAAACCATAACTTTCAAAACTTAAATGGTTTGGATATTCAACAGTATATAAAATAAAACAGTTGAATTTAAAATTTCTTTAAAAGTAAATAATTTCCGCACCTTCACATTTTTATTCACTTTAAATTCAATCTAAACCCATGACTTTTAGATTCACTTTCAGTTTAAATAAAACACTTCGATTTCAATATTTCAAAACTTCGAGAATTTAATGAATTTCAAAACTAAGGTTGAAAATTTCAAAACAACAATTCATTTTCCTATTATTTAGTTTGAAAGGTTATATGATAAATCCATAACTATTTAAAATAGACTAAATTTATTAACACTAAAATTTCCTTTCATTTATTTATACTAGAATTATTTATTAAATCCAGTTATAAATATCATACTTTTAAAATTTCCAATTTTAACAAGTTAACATCAACTTACGGAGTTAAATTTTCAAATAAGCTCAATTTATATTAATTTCAAATTTATCTTTCAATCTTTATTGATTTAAATCATTTAACTCTATATATATCTACACATACTAGATCTTAAATCTGTACTTAAATGTCAGGACCCGATTCTTCGACTCCCGAATATCGACATCAATACGTCCACTGTATCGAATGCCCATCAGTCGGATGCCGGAAAACCGAACACTGAGGGTTTAAGAAAGAGAAAGAGGAAGAAGAGAGAAGAAAAAGATAGAAAATAGGGAGAAGAAAATAGAAAATAGAACGGAATAGAAAACAACAGAACAATAACAGAATCTCAAAATTCGCAGCGGAACAACATATAATAATAAATGAATAATCTTTAAACAAAGAACTATATCAGTTATTACATTTTTAAACATTACATTACATCATCATCAGAGTGTACAACAACATACATCAACAAACAGCGGAAAAGAAATACTATATACTAGTAATACGCCATGCCATCCAGCTTGCCTCCAGCAACTCCAGAATATCCAGAATATCCTGATAAACCTTAACTCTTGACTGCCCGTGTAGAAATTGGTGGGCACCCAGTGTTTAGGAAGGAAAACAATAAACTCCGAGTCAGTCATGAGACTGGTGTGAGAACTCAAAACAGTTTATTTATCTTTAAAATCAAAATAGAGGAATATTTTTAAAATCAATTCGCAATGCTTTTAAAAATGAGACTACCATAAGACCTCCCAGCACACACACAATGCAAACACAGACTTGGAGGAGATTTCTTCTTAAGTTAGTCAAAGATGCTTGATACGCATTAAAAAAAACATTTGATATTATTACTAGTGTATAGTGTAGAGAAAATCATTTCGAAAGTAGAATATAAATCTTAGCCAGCATAGGTACCATTATATTATGCCTACTATAGCTACCATATTAGATGGCAGGTTCTACAACTAAAACCGTACAAGTCTTGTATTGTTTCTTTGGATTTCCAACAAATGGTCAGGCCAAGGAACTTCCCATTGCCACATGAGAACGCCTCTGGATGGACGTCCCCGAGAACCAAACCGGATCTCTACCAACACAAGGCCGGGTTACCCCTAACTGGGTAACTACTGACACGAGTATGCCATCTCCCGGTCGTAACCAACCTTTAACCGGGGCCCCAGCAACAAATCACAAAGTAATATATATATATCTGCGATATCAACATAAGTTAAGTATCTGGGCTCCATACCATGATACCACTTCTATCCAGAAGGAAATGCACATACCCTAAGGGGTGCTACCCCCAATAACCTTGCTGCATCTTTCTTGTTTTGACCATTTCGGGGTGTGAGGTCCGACGAAGTCACGTCCACAAAGCCACGCTTTATACAAAAGCTGTGCTTTGGGTCAACAAATGATCATAGAAATGATCACCAAGATAGACGATCAAACAAATGATCCTATCACAAATGATCAACACAATGATCATTTCACAGCAACACTCAGCATGTCACATTACCAAATTGGGAATATATTGCTGATAACCTTCAACTACATAACCTCTGAGCTCGTACGTCTCAGAGAAGGGTGTTAAGCTAAAAGAATAAATTCTCCGCCACCAACAGAAATATATTTGAAAGAAATCTGCTTTATATCTCAATTTGTAATGTCAGACATACAATCCATACAAGTCTGTTCCACGCTCGAACAGAACCGAAGGCACTTACAAAGAAGTCCTTGCAATCCGATAATCTCTAATCACGTCCGGACTTCCCATCACATAGGGAGTCTCTATACCATAGCTACTCGGTGCAAAGACAATCGACGAGTTGTCCTTTCGCTTTCAAAAAGATCCGGTCTTCAACACCGGTCTTCAAATGCGATTCATAACGACGTATCACATATTCGGAATGGGTTATACGACCCCATGGTCCTTTCCCGGTTAACCCGAATAGTGAGCGCTTATTCAAAAATAAGTGTGGCATTCAAATTCAAACAAATCACATCAATTACCCATTCAAAGGGAAATAGTGATAGTCGGTTATTGAACTATCAATGGATATGCACAACATCACCAGATTCCAAATAATTTTCCAAATTATTTATTTTTCAAAATATCTTTACAAGATATATAATTTTCACACTTCAAAAATAAATCAATATTTATTTTTTTAAACAAATTCCACTTTCTTTTATAAATTCCTTAGTGAATTTATATTTCACAATATCTACTGATATCCGATTTCAATTATTCATTTTCAATTTATCTTCAAAAAGATAAATTCTCTAAACGTTTCATTTCACATTGGAAAAACATTTCCATACTTATTTATTAATAAGTAATTCACAAGTCTTTTTATTTTCAACACTTGGAAAATATTCAATATACTTAAATCGAAATTAAGCATATATTTCATTCTTTAAGGAAATCATTCTCTTAAACATATTTATTTAGGCCAAAACGAATGTTACGTAAAACATCGTTACGACAACCCAAAATCGCTAGTATAGGGATTCGAAATTAAAATAGATATATAATACTATACAAAACATTTCCTTTCGGAAATCATTTACTATAACAACAGTGTTATAGTCCACCATTTCCTTCTATTTCTCGAAAACGTCTATTTCAACAATGAATGTTGAAATCTATGGTTTCGAATCTCAACACATTTTAAAACATCGTTACATCGTTTTGATTCTGTTTAAAATATCACATCCTAAACATTTTCTTTAACATATTATTCACTATTCAAAACGTGAATATACTTTGTTAACAAATTTCATCCTTTCTATACATTTTATTTTAAAGGATTATTCACTATCTAAAACGTGAATATAACTCCATTAATAAATTACAACAATTTACTTATCAAAATAAGTCATTGCGAATTTATGAAACAACGTTTATAAATTCCATTTCTATTTATTTTATAACTACTTCCTTTATAAATCTCCTTTATTAACCTATTCGATTTATAACTCAATTATAAACCAAAAGTTCACATTATAAGTTAAATGCTTATGATTTATTTGTTTGCAAAATCGTTCCTTTGATCATCATAATTATAAATCTTATAATTTGTAAGATTCAATTATTTATCCAAAACCATTCTTTTAATAACTTTATAAATTTTATAAACCTACTGCTTATAAAATTCCATTTATAACTTCACCGTTTATAATTCTATAAATTTCATTCATTTATGAATTTCATTCTCACTTCATTTTAACACTTATAAAAACTCGTTTTATAATTCCAATATTTTAATTTACAAATATCCATTTTATAAATCTTTTATATAAATCAATTTATATTATTCTTTTAAAACGTCTTTAATCTCCTTTATAATTTCACTATTTTGATTTATAAAATAATCAAATTTTATAAATCCTATTTTTCAACTTTTTATAATAATTTCAAAAATCCCGATTAAACTATTTTATAAAATCATTAGCCTCATATTTTCAAAAATCAACCTTTAACTATATTTCTCAAAAATCATAATTTTTATAACATTAAAAATTGTATCGTTTATTTATTTAAAATGGATCAATTCCAAGACTATTTTATAAACGTATACTCTTCAAAAATCTCTTTAAAATCCTTTTAAAATTTCAAAATTTGGTCCAATGATGCTACACACCAAATAGTCAATCACGACAACAACGACATCATATATCGATATGATAATCCATCAAATATCAAAATATCTGAAATCAAATAAATACTGTTGAGGAATCCAGTTGGATCCCTCCAACCTGTTTTCCTACATCCACAAACATTAGCACAATACCAATTCCGCTCCAGTACGGAATTATCGCGGTATATGGGATTTAAAATATTATCCGCTTAATAGACGGTGCAATAGTGTCTCATCGCTATATACTACGGGAAATCAACAACTGCAATATATACATATGCCAATATATATATATTGTTATTATATATAATACCAGTTTCACTGTTTATGAAATATTCGCGGTATATGTTTTTAATAAATAACATCCGCTTACTAACGGCGCATAATGTCTATTTTAACAATCAATAGATAACAATCATCATTCAAACATGCATTCAAATATTTTAAATCTAACTATTTAAAATAAAATCGAAACTGATTCGATTGAGTGAGAAGTTCTCACCTTGATTACAATTTCGTTTTAGCGATTTATTTAGAATAAAATTAAACGGACGTTTAATTTTACCCGAAATTTTCACTAACTCCAAACGACTCCAATCTAATTCCATAGCGTAGTGCTCGTCCATACGATTCCAACGCAACTGGTTTCGCGCGTTTTCGACCTCGTATGAAAAGGTTATGAATTTCCTAAGATTACACGATTTTATATAAACAATTTACAACATAATTAAATTATTTATAAACCTAAGCTCATTCCAGCCCTTAGATCCATCATCTTCTCATCATAGCCGTCCCCTTCTTCTTCCTAACTCACGTTTCCATCTACAGGTAGATAGCACGCACACAACCCACTTAGCTCCAAATTAGGTTTCGATTTTTCGATCACCACAAGCAACTTGAACACGATCAGGTAGCGCCATGTTGAAGCTTGCTTCGAAGAGCACCACCGCCCCCAAGGACGTGGCACTCGCCCCCCCCCCCTACAGCCTCGAATTCCGTGCACAACCTGTAGGTGTCGGCCCCCCTTGCTCCCCCTCTGATGCTCCAAACACGATCATCACCGTATGGATCGAAAGCTCTCTTCACGCTCTTCGACTTTCGTGTTGAACACTTTGGCTAATTCCTTGTAGTTTGAGAGTGATTGAGGGGAGAAAGAGATGAATTTCTTGCCATGCATCAGGTAGGAGGCGGCTAGGGTTTAAAAGAATTAGGGTTTTGCAAATTTATGAAGAGGGGGGGCTTTTATAGAAAATTCGCGCGACACTATTCATCCTGGATTTTCCGAACTCCAAACGAAGCGTGCCGGTTGGCGTTTCTAAGGTTTATCCCACGTTTCGAACACAATGGAACATGTTTTGGGAGCTAATTCGGTCATCTATGCGAGTTATGGCTATAAACGTTCAATTTAAATTAAACCGATTTAAACGATTTTCTAGGCGTTTTAATTTGTACCGGACAAACGGTAAATCCAATTGACACAAAATTTGAAACCTTACAATAATACCATATTATGGATCCGATGAAACTAGTTTCGTCGAAATCCGAGACTTTTTGAAAAATGGCTATTTTTACTCGCCAAATTAATATTAAAATAATTTCGATGCGTTTCGAGCTGCCACGGTCAAACGACAACTCCGTTTGCTACGAAAATTGAAATCCGGTAATAACTAACTATTACGGATCCAATGGAACTGGTCTCGTCCAATTCTAAGACTGTTCAAAAATTGACTATTTTCACTAGTCGATTAAATATTAAAATATTCAATTTTCACAAATTAACTCTTAATTCGATTTTAAAAGTTCTAAAATATCGTTCTAACTCCAATATGATATAATAAAATTTTACAAATCATTTTCAATCATATTTAACTCAATTTTCAATTATTTCCATAATTTAACATATTAAATTATCGATTTAATTATCCAATTAAATCCAATTATTCAAAATAAAATTTATTCGACTTATAAATTTACTTATTAATATTTAAATTAATTAAATATTCAAATTTTAATTACTAAAAATCCTGGGTCGTTACAATCTTCCTCCCTTAAAAGAATTTCGTCCTCCAAATTATCAAGTAAGAAAAGTTACAGAATCTTTTAATTTTCTCAAAATCCATAGTTAAATTTCTTACAAAATTTTACTAAGTTTTCAAATCATACTTAGTTATCTTTTCAAAACAACTACTATTGTTTAACTTTCAATTCCAAATCAAAGTTAAAGTTTTTAAAATTTTCCAATTTTTCTCAAATTTTTTCTAACGCCTTAAATTTCCGGAAAAATTCGCCATAGTCTCCTTTGCGCGGCTCGATCCGAGAAAAAAAAATGACAGTATATATATCACAAATATACATCTCATCAAGTAATGAGGCATCCCGAAGGGAAAAAAGTATAAAAGTACGGTATGTAATCCGAGATATGTAACTTATATTTTATTAGCGAGCATATACGGCTAATATAACGCGAAAGCGAGCTCCAAATGCGAAGCAAACGCGATCCGTACCTACTAAACACTCAACAAACAACATGAGAATCATGCATATAGACAATAGTATCGATATACAACATATAGCAACATAATAACTATATATACCAACATAGCAAATGTAGCAAACAACAAATGCAAACATCAACCAACTATCATTCATTTTCAATTAGTTTATATTCAAGTTGGTTCACTTCCAAATCAAATTCAATTTTACTCAAGATTCATTTAACTTTCAATTGGATTTCAATTACTTTAGATTCCAATTTCATTAACCCAACTTCATTAACACTTAATGAATTATATACAATCAATCAACTAACAACCATATAACAATCAATGTATATTAATTACAACCAAATTCCTTTTCTTATATTCATTCAATTTGGTTTTATTAATTTGATTTTCATCCAATTATTCAATTTCCAATAACATTAGATTTTAATGAATTTCACTTACATTCATTATTTCATATCAACTTAATTTCATTTAATTAACAAACATTCAATCCATTAGTTCAATTCAATTACAAAAGTTGAATTTCATTTACATAACTTAAGTTCACATTTATCACTTAACTTTATTAATTTTCTTTGATACCAATATCAACTTCATTCAACATCACTTAAGTTATACTTCCATTTTACAAACATCACTTGGTTTTACATAACTTAAATTCATTTTTATTTACAACTCATATTCATAAATATAGTTTCACTTCTTATATATATAAGTTTATTTCACAATTGTAAATCACTTTAATTATAATTCAATTCTTATAATTCTTTTTACTTATACAATTATTCTTTTATTTAGATTATTCAAACAACTAAACAATCCACTTATATATATTTTAATAATTCTGAAAAATTATTCCTTTATATATAAAATATAATCAAGGTAAAATTATTTCATTTACCCAACTTAAAACAATACTGTGTCGAATTGTTTTGTACAAGTGTTTAGAGATCCCTATCAACAACGTTAATTACTCGTATTAACCAGAATCTATATACCACTCAACAAACCAATCATCACAATATAAAACAATTTTTATATTCACTAACAAATACGCTCTCATAGCTATTATTACACTCAAACTCATTCTAGAGTACTACTGACTCTATCTCTAATGAGTAATACCCAACAGAACCATGGTTGTCGCTTAACCATATGCTCTGATACCACATTGTCAGGACCCAATTCTTCGACTCCCGAATATCGACATCAATACGTCCACTGTATCGAATGCCCATCAGTCGGATGCCGGAAAACCGAACACTGAGGGTTTAAGAAAGAGAAAGAGGAAGAAGAGAGAAGAAAAAGATAGAAAATAGGGAGAAGAAAATAGAAAATAGAACGGAATAGAAAACAACAGAACAATAACAGAATCTCACAATTCGCAGCGGAACAACATATAATAATAAATGAATAATCTTTAAACAAAGAACTATATCAGTTATTACATTTTTAAACATTACATTAAATCATCATCAGAGTGTACAACAACATACATCAACAAACAACGGAAAAGAAATACTATATACTAGTAATACGCCATGCCATCCAGCTTGCCTCCAGCAACTCCAGAATATCCAGAATATCCTGATAAACCTTAACTCTTGACTGCCCGTGTAGAAATTGGTGGGCACCCAGAGTTTAGGAAGGAAAACAATAAACACCGAGTCAGTCATGAGACTGGTGTGAGAACTCAAAACAGTTTATTTATCTTTAAAATCAAAATAGAGGAATATTTTTAAAATCAATTCGCAATGCTTTTAAAAATGAGACTACCATAAGACCTCCCACCACATACACAATGCAAACGCAGACTTGGAGGAGATTTCTTCTTATGTTAGTCAAAGATGCTTGATACGCATTAAAAAGAACATTTGATATTATTACTAGTGTATAGTGTAGAGAAAATCATTTCGAAAGTAGAATATAAATCTTAGCCAGCATAGGTACCATTATATTATGCCTACTATAGCTACCATATTAGATGGCAGGTTCTACAACTAAAACCGTACAAGTCTTGTATTGTTTCTTTGGATTTCCAACAAATGGTCAGGCCAAGGAACTTCCCATTGCCACATGAGAACGCCTCTGGATGGACGTCCCCGAGAACCAAACCGGATCTCTACCAACACAAGGCCGGGTTACCCCTAACTGGGTAACTACTGACACGAGTATGCCATCTCCCGGTCGTAACCAACCTTTAACCGGGGCCCAGCAACAAATCACAAAGTAATATATATATATCTGCGATATCAACATAAGTTAAGTATCTGGGCTCCATACCATGATACCACTTCTATCCAGAAGGAAATGCACATACCCTAAGGGGTGCTACCCCCAATAACCTTGCCGCATCTTTCTTGTTTTGACCATTTCGGGGTGTGAGGTCCGACGAAGTCACGTCCACAAAGCCACGCTTTATACAAAAGCTGTGCTTTGGGTCAACAAATGATCATAGAAATGATCACCAAGATAGACGATCAAACAAATGATCCTATCACAAATGATCAACACAATGATCATTTCACAGCAACACTCAGCATGTCACATTACCAAATTGGGAATATATTGCTGATAACCTTCAACTACATAACCTCTGAGCTCGTACGTCTCAGAGAAGGGTGTTAAGCTAAAAGAATAAATTCTCCGCCACCAACAGAAATATATTTGAAAGAAATCTGCTTTATATCTCAATTTGTAATGTCAGACATACAATCCATACAAGTCTGTTCCGCGCTCGAACAGAACCGAAGGCACTTACAAAGAAGTCCTTGCAATCCGATAATCTCTAATCACGTCCGGACTTCCCATCACATAGGGAGTCTCTATACCGTAGCTACTCGGTGCAAAGACAATCGACGAGTTGTCCTTTCGCTTTCAAAAAGATCCGGTCTTCAACACCGGTCTTCAAATGCGATTCATAACGACGTATCACATATTCGGAATGGGTTATACGACCCCATGGTCCTTTCCCGGTTAACCCGAATAGTGAGCGCTTATTCAAAAATAAGTGTGGCATTCAAATTCAAACAAATCACATCAATTACCCATTCAAAGGGAAATAGTGATAGTCGGTTATTGAACTATCAATGGATATGCACAACATCACCAGATTCCAAATAATTTTCCAAAATATCTTTACAAGATATATAATTTTCACACTTCAAAAATAAATCAATATTTATTTTTTTAAACAAATTCCACTTTCTTTTATAAATTCCTTAGTGAATTTATATTTCACAATATCTACTGATATCCGATTTCAATTATTCATTTTCAATTTATCTTCAAAACGATAAATTCTCTAAACGTTTCATTTCACATTGGAAAAACATTTCCATACTTATTTATTAATAAGTAATTCACAAGTCTTTTTATTTTCAACACTTGGAAAATATTCAATATACTTAAATCGAAATTAAGCATATATTTCATTCTTTAAGGAAATCATTCTCTTAAACATATTTATTTGGGCCAAAACGAATGTTACGTAAAATATCGTTACGACAACCCAAAATCGCTAGTATAGGGATTCGAAATTAAAATAGATATATAATACTATACAAAACATTTCCTTTCGGAAATCATTTACTATAACAACAGTGTTATAGTCCACCATTTCCTTCTATTTCTCGAAAACGTCTATTTCAACAATGAATGTTGAAATCTATGGTTTCGAATCTCAACACATTTTAAAACATCGTTACATCGTTTTGATTCTGTTTAAAATATCACATCCTAAACATTTTCTTTAACATATTATTCACTATTCAAAACGTGAATATACTTTGTTAACAAATTTCATCCTTTCTATACATTTTATTTTAAAGGATTATTCACTATCTAAAACGTGAATATAACTCCATTAATAAGTTACAACAATTTACTTATCAAAATAAGTCATTGCGAATTTATGAAACAACGTTTATAAATTCCATTTCTATTTATTTTATAACTACTTCCTTCATAAATCTCCTTTATTAACCTATTCGATTTATAACTCAATTATAAACCAAAAGTTCACATTATAAGTTAAATGCTTATGATTTATTTGTTTGCAAAATCGTTCCTTTGATCATCATAATTCTAAATCTTATAATTTGTAAGATTCAATTATTTATCCAAAACCATTCTTTTAATAACTTTATAAATTTTATAAACCTACTGCTTATAAAATTCCATTTATAACTTCACCGTTTATAATTCTATAAATTTCATTCATTTATGAATTTCATTCTCACTTCATTTTAACACTTATAAAAACTCGTTTTATAATTCCAATATTTTAATTTACAAATATCCATTTTATAAATCTTTTATATAAATCAATTTATATTATTCTTTTAAAACGTCTTTAATCTCCTTTATAATTTCACCATTTTGATTTATAAAATAATCAAATTTTATAAATCCTATTTTTCAACTTTTTATAATAATTTCAAAAATCCCGATTAAACTATTTTATAAAATCATTAGCCTCATATTTTCAAAAATCAACCTTTAACTATATTTCTCAAAAATCATAATTTTTATAACATTAAAAATTATATCGTTTATTTATTTAAAATGGATCAATTCCAAGACTATTTTATAAACGTATACTCTTCAAAAATCTCTTTAAAATCCTTTTAAAATTTCAAAATTTGGTCCAATGATGCTACACACCAAATAGTCAATCACGACAACAACGACATCATATATCGATATGATAATCCATCAAATATCAAAATATCTGAAATCAAATAAATACTGTTGAGGAATCCAGTTGGATCCCTCCAACCTGTTTTCCTGCATCCACAAACATTAGCACAATACCAATTCCACTCCAGTACGGAATTATCGTGGTATATGGGATTTAAAATATTATCCGCTTAATAGACGGCGCAATAGTGTCTCATCGCTATATACTGCGGGAAATCAACAACTGCAATATATACATATGCCAATATATATATATTGCTATTATATATAATACCAGTTTCACTGTTTATGAAATATTCGCGGTATATGTTTTTAATAAATAACATCCGCTTACTAACGGCGCATAATGTCTATTTTAACAATCAATAGATAACAATCATCATTCAAACATGCATTCAAATATTTTAAATCTAACTATTTAAAATAAAATCGAAACTGATTCGATTGAGTGAGAAGTTCTCACCTTAATTACAATTTCGTTTTAGCGATTTATTTCGAATAAAATAAAACGGACGTTTAATTTTACCCGAAATTTTCACTAACTCCAAACGACTCCAATCCAATTCCATAGCGTAGTGCTCGTCCATACGATTCCAACGCAACTGGTTTCGCGCGTTTTCGACCTCGTATGAAAAGGTTATGAATTTTCTAAGATTACACGATTTTATATAAACAATTTACAACATAATTAAATTATTTATAAACCTAAGCTCATTCCAGCCCTTAGATCCATCATCTTCTCATCATAGCCGTCCCCTTCTTCTTCCTAACTCACGTTTCCATCTACAGGTAGATAGCACGCACACAACCCACTTAGCTCCAAATTAGGTTTCGATTTTTCGATCACCACAAGCAACTTGAACACGATCAGGTAGCGCCATGTTGAAGCTTGCTTCGAAGAGCACCACCGCCCCCAAGGACGTGGCACTCGCCCCCCCCCCTACAGCCTCGAATTCCGTGCGCAACCTGTAGGTGTCGGCCCCCCTTTCTCCCCCTCTGATGCTCCAAACACGATCATCACCGTATGGATCGAAAGCTCTCTTCACGCTCTTCGACTTTCGTGTTGAACACTTTGGCTAATTCCTTGTAGTTTGAGAGTGATTGAGGGGAGAAAGAGATGAATTTCTTGCCATGCATCAGGTAGGAGGCGGCTAGGGTTTAAAAGAATTAGGGTTTTGCAAATTTATGAAGAGGGGGGGCTTTTATAGAAAATTCGCGCGACACTATTCATCCTGGATTTTCCGAACTCCAAACGAAGCGTGCCGGTTGGCGTTTCTAAGGTTTATCCCACGTTTCGAACACAATGGAACATGTTTTGGGAGCTAATTCGGTCATCTATGCGAGTTATGGCTATAAACGTTCAATTTAAATTAAACCGATTTAAACGATTTTCTAGGCGTTTTAATTTGTACCGGACAAACGGTAAATCCAATTGACACAAAATTTGAAACCTTACAATAATACCATATTATGGATCCGATGAAACTAGTTTCGTCGAAATCCGAGACTTTTTGAAAAATGGCTATTTTTACTCGCCAAATTAATATTAAAATAATTTCGATGCGTTTCGAGCTGCCACGGTCAAACGACAACTCCGTTTGCTACGAAAATTGAAATCCGGTAATAACTAACTATTACGGATCCAATGGAACTGGTCTCGTCCAATTCTAAGACTGTTCAAAAATTGACTATTTTCACTAGTCGATTAAATATTAAAATATTCAATTTTCACAAATTAACTCTTAATTCGATTTTAAAAGTTCTAAAATATCGTTCTAACTCCAATATGATATAATAAAATTTTACAAATCATTTTCAATCATATTTAACTCAATTTTCAATTATTTCCATAATTTAACATATTAAATTATCGATTTAATTAGCCAATTAAATCCAATTATTCAAAATAAAATTTATTCGACTTATAAATTTACTTTTTAATATTTAAAATTAATTAAATATTCAAATTTTAATTACTAAAAATCCTGGGTCGTTACAATCTTCCTCCCTTAAAAGAATTTCGTCCTCGAAATTATCAAGTAAGAAAAGTTACAGAATCTTTTAATTTTCTCAAAATCCATAGTTAAATTTCTTACAAAATTTTACTAAGTTTTCAAGTCATACTTAGTTATCTTTTCAAAACAACTACTATTGTTTAACTTTCAATTCCAAATCAAAGTTAAAGTTTTCAAAATTTTCCATTTTTTCTCAAATTTTTTCTAACGCCTTAAATTTCCGGAAAAATTCGCCATAGTCTCCTTTGCGCGGCTCGATCCGAGAAAAAAAAATTGACAGTATATATATCACAAATATACATCTCATCAAGTAATGAGGCATCCCGAAGGGAAAAAAGTATAAAAGTACGGTATGTAATCCGAGATATGTACCTTATATTTTATTAGCGAGCATATACGGCTAATATAACGCGAAAGCGAGCTCCAAATGCGAAGCAAACGCGATCCGTACCTACTAAACACTCAACAAACAACATGAGAATCATGCATATAGACAATAGTATCGATATACAACATATAGCAACATAATAACTATATATACCAACATAGCAAATGTAGCAAACAATAAATGCAAACATCAACCAACTATCATTCATTTTCAATTAGTTTATATTCAAGTTGGTTCACTTCCAAATCAAATTCAATTTTACTCAAGATTCATTTAACTTTCAATTGGATTTCAATTACTTTAGATTCCAATTTCATTAACCCAACTTCATTAACACTTAATGAATTATATACAATCAATCAACTAACAACCATATAACAATCAATGTATATTAATTACAACCAAATTCCTTTTCTTATATTCATTCAATTTGGTTTTATTAATTTGATTTTCATCCAATTATTCAATTTTCAATAACATTAGATTTTAATGAATTTCACTTACATTCATTATTTCATATCAACTTAATTTCATTTAATTGACAAACATTCAATCCATTAGTTCAATTCAATTACAAAAGTTGAATTTCATTTACATAACTTAAGTTCACATTTATCACTTAACTTTATTAATTTTCTTTGATACCAATATCAACTTCATTCAACATCACTTAAGTTATACTTCCATTTTACAAACATCACTTGGTTTTACATAACTTAAATTCATTTTTATTTACAACTCATATTCATAAATATAGTTTCACTTCTTATATATATAAGTTTATTTCACAATTGTAAATCACTTTAATTATAATTCAATTCTTATAATTCTTTTTACTTATACAATTATTCTTTTATTTAGATTATTCAAACAACTAAACAATCCACTTATATATATTTTAATAATTCTGAAAAATTATTCCTTTATATATAAAATATAATCAAGGTAAAATTATTTCATTTACCCAACTTAAAACAATACTGTGTCGAATTGTTTTGTACAAGTGTTTAGAGATCCCTATCAACAACGTTAATTACTCGTATTAACCAGAATCTATATACCACTCAACAAACCAATCATCACAATATAAAACAATTTTTATATTCACTAACAAATACGCTCTCATAGCTATTATTACACTCAAACTCATTCTAGAGTACTACTGACTCTATCTCTAATGAGTAATACCCAACAGAACCATGGTTGTCGCTTAACCATATGCTCTGATACCACATTGTCAGGACCCAATTCTTCGACTCCCGAATATCGACATCAATACGTCCACTGTATCGAATGCCCATCAGTCGGATGCCGGAAAACCGAACACTGAGGGTTTAAGAAAGAGAAAGAGGAAGAAGAGAGAAGAAAAAGATAGAAAATAGGGAGAAGAAAATAGAAAATAGAACGGAATAGAAAACAACAGAACAATAACAGAATCTCACAATTCGCAGCGGAACAACATATAATAATAAATGAATAATCTTTAAACAAAGAACTATATCAGTTATTACATTTTTAAACATTACATTAAATCATCATCAGAGTGTACAACAACATACATCAACAAACAACGGAAAAGAAATACTATATACTAGTAATACGCCATGCCATCCAGCTTGCCTCCAGCAACTCCAGAATATCCAGAATATCCTGATAAACCTTAACTCTTGACTGCCCGTGTAGAAATTGGTGGGCACCCAGAGTTTAGGAAGGAAAACAATAAACTCCGAGTCAGTCATGAGACTGGTGTGAGAACTCAAAACAGTTTATTTATCTTTAAAATCAAAATAGAGGAATATTTTTAAAATCAATTCGCAATGCTTTTAAAAATGAGACTACCATAAGACCTCCCACCACACACACAATGCAAACGCAGACTTGGAGGAGATTTCTTCTTATGTTAGTCAAAGATGCTTGATACGCATTAAAAAGAACATTTGATATTATTACTAGTGTATAGTGTAGAGAAAATCATTTCGAAAGTAGAATATAAATCTTAGCCAGCATAGGTACCATTATATTATGCCTACTATAGCTACCATATTAGATGGCAGGTTCTACAACTAAAACCGTACAAGTCTTGTATTGTTTCTTTGGATTTCCAACAAATGGTCAGGCCAAGGAACTTCCCATTGCCACATGAGAACGCCTCTGGATGGACGTCCCCGAGAACCAAACCGGATCTCTACCAACACAAGGCCGGGTTACCCCTAACTGGGTAACTACTGACACGAGTATGCCATCTCTCGGTCGTAACCAACCTTTAACCGGGGCCCCAGCAACAAATCACAAAGTAATATATATATATATATATATATATATATATATATATATATCTGCGATATCAACATAAGTTAAGTATCTGGGCTCCATTTATTTATAAATTAGACTAACTTCCAAATAAATTTGATATAGAATTAATTAAATCCTAATTACTACCATTTATTTATAAATTAGACTACCTTCCAAATAAATTTGATTCCTAAGTATTTGATTGGATTGCCATCTTTACTATGTCCATTATTAATTAGCTTCAAATTCTACAATTTCACTTCTTAAATCCACCCTTTGCTATATTATAAATAAAATTTACATTGGTTATATTTCACATAAATGTATCATTCATTTACATTTATTACAAACTTATTTCCAATTCCAACTAACAATCTAAATAAATGAATATGCAACCTACCATAAACATTACCGTTACCTTTTTGTCACATACAAAATCTTTTATTACAAAAATCAATTTTAGCATATATTTTCATATTACAAATTCAATTTACTTATGTTCAAATTATAGCCAAACTTGACTTTTAATTATTTTATATAATATTGGAATTTCATTAAGTTTATTAGTTATTACCCTTAATTGGCATTTATTACCTTGTATTCTCGTTATCATTTCATAGATATGATTCCTAATTATTGCTTAAATCTATATTCACATTGATTCATTCAAATTGCACTTATTATGTATTATTTCAACAGCTTATTTATAACTTTGGATCTATTCCCAAATTTTCACATTTCTATTGTTATATTATTTGAATACCATTCTATTTAATATTCTTATTAATATTTCACATTTCAATTAATTAACACCTTACAATAGTTTACAAATAAAAAGGAATTGTACTAAATAATTTTTTGTTCATTGATGAATTCAATACTTGCCTTTATTTACTTATTTCTAACTTAATATCCAAATGCAACAATTTCCACTATTACAATTGCATGTTTATTCATCAATCAATTCGATATTTACTTTTCTTTCCTTCTATTTGATAAATAACCTAGTATACATTTACATCCATTCATTTCATTCCATTCATTTATGGGTATTGCATTGAAATCTAATTCATTAGCTAATACCAACATTATTACCATTTATTACAATTGGATTCCCAATTTTATTCAATACCCTGAATAAATAACTTATATATTAATCAAATCCTTACATTTTTTTTCTCATATTCCATTTAAAAATCAAATCATAACATTTAAATGATTTTATTGAATTGGAATTTCATTCAAGTCATAAATTATTAACTTGCATTAACATGATTCCTTAATTTATTCCACTTACCGTTTACACTCTTTTATTGCATTAAATCAATTTAATATTTTCATTAATTTCTCATATTAAATTTTATATCCAGGTAAGAATCCTTTTTCTACTTAATTCATTTGGATTTTATTCAAATTTCTATAAATAGGTTGTAAGTTACCATTTACATAATTTATTTTAGCCTTCATTTTAACATTTATTTATCCCCTTTATTGTTTCTACTAAAATAAATTACAAAATCCTATTAAATAAACAAATTAAATTGTTGAAATATACGGGTCGTTACAAGATTGAACGCGAGGACATCATGGCCAAAATAATCCACAGAATACATGTCTGACTCAAACAATCCAAACTATAGATAATCAATGGGTTAATTAAGAAAAGAAGAAGAATACAAACATAAAATCTAACAGCGGAACGATTAAATATAATAATCAAATAAGCAGTTCATGATGTTGTTTATGCAATACATTTAATTATAATATATACAACAATTATTAGAGTTATATACATTAGGGATAAATAAATAATGCAGCAGACAACATGATACATGAATACTAATAGTAATAATTTTCCAAATCTTCGTCTTCATCCTCTAGATTAAATCTTCAATAAGCTGAAAAACTCAGGACTGACCCGAGCGTAATGAAAAGAACAAAAAACTCGAGTCAGGACTAGAATATCCTTATTTGAGTCAAATCGATATCGCAAATAAAATGAGTGTCACTGTGTCAGAGATGCCTATGGGTTTTCATATCTCCTATCAAGTGCATAACGTGCGTGCAATAACTCAAGAGATGTTATGGGATTTTCCATCTCTTAAGGATCCGTAAAAATATTTATATGTAGTAGAATACGCTATATATATAAAATGTCTAGTCAGTAAAATAAATATTTTTCTTTGCGTTAAGGCTTTACATTAATCCCCTTTAATGCGTTTTTAAGCATTGTCGTACAACATGCAGATAAAACATCAGTTAAACGGTCGGTGGATAGGGATGCGTCGTGATACAACAACACTAAACCAAAATCGTATGGGTCTCGTTTAGGGATAAAAGTATGACAAGGCACGTGAGGCAATGCCCAAGATAGGATACTACCAGTTTACCCTTCCCGGCTGGTTGTAACGCATCATAACCATGATCGCCCACCATGTCCAACACTCCCATAATCCGGAGGGTGCGCACCAATCAATCACAATGTAAATGATGGTAATTCAAAGAAGTGCATCCGCTCGATATAGCAAACCCACTTGGCCGGTATGGCTCCTGTTTTAGTCATTTCAAATTAGCACAAGTGCCAGGCTAATCCATCATCGTTCTCTTTCTTCGAATCCAGCAAACGACGTCAAATCCAACCACTTCGTTTTGGATCATCACTCTACGTACACAGTTGTCAAAGTGGTTTCGATATCGAATAGAGACAATGCCCATATCCGGCCCCGGTCTCTTTAACAACCAAACGTCTTTTTATACACCGGTTGGTACTTTTACATTTCGAAAACAGTTCATACTTGATATCAAAATATCATACTTTATATTTACTCAAAATACAATATTTCAAATTCAAAATCATGTTCATCTTAATATCTCGATTTCAGTTTCAAAATTGTTTCGAATTTCTATTTGGGTTATAACCTCAATTTAATCCAATTCGTATTTAAATTCATGATTTAAAATAACATTCCGCTCTTGACTAGTTTGAATTTTGAAAAATAGTGTGAATAGTTTAAAATAGTTTAAATAATTAAAATTGCTAAAATAGTGTAAATGATTAAAATAGTTAAAAATATTTAAAATGATTAAAATAGGTAAAAATAGTTTAAATGGTTAAAATAATTTAATATAAAATATTAATATGGTTTATAGAGAAAAATACTTTGGAAAATCAAAATAATTTGTATATTTAAGAAGATAGCTTTTAAATAGTTTTATATTAAATAATTTATTTGAAATTAGTTTCAAAGTCAAATCGATACAATTTCAACTTCATAATTCAAATCAATTCCAATTTAAATTAATTTCAATTCGATTCTCAAAAAAATTTAAATCATTTCGGTTTATATAAATTCGAATTTGATATTCAAAATATTGATTTAAGTCACTGATATTTAATTTAACTTCAATATTCAATTTGAAGTCCTATTTTCAAGCATAATTAAATTCTGAGCTCAATTCTGAAATATCGTTTTATATAACTTTTACTTAGCAATATTCAAAGTTCGAATAAAAAGCTCAATCTTTTAATACAAAATGATTTTCAAAAAATCAAATTATATTTCGATTATAACTTCAAAATCTAAACTTCGGTTATTTAAACAATTTAAATTTCAACATTTAGGGCTCAAGTTCGAAAATAATCTGATTTCTACAAATTTGATTTTTATTTCCTTTAAATCAAAACCATTAAAATCATTTCAAATCAAAATTTTTAAAATCATTTAATTTAACCAATCCGGTGTCCGTATATAATTTTCTATCCTATGACCAAGTGATCGGTTATTTCAATTTAATTTTAGGGATGGATATATATCATTTCAATCCAAATCGCAGTGTCATAGGTATATATCATTTCAACCTATTTCTTAATTTATTCGAGATAGTTAAATTTATATTTTTATAAACTGTAAATAATATACATGGTTATAACAGGATATATAAATAAACATCCAAACATCCAAATATAAACCAATTTGCTTCCATCAAAATCTACCATACAAACAGACAATATAATCCACAACAGTTTCATAGTTATTAATATTGGATAATTTACTGGCAATTAAATCCCAATTTCAGTTTAACTGTCAACTTTTAATTTTTAACAGTTAATTCAATGGCTAGATAACAATTAGATTTATCAAACAACGACCAAAAAAATTTATATCACTTCATAATACCAAATTTAACTAGCACAAAAATATTCTAGTACATTGTGAGCGTTATAAAACACTCACCTTGAGTTTCAATTCAAATCAAATCGAACGAAGTTCGATTTAACCTAAAATTTCAACTAGCTTCAAACGACTCTAAATCTATTCTAGAATGTTGTGCTCATCGCTACAATCCCATCGCCGCTTGTTTCGTCCAATTGCGACCTCGTATGACAAAGTTATACAGTTTATAAGATTACACAATATTTAAACAATATAATTTATAATCTTTTTATTTTTATTTTAAACCTAACCAGTTAGGGTCGTTTGTTCCAGGATCTGCCATCATAGCCGCAAGCGTTCTTCTTCACGCGATAGAAACACCCAGACTCCGTTTGATTGAACCCAAACACGCATTCGATTATCCCGTGCCGCAGCCTCCACATTTAACTTGAGATCGATTAGGCGCCTCCATCTCAAAGCCCTCCGTGCAAGGCACCACCGCCTAGAACTTGGTTGAACTCAACCTCCCCGATGGCTAGAAAAACAAGCTTGAATGCGAGGACTTCGCGGCCAAAATGCTAGCGATCCACCACACTATTTTTTATCATAGCTGTATAGCAAGATCGTGCTTAGCTCTTCAATATTGTAGTAGAAAGTTTCTTGAATCGGTTGATGGAATGCAAGAAAAACAAGGAGAAAGAGTGGAAGATTTCGGCCATTAAAATAACTGGTGGCGACTAGGTAAAAGTAATAGCTAAGGTTTCTGAAATACGCATACACACACACACACACACACACACACACACGTACATAAATAAAATATTATTATTTTTACTATTTCCGCACTTTTTCGGACAAACTCCAAACGAAGCGTGCCGCTAGACATTTATAATGTTTAACCCCATTCCGACACAATGGAACATGTTTCGAGGTCTAATTCGATCATATGTGGAAAACAGCTTTTTGGATCGAATTAAAATATTGAATTTTCGACATAAATTTCAACGCGTTTCTATCCCGTACGACCAAGCGATAACTCCAAACGCTACAAAATTTGAAATCCGATAGTAATACACTATTATGGAACCAATGGAACTGGTTTCATTGAAATTCGAGACTATGCCTCGGATTGCTATTTTAACGTCTCGATTATAATATTAAAATTCCAATTTATAGTTATTCACTTTTAAATATAATTATAAATATTAACGATCTTCATTGTTATTCAAATAAAAATTAAATTAACTTCTGACTTCATTTTTAATCATACTAAATTCAAAAATCAATTATTCAAATAATTTCCAATGTTAAATTTAAAATTTTTGTTTGTTCAATATTCAACAAATTTCAATATTAAATTTTAAATGAATTTTAGCTATCAATCAATTACTTTATTTACATCTAATGAATTTAACATTTATTGTTTAATCCAACTATTGGCCATAAACTCATTTAATACATAACGTTTATTTTCTACTTATTATTACATAAATCTCCGAAATCAGTTTATTTCAAAATTTTATTCAAGTTCATACCTAATAACTTACATTCAAAATCATGAAAATTTTATTTTTAACCATTTTTAGTCATTTATTACACTCAAATTCAATAATTTAAATTAGCTAAAAATACGGGTCGTTACACAAAGGCTTGCTTGTTGCTTTTGGTTTCATGACTAGATTTTGTTTGTCGTAAATTAGTATGTGTTTCTGCTAAAAGCATGTGTTTTCTATGTGACAAACACATTCCATAAGGTATATCATACATTCATACATATATATTGTTGTTGTGTTGTCTTTAGTTATGGGAGGTCCTAGACATTGGCTTATATCTATGTTGCGATTTTTTTGGACCTAGCCACGCAAAGAAGGTGTTGTCAAAATTTTATGTAACATAAGGGACTTTATAAGCCTAAGGGTGAGAAGACATTTTCTTCCTTTGGAAATTTCGGGGACAAAATTCTTTTGAGGGGGAAGGATGTAACAAACCATAATTTTATCATTTTTATTTTCAATATTTAGTTAATTTTAAATATTTAAATAATTGATTTTAAAAGCTTAATAGCTCTTATTAATTAATAAATGATGATGGTAAACTAATTAATATTTAATGCAATTATACTTGTTTTAATATTAACTCTTTTTATTTAATGTGTGAAATTATTATAGGTGGGAATTGTCTTGGATTTTGACTAAACTAGTGCCATTGGAATCGGAATAATGAGATGATGTACACCGATGAGTTTCGTGGTGATCCGAAGTTATTTATGATTGTGCGAGCTCGAAACATGAATTGATTAAAAAGAGAAATTAAAATAATATAATTTGATTATAAACAACCCTTAATCATTCTCACTCTCACTCCACTCTCTTCCTCTTTCGTTTTTATTTACAGTTGAAGAAAAAATGTAGCCACCTCCATTAGAAAATTAAATGGAGAGCTACAGGCCACGAAATCCAACAACATCGAATCTGTCGAACTCACGGTATGAGGGGCTTCAAATCCATATGAGTTTTGGTATGTGCAACGATACTTGGAGAAGGTCAACATTATGGCCGTGGAACTCGGGTTAGGTTCTGGTGGCGAGTGAGGCAGAATTAGGCGAAACAAAGGGTAGCATTGTGCTTATTATTCAAAGGGGCGGCAGTAGTGTCATTTTGGTGAGATCCATTTATGAGTGGTAGATAATGACATTTCTTCGGCACAAGCAGAGGGAGCTGGTCGCATTTTTATTTGGGGGTACGAGCTTGATAATTTTGAGTCCAAAGCTGAGAGCAAGCGAAGGGGAGTTCGATGGAATCGACCATGCATCGATTAGTGGAGTGTAGCTGGAGAAATTAGATGGGAAAGTTTTTGGTTATGAGTTTGTGTGTGTAAAGGTTATGCACGAGATTGGGGTAAGATGTATTCGGCAAGTTAATGAAGGTAATTAGATTAATTAAGTTAATTAATTAATATTTTAATCCCAAAACCATATAAAATTATTAACTTTTGCATACGAGGTCCAATCAAGACGTGGTCTTATGCGTTGCGCTCATAAGAGCATCGTCCATGCACTGGAGTTGATTTCATCAAGTTTGCAGCAAGTAGAATTTTGAGCTAAAATCGAATGCCATTCGATTTTGGGTCGTGTAGGAATGAATAAGCATTGGTTGGGATTTTGGTGAGTTAGCTCACCTTTGGATGAACACTATGTGATATATGGTAGATATAAATTATTGTGTGCATGCTTGAACAATTTCTTTGTTTGGTTTGGTTGAATTTCCATCTAGCAAGTAGATGACATAAATAACCATTGTTTTGCAGGGGACAAAAGTAGAAGGAAGTCGAAGTGCAGTGCTATGGAACACTTCGAAGAACATAAACATATGAGACTTACATGGTACTTTTATAGAGAGACCTTTCTCACCAATGTTGATTTAGTTTTTTACTTATGTTGCTTATACTGAAGTTTGATTGAAATATGTGTGCGATTGATTGGTTGTTTGTGAAAGTGTCGTTCTAGCGACTATCGCTAAACCGAAATTATAGAAATCTTCTTTTTCAATCTTTGTTAGCTTTTCTTCTTCTTTTATTTGCATCATAAATATTTGGTTATGCTTTTATGCTATTAAAATGTTTTTTGAACCAGGTTTTGATTGCTCGGAAAAGGTTATAACACCTAACTCCAAACTGTTTAAAAGTTAGAAAGAATTTGGTCACGTTTTTGCAGTTCAAGGGTCAAATTTTAAAACAACTTTTAAATGGGTTTTGTTGACTTCAAAATTCTATAAAAATTTTCATTACATACTAGACTCATAGTATTTTATTCTAAAATTAAAACATAATATTTATACTTTGTAAAAATGTGGAGAAAATTCCATTTTGGAAGGAACCGATTTAAAGGAGTTCTCCGTATTCCTTTTTGCAGCACTTTAGCGACACTATTTTCAAATTTTATAAAATGGTTTTAAATTTGATCTTTCTCCTTCAATTCTTTTTGTGATCTTTTCTCGCATATATTTAAATACTTTAAAAGTGGTTTGAAATTTATATTTATTTTAAATGATTAATATAAATTATCGAAGAAGAAGTTACATTTCGAAATAAGAAAAGGAAAGGGTTTTGAGTTTTTTAAATATTTTAAACTTGAGATTTTTCATGTAATATTTGAAATTAATATTTCTAAAGCTATATTTCAAGTATTTTTGAGTTTACTAAAAAGCAAAATGGTAGAATGGATTACAAGACTATTATTGTTATAAATATTTTCCAATAATTAAGAAAGAATTCATGGATTATAACATTTTCGTTATAAAAAATGATTTCTTAAAGTTATTAAGAAAACTTTTACTTGACTTAATAAGTGTTGATATTCTTAACTCTTTGGAGGAGTTTTTTTAAAAGATGATAATACGTTGATTTATAAATGATATTTTAGAAATTAAAAGATCTTTAAAAAGATTGTTGTAAAAATAAAGGTAAGTGTAATTGGTTTTAGGTTTATAGTAAACAATATTTTAATGATATTTTTTTGAAACTTATTTTTAATACACTTAGAAATATAATTAATTCTTTAAAAGAATATTTTAAAGAGTGTTTCAAATTATTTTACAAGTATTTTTGATGTGAAAATCAAGCACGAGTGTGAGTCGAATGTTTCAAAAGTTTGATTCGTTTATAGTAATTATTTAGTCTTACACATAGCACTGAATATTAAGGGAACCCTTGCTATCTTTAAGTTTAAGAATGTACATAGAGGCAAGGTAGGAAGCAACACTATGCTAACTTGTTCGACTTTTCGTTAACCCTAGAATAATGGCTTGGTTTAGGATCAAAAAGTGGTGATAAGTGTAGGAGATCTAATTTCTATAAGTGACATCACTTATATTAAAAGGAATTGGGCATATGCTTAGCACTAAACATTGATGAAACTCTTGCTATTGTTAAAGTTAAGAATGTATGTCGCATCAAGGTAGGAAACAACACTGCTCAAACTTGTCTGGCTTTATTCTTTTCCCTGAGGTAGTACTAGTTGAAATCGACGAGTTGTGATAAGTATATGAGATTTTAATTTCCATGTACAATCATATTTGTTATTTTCGATGGTTAATTCATTTATTATAGATTTTGGTATCCTTTCTTTGTGCTTCATCGATTTAGGATGATTTATTTCTTGTTTGGAGCTTCGATATCCTTTTTTGTGTTTCGTTAATCCAAGGGCTGATTTTGAGCATGGGCATCCAGCACCAGAGATAACTAAGACCAAAGAGTGAGTGGGAGCCAAGCTATGTGGGTTGCACCCATTTGGTATATTCACATCTTTATAGAGAAGTTTAAGATTGCATGTATGCGGTAATGTTGATATATTCAGATTCTCAAATGTTGTTTGCGGGGGTTTAGCTTCGAAGTTCCCGAGAGTGTTGCGTGTTTGGCATGAACTCTCAAGTATATTTTATCTAGAGATATACTTTTGGTGTAAGGAGTGCACCCTCCTAGTTATGTTGGATAAATTCATTCTCCTCGTTTTGATTTGAACCTTGGAGTTAATCCTTTCTTGGTTGTATCGAGAAGTGCTTTGTGTTCTTCTCTATGTTTAATTATTTGTATCCACTCTTTAAGTATGGATTTCGATTGTGTTTATGCCCATTCTTTCAAATTTGGATTTTTTTTCTAGTTTTTTCCTTTCTTTTATGTATGGAATTCATTCTTGTAAGGTAAAATATGTTTTATGTTTTTTATGGCCTGGTCACATAGATTTTTATATGTTCACCATATTTCTTGAGTTTTCTCACATTGGCTTTCCAGACTGATCCAGGTGTTATTTTATTATAATGCTCGGGTTAGATCGAGTTTTTCCAGTCGTCGTTGGTGCGATGTGAAACTCATAGAGTAAAGCTAGATGTTCACCTGCCGTAGTATTTTTATTTTCCGCTGTATTATTATGTATACCCATCAACAGTTGTACGTTTAGGGAGTTCTAACTATCCAGCTGACGAGGTTTGTTTTTAACTCCGATATACCATGTATCTTGTAGAGACAACTTTTTCTTTCTTTGTTATATTTATACTATTATATTATTACTGCGTTGGATTTCGAGGGCGCACAAGCCTCCCCCAAATTTAGGAAACGAAAAGCCACGTTTTTATTTTTATGCTTCTATGTGCTGCTTATTTTTCTCTACCCCTACCACTTTTTCTCTCAAACCCTAAATTTTGACTGTCTCGCTTAGTAGCCCTTGTGCTTTCCTTCTGCTGTCCTCGCACTTGCTAGAAGGGCTTCCAGTCACTTTCGCTCTCCCTGCCTTCCATTTCTCCCATTGATTTTTCCGAAGTTGTCTCCATCTCCAGCCGCCGTACGACTGCTGCAAAGTGTTTCATCCACTGGATTTCTTCAAAGCTGCCAGTTCTCTTCGACAGAAATCTGATACTGGTGTTATTTATGGGGTAACATTTCCAATTTGCAGTTTATGAATTTTGTTTTTTGCAGTGAAATGTCTGCTTTCATTTTTCATTCTGCCTTTCCCTCTGCTATACTTAATTTACTATCAAATTTTGGTTTATATACTGTTCTCGTGTTTTGATTTTGTTCTCATATTATATGTAGTTAAGTATCTCAATTTATTTCCTCACCTTCTCATTTGTATTGTTAATGTTCCAACCAAGTAAATTGATTTATGTTTCCCAACCACTTCGTGAATCATTACTGCAAAATGGAAACCAATTCAGATGCATTTCCCGTATTAAATGTTTTAGGAATGATTTATAATTTTACTCATGGTTCAAATAAATCAGAACATGCACTGTATTTGTCTTTGTCCTTTGTGAACCATCACAGTATTTTTTTCTAGGTTGGAAACAATGTTTTCACACATCAAGGAAAACATTGATACAACAATTAGATAAGAATCAGGAAGGTCTGTCCTGATCCAATACAAATGCCAATATGCCATCCATTTAAAAATATACTACTAGTGAAAAGAGTATGGGGTAAAGATGATTTTTTTTAGATATTATCCAGATAGAAATAGTTAACCATGCTCTTCAGTGGATCTAATATTCCAAATAACAATTAGCAACGTATAAGTTTTACACTGCACATATGTATCTTAATGACCAAGAAGGTTATATTGATTGAATATATCGGGATGTCTTTAGTTTCTAGCATAAACTTGGAACTAGATGTATCTTGTGGGCATTTGGTTTTAAATTGATTGTTTTAGTTAACTATAACTATTGTATTTCTATATTACACACACAAATATATATATATATATATATATGTATGTATATATATATATATAGTGCTTCAATGAATGAAGGATGACAATCTTTTAAAATTATAATCACTATTTTTGATTATAAGCATCATAATGTGTGATATGCATGAACTGACACCGTATGCAAAGTGCAAACCCCTATGAACTTCATTGTGATGTTGAAATATATGCTTCTACCTGTGAGAACAACCTATATTCAAATGATGAACGTGCACTGTTTACAGTTAAGTTTGGAATCTTATTTGTATGCATTGCAGCGTAAAGTCGGAATATTAATTTCAACTAGGCAGAAATTTTTGTGTGAGTTATCCGATCTATTTTGTAGAACCATACCCAAATTGGATAGAGGCTAAGAAAAATATCTCACAGTGAGTCCTATGCCTTATCCCTTGGTTTCATGTAGTTGTATACATGTGTAGTAATGTACTTTAGTAAGTCTACATAAATATATAAACAAATAAAGGACTCTGCACAATATTTTAATGTGTTAACTATGATATTCACTGTCAATTAGTTGAGTGGACATGAAATTTGAACAACTTCGAGGTTGTTTACTTTTTTCGTATATATTCAAATACATAGTGTTAGCGATGCAAAATAAAACAAGGAAAAAGATGCATGCGAAGACAATCATTGAACTAAGACGAATGAGTAAATAGAAAAATGTTTTGGCGAGTTATTTTATAAACAACTGAAGGCGTTTGCATAATATTGTTTTAGTGTGCCAATTGTGATATCTTATCTAGATTTGACGGTGAACATGAAATTCAAGCTTTAGGATTTGAATTAAATTTTATGAATGAGTGTTGGGCACCATGGGCGGAATAAATTTTTATATGGAACTGTGCAACACAACTGGATTCTTACCACATGATAGAGGCTTTAGTGTAATTTCTATGCTTTTATAGAACTGTACTAAATTTCATCATCCATTACAAGTTTTTCCATTCGTTTTCAGTTGACCATGTATGATTTGTCTCTTATTTAGTAATTAAGATATCCAAGTAATCTTTTTTATTGAGAAATAAAATGAAAAGAAAAAATCATATGCAACACCAATCTGTGTATGAGATATTTGATTAATGATTGAATTTCTTATTTTGGTTGGTTGGATTCAAAAAAATCATACCAGTACTTGAAATCGTTTCAATAGTTGCGAATATGTAAACATTCATAAATTAGGAAGCTTTTTCGTTTGATTGATTTTGGACTTCACGATTGAGTTTATTTATTTTGCTTTCTACGTGCAAAATTTTCTTTAGACATGACAACTCCAGCAAATTTCATATTTGCTATAATTTCCTATAGGATAGTAGTGACTTTTGTTCAATCTATTATTAGAACGAAATCTAAAGGCAACACTCTATCGTTTAAGATGCTAAACAAACTCTGGATGGCAAACACAAAAGGATTGCCTTAGACAATATACATCATCCTTTTACCTATCGTAATGGTAAGGAAGTGGAAAACAAACTGTGTATGAAATAGAAAAAATATACATATTTTGCTACCATGATTTATTTTTAAGGAATTCGTAGAATGTTGCCGATCAATTTTCACACAAATAAGATTTTAATCAAAACATTTTTACTTGGTTCATGGATGGCATAAATTGTGCCATCAATTATGGATGTGTTTTTTTACAGACAATACTACAGACCTCGAATGACTAATTCTCTGTTCATTTTGTTTGGTTGTTTTCATATTATGCAATGAACATTTATTAGGCTTTTGCAAATTTATATTTTTTTTATTGTATGTTGTACTATCAGTTTTCTTATGTGATTCCAATATTATTATTATTATTATTTAGGAAAACATTACTAAAACTTACTATAGTGAAGATGACATGGACAGAGATGTAGCCTGCTATGAAATGTGCAGTAGGTAAATTTTTATTCCTGTAATCTTTTTGGTTTTCAGGTTGTAGCAATTATAATTTTAATAGTTTAAGTTAATACATCTCCTATTTCTGTATATTCTTGAATTAATTATCTACAACCTTCTATATGAAAGAAACTGGCTTCATAAGCTTATGTGCTAATTTACTTCCACAAATAAATTTATCAACTATACCCTAAGGTTATTACACAATAGTTAGTTTAGTAAATGTTAGTACACCATGTGAGTAACAAATCTAGGTCTTATGTACGACCCGGAATTTTGGGCAATATAAATTTAATAATCTGTATAAATAATTTAATTGGTTTGATAATTTTCTTTATAATATTAATTTAAATTGGTAAATTTATTCTTTTTAAAAGATAACAAATATTTAATCTGATAATTGTGATCAATATCTTTTTAACAATTTAAAATAGATAAGATTTATTTTTCAAAGCTAATCAAATATTATTCTGATTATAATATATAAATCTGATATATATTGTGAATAGAAGATCTTGTGTTTTAAATAAAACATTGAATTTTCAAATTGTAATATATATGTATATATGTTATAATTTGAGTTATTTTGAAATTTAATTTAATCTATTAATTTTTATGTGTAGGAATTTTTAAATTAAAGCTTTGTTTTAGAATCAGTTTCAAAAGTTAATTTAAAGATTTATTCAATTTGTTTCAAATATAAGATTGTTATTTATTTTCAAATATGATAGTTTTAAAAAGGGGTTTAATAAAAGTTTTATTTTGTTTTTCTTTTAAAAATGTTTAAATTTTAATGGTTATAAAAATAAATGTTTTAAATTTTTAAAATTACATATATAAGGATTTATTTGTATTATAACTAGCTTTATAATATTTTCTTTAAAAGATTCAAACTTGTATATTTATCTAAAATTCAAAGTTTATTAACATAAAAAGATTTCATGAATACAAATATTCATATTACATAGATATAAGATATAAATATTATTTTTAAGGTTTTAAAAACAATTTTGCAAAAGATCTTTAACACTTGTAATATTTAAAAACATGACTAATGACAAATGTAAACTCTTCAAGACAAGGGGCAACATATAATATTTATTTTAATAAATATTTTTAAGAAGAAAAAATTAGTTTACATTTAAACACTTTTCCTTTGTTTTTACTTCTTAGTTCAAAACAGAAATCTCTTTTAAAACCTGAAATTTCATAATCACAAAATGCTACTGAAATTAAATCTGCAAATATCAGAAGCAAGTTTAAGATCAATATGCATGTTTCAAAACACCTGCATTTCAAATGGAAATCAAAAGCAAAGTTAAAATCACCAAAAATAAAAACTGCAACCAAAGCTTGCAATTCAAAAATCAAATCAACCTGCGAGTCTAACATTTTTCTTCATTAACAACATGCATAAGGATTCAGTTCATCAGCAAGTTTTAAAGCATCAAGTTGAAGGCATTTACAGCAGCATGCAATAGGAACATTTTTCTGCAAACATCAAAAGCTAAATTGATCTGCAGTTGTTCAAGCCTACAAATAAAACTGCTCTGCATGTTTTATCATGGTGAGTAAATCATTTTTTTAAAACAGTTTTGATTTAATTTTTAATTGAATGTTGCATGCAAATAAATTTGCTTTAATGATGAATTTTTGTCACATGAATGCATGTTTATAAAAGTATAGAACTGCCTGAGAAAAAGAAAAAAAATATGGTTACAGTGTTTATTAAAAACAGTCCCAAATCCTTCAAAATCTCAAGAACTTGATTTTTAACACGAATTGGACTGTGATTCGTTAATGAAAGTTGTTTGTAATACAGTGATTTATCATCTAAAAATAGTTATAGGGTTTTAAATGAATTAGTTATTCATATTCTTTCCAAATTTACAGTAAACTTATTTTTTGGTTAAAAATTAACTGTTATGAATTCAAATCTGGATTGCATGTATGGAATGGTGATGAAAAATCATGATTTTAGATGTTACTATCATAATTTTTAATTGAGTAATTATGATGAATTTGGGGTTTGTATGAAATTGGGGGTTTTGTGAATTGTTGATTATCTGTACATTAATTTGGTTCGAGATTTGGATCATAGCTTGAGTATAGATTGTTGGTTATAGGAAAAATGCAATAGAATTTCTATATTTGTTGAATCGTTGGGAATTGGCATGATTAGGGTTTTAGAGTTGTTTGGTTTCGGCCGAACTGTAGGAGCATTTGCATCTTGAATTTTTGATTGAGCTTGGTCGTTTTTGGGGTGGATGTTGTGCTTGAATGTGGGGTTCGATGGTGAGTCTGGCGGAGTTCAACGGCGGCGAGAATGGTCGGCGATGAGTTGGTTTGTGCTTGAGTTTCTGCAGAATGTTCGAGTGTGATACTTGAATTCGATTTGAGGTTGCTTTCTTCGATCTGGGTTTAGATTTGTAGTCGCACATGATTTTGGGACTGTGGTGGGTCGTCGCGATGGACGATGGCGGCCGGCGGTGAAGGTGCATCTGCACCGTGGTTGGGTTGTGCACGGGGAAGTGTCGTGATTGGGGAAGATGAATGGAACTCGGAGGGAAGTTCGCGTGCGACTTGGGGGTGACTCGAAGACAGGAGGGTTTGGGTTTGCTTCGGTGTTGTCTCGGGTTGGATCTTTGTTTGCTTCGGGTTTTTTTTCTTGGGTTGTTGTTTTGGTAATTGGGTATAACACTAGGTTGCAATATAAACTTAAGTTGATTAAATTAAAAAAATCAAGCATTTTATTATAAATAAGTTTTATAAAGGAATCAAAATGCAAAGTATAAAACTTGTTGTTTTAAAATTAAATGTTAATTAAACTTTAAAAGTATAAGTTGAAAATTATTTATTTTATTTTACTTTAAATTTATTTAAAGTGTTTTCATTTTGAAAGTAATTTAATTATATCTTGGAGTTCAATTTAAAAGGATATTTTGAATTTAAATATTAAATCAAAGTTTAAGTTTAAATGTTAAATAATGATTCAAACCTAAGATTTCAAATTTATATTTGAAATAAATAAGATTAATTTAAATGTTTTAGAGTATTCTAAATTTCGAAATTCTTTCTAAATTTCCTAATTTTCAAATAAGATTATCATTATGATTTTGAAAAAAAAACAAATAGGATAACTTGTTTAAATTGTTAAAATTTGATTTATTCAAATAATTCATTACAAGATAAATAAGGTTAATTTATCTTTGATTTGAATATAAAAATATTAAATTTAATTTGTTAATAAATAAAGTTTAATTAAGATTTAATGTTCTCTTAATTAAATTAAGGATTTTGAAATTATAAGAAGTTAATTAATTAATTATTTAATTAATTTTAAATAGTTAGTTAATTATTTATTTAATTTTAAATAATCACTTAATTATGGATTAATTAAGTGTAATTACTTAATAAAGTAATTAATGATTATTTGTTGAATGTAATTAAGGAAGTTAATTACTTATTAGAGTAATTAATGATAATTACTCATGGGGGTAAATAAATGGAAGTGATTAATGGGTAACCACCTAGTGTTATCAATTGAGGAATTTATTTATATAATTGTTTTAATTTTTTTATTAATTATTGAGTAATTAATTAATTAATGAATTAGGGATTTGTTTAATAATGGAATTAATTACTTGTTAAGGAAATTAATTAAGAAATTAATCAAGTGTTAAATGAAGTAATTAGAGATAATTACTTATGTAAGTAATTAAGAGTTAATTACTTAATTATTTTAGTTAATAAATTAATAAGATTAATTAATTAATGAAATGTGTTTAATTAAAGATTAATTACTAAGTGTAATTAATTAAATTGTAATTAATTAATAAAATAATTAAGTAAGGATTTATTTATTAATTTAATGGTTTAATAATTGCTTCATGAAGTAAGTAAAGATTAATTAATTAGATTTAATTAATCAAGGATTAATATAATTAATTTAGAAGTTAATTAATTAAGAAGTTAATTAATTAAGATAAGTAATTACAAATTGTTAATTACTGATTATGATTAATAGAATGATTAATTATAAGTTAATCATTTAATTAATTAAAGTAACTATTAATTAATAAGGATCATTAATTAATGTGATTAATGATATTAATCAAGGTTGATTAATATAAGTGATTTAATTTAAGTATGATTAATTAATTGAAATTAATTAAGGTTTAATGTAATTAATTATAATTGTTTAATTAATAGAAGTAAATGAAGGATCATTAATTTTTGTATTTAATGATAAGTAATTAAAGGTTAATTACTGAATATGGTTAAGAATGATTACTTAAATGTAATTAAATATAATTAATCGAGGAAGATTAATTAAGAAAGATCATTAGAGATGATTAATTAATTATTTGGAATAATAATTAATGAAGAAGGATTATGGTAATCAAACTGATTAAGAGATAATCAATTCTGTTTTGGATAATTGATTAATATGGGTTGATTGAGTAATATTGGTTAATTGATTAATATTGGATGATCAATATTTGGTGATTGATATTGGATGATTGATATTGGTTGATACTGGATATCACTGTTATGTAATATGCTATTGTGAGATGAATGTTGTTATGAATTATTTATTGTGATAATATGATTCATCTACCTGTTTATATCATCTTGAATATGAGTTTAAATTGTTAAACCCTTAAGTACAACTTGGACATTAAAATGGCGTTTGTTTTCGGTGAGACCGGGATCGGGTTTCCATATTTGGGATCCGAAAACCACATCGATTCCAATTAAACATTAGGTCATGAATCCAAGTGGAGCAAGTGAAGACTCGAGGTGCAAGGGCTATACGTCAGTATAACTCTGTGGGTGATTCCGTAATGAGTTGACAGAATAGTGCTTATAGATTCGAGATGGTGATTTAGAGTGCAAGGGCTATGGTCGTTGACTCTGAGGGTGATTCCAAAAATAAGTGCAACGAGATAGTGCCTTCGGTTTCGTTCGAACCCGGAATGAACTTGTATGGATTGAATGCTTTCAAAACATCGTCAGGTGGACGATGAACATTCTAAGATAAATGTGTTCTAAAGGTAATCGTAGCCTCAAGCCTCATCAACCGGGAATGGCTAAAATAGGGGAGGTGCATCAAGGCTTCGTGGGTAGCTCCCACTGGAGAGCAAGATTTTCCCCTGTCTAGAAGTCCCTTTTTATTCGGCTGTGTGGGCAGTTGGGTCGCGGCCAATTACGGGGTGGTCTTGTTCGGGACTGTCCAGTAAGGGATGGTTCCGGCCTTGTGTTGCAGGGGAGCCGGCGTACTCCTCGGTACGTTGATCTAGGCCACGTACTGTGACGGGGGTACCCCAGAAGCCCTGCCATTGATGGAAACCCATTTTTCCTACGAGACCCTACGGTTTTGATTGTATTACCCACTTTTGTGGCTAGTAGCTGAAATTTAATAGATGTAACAATTTCGGCTATTTCTTATTTACTTGAAAACCCTATACACTATTATAATATCACTGGATTTCCTATCAAATATTTTGGTTAGCGTAAGGTAAAAACTTTTCTATGTTTATGTGTGGGAAGTCTTACGTGATACCTTTTCTTTTCAAAGGTTTTTCTAAAGTTAAGAAATTTTAACTATTACTCACACCAGACCCTTGTCTGACCCGAGTGTTTATTTTCTGTTTTATTAAACTCTTGGGTACTCATATTATGTATGAGTAGTCAAGTGATTCAGGTTTGCTTGACGAATTTTGGAGGAGATATGGAGCAGGAGGCTTCGACGTGTAGATATATTATGGTTCCGCTGTGTTTGTTTGGTATCTGTTTCTATTGTGCCTGAGTTGTATAGTTAGGCAGAAGATTATAACTGTCTAATCTGTGTTGTATATGTTGTGTACTCTGATGAAATAAGATAGTATGTAAATATTTTATTTGATATATTATATTTTATTCGTTTCGCTGTGAGTTGTCGTTTTCTTTCTTTCTCTTTCTTTTCTTCTTCTATCCCTTTCTTTCTTCAAGATGATGCGATTTCCTGGAGATAGAAAGTCGGATCGTCTCATCTTACATGTTATTGGAAAATCTTGCATAAATTAAATCGCTGGCAATAGCGTCATATGTTCCCATAGTAAATAATGAATACACACACACAACCACAAACACATACATTTCTTCTACAAACAATACAATTTCTCCACGTAGTAGTCTGATTTACAAGGAATACAGAATTTATAAAAGTGCTTGGCAAAGTGCTGATAATGGAAATTCTAAATTCATAAAATGAATTTTCAGGTTTAAAGCAGACAACATGCATTTTACAATTTTGTATTTTCAGCACCCTTTCCTCAGTAAGCACATTACCCCTGTTTTAAGAAAGCAGCTTGCATTTGGACGTTAGTGAAGGGCACGAGTTGCTCAAACAATAATCACCTTGTCCTAGGTCACTCACTATTATGTTCGAGATCCATCTTGTGATTTTGACGTGATTTTGCCGCTTTGCCGTGTGTCAGGTTCCGTTAAAGGAAACAACCTGCATTCAACGATGGAGGCTATCCCATTTGAAAGACAAGATTCTGTGGTCGATTGCTAGAGACTCTCTGAAATACTCAACCCAGATCCACTCGTAACCTCTACGCTTTACTATTGCATGTGCACAATCCGTATGGAAGATAGCATATTTTCATTAAAACTATCAATTATTTTAACAGTTAATCACTTACCTAGAAAAAAGTAATGACACTTTCGAACAAATTGCATTTTTTCCCCAATCATCTATTTGGATCCTTCCCACTTACGATGCAATTACCTTTATTCAACTCTGGCAAAATTAGATAATCGATTGGTCATACTTTTTGGGTGACATCCTTGCTTTTGAGGTAACTTTTTTTTCTCAATTCTGTAATTTTATTGTCGCCTTCTTCTAATTTTTGAATGTAAAATATAATTTTGATTCGTTCCCTCTGTATCGTATGTTGGTTGTCAAGAACCAAAGATGCAGGTTTCTTAATTTTCAACGCGAGAATGCGGTTGATCAAGATGTCGTCTCATTTGAGGTAAAAACCTTTGTTTTCGATTATCATTTTCTAGCTTTGTTAGCGTTTATTAACATTTTATTCAAGTTGGAGCAATGAAATTTTTTGTGAAGATGATGTTATTCGTCCGTATGCTATGAACCGTCATGGAGTTGTGGTAGCTCCTGTTAAAATTTTTTGGAGACCTAATCAACGATTCTCCATTTATCGATGTAGAAACAAATGATGTGCAAAATTATTATATATGGAAATATGCTTTCAACTTTTCAGTTGGTGACAGAGACATACATAGTTTGTAGGTACGTTATTTAGTTTAGAGAAAATTTAATGGTTGTTTTATTCAAATATTATTGCATATACAATCTTTTAAAAATACCATTATCTCCGTAGAAATCAATACTGTTTCAATATATCTTTCTCATCAAAATTCGCTTCATATTCATAGATATTGGTAATATATATCATGCTAATGGGTATACAAACCATCTTATATTCTATAACGCAAAAGATTCATATATGATTTGTAAAAGTGCAAGCGCCTTTCAATTAGAAAATATCCTTCAAAAACTAAATTAATTTGTTTCTTTAATTTAAGTTCTAGCTTATTTCCAAAAGGTTACGTCCCACCATTTTTCACTTCATAATAATTGGACCTATCAATTTATATGTCTAACTTATATATTGTGGTTTGATAATAATTGTATGCCAAATTTCATATCACAAAATAATATATATTATTCAAATATTTGCATCCTCAACTTATATGTAAATGCACAAGAGTATAGACTAAGTATGACTATGATGCTGAATATGATTTTACTTCCATGTGTTTTTACATCTACGAAAAGTAAAAAAAAAGAACCAGTTAGTTGTATTTTTCATAAAAAAAATGTGCTTTAATTAAACTAAATGTTAGGCAGATTTAACTTACACATTGTACTCTTTCTTCCACGAGACAAAAGAATAACATTCAAATTGAAGTTTGTTCAATTTTTTGCATCAAATATTCGGATAACCGTTACAGATCCACAACTGAATTTTGCATAAACTAGACCATGTGTGATTTTAGGAAAACTGCCCATATAATTTTTGTAAAATTTTTATCGCTCTTTAAAAATAGAGATAATATTAGAGCGGTTTGCATTTATTTACACAGATTTACAAAGAGTCAAAATCCAAACTATAATATTCAATTGTGCTATTTTTCCACGGTCAGAAAATGCAATTTTCAACTAGTAAAGTACATAACTTTTAAACAATTCCCCTCCAATACACACACACACACACATATATATATGTCGACCATTAACTTTTACACTTTACTTCTGTCATATTCTATTCTGTTATCATTGTTACTCTATCAAGTATTTAGAACTTGAAAGTCATAACATCTTGCATTTACATAGGAATAAACTACGTGTTTCAAAATATACAGTTTTTGATTTTGGTCTAAAAATAATTTTACTTTGGTATTTTCAATTCTAAAAACTTCAACTTTTAGGAACGGATTTGTAAATATCAATTAAATGAAAAATGACTGCTTAACTATAGGTCTAGAAACATGATCTCTTTTAGAATTATTTCATATTCAATCGTTTTTTGTAAAGCTTTGTACAATTGAGGTTTTCCTTTCTAAAATTATTTTTATATATTGCAGTAAAGGTTTGTGTCTATTATGATTTTTTCACTATTTTTTTTGGTCATTGGATACACTTTTTCATCTATCGACTTTTCATATCTAATGCTTTTGGTATATTTATGTACTATTCGGGGTCTCGATCAATATTTATAGCTGGCTTCCTAAAATTTCCATATTGCATAATTACATTAGTTTTTATTTTAACATTGAGACGTTGAAGAGGCTTTCAATTTTCAAACGAAAAGGTTATAGTATTTTTTTTCTTTTCTTTTTTTACTATTATTTGGTTTTCAATATCTACAGCTGCAAAGCTCTATGGAGAATGTTAGAATTTTTTTTACTACCTTTGGACTCCATATTGAATTTAAAAGTTTTAGTTTAAGTACTGATTCAAAAGCTTGAAAATGGCTTTTTAATTTTACAGATTGATTTCAAATTTGAATGGCTTTATAATTTCATATATTATTCTTTAACAAAATTGTTCCAAATGCTTATTTTAAATTTTAAAAGTTTATGATTTCGGGAATACTCAATCTTTTTCAAAGAATGTTATGGTTATGAAAATATTCTAATTCTAGATTAGTTTCAAATTTTTTATTCTTAATTCGTCAAACTTGAAATTTTAGGATCAATTTATTGGTTTTCCTGTATTTATCTCACTCAAATATATTGAACTTATAGTATGCTTTCTTTGTTAAATTCGAAAAGTGAAATATTTTTCTTTTGTTAGAATATAAATTAAACAAAAGATGACTGCTCAAGCATAGGTCTGGAAATATGTTTTCAATTGAAATATTTCTGCTATGCCACATTCTGTTGTAAATTTAATATTCTTTTATTATAAAATTTACTCACTTGATGTAAGAGCATTATTTATTTTTGGATGATTTTTTCCCGATATAATCACATTTTCCCTTCAATATATGTTATACATGCATCTCACTTTGAAAGGTTAGTGACCAAAAAATAAATCCAACTATAATCTAAAATATCATGTATATATGCGTGCAACTTATGTGTGTGTGTATGGACACACACACATACAAACACACACACACATGTATGTATGTGTTACACACACACTATGTGTGTATACATAGACTCACACATTTAGATAGTGTATGTACATCTTGCAATAAGTTAATGGATTACTTAAAACTAAACAAGTTAGCTGACTATTGTAATTAATTTCGAGCATTTGTTCGTTTTGTAGGAAATGTGTCATTTATCATGCAAAATAGATGCTATGCGAATGTTGTTTTCTATTTGGTTTAAAAATATATCATGTATGGCCATAAAGTAAAACTTGTGTCCTAATAAAAATATTACTACTCATCTCTTCGACTGAGTTCACATAGTAACTTCCCATATATTGAAACACAAAGAAGTGCCTATATTAGAGGGAAAAATATATGCCAACATATTAAGGATTGAAATAACCCAATCTAAGACACTGAATATTTGACAATTTGTATTCTAGCATCTCATCCATTCCCACCTGAAATCTCCTTCTCTCAATAATTTGTGATAAAAACTCCAGTTTAATACCTTTGATTGTTAAATATCCATTAAAACTCAAAATTATTTTTGTCAGTCCATTGTTTTAGTGTCCCCTCTGTCTCTAATGTTTTTATTTATGTGCTCTACAGTGCGAAACATGAAATAGAATCTATCAACCATTGAAATCTATAAAAAAAATATTAATCTGTTTCTTATGTTTATACCATTGAGCATTTACTCTTCGATAAACGATGTTGTCGTATAGTACGGTGTATCGACCATTCCTAATCCATTGGACATGATGATGATTTCGCTTTCCAAATCAATTTCTCAACTTAAATACACTCATCCAATGCCCTTTTTTCTATTTTGAGAAAGTTTGTTTATTCCCTATATTTTCCCTTCTTTCAAAAGTTATCATTGATGCAAACTAATTGTTATTACATACACATCTATATATAATGTTTGTTTTGAATTTTGAGTTTTAATTATTTTCACCAAATGTTTTAACAAAATTCAAAATATTCATTTCATTAAGATTTTTTGAATATATTTAATTTATTCAACATACATATAGCCACATAGCCTGCTATAAGTACAAAAATATATGGTTTCTTTTTTTATGTAAGGACTTTTGATGGAAGTGGGCAAGCAGAAGCTCACGTGGCTAATGATCGACTCTTGAGAAAAAACTGGAAATAGATAGGTGCCATACTAATTTGTATGGGCATGATTCATTCTTATTGTAGTTTAATTTTGTCAAAGGCTTCTTTGTTTATTATACGATACTTACTAAACTAAGTAATTTATCGACTCTAACTTTTTTTTAAACAACATCATGCTCATACTGATGTATCTGTGTGCTCTGTGCCCAATATACTGAATATGTATTGGTTCGATACAAAATTAGGCCATATTATTTTAAAACTATGTGGAAAAATTCAGTTTTATTAGTGCATTGAATGTTTAGTGTCCATGTACTTGAAAATATTGTAAAAAATATTAGAACAATTCAAAATATATTATGAAGTTGAAAAAGTAAAGATTTAAATAATGTATAGTTTTGGTAATTAGTAATTTCAAAAGTAAAATGTTAATTGTCATGCTAATGTAAATGTTAATGTGAAAGGTTAACATACAACTTTGCATTAATTCGTAACTACTGAATTCTCATCTCATTGTTGACATACATTGTTACAAAAATTTTGAGAGTAAGAGCGATGCCTCGGTTGAATAGCCTCCTTTTTAATAAATATCCAAGATGTAATTACTTCAAAATTTAAGTTTGCAAATACATGTAAGTAAGTCCTTCCACCTACGACATCAATGCCTCCTCACCTACTTGCCGTTCTTTTATATTTGGCCCTTCAACATCACGGCTTTCATTAGGGAAAAACCTATTATACCACTACTAGGTAATTTTAGGGAATTTTTTGCCCAAGTTTTATCTTTCTCATTAGCCTTGAGATTTAGTGCATCTAATGTTGAATTCAGTTTTCATCTACATTACTGTTAATTATTTGACTAATTAAAAGAATGACTAATTTAGTCAACCAATTCAACCGATTTGGTGTTGATTGTTCATATATTTTTTATAAATCTGTACTACACTATTAATAATACCGAATAGGGAATACTTAGCTATGAAGCCCCTTCCATCTCTCAATGAAGTTAAATAAGGAGTTGCTACCTATATTTCTACAACGAATTGTCACATGTCATTTTTTCCTTGCTACTTCCCGTTTCTAACTAAACCTAACCCTAATTTTAATTTAAAGAAAAAGGGTACAAAGGAGTAAGAAAAGTGGACTGAAATTTGTCAATATTGTAGAATCTACTACTGCATATGTAGGAAGTTGATTACTTATAAATTTATGATTTATACTTTGTAGCTTGATACATTTTCGTCTATTAGTTTATTTGCATCAGTGGTTAGTAATATGATTTTTTAATCAATTGTCAATAAAATGATTTTTTTTTAACTAATTCGTTTTCTGCATCATATACAGTATTGAAAATTCATTTAAGATTTTTATGTGATGGTCATGTGCCGCTTATCATGAATTATCATGAAACTATTATCCCTAATGCATGAAATGGTCGCTAATTGAGATGGGCATTTTTTATTTATCAAATTCATGATATCAATGGTCAGTAATTCAAGATGACCAGACTTTTTCCCCATGCATTGTGGTGAGTTTCCATAGAGTCATACGAGAGCGAACAAATAATTTTCACAAACAGTGTCATGTGACATGGTTTTCAAGTAGGTCGTTTTCTATTTCACATATAGTATTGAAAATTCATCTAGGATTTTTATGCAACAGCCATGTGTTGCTTATTATGAATCTATTTACTCTAATTCGTAAAATGGTTAATAATTGAGATGGATACTTTATATTTATCAAATTCATGATATCAATGGTCAATTTTTCAAAATAACCAGACTAATTTGCTGTTTTAGGATGACCATATTAATTTGCTACCTATTCTAAGACTTCTACCTCATGCATTGTAGGTGAGTTACCACAAAGCCATATGAAACTGAACAAACAATTTTCACAAATAGTCTCATGTTTCATGGTTTTCAACTGGGCTGTTTTCTATTTCATATACAGTATTGAAAATTCATCTAATATTTTTATGTAACGGTCATTTGTTTCTGCTTATCATTAATCTATTTCCTTTAATTCGTGAAATGGTCAATAATTAAGATGGATATTTTCTATTTATCAAATTCAAGATATTAATGGTTAGTAATTCAAAATAACCAGATAATTTGTTGTTTTCTATGTGACATCTACCCTATGTATTGTAGGTGAACTCCCATAAAATGGTATGATAGCGCGTAACCATCTTTCAACAGGATCAGGTGTCATGGCTTTCTACATTTTTATTTGCATATCTTCTGTCTTAAGGACAAACTTTAACTATATTTTACTATGAATTCTATGATGTTTTGCCTATTATAATCCCACAATATCATTTTATGATATAATGAACAATGTTTATATACAATAAAACATGTAATAAGCTATGTTTTATTTTCGTGGTTTGTATTCAGTTCTAAATCTATCATGTTACATTTATGTTGTCATTGTTTAAGATATGCTAATTGCTTTGTTCTTTTAGACCTTTTAATTTGGTAACTTGGATTATTTTGACCGTCTGCCATTGCATGTAACATTTCGTATGTTAATGTTGCAGATTAGTATATAGTGATTACATAAAAGAGAGTGTCATAAGTAAAACTCTTTTAGCCTCCAAATTAAAGAGTGCTTAATACATGAAGTAGATATGTTGTAAAATCGACCATTTCATCCAATTTTAGGTATAATTCGTTCATCGGTCTTCTACTAGCTTCGGTTAACTTCGGTTTGTATATGCATATGTGTTAATATATATGTATAAGTATTTATGAATTAATTTTTACATATTATATTACACATGGTTGTTTATACATACATATATATGTGTGTGTGTGTGTGTGTTACTTCTATATATAAATATATATTAATTTAGTTATATATATATATATATATGTATTACATTAAAATTTATTAATCAATGCCATGGCTTACCCAAGTTTCTATAACTGTGAGAACCTATGCACCCAAATAAATCTTACATAGTTCACATTTTTCAAATGATAAGAAACAGTCATTTCAGTTTGATTGTAGTTAGCATTTACCAACATATTTGAAGCTGTATCACCCTTCTGTTTAATTTGGTGATGCTTAGAAATGTTGTTGCCAATAAAACTCTTATAGTTTAGAATTCTAATGTTGATGAATTGGTTGCACTAAATGATAATATATCTGTTTTTAATTTAGTCGATGTGTTCAACAGGATGTGGATGTTGCATCTACTTAGTGTGCTGGTTTCCAGTTGTCTATAAATTCAAGGAAATTTCAGTTAAATCATGAGTTTTTTCCACCTCCGATCACCATGTAAATGGAGTTTAAATTCCAATATGCTGCCTTGAACAGGGATTTGTGCTGCATCGTTTTTGTTCTTAGTTGCAGAAAATTTGATATCAGGTACATCTATGGATGAAAATCAAAAACATTACCAACCATTGAAGCCCTTATTATCTGATACAGAATGTTAAGGAAGACCATCGTTTTCGTTATACATAAGCCATATAGGTATGTTTATGATAATTTTGGTAGACTTCGGTTTGAGTTTGTTTGCTCACAAAATTTTACAACAATGCTAACAATAGTTGTATATTGTTTTTTGTCTTTTAATTGGTTAGGATTAGAAAGATATTAGCAAGATCCTATTGGTTAGTATTCATAAATCAATAATTTGTCTTATTGGTCTGAGCTGATGGGTTAGCTATCATATGTATATTGCTTCGTTTATTTTTCTCAACCAAGAGGATTTGAATGATTCTGTCCTCCATTGCAATTGTTTTGATGGCTGCAATTAAGGTTGATATTTGGCTGGTAGATTGACCAACCAAGTGCCTTACCTAATTAACAATTTTTTTTCGTTTATTCAATTTTTGTGTTGTATTTTGGTACTCTCTTATTCTATTTGATTATGTTGTTATCCCCTTTTAAGTTATAGATATTTTAACCCATGCTTGCCCTTTTTAAGTTCTATAATTTAGAGTAATTTTCTATCAATGTCTTTTGTAAGCTACTCCCCACCACTTAAAGATAAGCCATATAGACGAAGGAAAACAAGTAAGTTGACAAACTCATTGTTAGTATTTCTCAAAATCCGACTATATATACTCTACACCGTGAACATAGAAAATTGACTTCCCTACATTTTCTTCATTTCTTTTTCAAATTCATTGACATTTTCTAATAGAGAACTTGAGTGTCCACTGTGATTATTATAACTTTGACATTCAGGCATCATGTTGTTAGATAAACTCATGTTAAAGCTTTTGTTATCCTACATAGCATATAGCTCATTTTAGCATAATTTGGGTTCCTTTTATACTTTGTGTAAACATTTGCGTTACTTATAGATAGCTTACGAATGATTCGATTCATAGACCTGGCGAAAATTTTCAAATTCTATAGCAATGTTAATGTTATATAATATTAAAATTTAGATCGTTATAAAGTGAGGCAATTCCAAGATTTTATTGTTTTCATGAGCTAATTTAATTGTTATTGCTCTTGGTCAAGTAAATTCTTGGAGGTTGAAATTTTGTGGGAGTTTAAGTTCTTTTCATGGTTTTTAAATTTAAAACAATACAATCAGCATCACTGGGAGAAATTAAACCGATTCTCTTGCATTGTTTGTATCTACTTACGAAGTAAGCCTTGATATTTTTGTCCTAAGATACTTAGGATTTTTTACTACAATTTTATTGTTCTTTATATTTCAATGCATTCAAAAATAGGAAGTACTCAAATTTTCATATATTTAGACAATTTCTTTCTACATCATCGTATTTGTACAACTTAATTATCGTATTCACCATTTATTTATAGCAAAATGAGTGGTTCAAGTTGGTTATTTTTTGAACAAATTAATAGAAGTAAAGATAACAAAGTTGGACTTGATGAACCTAAATTCAATTCTTAAAGATTACTAAAGGGGATGATCGCTACTCTATAAAACCAGTATATCGAACTCAGGTCATTAAAATGAGGTATTAATTTGTCCAAAATTAGTAGTTTTATTATATTAACATTAATTGTTGGGCGATCCACTATATTAATTTTATGACGGAACTTGCTCCCCTATTAGTAGCGTTTATCTTAACACTGATCATATTGAGTACCCAAGGTCATTTTTTCATCCGCTTTCAATTGGTTGTTTTATGTTTATTTCATTATTATGTTGAGTGATTGTTTCTGTATTTCTATTAAGCAAGTAGTAATAAAAAAAGGATGCACAACAATTTTGGTCATTTTTTACACCAACAAAGAATATATCCAGATAAGAAAGAAGATCACATTAATCATTAATTATAAGTTGAATGATAAATCGAGTTGCAAAATACGATGAGCATGTAAAATTATAACCTTTTTCATGATTTACAAATGTACAAGAAATTTAACTTATTTTCCCACCGTAAAAACATTAAGACATGCCTGATATTTCCAAGCAATGAACTAAAAAGCATGCATGTCTATCTCACCATCCATGGAAGGGTAGCCTTCTTTGCTCTTAATTAACACAAATAACTTCCACTTAAATTAGTTTATAACATATAAGAACATTAAAATGGTTATAGGGTGACAACGTTCTATGCACATGTTATGAAATTAGTTGTACATTATGATACATTTACTGTTAAAAATAATTCACTAAAATGAATTTTTGTAAAAATATTCCTCCACTTTAATTATAAGTTCCCCATCCTTATTTTTAAGCATGACAAAAAGATCTCCCTAAATACCCTTATGTCTTCTCCGAACGAAACCCATAACCCTTCAAATTCTTTTCATCGATTAATATCTTAAAAAAAGAAAACCCTAATCGTCTGAATTATCAATTGGAATTAGCTGCTACTTCAAAAAATCGATGTCCGAATCGAGTCTAGAACCGAAGAAAGTTTAGATTTAGGAGATGAAAATAGCACAAATCAAAAAATCGAAGGTTATCTATAAGAAATTTCTATATGCAATTTTATTTAAAAGTTGCAAACATACATGCAATTATTATGAATATTTGCATACATATTTTGTAATTACTATTAAAAATTGCATTTTTAAATGCATTTCACTTATGAAGTTTTGAATTGCATCATTTTCAAATGCATGCCTGATATGCATCTTAAAATTACAGCTGTTATATGCAAATTTTAATGCATATCAAGTATGCAGTTAAAAAAACAAATTTAACAGCTGCAAGTTTTAACCGCATACGATATATGCAGTTAAAAATAATACAATTCATAACTTTATATTAGATATGTATGCAAGTATAATAAGATTACAATTCATAACTTTATATTAGATATGTATGCAAATATAATTAAAATCTTATGAATTTTTAACTGCATAAGTGACATGCACTTCAAAATTTGCATGATTCAAGTGTGTGTTTTAACCGCATATGTTATATGCAGTTAAAAATTGCATTTAATTAGTGTTATTTTAATCGATGTAATATATTCAGGTTGAAATTTATTTTTAAAATTGAAAATTTTAGCATGTTAATCTTTCACATCAAAATTTGGCATTCCAATCTTATTTTTATATTTCTTTTCTAGTATTAATCAACCAATATTTTTGTTCTGACTGCATATTATGCTTTATAGCACTCAACTGTAGTTGACAATATAGAGGTAAATGGTTCTTCAGAGTGCATATGATATGCGACATCCTCAGCTTACCATGTGCATATGAGTATAATTTACCATCTGGAAGTGGATCATTGTTGTACACATTCTGAATCATATTTTGTTTCCCAATTATGTTATTAGCTATTTATCAGTTTTTGATTTACAGTGTGCTCTTTGTATAGTGGCTGATTTCCAAAGCCCATTGTAAACCTTAATATGTTTAGGATCTACCACTCACCATTATATCACGTTGGTAAACGAAAATGTGTTTCTAGAAAAAACATATGGGAAATTCAATGTTAGAAGAAATTATACTTCAGATTCAAAAAATGGTCAGAGTATCTAATAGCTCAAATGAGGTAAATGGGAAAATTTGAAAACCATTGTTTTCTTACTTTGCTTTCATTAATGTCTTTCTTATTTATTTTATTATTTCAGTGTTTTATTTGTGCTCACATTCAATTTCTAAAAAAAAATTTATAGCATTCTACTTACAGAATTTTTTCATTTCATTTCAGGCATCATAGTGAATTTATTCAATCCTCTGCTTACATACATTTGTTAATTATCCAGGCTACTCTTAATGTTTTGGCCAAGCTTCACAAATATATTATTTGGAAAATTTGTTAACAATATTGTTGTACATTACTTTAAGAGGAGAAATAAGTTAACTCAATTTCTTTAGTTGAGAGCATATGGAGATTGAATTGAAAAGGCAACAATCATCGCGGTTCACCTATTAGTCGGCAAGCTTTTGTGAGAAATGGATTTTTGTTCTATTATAATGTTATTGTCCCTCTGTTGTATTATGTCATCATTAAAAGGAAACTGTAAAACCAAGCCTTCTGATACTATAATGCTGTTGTTCTACTATTGTGTTATATCTCATGCCAAGGAGTTTTCCATACATTTATATAATCCCTGTAGGAAGTAATCGTGTCTCTATAGAATGTAGTATCAAAAATTATTTGTTTTATCTGTGTTTTGAAAGTATGTTAGGTTTTTTTGCTGCATTAAAATAGGACGAACAACATACTGTATACTGGAAACATTATTTTATTAAATGCCTTCAGTCCTATTTTTTACATGACCCATGTTTTTATCCTTAGTGCATCTGGATTTTTTTTGTCCACAACTGACAAGTACACTCTGTCCTTTTAAAACAACAGTTTATAAATATGTTTGAGATCATTCAATCATATTACAACAGTGACTTAATAAGGATTGTGGAATTACATTACTATTTATATTTGAGATTGCAATAATGTTTCACATTACTTCACGTAAACAGAATATTCTTATTATTTTAAAAATAATTTGATTCTCTGTCTAAAACTAAAATATTTTTACCGTACCCGTATACAGAGCACGGGTTCACACTAGTTATATGTTGTCGTTCTGCTGTAGGATTATGTTTCCCTCGTTCGTTTTCTTTTCATTTTACGTTAACAATCTTCCCGTCTGGCAACTGGATGATCGGCATTCTAATACCATGGAGGTATTAAATGTGGACTTTCGAGGGTCGAAAAGGCAACTCGTTACATATACATATTCATTGAACAACAAACAACCAAAGATAAGCATAGGGAGAAAATAGGATCTAAGCATAGTGTGAGTCGTAGAATTGACTCACCTAAATCAAAATATCCTCCTCCAACATTCTATGACCATCAACTTTGCAGTAAATGCATTTCATCCCTTCTTCACCGTGAGCTTTGAACATCCTACATCTCCTAAATCTCTTCTAATTGATCACGCTAAATGTCGACGGACCTTCTCCGTGCTCGCGCGCACCAAATGATATCATGCATCTTCTCCTCCATGCATCTCCAACTATCATTGCCCTTTTGCTCGGTCTGCTATGTCAAACTTGCATGCGTCGCTTCGACTGTACCGCTACCTAATATGAGCATAATTTTTTTTTTTGAACTGGTACTTTATATACAACAAATCAATGAGACAACATATCCCATGTCAAATAAACGTTCGAAAGCGAGTTTCGAACTTGTGACATCCTGCACCAAGCCGAATCAATTAACCACTTGGACAATGGTGCTTGTCAGCATAATTATTTTTTCTTGTGCCTATTTTTTTAAAGCGGTGGATTTAGGGCAAGAAGAGAATTAGAGAGTAGACAGAGAACGAGATGGGTTATTAGATCTGAACAATGAAAAGATATTTGAGATTCTTATATTTATCTCTATGATGTAATTCACTTTCATAACTAAGCCTTTATGCAAAGTAAGTTCACAATTTGACTCTTTTAATTACAAAACACAATCTCCTTATTTACATATAAATAATTTTATTATCTAGTTTTTAAATTGATTTGCTATTTTTTTTAAAAGTATATTTCAATAATTTACACTAAAAATATTTACTCTTAATAATTGTATATTTCCATTGTAAATATTTTATTCAAGTTCACTTTATTTTCTGAAAAGAATATATCAATCAATTTAATTTAACAAATAAAAAATTCTTTGTAAAATATTTTGTAATTCAATAAATATATTTTTTTTTCAAAAATAAAATGACACAAAACCAAACTTGAACACTTTATTTTAATTAAAATTGTCGGTTTTGACGAAGTAGATAGTAGGGTTGTTATAAGCCTCCCCCTTGTGAAAATTGCATCCTCGTAATTTCCTATAAGGAAGACGTCATACATAATTCATACCCTTAATTTCTTCTTACTTCCACAGTCTTCTATCAAATTTAGAATCACTTGACCATCTATATGGCTTTTTTCTAAACTAGACTTAATCATTTCTCTGTTATCTTATCGTATTTATGATATAAATTTAAATGGATTCATTTAACGACTTTCTATTTTTGCATACCATAATCACATAATTTTTTTTTCCATGTTTCGGAAAATTTGGCAGAGTCATCTTGTATAGGGAGCATTCCAAGAATTACAACACATATAAATCACATAATATAAAACTCATCCCAACAATAGGGCATCTTGAACATAGAGAAACAATATAATATCACACATATGTCGATATAGGCGTCAAACATACCTTGTTTTAGCATTTTAAGCAATCTATTTAAGTTTTTATGCCAGCCAAAGTGAGTATGCGCCACAAATCACCCCTTGATATCTTCATGTACCTATTCTCAACTCCAGTTAAACACATAAAGTCTCATATACAAAAATTTAATAGTATGGCATTCTTGTAACAGAAGAACAATATGGTTTACACTAAATTAAATTTTCAACGATCTTTCGAAACATTGCAAATTCTAAAAGATTTTACAACGCAGGCTCACTTGTTTAAAATGCATTTTTCAACTAGCAAACAACAAAATTTTTCACAATTTCCAAAGCAAAAATTGTTTCTTGTCATTTTAGCTTTTCAAAAAGTACAAGATCATCAAAAATGAATAAATCTTTTGAAACTTATGGTCAAAATAAAACATCGCTTCAGCTTCAATCTTTAATCTTCAGATAGTGATTCGATTCAATTTAAGTTAGTTTTACATTAGAAGATCTCATAATTTTGCAAAAAAAATTTCCGCAATATCATAGCTTTCTAATGAGTAGAATATCGCCAACAATGGATTAATGGTTCAAGAGTCATGATGAAAACAATTCAACGAATTTAGCATCAATTTTTTTTAGCCACTGTTCAAAATTTTACGTTCATTTAAATAACCTTTAACAATTATAAACTTCAAAATTTTCAATGTGATCAGCATAAAAGTTAGTTGTCATGGAAGTCCCTTCCTAATGGAAGAAAAATCAATAAAATCAGATCATCAAGTCAAAAGTTATGGCTGTGATTGTGGAAGATGCAAAATTGAAAAACAAAGAACTTCATGTTCAAACTTCAAATTTGTTTCAGCATAAAAAATTTTAAGAAAAAATCGGGTATACATCCTTGTGATTATAAAAAAATTAACCTTAGGTCCCTTCCAATTTTCTTTTATAATTAAATCCCAATTTTCAAAAAAAATGGTGAAATTCATGGGGTGGTTAGGTAATTTTACTAACATTAACATGCGCTCTTAATGTATACGTTCATAACTCATAACCACCATAATACACATCAGAGCTTTTAAATGTGTAAATGAGAGAAGTAAAAAGGAAAGAAATTGAAAAAAGTGGAATGTTGAAAATAGTTTATAAAAGGGATGGATGTAAAAAATTTTTAGAAAAGAGGGCCGTGTCCCTAATTTCCACAATTTTTGAAGCCACATAACTCAAAATTTTGATTTAGTGTTTATTGAATTTCTTGTTAAATAACAACATTTTTCTATTGATAATTCACCTTTCCTCCATTCCTTCATACGTATTTTTTTCCAACAAAGACATCACCACTTCCTTGTAAAAAATACTCTTCTAAATTATTTTACTAAATCCTTAAAAAAATCTTTATATAAAATTTCCTTCAAAATCCTTTAAACCATAAAATCAAATTCATATCGCTTTTTTTTATTATTTACCTTATTTTTTCCCAAAATAAAATATGGATTTAATTTATTTTTATTTTTTTCAAACCTCACACTCCACCAATATTAGTTATAGTTCATTTCAATTCAAGATCCACTTTGGACCTTATTTTGTTTATCTCATTATGTTTTAAATAATATAAACATACCTTACAAATATTGTGTTTCCATAAGTAAATTTCTTTAGAAACTCAATAATATACTCAAAACATTATCCTTTAAAAATCATTTTAAATTAGGACCTATATATGCTTATGTCTTAACATAGTCATTATTATATATTTATTTCATTTATTCAAACCATGCAAAAAATCAAAGAGCATGCAACACACTATTTTCATTAAAATCAATTTTACGCTCTTATATTTATAAATCATAACATATACAATAATTTACAAGTTTATACATATTTATAAAGATAAAGCGATGTTAACTTGCCATGACTGTTAGCGATTTATTTCGCCAATTGGCTGCACTATCGAATATAGTTAATGTATCGACATTGCCTTACCATCAATGTTAACTTCACACTAATACCTTATGGCTACAATCGTTGTTTAGAAAAAATTCTAACTCGAAAGAATAAAATATTATTGTTGTTTAACCATTTCAAAAACAATATATACCATTTTATAAAATAATTTTTTTTTCACAATATAATTTTTTTATTTCTTAAAATAATTTACCTCTTTCATATTAGAAAAATACTATAGTATTTTCAAAATAGTATGTCCAAATGATATGTTCAAGTGTTTAGAAACCCTATTGATACCATTGGTCAGACATATCAATCAGAATTTATAGCGCACTCACCAAAACAAATATTTTTTTTTTACTAAAAACCTCTTTCAAATTTTTTTATATGAACATACAATTTTTCTTTAGCAAAAACATATATGAGTTTGTTTAAAAGCATTTACTTGTAATATTTATACATATAATTACTTTTATCAACTGTTAGCAACATTCCAATTTGCCACACATCGATTATCGATTCACATTAACAAGAAAACATCCATTTGATTTTAATCATATCATATTTTAATTACACACACCCAGATAGAAATATGTCATTTTTTTATTTTATAAAACCAAGTTTATTTACCCCCCAATAGTTCAGTTTTGGAGAAACCACTAGTTTCTACTAATATTTGATTTTATCCAGATTTAATGGGTTCATAAATTTTGAGTGAAAAATCATACTCAATTCTCATATTCTAGACTAAGCCCTAAAAAAGTTTCATTTATTTTTATGTTAACATTAGCATGATCAAACACAACAAATGCGCTCAGTGGAAAACAAATCGGCTTCCGCTATGTCACTTTGATCACTATTGGATCCTTCTTCTTTAATTCGCTTCAATACAGCATAGTGTTATGACATATCCATGTTACGAGATTCGGATTAGGTTCTTTTACAACTTCTCTAATCAAACTACTTTAATCTCAATTCAAAGTCACATAAAGGTCAAATATACATCACTAGTATCAATACTACTAGTCGGGCCAACAACTCCTTCTTTCACTATCTCCATTAACTACTTCTATCTCACATAGAAATTACTCCCAGAAGAGGTCGAAGTAATAGTATTATGTAATACGAAAAATAATAGATACTTATTCTGATGATTACCTAGTAATCATCGCATACTCTACTATCTCTTAACATATGGTAACTATAGAACACCTAAGGGAACGGGGACTATAAGTCTCACAAAGGCCAACGTCGTATGTCATATACTGTAACAACCCAAAATTTAACCTATAATAATTAAATTGTTAATTAATTAAATGATAAAATAACTTTGCATAATTATCGGAATTGAGCCATGGAAGTCACATCATTGTTTCCATGATACTTTTTTGGTCAATTTCCATATATAGAACGTCAGAATCCGAGTTAATATGAGCAAAGAACAAAATAACCAAAGAAACGAAAAAAATATAATACAGATCGACCGATCGGTCGACCTTGGCAAGGGTACGATCAACCGCCCGTCCGACTCACCTTGCCTTTTGCAAGTGAACGAACGTTCGTTTGAGTGATTCAGCAACAGTTGGACACGTATTTTGCATTGTTTAAACCGACCTAGTCCTTCCATTCATGCATCCGAGGGCCTATATTTCACCCTATGATGTGGTCGCATCCTATTTAATCCCCAAATTTAGTGGCCTGAGATCCACTTCTACCCCTATAAATAGAACCCTAGACCTAACACTTTTTCTCATTCTAAGATTTTCTCTAATTGGGTTTACCTATTCAGGAAGGACCCTAAGCGGAATAATTTTCCAATGAGGAAATCGTTTTAAATAAAAATATTTAACAACCCTAAGTGGATCTATGAAGGCCTAAAGGGAAGAGCTAAGGACTAGAGGTGAGTGATTGTAATTATTTTAAATTTCTCTAAGTAATTTAAAATAATAGGGTTTCCAATAGTTGTAGTTTTACTATGATTTTTGGAGTAACCTTTTTAGAAATTTATTTACAGTTTTTAGAATTATTTTCAGTCTATTTTTTCTAGCTTTTCTTTTCAATTAATTTCAGTTTATTTCTAGCTTTTCCATTTATTTACAGTATTTTAGTTTATTTATTGTTATTTATGTGTTTTTTACATCTTCTTCTTATGCCTTGGATTTCCTTCTATTTTCAGTTTTCTTTTATTTCTCCTTCTTCTTCTTTATATATGGATTAGAATAAAATTAACGTGAAATTGGATTAAATTATAAGAAATTTGAAATAATAGAATATAAGATGTAAATTTTAAAGACTATAATATAAATGGAGTTGGGCTAAAATTATGCCTAATTATTAAATTAAGAAGATTGGCCTAGTTATAACTTAAAATTATAACTAAAAAGAATAAAAGAAGAAAAGAAGCTTATTTTCACACTTATATCTTAGGTTAAGTAATAAGCATGATTATAACATAGGTTATAATAAGAAATAAAAAAACAGAATAAGGTTTATTTTAAGACTTAGGATAAATTAATAAGCACAGATAGTAGGAACAAGAGTAAAGGCTTATTTAAATAATTCATCTAAGTTAATAAGCAAAGAATTAAAGTAGGACCTGTACAAAATAGCATTCTCCTATATTTTCTATCGACATGGTGTTTCACATAATCCTGAAGTGAGACGAGGGGCACGCTTATGCTAGTAGTGGTAGTAATTAATCAATATAGGAATGTTCAAATCACGGGGGATATGGATAGGGCACTATTAGATATTGTTTGGATGACGGGCCAGTACCGGCAGCATTTCTCTATATTTTCAATGGACACGGTGTTTCACATAATCCTGAAGTGAGACGAGGGGTACGCTTATGCTGAATTGAGGTAATAATACGACCCAATAGGTGGAGCAACAGTTAGTATGAGCATGGTGGCAGTTATGCGTGCGACTTCCATTTGGATGCTCAGTAATCTTTATGAGTTCCAAGCACTTTCTTTCGTAGACACCATTGCCTTCTGTGTAGGCAGCTATGTATCATCTAGTCTACAGTAGGCGCTTTGTGTATATTTCATAGTTACCATTGGCTATTGTATAGGGAGTTATATAGCATCTAGTCCGTAGTAAGGTCTATGGAGTAGCAGGCCGATGAAAGGGTAGAATTAGGATTTTGGCCTAATTATAGGATTAGGAATTCAGCCTAATTAAGCAGCTATGAAAGATAAGTGCAAACAATCAATGTTGACCTATCTTATCAATTGTAATAGTTTAATCGTATTTTCCAGTTTATCTCTTTAATATTTCCTTTATTTTCTTTTGTATGTACTAGAACTATTGAACAGTCTATTACTTTTACTTTGCTTAAAGATTCTAGTAGTTACTATCACTCATCAGATTTTAGGTCTGACAGGCTCCTCTATTTTCCTCTTTTCCCATATAGCCAATCAGGGAAAGGGCAGTAGATTGCAGTTGCTCAAAGGTTTCTTGGAGAAGGTTCTGCTATGTATTTCTCTACTTTATTTCAATTTTTCTTTCTTTGTGCCGACACTTGAGAGGGATATTTATTTTCAAATTTTTGTTGAGACTACGAGTTTTTATTTCATGATACATATTGGATTTTGAGACATGTATGTTGTATTTGGAATCTGACTTATTTAGTTTATGAAGTAATTATGAAGTTTTTGTTTTGAATAAGTTATTATTTTAGTTTTCGTTTTTTATACCTATTTTTGTCTTATAAATCTTCATCTTTGTTAGTTTCAATTATACATACAACGTATCATGCCTTTTAATGTGTCCTTTTGGGTATATTAAAGGGTGTAGGGGTGTTTCACTTGCTACCGAAGCCTAAGTTTAAAGGATTCCTAAAAATTTATTTTAAAAAAATAGCATTTTTCGTAATAACTTGTTTCAAAAAAAATTCTTTTTCAGAAAAGAACTCTTAGAAATGTTTTTAAGAATAAAAGAGTTTTTACAAAACCCCCTCATATTCAATCTCCCTTTGACTCTTTCCTAAACTATCTCTTTCTTTTTGTAGAATGGCTGATGCCCTGAAACTTCCTAAGGGCTTTCCAATACCAACCTGGTTTCATAGGTACTTACAAGCCACGACTCCAGAGGTGCACGGGACAACACCCAATCCTGCACCAGTGAGTGAGAACGCCATCAACCCACCTACAGCCACCAATTTCTTTAAGCTTTGCAAGGATTTTGCGAGTTTGGGCGAAAAGACTTTTTCTAACAAGGAGACTTTTGTGGACGTGAGAGCTTGGCTTAGGGACACCGAGAGGATAATTGGCTTATTAGTATCAAAGGACCAGCAATGGGTTCAGCTAGCATCTTGGCAACTAAAAGAGGAGGCTTCGTATTGGTGGGAGGCCATAGAGTTAGAAGGAAGGGAGGTGATTTGGAATGGATTCCGGGAGCGGTTTGATAGGAAGTTTTTGTCTCATGTAGAGAAGAGTGTTTAGTTAGAGTCGTTTATTAATTTGAAGCAAGGAAGTTTGTCGATGAAGGAGTACATCAATCAATTTAATGAATTGTCTCGGTTCGGAGTGAAATTGGTGAATACACCGTGCAAGAAAGCTATGAAGTTTGCGAAGGGATTGAATCAGCCCCTTTAGGGATTGCTGTTGACTCAAGTACCGATAGGAGCTGCTTATGAGTCTTTGGTAGAGATGGCATTTATGTTTAATGCGGTCAAGGAAGGAGAGTCTAAGGAAGTTGTTAAGTCAGAAGGTCCAAAGAAGAAATGGTGGAGGAACAACAAAGAGAAGAAGAAAGGCGATGGCCCTCAGAAGTAGATTAAGAAAGGATTAAGGTGAAATAGCTGTGGAATTATGGGATATATCGCCAAGGATTTCAAAAGGGAAAAGATGAAGGAAAAGTGCTCCAATTGCGGACAGCCCGATCATATGAGTTGGAGTTGTCCCTAGAGAGCTGGTCAGGGAGCGAGTGCACTAGTCGCACAAATTCAGGCGTTAGACGAGGCACCTTCCAATAGAATTTTGGATATAGATAGGAAAGTCACAGTTGAAGGTTTGATTTCTATATCTGATTTTCTCGTTCAGACTTTATTCGATTTTGGAGCATCACACTCTTATATTTCTAGTTCTCTTGTAGATTGTTTGCACTTAGACATTTCTTTAGTGGTAGACCCCATCGTTGTTTCAGACCCCATATGTGGATCGACACACTTGTCCATGGTTTGTAGGGATTTGAAAATTTATATCCTAGACGTAGAATTTGACTGCGATGCCTATGTATTGGGATTCTCGGGGTATGGGATAACATTGGGTATAGATTGGCTATCCACATATGGAGCTTTTTAGACTGCGAGAGGAGAGTTGTTAGATTAGAGACTTGCAGTGGTAGGACTCTTGAGGTATCTTTAGATCCACAATGGTCAGTCGTGTTGAGCTTTCTCTGTTCCCTCGATTCATCTTCAGAAGTGTTTAATTTGGTTCCTACCATCAGAGATTTTTTCGACGTCTTTGAGGAGGTCCGAGGACTGCCCCTCTAAGAGAGAAATTGACTTCAGAATGTATTTGACCAAGAATGCTAAGCCAGTGGCGTTACCTGTGAGGCACATGGCATCTAGGGAGAGGAAAGAGTTGAGCAAACAAGTCAGTGATCTTTTGAAGAAGGGTTTTATAAGAAGAAGCATATCGAAATGGGGAGCACTAGTCGTCTTCGCTGCTAAGACGGATGATTTTGTTCAATTTTGCATTGATTATAGCGAATTAAATAAGCTCACCAAAAGGAACCGATACCCACTTCCTAGATTTGATGATCTTTTTGACCAGTTAGTTGGCTCTTCGATATCCCCCAGTTGGATTTAGCCACGGGATTCCATCAGCTTAGAGCCGTCAATGACAGCATAGATAAGACACATTTAGGACTCCAGACAGACTTTATGAGTGGTTGGTTATGCCTTTTGGGCTAACCAATGCCCTAGCCTACTTTATTGACTTGATGAGCAGTGTCTTTAGAGAAGTCCTAAATAAGTTTGTGGTGGTATTCGTGGATGACATCTTGGTATTTTCCAAGAATATGGAGGAGCTTTCTTTTCATTTAGAGGAGGTTCTTCACACACTTTGAAGTCATCATTGGAGAGCTAAGTTTTCAAAATGTTACTTTTAGAGAAAGGAGGTACGTTTCTTGGGGCACGTGGTCTCGAAGGAAGGTTTGGCTGTTGACCCTACCAAGGTTATTGCAGTACAAGATTGGAAGGATCCCAAGAACAACACTGAAGTTAGGAGCTTCCTAGGATTGGCTAGCTATTATAGGAAGTTGATTAGAGACTTTGCCAAGATTTCGGCACCACTCATGCTCCTTACGAAGAAGAATAAAGCTTTCATGCGGGACGTGGATAATGAGGATTCCTTCACAAAGCTTAAGAGAGCCCTTACTAGTGCACTAGTGTTAGTACTACCCGATGGAGATAAGCCTTTTAACGTATACATTGATGCATATGGGATGGGCCTAGGAGTGGTGTTGATGCAAGAAGGGAGGGTGGTATGTTATGGTAGTAGGCAGTTGAGGACGCATGAGAAGAACTACCCTACCCACGATTTAGAATTGGCCACCATAGTTTTTGCACTCAAGACTTGGAGGAACTATTTTCTTGGAGAGAGGTTTGAGCTTTCCACCGAACATAAGTCATTGAAGTACCTATTCTCATAGAAGGACTTGAACTTGAGGCAAAAGAGATGGATGGAGTTTTTAGCCTCGTATGATTTTGAGATTGCTTGTAACCCTGGTAAGGGTAATATGGTTGTGGATGCGTTGAGAAGGAAGAAAGCAACCCTTAGTCCTTTGTTCGTAGAGTGGAGGAGCTTGGAGTTTATTTCTACTTTTGATTTTAAGCCCTCTACGGACATTACTCTCGGATTGTTAGCGACATTAGAGGTGAGGCCTAGCCTTATGGATCAGATTGACTCGAGGCAGCAAGAGGATTCAGAGCTTATGGATGTGATGGATAGGATTAGCCGAGGAGAGGTCTCTAGGCATCTCCAATATTATTCCATTGATAGAAAAGTGTAGCTTAGGAGAGATGGGAGGCTTTGTGTTCCACGCGCTAGAGATTTGTTGAGAGTGGTTTTGGAGGAAGCCCACCATTCCCGTATGACTATTCATCCGGGTGGTGACAAAATGTATCGAGATATGAAGAGGATGTTCTATTGGAATGGCATAAAGAAGGACGTGGCAGAGTTTGTAGCTAAGTGTCTCATAGCCAAAGGGTAAAGGCAGAGCAGCATAAATCCAGTGGACTACTTCAACCCTTAGATGTGCCAGAGTGGAAGTGGGATAACATTTCTATGGATTTTATAGATGGTTTAATATACTGGTTCGGTCCCTAATTAATATATTGGTCGTCTCCCTCAACTCAGACTGATATCGCTACCTCTCCCAGGACCGGAATGATTATCCTGCCCGATAGGTCTACATTCATCCCTAGATTTCGTCGGGTAATGTTCACTTCCCTGCCATTCTTGTAACCGTCACTTGTAATCCATGTAGGTGTGTCCGCGTCCCGTGGAGTAGACAAGAAAGAAAGGATTTCTCAACCCCCTGGTTCCAGACCTAGGACTTCACTTTCCCATATGAGCATTCAATACATGTATAAATCCGTGGAAGAGTCAAAGGTAGCGAAGCTCTACCCTGGATCTCATTCTAGGAAGGGGAATACTAGCATTTGGGTGATTGTTGATCGGTTGACCAATAGTGCCCAGTTCATCCCAATTAAGAGCAAGCATATAGCATCATATTTGGCATCCCTTTATGTTCGAGAGGTAGTCCGACTCCATGGAGTCCTATCTATTATAGTGAGTGTAGAGATCCCATTTTCACTAGTGAGTTTTGAAGGAGCTTACAGGAGGCACAATTGATGCAACGTAGAATGAGCATGACCTATCACCCTCTGAAGGATGGCCAAACAGAGAAAGTGAATAGAATGCCGAGGATTTTCTACGGATGTGAATTTTGGACTTTGGAGGAACTTGGGAGGAGCATCTTCCATTGGTTGAGTTTACGTATAATAACAGTTACTAGCGGGCATAGGAATGGCATCATTTGAGGCTTTATATGGGAGACCTTACAAGTCCCCTTCATGTTGGGTGGAGTCTATGGAGAAGCTGCTACTTGGGCCTGACATGGTGAGGGAGACATCGAGGAGAGTGGATTTTATGCAATGGAGAATGAAGGCAGCTCAAGATAGGTAGAAGTCTTATGCGGATAAATAGAGGAGAGACATTGAGTTTGAGGTTGGAGACTTGGTTTTTATCAAAGTATCCCTGCTTAGGAAGGTGGTAAGGTTCGGATCGAATGGAAAGTTAGCCCCCAAATATGTTGGACCATTTCCTATCATAGAGAGAGTTGGGAAGATGGCTTATCGAGTGAAGTTACTAGATAGGCTCGCAAAAGTGCATGACATTTTCCATGTTTCGCACTTGAGAAAGTGCTTACATGACTCGGTAGTGGTTGTAGAGCCTAGTCGGTTAGAAGAGGTGGAGGTAGAAAGGGAAGCATCTATTCGGCGTATCCCCACGAAGGTTATTAGAAGAGACATCATGCGATTAAGGAATATGGAGGTTCTGTTAGTAAAGGTGAAATAGGTAGATGATGTTGCAGATGCCACTTGGGAAGCAGAAGAGAAGATTCGTACTTTCTATCCTCATCTTTCAGTAGTAAGTTTTTAGAATTTCCTATTTTCGTCTTTAGTTTTGAATAGGTTCTTTCCTTTATTATCCTTTGAGAGGGTAGAACTTAGGATTTAACCTATGGATGGTAGGATCTGATGTACACGTGTTATTAGAACATGTTATAATGATGTATACTAGTGGTTGCAAGTGTTTTCTAGTAGATGCTAATGGACGCATATAGGTACACTAGGCAATATTATTCCTTAGGGATCGACCTAACTAGGACACTAGAGCATATGCATATGGATGTGTGCGAATTTTTATTCTATTTTTCATGGTTGCTATAAATGGATGATTATCACATGATTATTGCATTTGGTTGATGTTTGTAGCATGCATATAGAATATCAGTTACCATTAGGAAATTTTCGCATTCATTTGGATACATAGCACGGACAAGATTGCATAAAAGGAGGTCAACTGAATCAGTGGACCGCCTAATCTATTGCATTAGTTAGGGGCATTTACACTATACTAGTTGCATAAATATCATATATTGCATTAGAAAAACTTATGGATGGACGAATGATTGATGATTGAGCAGTAGGTTGTAGAATTGAATGAAAACATTTAGTACATTCTTTTATCCTTAGAGATTTCGGGGATGAAATCCCTTAAGGAGGGGAGAATGTAACAACCCAATATTTAACCCGTAATGATTAATTTGTTAATTAATTAAATAATACGGTAAATTTGTGAAATTATAAGAATTGAGCCATGGGAGTTGCACTATTAGGTCCGTGGTAATTTTCTAGGTAATTTCCATATATAGAACGTTAGAATCCGAATTAATATGAGCAAAGAACAAAATAATCAAAGAAATGAAAAAATATATAATACAGGTCAACCGACCGGTCGACCTTGGCAAGGGGGCGGTCGATAGCCCGGTCGACCCGCCTTGCCTTTTGGCAAGTAAACGAACGTTCGATCATTCGAGCGATTTAGCAACGGTTGAACGCATATTTTGCATTATTTAGACTAATCTGATCCTTCCATTCATGCATCCGAGGGCCTCTATTCATCCTATGATGTGGTTACATCCTATTCAATCCCCAAATCCAATGGTCTGAGATCCACTTCTACCCCTTTAAATAGAACCCTAGACCGAACACTTTTTCTCATTCTAAGATTTTCTCCAATTGTGTTCACCTATTCAGGAAGGACCATAAGCGGAATAATTTTCCAAGGAGGAAATCATTTTAAATAAAAAAATTTAACAACCCCAAGTCGACCCGTGAAGGCCTAAAGGGAAGAGCTAAGGACCAAAGGTGAGTGATTGTAATTATTTTGAATTTCTTTAAGTAATTTAAAATAATAAGGTTTCCAATAGTTGTGGTTTTACTACGATTTTTGGAGTAACCTTTTTAGTAATTTATTCACAGTTTTTAAAATTATTTTTAGTCTATTTTTTCTGGCTATTCTTCTTAATTAATTTTAGTTTATTTCTAGCTTTTCCATTTAGTTACAGTATTTTAGTTTATTTACTTTTTTATGTGTTATTTACATCTTCTTACGTCATGGATTTCCTTTTATTTTCAGTTTTCTTTTATTTTTCCTTCTACTTCTTCTTCTTCTTTGCGTATGGATTAGAATAGAATTAACGCAAATTTGGATTAAATTATAAGAAATCTGAAATAATAGAATATATGATGTAAATTATAAAGACTGTAACATAAATAGAATTGGATTGAAATTATGCCTAGTTATTGAATTAAGAAGATTGACCTAGTTATAACTTTAAATTATAACTAAAAGAATAAAAGAAGAAAAGAAGCTTATTTTCACACTTAGACCTTGTGTTAAGTAATAAGCATGATTATAACGTAGGCTATAATAAGAAATAGAACAGAATGAGGCTTACTTTAATACTTAGGATAAATTAACAAGCACATATAACATGAACAAGAGTAAGGGATTTTTTAGATAATTTATCTATGTTAATCAGCAAGAATTAAAGTAGGACCTATACCAAATAGCATTCCCCTATATTTTCTATGGACATGGTGTTTCATATAATCCAGAAGTGAGACGAGGGGCACGCTTGTGCTAGTAGTGGTAGTAATTGATCAATATAGAGATGTTCAAATCATGGGGGATTTGGACAAGGGCTCTATTAGATATTGTTTGGATGACGGGCAGTACCGGCAGCATTCCCCTATATTTTCTATGGACATGGTGTTTCACATAATCCTGAAGTGAGATGAGGGGCATGCCTATGTCGAGTCGAAGTAATAATACGACCTAATATGTGAAGCAACAGGTAGCATGAGCATGGTGGCAGTTACGCGTGCAACTTCCATTTCAATGCTCAGTAATCTTTACGAGACGACCCAACTTCCTTTCTCCAGGAAGTAGCGTCGCAAATTAATAAAGAAAGTGATAGAAGAAGAAAAGAAAGAGAAAGAAGAAACTCAACAACATCAGAGAACTCACAGCAGAACGAATGAAATATAATATATCACATAAGATATTACATAGTATCAAATTACATCAGAGTACACAACTTATACAACAGATATTAGACAGTTATAAACATCTGTCTAACTATACAACTCAAGAACACAAGAAACAGATACCAAACAAACACAGCGGAACCATAATATATCTACACGTGGAAGCCTACTGCTCCATATCTCCTCCAGAATTCGTCAAGCTAACCTGAATCACTTGACTACTCATACATAATATGAGTACCCAAGAGTTTAATAAAACAGAAAATAAACACTCGGGTCAGACAGGGGTCTGGGGTGAGTAAACGGGTTAAAATTGCTTAACATTAGGATAACCTTTGAAAAGAAAAGGTATCACGTAAGACTTCTCACACATAAACATGGAAAAGTTTTTACCTTACGCTAACCAAAACATTTGATAGAAAATCCAGTGATATTATAATAGTGTCTAGGGTTTTCAAGTAAATATGAAATAGCCGAAATTGTTACATTATTAAATTCCAGCTACTAGGCACAAAAGTGGGTAATATAAACAAAACCGTAGGGTCTCGTAGGAAGAATGGGTTTCTATCAATGGCAGGGCTACTGGGGTACCGTCCGTCACAGTACGTGGCCTAGATCACCGTACCGAGGAGTACGCCCGCTCCCCTACAACACAAGGTCGGAACCATCCTTTACTGGACAGTCCCGAACAAGACAACCCCGCAGTTGGCCGTGACCCAACTACCCACACAGCCGAATAAAAAGGGACTTCTAGATAGGGGAAAATCTTGTCCCGAAACGGGCGCTACCCACCTAGCCTTGCTGCACCTCCCCTGTTTTAGCCATTCCCGGGTTGATGAGGCTTGAGGCTGCTATTACCTTTATAGAACACATCTATCTTAGAATGCTCATCGTCCACCTGACGATGTTCTAAAAGCATTCAATCCATACAAGTTCGTTCCGGGTTCGAACGAAACCGAAGGCACTATCTCGTTGCACTCATTTTGGAATCACCCTCAGAGTCAACGACCATAGCCCTTGCACTCTAAATCACCATCTCGAATCTATAAGTACTATTCCGTCAAACTCATCATGGAATCACCACTAGAGTTATACTGACGAATAGTTCTTACACCTCGAGTCTTCACTTGCTCCACTTGGATTCACGACCTAACATTTAATTGGAATCGATGTGGTTTTCGGATATCCAAATATGGAAACCCGGTCCCGGTCTCACCGAAACCAAACGCCATTTTAAATGTCCAAGATGTTTAAAGGTTTTAAACAATTACTTATATTCAGGATGATATAAACAGATAGATGAATCACACTATCACAAATAGATAATTCATAACAAACATTCGTCTCACAAAGCAGCATATCACATATCAAAGATATTTAAATCATCCAGTATCAACCAATCACCCAATATTAATCATCCAATAGTAATCAATCATCAATATCAATCAACATCCAAAAGCAGAATTGATTAACTCTTAATCAATTGGATTACCCTTAATCCTTTTTCATTGATTTATTCCAAATGAATAAATTAATCATCTCTTAATGATCTTCTTTAATCAATCTTTCTTGATTAGTTGTCCTTTAGTTACATTCAAGTAATTATTCTTAACCATATACAGTAATTAAATTATAATTACTATCATTAATCACAATAATTAATGATCCTATATTTGTTTTCATTAAATTAATTAACTATAATAAATTATATTAAACCTCAATTAAATTACAATTAATTAATCACACTTAAATTAATCATTTTTATTAATCAACCTTGATTAATTAACTAATGATCCTTATTAAATAATAATTAACTTGTAATTAATCATAAACGGTAATTAACAACTTGTAGTTACTTATCTTAATTAATTATCATCTTAATTAATTATATTAGCCCCTTGACTAATTAATCTAATTAGTTAATCTTTAATTACTTCATTAAGTAATTAGTAATCAATTTAAAATAAATAATAAATAATAAATCCTTAATTAATACTTTATTAATTAATTACACTTTTAATTAATTACCTTAGTAATTAACCTTAAATTATCACATTCATTAATTAATTAATCTATTAATTAATTAACTAAATTAATTAAGTAATTAACCCTTAATTACTTACATAAGTAATTATCTTCTAATTACTTTTATTAATAAATCTTGATTACTTTCATAATTAACTACATAACAAGTAATTAATTCCTTCATTAAATAATCCTTAATTCATTAATTATATTAATCAACTCCTTGATTAATAACATCAAGTGATTATCCATTAATTATTTCAACATTAATTACTTCCATGAGTAATTTCTAATAATTACTTCCATAAGTAATTACCTTCTTAATTACATTCAATAATTAACCATTAATTACTTCATTAAGTAACTACACTTAATTAATTCATAATTAAGTGATTATTAAATAAACAATTAACTATTTATTTAAAATTAATTAAACAATCAATTAATTAACTTATTATATTTCAAAATCCTTAATTAATTAAGAAAAGCATTACTCTTAATTAAACTTACTTATTAACAAATCATATTTAATTATGTACTCTCAAATTCATATCAAATAATTAATCATTATTTATCTTCATAAATAAGTTATTTGAAATTGTCAAATTTTAACAACTCAAAAACAAATTATTTAATTTGGTTTACAAATTATAACTTAAACTTTATTTGAAAATAAAGCATTTAGAAATCAATTTGAAATTTAAAACACTTTAACTTTCTAATTCAAACTTATTCGTTTTAAATAAAATTTGAAAACTTAGTTTTTCATTACTTTAAATGTATCCTTTCATCATGAAAACATCCTTATTTAAACATGATTGAGTTTCTTAAAACTTTGATCTAATATTAAAATTTGAAAATACCTTTAAATTCAATTTAAAATAAATTTAGTTAATTATTTTTAAAATTAATTATTTTAGACTTTCAAATTTGAAAATATTAGATTCAAACACCCCTAAAATCTTTGACTTTCATTTGTTTTGAAGGCTGGGTTTACAATTTAAAGCTTAATTTAATTTATTTCAAACATCAAATTTAAGTTTGTAAACTTTACTTTTATCTTTACTGTATCGAACCAGATAAGCTTACTGCCAGAAAAAAAACTCAAGTCGATCTCCTTCGAACCCGTGCTCGCCCCGAGATACTCACCCACCCACAACTCTCCGAGTCGTCTTCGGGAAAACACGAGAAATACTTTGAGTTTCAACTCAAGAATAACCTTTCTTCCCCAAAACATATTTCCAGTGCACAGCATAAACGTGCACGGTGCACGTGCGCCAACGCCGCTGACCAGCGACGATCAACGCGACCCTCAACTACCATCACACGATCGCGTGCGAACCCAATTCCAAACCCAGATCAAAGAATTCTAACCCAAATCAAAATTTCGACCTCTAGCTCGAATAAAACTGCAGAACAACTCGACCCAAAACCCAATCACCACCGAAACTTGACGTTGACGAACTCGACGTCGACGAACTCGCCGTCCCCACCACAGAACCGCCACGTCATGAGCTTCCTTTCTCCACCATGGAGATCACTTCCGGTCAACATCTCAAGTCACAAAAGCCTCGACCATTCAGCCGAAACAAAAACTACATAAAACCCTAGTTTGATCGATTGCAAACGATTCGATCACAGGAAAAATTATACAACATTTTTCCCTTCATCTACAACCTAAGAACAAGCTACGACCTCAATTTCAACTCAAATTAACGCGTAGATAATCGGCAATTCACAAAATTCCCAATTTCGCATCAACCCAAAATTCTCATTAAATACCCAATTTAAAATTTTGATTTTTGTTTTAAAATTTCTTATTTTCAATATGGATTCAAGTTATGAGATTAGATTATCAAATTATAACATTCGATTTATCATGCATTTTAGAATTTGCCACTGCATTTCTTGCTTCCAGGTGATATTCAAACCTATACTGCTTGAAACTAAATTTAAACTTTAACTTGAGAATAATCAAACATAAAATGTTTGAATCACTGAACTTAATTGAGACCAGTTGAGTAAGTTTAGATTTTTGTTCAAAATTATAATATACAGAACCAAGAACAGAGGTGATTAAATATACAGACATGCACACTTGCATCTCACATAAATACAGAGATAGTTCATATCTATAAATTCAAAAATATGAATACTGAAGATTTCCATGCAATATCAAGATAAATTTCAAATCATCACATGCATGTATTAACAACCAGATCAAACTGTTTTTAAAAGAAATTTACTCACTATATTAAATTTGCAGAGCAGTTTAATCCATGCCCTTGAAATCTTTAAATCTGAATAATATGCTTTTAATTTTGCTGATGAAAAAGAACCCCTTTGCATGCTTCAGTTTGATTTTAAAATTGTTGAAACAGATCTTCATTTGCATTTGCAGGTTGATGTTTGCAGATTTGGTTGCAGCTTTTACTTTCAACATGATTCTTATGCATGTTGTTGAACACTCCTTAGAAATGCAAGTGAACAATTTTGCAGTTTTCATTTTGCTTGCAGATTTAGTTTTCATGTTTTGATTCTGCATTTAGTTTTTAATTTGTAGATTCAAGAAATATTTTTGATTGAGTTAAGAAAAAGAAACAAATGAAATAAAAATGTTTGTGAAAACTAATCTTCTTCTTAAAACATTTATTAAAAATAAAAATAAGAATAGTGCCACTTGTCTTTAAATTGAACAAATGTCATGCAATGCTTAATTTCTTTACAAATGTTATTAAGATAACTTAAGACGATAACACATGTTTTTAAGATATTTTTATAAATTTTTATTTAACTTAAAATGTAAATATAAACTTACATTTTTAATTTACTTCATTAAGGAAATATTCTAAAACTAGTTATAATATAAATATACATCTTATACATGTATTTAAAATCTAACATTTTTATTTATACACTTATAACCATTTTATAATAAGCATTTTAAAAGAACAAAACAAAGCTTGTTTAAATCCTTTTTAAACTATCATATTTTAAAAACAAACAATTATCTTATATTTTGAAAACAAATGAAATAATCTTTAGATTAACTTTTGAAAAATATTAAGTTTTAAAACAAAGCTTTAAATTAAAATTCATTCATATATAAATTATCAACAGATTAAATTAAATTTCTAAACAATGCTAAATTATAACATATACATACATATATATTACAATTTGAAATTTCATCTTTAATTTAAAACAAAAGATTTTCTATTCACAATATATATCAAAAATATATATATTATAAATAGAATAAAATTTCATTAGCCTTGAAAATCAATTCTTATCATTATTGCCAGATTAAAAATTGATTAACCTTTTAAAAGAATAAATTTACCAATTTAAATTAAAATTATAAAGAAAAATTATCAAATCAATGTAATTATTAATACAGTTTATTAAATTGATATTGCCCAAAATTCCGGGTCGTTACAATCCTCCTCCCTTAAAAGAATTTCGTCCCTGAAATTTAAAAGCAAAGGTAATTTAATAACCCAGTAAAAATTTCAATTTCAAACAGCAAAGCATACCTATCATCCAGTTACTAACAATCATAGCAACCAAACAAACAAACAAACCTCACTAATTATCCTGACACAAATCATAATAATCTTACTAATACTATCTCGAGTTTCCCAAGTATAAAAAATCACCGGGAGGCTCGCTCTACAGAAGCTAAACAAACTACAGCACCAAAATCCAGAGCTCCCCTCACTTCTAGATCCACCAATCTGAACAGAACATCAGACTATACTCAAGTCTAACACAACTTCCAAATCCAACTGAATTATAGATTCTACAATCCAACAATGAATCATACACGTACTCCCTCAGAGATACGTGAAATACCATGAATTTCAGTTATCCAAACTGGCAATTCAATCTTATCCTATCAAAAAAACAGATAAGAAATCTCAAATGCCTCAGAACTAGCCATCCAATCTGTTCTCTTAACCAGAGAAATCTTAACAACAATGAAGTCTCCAACTTCGAATTCCAAATTCCTTATCTCATATTTGTATATCTCAACAGACAATCCTGGACTGCCAAACTTCTTGATCAGCTCAACCTATGCTGATGCAACTAGACCAAAGCAAACCAGTTTCTAGACCCTATTCAACAGAAAAGTCTTCCAAGATCCATCGAAATACAAAACACAAGCTCTAATTCCCAAGCAATAGCAAACTGAACTTGCTTCCTTTCTTGTACAGCTGCTACCTCGCTTCCGCTGCACAACTCCGATTCTGAAATAGATGAGAGTACTGTTGATGAACACAAATACAAACTTATCCAATATATCCGAAAAACTTTGTTCATCAAATCCATAAAATCTGAGTGACCCATTTGACTCAGTCACACAACCTTATAACAGAATCTAACTCAAAAGCTAGATCTGACCAATCCAAAAATTTCTGAGCTGCCACACCAACTCTTCTACTAGGCTAACCACCAAAATCGCTTCTGGATCCAAAACAAAATAGAACTCAACTCTAGATGCAGACAAACTTCTGATTACCTCAGTAGCTCCTACTTCCACATGAGAATCCTCAATCTCAAACAAAAGATTGCTCAAGAAAATTCCCAAATTAATCACAAGTCACTTTTGCGATCCAACCTAATTCGGATTCCAAAGAAACTGTCCTATCTTTACCAATTAGATCATCTTTAAGCTTTTCCAAACAAGATTAACTCTTCAAGAAAAACTTCACCAACTGCCCGGATTGCTGAAGAAGAACCACATAGATTCCTGAACCATCGGAGAAACGTCAACACTGCTGCTTCCAAACTCTTCCTCGAAGATACTGCCAAGCTAAAAGACCTTCTCGTTAGCATACCGAACACTTCGAGTTGCACTGCTACCACAGCTAACCAAAAACTCCTAATCCAAAGGTTCCTCCGAAACCAAAACTATGAACAAACCACACAACGGACCTTCGAGATGGTAGACATCCTCTTAAGCAATTCGGGCTCCAAACAAAGCATCAACATCTCGCTTTCCTTATGAAATGGCAAATGAGACCATGCCAAAGCGAAACAACTTATAGACCTTAGTCTCATATTCCAGAACAATCAACCTCCAAGCTAAAGATTCAGATAACTTCTACACAGACGAGTCTTCCCTACGGCATGTAAAGACTGCTCCTCAAATACTTCTAAAACTGCTTCAAGAGAAAACATCAATATCCATGGGTACTGCATCTCATCATGCAGTTACCAAGATACCGTCACTTACTTCTGCATTTCCGACAGATCCAAACTTACACTTCAAAGATGAACTCCGAATCTTTAAAAAGATTTTCTTCGGATATCAAAGAAATCCTTACTCCAACTACAAATCTCACTCGAGACGGTATTAGGTCTACAGTCTCGACAAAATACTTCCAACCTCAACAAAAGGACCTCTTCCATCAGTGGTAGTCGTGTTACACACACACACCACTACTCCATCTACCTTTAAAACTTATGTTGGAAAATCCGAACAGATAAGCCAACAGATTAGGTAGATATATATATATATGTATATATATATAAATTAAAAGTACGCTCTCTCAAGAAAGACACCACTCCGGAGCCTAGGTATTCACTCAACCTAATGCTCTGATACCAAATGTGGCGACCCGACTTCCAATCTCCAGGAAGTCGCGTCACTAATGAAGAAAGAAAGGGATAGAAGAAGAAAAGAAAGAGAAAGAAGAAACTCAACAACATCAGAGAACTCACAGCGAAACGAATGAAATATAATATATCACATAAGATATTACATGGTATCAAATTACATCAGAGTACACAACTTATACAACAGATATTAGACAATTATAAACATCTGTCTAACTATACAACTCAAGAACACAAGAAACAGATACCAAACAAACACAGCGGAACCATAATATATCTACACGTGGAAGCCTCCTGCTCCATATCTCCTCCAAAATTCGTCGAGCTAACCTGAATCACTTGACTACTCATACATAAAGGAATACCCAAGAGTTTAATAAAACAGAAAATAAACACTCGGGTCAGACAGGGGTCTGGTGTGAGTAAACGGGTTAAAATTGCTTAACTTTAGGAAAACCTTTGAAAGAAAAGGTATCACGTAAAACTTCCCACACATAAACATGGAAAAGTTTTTACCCTACACTAACCAAAACATTTGATAGAAAATCCAATGATATTATAATAGTGTCTAGGGTTTTCAAGTAAATATGAAATAGCCGAAATTGTTACATTATTAAATTCCAGCTACTAGCCACAAAAGTGGGTAATACAAACAAAACCGTAGGGTCTCGTAGGAAGAATAGGTTTCCATCAATGGCAGGGCTACTGGGGTACCGTCCGTCACAGTACGTGGCCTAGATCACCGTACCGAGGAGTACGCCCGCCCCCCTACAACACAAGGTCGGAACCATCCCTTACTGGACAGTCCCGAACAAGACAACCCCGCAGTTGGCCGCGACCCAACGACCCACACAACCGAATAAAAAGGGACTTCTAGATAGGGGAAAATCTTGTCCTGAAACGGGCGCTACCCACCTAGCCTTGCTGCACCTCCCCTGTTTTAGCCATTCCCGGGTTGATGAGGCTTGAGGCTGCTATTACCTTTATAGAACACATCTATCTTAGAATGCTCATCGTCTACCTGACGATGTTCTGAAAGCATTCAATCCGTACAAGTTTGTTCCGAGTTCGAACGAAACCGAATGCACTATCTCGTTGCACTCATTTTGGAATCACCCTCAGGGTCAACGACCATAGCCCTTGCACTCTAAATCACCATCTCGAATCTATAAGTACTATTCCGTCAAACACATTATGGAATCACCCCTAGAGTTATACTGACGAATAGTTCTTACACCTCGAGTCTTCACTTGCTCCACTTGGATTCACGACCTAACGTTTAATTGGAATCGATGTGGTTTTCGGATATCCAAATATGGAAACCCGGTCTCGGTCTCACCGAAACCAAACGCCATTTTAAATGTCCAAGATGTTTAAAGGTTTTAAACAATTACTTATATTCAGGATGACATAAACAGATAGATGAATCACACTATCACAAATAGATAATTCATAACAAACATTCGTCTCACAAAGCAGCATATCACATATAAGAGATATTCAAATCATCCAGTATCAACCAATCACCCAATATCAATCATCCAATAGTAATCAATCATCAATATCAATCAACATCCAAAAGCAGAATTGATTAACTCTTAATCAATTGGATTACCCTAAATCATTTTTCATTAATTTATTCCAAATGAATAAATTAATCATCTCTTAATGATCTTCTTTAATTAATCTTTCTTGAGTAATTGTCCTTTAATTACATTCAAGTAATTATCTTAACCATATACAGTAATTAAACTTTAATTACTACCATTAATTATAATAATTAATGATCCTATATTTGTTTTCATTAATTAATTAACTATAATTAATTACATTAAACCTCAATTATATTACAATTAATTAATCACACTTAAATTAATCATTTTTATTAATCAACCTTGATTTATTAACTAATGGTCCTTATTAATTAATATTAACTTGTAATTAATCATAAACCGTAATTAACAACTTGTAATTACTTATCTTAATTAATTAACATCTTAATTAATTATATTAACCCTTTGATTAATTAATCTAATTAATTAATCTTTAATTACTTCATTAAGTAATTATTAATCAATTTAAAATAAATAATAAATCCTTAATTAATTACTTTATTAATTAATTACACTTTTAATTAATTGCCTTAGTAATTAATCTTAAATTAATCACATTAATTAACTAATCATATTAATTAATTAACTAAATTAATTAAGTAATTAACCCTTAATTACTTACATAAGTAATTATCTTCTAATTACTTTTATTAATAAATCTTGATTACTCTCATAATTAATTACTTAACAAGTAATTAATTCCTTCATTAGATAATCCTTAATTCATTAATTATATTAATCAACTCCTTGATTAATAACATCAACGGATTATCCATTAATCATTTCAACATTAATTACTTCCATGAGTAATTTCTACTAATTATTTCCATAAGTAATTACCTTCTTAATTACATTCAATAATTACCATTAATTACTTCATTAAGTAACTACACTTAATTAATTCATAATTAAGTGATTATTAAATAAAAAATTAACTATTTATTTAAAATTAATTAAACAATTAATTAATTAACTTATTATATTTCAAAATCGTTAATTAATTAAGAAAAGCATTACTCTTAATTAAACTTACTTATTAACAAATCATATTTAATTATGTACTCTCAAATTCATATCAAATAATTAATTATTATTTATCTTTATAAATAAGTTATTTGAAATTAATCAAATTTTAACAACTCAAAAACAAATTATTCAATTTGGTTTATAAATTATAACTTAAAATTTGTTTGAAAATAAAGCATTTAGAAATCAATTTGAAATTTAAAACACTTTAACTTTCTAATTCAAACTTATTCGTTTTAAATAAAATTTGAAAACTTAGTTTTTCATTACTTTAAATGTATACTTTCAACATGAAAACATCCTTATTTAAACATGATTGAGTTTCTTAAAACTTTGATCTAATATTAAAATTTGAAAATACCTTTAAATTCAATTTAAAAAAAAATTAGTTAATTATTTTTAAAATTTATTATTTTAGACTTTCAAATTTGAAAATATTAGATTCAGACATCCCTAAAATCTTTGACTTTCATTTGTTTTGAAGGCTTGGTTTACAATTTAAAGCTTAATTTAATTTATTTTAAACATCAAATTTAAGTTTGTAAACTTTACTTTTATCTTTACTGTATTGAACCAAATTAGCTTACTGCCTGAAAAGGTAACTCGAGTCAATCTCGTTCAAACCCACGCTCGCCTCGAGATACTCACCCACCCACAACGCTTCGAGTTGTCTTCAGGAAAACACGAGAAATACTTTGAGTTTCAACTCGAGAATAACTTTTCTTCCCCAAAACATATTTCCAGTGCACAGCATAAACGTGCATGGTGCACGTGCGCCAACGCCGCTGATCAGCGACGATCAACGCGACCCTCAACTACCATCACACGATCGCGTGCGAACCCAATTCCAAACCCAGATCAAAGAATTCTAACCCAAATCAAAATTTCGACCTCTAGCTCGAATAAAACTCACTCGACCCAAAACCCAATCACCGCCGAAACTTGACGTTGATGAACTCGCCATCCCCACCACAGAACCGCCACGTCACGAGCTTCCTCTCTCCACCATTGCGATCACTTCCGGTCAACATCTCAAGTCACAAAAGCCTCGACCATTCAGCCGAAACAAAAACTACATAAAACCCTAGTTTGATCGATTGCAAACGATTCGATCATAGGAAAAATTATACAACATTTTTTCCTTCATCTACAACCTAAGAACAAGCTACGACCTCAATTTCAACTCAAATTAATGCGTAGATAATCGGCAATTCACAAAATTCCCAATTTTGCATCAACCCAAAATTCTCATTAAATACCCAATTTAAAATTTTGATTTTTTTTAAAATTTCTTATTTTCAATATGGATTCAAGTTATGAGATTATATTATCAAATTATAACATTCGATTTATCATGCATTTTAGAATTTGCCACTGCATTTCTTGCTTCCAGGTGATATTCAAACCTATACTGCTTGAAACTAAATTTAAACTTTAACTTGAGAACAATCAAACATAAAATGTTTGAACCACTGATCTTAATTAAGACCAGTTGAGTAAGATTAGATTTTTGTTCAAAATTATAATATACAGAACCAAGAACAGAGGTGATTAAATATACAGACATGCACACTTGCATCTCACATAAATACAGAGATTGTTCGTACCTATAAATTCAAAAATATGAATACTGAAGATTTCCATGCAACATCAAGATAAATTTCAAATCATCACATGCATGTATTAACAACCAGATCAAACTGTTTTTAAAAGAAATTAACTCATCATATTAAATTTGCAGAGCAGTTTAATCCAGGCCCTTGAAATCTTTAAATCTGAATAATATGCTTTTGATTTTGCTGATGAAAAAGAACCCCTTTGCATGCTTCAGTTTGATTTTAAAATTGTTGAAACAGATCTTCATTTGCATTCGCAGGTTGATGTTTGCAGATTTGGTTGCAGCTTTTACTTTCAACTTGATTCTTATGCATGTTGTTGAACACTCCTTAGAAATGCGGGTGAATAATTTTGCAGTTTTCATTTTGCTTGCAGATTTAGTTTTCAGGTTTTGATTCAGCATTTAGTTTTTAAGTTGCAGATTTAAGATAGAATTTTGATTGAGTTAAGAAAAAGAAACAAAGGAAATAAAAATGTTTGTGAAAACTAATCTTCTTCTTAAAACATTTATTAAAAATAAAAATAAGAATAGTGCCACTTGTCTTTAAATTGAACAAATGTCATGCAATGCTTATTTTCTTTACAAATGTTATTAAGATAACTTAAGATTATAACACATGTTTTTAAGATATTTTTATAAATTTTTATTTAACTTAAAATGTAAATTTAAACTTACATTTTTAATTTACTTCATTAAGGAAATATTCTAAAACTAGTTATAATATAAATATACATCTTATACATGTATTTAAAATCTAACATTTATATTTATACACTTATAACCATTTTATAATAAGCATTTTAAAAAAAACAAAACAAAGCTTGTTTAAATCCTTTTTAAACTATCATATTTTAAAAACAAACAATTATCTTATATTTTGAAAACAAATGAATTAATCTTTAGATTAACTTTTGAAAAATATTAAGTTTTAAAACAAAGCTTTAAATTACAATTCATTCATATATAAATTATCAACAGATTAAATTAAATTTCTAAACAATGCTAAATTATAACATATACATACATATATATTACAATTTGAAACTTCATCTTTAATTTAAAACAAAAGATTTTCTATTCACAATATATATCAAATATATATATATATATATATATATATATTAGAAATAGAATAAAATTTCATTAGCTTTGAAAATCAATTGTTATCAATATTGCGAGATTAAAAATTTATTAACCTTTTAAAAGAATAAATTCACCAATTTAAATTAAAATTATAAAGAAAAATTGTCAAATCAATGTAATTATTAATGCAGATTATTAAATTGATATTGCCCAAAATTCCGAGTCGTTACACTTTATGAGTTCCAAGCGCTTAGTATGTATGTCTTTCGTAGACATCATTGCCTTCTGTGTAGGCACCTATGCATCATCTAGTCCATAGTAGGTGCTTTGTGTATCTTTCATAGTTACCATTGGCTGTTGTGCAGGAAGTTATATAGTGTCTAGTCCGTAGTAAGGTCTATGGAGTAGCAGGCCGATCAAAGGGTAGAATTAGGATTTTAGCCTAATTATAGGATTAGGAATTCAGCCTAATTAAGCAGCTATCAAAGACAAGTGCATACAATCAATGTTGACCTATCTTATTAATTGTAATAATTTAATCGTATTTTCCAGCCTATCTCTTTCCTATTTCCTTTGTTTTCTTTTGTATATACTAGTACTATTGAACTGTCTATTACTTTTACTTTGCTTAAAGATTCTAGTAGTTACTATCACTCACCGGACTTTTAGTCTGACCTACTCCTCTATTTTCCTCTTTTCCCCCCATAGGAAATCAAGGAAGAGGGCAGCAGATTGCAGTTGCTCGGAGGTTTCTTGGAGAAGATTCTGTTTTGTATTTCCCTGCTTTATTTCCATTTTTCTTTCTTTGTACTGGCACTTGAGAGGGATATTTATACTCTGATTTCACTTATTTGGTTTATAAAGTAATTGTGAAGTTATTGTTTTGAATAAGTTATTATTTTAGTTTCTGCTATTTTTTAACCTATTTTTGTCTTATGAATCTTAGTCTTTATTAGTTTCAGTTATAACTACAACGCACCATGCCTTTTAATGTGTCATTTTGGGTATATTAAGGGGTGTGGGGTGTTTCATATATGCGGCATTATTCAAAACCAGCTCCAATGCCAAATTGTAGTGCCCCATTCTTGTAACGACCTAAAATTTTTCCGCTTTTTTAGAAAATATTTGATAAATTTTAAATATTCAAATAATAGGGTTTATAATATAAAAAATATAACTCTTTTAAATAATAACAAATGATGGTAAAATAGATTTGTAACCACCTAGAATTTTGCAACTTCGAAATAAGCTATTTAAATATGTTTTATATTATCAATAAATGGATGTTTATTAGCAAATAAAACTATTTTAATTATTTAATAATGATGATAAAATAGTTCTCAATTTTTTACTAATGTAGATAGTTCAAGTAAAAATAGAAAATGTGACTGAAGAATGTTTTTCGAATTTTCGACATTTCAGCACTGAAAAGTTATCGAAAAACAATATGCATATATGTAACAAATGCACACACATATATTCATGTCATATGATAATAATAAGATTTTATTAAGGTCTAAATAACTGTTAGGTTAAGATAATAGTGATTGGACTAATTATGAAATAAAGTTCAAAATAAAAATATATATAAAGTAAGATATCATGTTTTACCATACCTTAAGTCATCACCCAGGTACACAACATGGCCTTCCTTGATTTAGAGGTATGGGAGGGGTTGACCTATGTGTGCACATGGTGGGGAGGAGGGACACATGGTACAATTTGAGTGGAGGGCAAGTCCTTTAGGGTCATGTAGGTAATTTTACATTTCTACGCCTACATACACCACCATTACTTCATGTTCTCACTTTACGTTCTCATTTATTCATTCCATTTCTAAAATTCCTAACACTCTTTATGCATACTCATACTTCGATGGCTACTAAAACTCTTTCCCTAAGTTAGATAGCTTGCTTACATACTTTAGAACCATATCTAAACTCCTTACTTCACTCCAAATATCACTCCTCTTCAAAACAGACCCCAACATCCCTTTTTTCCACTTAGACCGAGCCTTGTTCTAGCCACGGACGATCCCATTTTTCCTTCCAAGGGTCCATATTTTCACGGATTTCACTTTTTTGAGCTAGGAGCAAGTGAGCTAGGTCAAGAGCAAGTTTAGTTTGATTTAGTGAAAGTTTGTTGAGAAAAGTTCACCTTTTTAAACCAAGTTATTACCTTTAAATTTGAAGTGTAGTTAGTAGTCAATAGTGATGCTTATATGGTGTAATTATGATGTTGAATGGTTATGCATTGATGTACTTGGATGTGATAATGATTGGTTGTGGATGTGTATGTTGGTTTGTGGAACAAGTTAACTTGAACTTCAAATTTAGTTAGTAAAGGTTGTAAATGATGTTGCTAATGCTAGTTGTTATGTGATATAATATGAATTTTGATGTGGATGTGAAGTTGAGTATATGTTAGTTCATATTGAAGAAAGTTAGCGCTTACTAACTTAAAGCGACATGAAAATCCCTTATTAAAATTTTGAAATTTGGATTTTTTAAAAGTTAAAGCATTTCAAGTTTGAATCTTTGTTTTGGATTTCAAAACATTCATTTAAATTTTAGAAAAGGTAAGTTTTCAAAAATTTTAAGTTTTGAAAGTTAGAAAAGAAAATTTCAAGTTTTGAAATTACGGGTCCGTATAGCGATAGTCACTATATGTGCAGTTCAGAAAATCTAATTATTTTTCTAATACAAACTTGTTTTTACATAGAAATATTTTTGGAAATGTTTTTTTAACTTTAATTAAGTAATTAGAGAACAATTATTTATTTATTTATTTAATGATTATTTAATTGGTTAATTAATTAATAAAGGTAATTAGCACTTAATCATTTGTTAATAGTAGTTTTTAAACTTAAATGCTAATCAATTAAGTTAATCATGATTTATTACTTAATTAAAGTTAATTTTATTTAATTATTATTTGATTATTTATTTAAGATAATTATTAATTAATTATTATTTAATAAGGGATTTTATTTAACTAATCTTTGATTAAAGTTAATTTTATTTTAATAAGGCTTATTTAAAGTTCAGATACTTTTAATTAGAGTTTAAATACTATTTAACAAGGATTTGATTCAAATTAATAAGACTTTTATTCTTTTAAAATTGCTTTGAGTTTAAGTAATTAATTTTGTTTTAAAATTATTTTCATTTCAAATTTGTTTTAAATCAACAGATTTCTGTGTCGGTTACCCTTAAGTAACCCCATATGAATAGGAAAACTAAATGACATCTATAAGCAGAACAAAACACCATTATGCTATCACAATTAATTTGGGAATTTACTTAAGTTGATTCGTTGTTATGTATTGATCTCTTATATACCTGTTGTTATGTGATGCCATGATAGACTGGATAAATAAAACCAAACTAAAAGCACCATTGTGGTCGCTAAGCCTCCGTTTGATATTGAAAGGATAAATACTTCATTTTCTTTTTCAAATGGTTTCAAAGTTATTGCATTTTGAACAATTGACAGACGTTTTTCTAAAGATGTTCTTAGCTAACGAGAATGGTTTTCCATGTTATTAAATTAAGTTTTGCAAAGGAGTTTGAAAATTTATAAAGTGTTTTCAGGTGAATGGATTTTAATTTTTAAGCAAAGAAGATGTCATAAATAAGGAGATTTATAAAATGGATTTTCTTATTAAAGGAAACTATTTTGATTAAGGTAATTTAAGAAGTTGTTGAAACAGGAAAGGTTTATAAATGATTTTGGGGTATTTATAAATAATTTTTGAAAAATGATTTGGATATTCATAAAGGGAGTTTGTAAAATGGTTTGGACATTTATAAGAAATTTATACAAAAAGTTTTGATATTTATAAAAGCATTTTATATAAATGATTTTGAATATTTATAAAGGATTTTATAAATGAGTTTTGGAAGTATGGAAAATATTGTGAAATGGATTTGGATTTCAAGCAAAAGAGATTTCATGAATGAAATAGATTTGACTAAAAAGGATTTATTGAAAGAAACATAAAAAGAATTAGAGGTCTCAGTTTCTCTAAACTGACCTTTAAAATGGTGGTATGGAACATCTATTCCACACTAACACTAAGGGAATAGTGTTTACGGTTATCCTTCTCTCCAATTTAAATAACATTTGTTTAATCCTTCTTAACATGTTTTGGAAGTAAGAAGATATTCGTAAAATGTTTTTGTGGATATACTTATGTCAAAGAGATAAGTATATGAATGTTTTGGACAAAGGTTTAGAAAGAGATTTATTAAATATAGATGTGTATTGAGGTTTAGTGGTTGTTATGGATAAACAAATCTCAAATGGAACTGGTTATTGTTTGTTTATTTGATAGTTAAATATCTGACTATTAAATCTGGACCTATTTTGACTCAAGAGGTATGTCGAGTATATTCGCGTTTCCCCGGTGAGGACTTAATTGCTTAATGCATACTTCCAAAAAAATGGAATTGAGTTAGCCAAAAATTATCGCTTAGTTTTGGAGGCACCAGTTCCCGGATTTATCGTAACCACTCCAAACTAATAACGTTCATAAATAATATTGAAGTATGCTGTGGAGTTTACTATTTTTCCCATGGGTGACTCCAAAATGGAAGATAGTACTGTGAAATGTTTGTTCGATCTCAAAATAACCTGCATGGATGAGTGTTGGCATTCTATCTCTATCTGGAGGGTAGTGTTAGCATTCCAAGATGATCTACTAAGAGGAAGAATGTAAATACGTGACCTCACGAGCCTCACAAATCAAGAAATGGCAAAAACAGGGTATGTAGTAGAGCTATGTGGTCAGCTACCATTAGGAGCCGCCATCTCATTCTAGATTGTCCATATTCAAGTTGTTTTGCACGCAAACACCATTGTAGTATAATGCTTCGGTGTCAAAAGGAATGAGGTAATCTGGTGCACCATGTTAAAGGAGCCGCCGGCTCTATGTAGTAGGGGTACAAAAAGTTCTTGTCAGACTACTGTGCATTTTCTAGGAGTGTACCATCGGAAGGTAGTCGCTTACCTTGTTATAGTATGGAATTCAATCTCTAATACGTGCCTTTGCGGTTTTGATTATAGAGCCTAGTATGTTGGAATTTAATATGGTAACAATTTCAACTATTTTGATATTTATTTGAAACCATAGACATTATTATAATATCACTGGATTTTTATATGCAATGTTTTGGGTATCATAAGGTAAAAACCCATTCGTGTTTATGTGCGGCGTGGTCTTATAGGATGCCTTTGATTTAAAGGTTTTTATAAATTTAAAGATTTATGCTTTACTCACGCCTTGCACAGTTAAAGCGCTTGGTTGATTCTATGTGGAAAAGGTGCAAAAAGTCATAATGGGGATACAATGAGGATATAGCAGGATATAGCGGATGACTTTAAAATAGCATATAAGGCTTGTACTTAATGTTTTTATGAATATATAAATGGTAATTAAAATGAAAATTTAACATTCAATTGAATTATAATTAATACATAAATAATTTTAAATAAAAACATGTGCGAATATAAGGTCTCGGTGTCAAAAAGGGATGAGGTAATTCGGTGCACCATGTTAAAAGGGCAGCCGGCTCTATGTAGGGGTACAAAAAGTTCCTGTCAGACCCCGGTACATTTTCTAGTGGTGTACCATCGGAAGGTAGTCCCTTACCATGTTATAGTATGGAATCCAATCTCCAATACGTGCCTTTATGGTTTTGATTGTAGAGCCTAGTATGTTGGAATTTAATATGATAAGAATTTCATCTATTTCGATATTTATTTGAAACCATAGACATTATTATAATATCGCTGGATTTTTATGTGCAATGTTTTGGGTATCGTAAGGTAAAAACCCATCCATGTTTATGTATGGCGTGATCTTATGAGATGCCTTTGATTTAAAGGTTTTTATAAAGTTAAAAACTTATGCTTTACTCACACCCTGTGCAGTTATAGCGCTCGGTGGATTCTATGCGGGGAGGTGCAAAAAGTCATAGCGGGAATACAGCGAGGATATAGTGGGATATAGCGGATGATTTTTAAATAGCATATAGAACTCATACTTAATGTTTTTACAAATATATAAATGGTAATTAGATGAAAATTTAGCATTCAATTGCATTATACTTAATACATAAATAATTTTAAATAAAAACATGTGCGAACATACTGTAAATAAACATAAATGTTATATAACATAATTGAATTTAGTAGAATATTAGAGTATTTTCATTTTTGAAAAATATTAAAAATTCAATTAAATTAATTAATTTCATAATTTTTACAATGTACAAATGTCATTTTTCAATTCATTTAGCGGAAATGATGGAATATAGTGGGAATAATGGGATATAGCGGAAATAGCGAGGCTTAAAGCGGAAAGGCTATATTTGGGGCAATATGGAAAAATCGTAGCGATATAAATCCGCTATAAGATATAGTAGGGTTATAGCGGGGTAATAACGGTGCATTAACTGCATAGCTCACACCAGACCCATGTCTGATCCAAAGTTTATTTTCTTTTCTTAAACTCTTGGGTGCTCGAATTTGAATGGGCAGCCAAGTAGATCAGGTTTCCTGTAGATTCATTTGGAGGAGCTTGGAATAGGTGGCTTCATCGATGCTAAATATTACTTTGTCTTCCGTTATTATTTGTATATGATATTTAGAATTGTCCTAGGGTAGAATTTGTATTAGTATGACTTTGATGTAACATTTTTGAATGGATTTGCAATATATTATATTGAGTAATATAAAATGTTCCGTTGCATCGTGAGATTCTGTGTTGTTTTGTTTCTTCTCTTCAACATTTTCTTTCTTTCACCCCTAATGGCCTGTCTTTCGGACGACTAATGATTGGCACACGAATACCGAGGATGTATTAAGTGTCATCTTTGATAGTAAGAAAGGAGGTAACTCTATACTCATACTACCCTAGAGAATTATGAGTAGTGCTATCTGGTAATACTAAGAATGAGGCTTATAAGAAGCAACCACACATGAATATCTCTTAGGCTAACATCAATACGTATTATTACCTTATGGAATACATAAAATATACGTACACGATATTGGCACAAAGTAGTAAACACATGGGTTTCTAGGATAGAACAATACATAATATAAATAAAGGACACGAAGTCATATATCGCAGTGAAAATTGTAATATCATAACAAGTATATAATAGAGTGGGTCTATAATATAAAGTATCCGATCTAATACAAACACACGCACACGCACATGTTTATGTGTGTGTATCAATACGAGTCAAATACAATATACAACCTAACCTCTTCACTTATGTAGCATGAAGACATCAAAAGAAAATATACATAGTAGACTTCAAAAATACAATATAGTCTATAGTCCTCTCCTAAAAAAGCCCAGCATTCAAGAAAGGCTAATGTCCATATACCGATAAAGTCTCAGACTGGCCCATGGCTTTTATAACATACATGATGTCATAACATACAAGCCATATATCTATCTAATGTGACCACAATTCACAACATTTAAACATGTGATATAAACCATTTGGAATCATTAACACACATTTTTATCTACATTATCAAATCAGGTCAGAGGTTAAAAATAGGTTTTCAAGTTGAAACATGATCCAAAACGCTTCTAAACATATATTTCAATATATAATATGTAAGAGGTTATTAACTACTCACCTATTGATGGCAAAACAATCAAATCAAACCCAAATCAATATTAATTGAAAATGGACATCAAAGTAGACTTAATCCATCGCGAAATGATGATTTGATGACCTCTATTTGTTCTCCTAAGCTGGATTTCCTGAATACCATGATTTTAGCTTAAAATGGTATATTTTAGGATTAAATTTTATAGAGGGATGTTAATGACAGTTTTAGGTAGATATATAATGTTTTAGTGGCTGCTCGAATCCTAAAATTAGCATAATTCTCGAAATCACCTAATCAAGCTTGAAAATGGTCTTTGGTCTTAATTGCAAATTTTGCTTAAATCTATCTAAAATTAAAATAGTCATATCTCTAAAATGGTTGGGCCAAATTACTATTATGACAAGTCCACGAAAAGAAAAAATGCTAAATATTTCATTTGGAACATTAATCAAGTCCAAATTATGCTTCTATCGAAAGTTATGGACGTTACATGTTTTATAGGTCAAAAATGTCTACATTTTATTTAATGTTCGAAAATGTCAATTTGCAATATCACCCAAAATTTTAGCGCATTTTAAAGTATTTTATTATGTAAGTATTACTTCTTACTGTTAGCACCAAAATTGGTCACTAACACTCTTGAATAGAATTGTGTAGAGAGATTAATGAAGAAAGTAAATAAAGCAAAGAAATAACACAGTTGAATGCAAAAAGGACAACAAAAATAACACCAGATTTATAGTGGTTCGGCCTAATTACCTACGTCCACTTTGAATATAATCTTTATTACTTTTCCAATCACTTGAGTACAGATACGTTCCGTAAACAAACAACTTGAATACAAATTTGAATAGAAAAGAAACGAGTACATAAATGGCAGAATATACTTGGAGTTCTTGAAAAAAGGTCCCCTAAACTGGACATTTGTCCCTCTATTTATAGGCGAAGATAGGCCAGTCCCCTATTCAGGCCCATGACTAAGATAGGTCGGCCCATAGCCGATAAGTTGGGTAGTCTGAACTATGCATCCCGAACCTTCATGGCCGACCCACCTATTGCCGAACCCCTCTTGCTAACTTTGGATCCTCTGAATGTTAACTCGATTTAGCCTTCGTGCATGCTCGAAGTAATCTGGGTCACGACTCGAAGTAATCCATGCTTATACTTGTACTAATCCTTTCCTCTAATCTTGAAACCAAGCCATACAAACCGATCCCATATGACCGAACCATCAAGGCCGATCCATATACGACCGAGCCATCGAGGCCGATCCACATATGACAGAACCACCAAGGCCGATCCCATCACAGTCGCCCATCATTGCTGACTCACTTATGACAATCCTTCTTGGTCAAACCACCTTAGACCCACCATGGACGATCCCAATATGTTCTTTTATCATAGTCATCCTACCTCAACTGAACCACCATGCCCATACTCCAACACCGACCCACCTTCGATTCCGATACTTCACAAGCATGCGGATCGAGTGTCAAATATGCCAAACCACATATATATGCCGAACGACACATATATACGCTGAACCACACTTATATACGCTGAACCACATATATATGCCGACCCAATAAATTTACGCCGATCCCTTATACTTCCAATCCTTCCTTGGCTTGAGTCCCGTCTAGGTCCAACCATAGCCTCTACAACCATCGCCTCGTAGCCAGGCCAGGTAGCCACGTAACATTTGCCCCCAAAGTGCATTATGTGACTCAACATTACGCGATTTGAATCAGCCACTAATCCCTACATTCAGAGGCTAACTCGTCCAGAATGATAACAAACTGTCACTTTTTCATTAGCCTTCGACGAAGCTTCGCGTCATCTGAACATAATAGATCAGTCTCGAAGAGGTTCTTAAAGTCCTGCTTTAATTTTCAAAAGCTAAATGTATACAACTTTTCGAAGGCTGAATCACAGTGGGTTTTCTAAACCCATGCTATTCCACTTATCCGATAGTATCTGTCTCTTTATCACACTAACATCCTCAATAACCATTACACTTGTATACATTCATATATACACATTTTATCATATTATCATTTCCATTTATTACATATATTTTTACTTTTTTTTTCTTTTCTTTCGTAATAGGAGGGATCGGCATACTAAATCTGATCCACTCAATCGGTTATCTGGGTTGGGTCGGTATGTCATTTTGCCAACCCATTGAAGCATGGCGATTGATTCATCAAGAAGATGCCTGTTCACCCCCTTTCACCATATATAAAAGCCCATGCTCCCTCTTCTTCTTCTCACTTCTACTTCATTCTTACAAGCCTGCTAATTTACTTCACTCCAATATTTTTTTACCACTCAGTCCTCCCTTCTTCCTCTCAAACCCGGACCGCCCACCATGCAACTCCAACCGCCACCGAACCCGAACAATCCTCAGCTCAAAATCCCACAATTTCCACAAGTTTCAAACTTTCTATATAGGTATGAATTTCTCACTCAATTCATCCCCCTAAGTTTGGAGTCTCGTGTGAAGTCCGAGTACGTGGGTAAATGATTCTCAAATAGGAATCGGTAGGAGATGGCGAAGAAAAGAGAGATGAATTGGAGATAGGAGCATGTTTTAGGATAAGGGTTTGGCTCGGTCTTGAGGGATTAGAGGAAAAATTACTAGGAGAAGTAGTGATAGCCTTAACTTTGAGGTTGACCAAGTGGAGAATAAGAGACTTCAGTGTCTCTAAGAAGGAAAGTCAGTGATCTACAGGGTTCGTTGTATAGGCTGTAGGCTCTTGCTCGAGATACCGATCAAGGGAGAGGGGTCGGTAGATTTTTGGATTAGAGCTAGTTTGGTAAACCTTCAATGGAAGTACGGGTCGGTATTCCTAAAAGAAACTGGGTTGGTACCTTGAGGGAAAGATTGGGTCGGTATTTCGTAGGAGATTGGGTCGGTATTCTGTAGGAGAGTGGATTGGTATCTAGGTCGGGTCGATCGGTATTGAGTGTTGGGATCGGCACTGACAATCATGACCATCTCTATTTGAACATCACATACATCAGGACCACACATTCCCATGCCTGAGCATAAAATAATGAACAATGACAAGGACCAAAGCATATAAGCCTATGGACTTAATTCCGATTAACAACTCTACAGCTTAAGTAATTCTAAACACGAATTTAGCCCAACAAAGGAAAGGAATAGACTTCACAATATATGATCCCGATGTCCGATTTTGAGACCTCTACTATCGAACATAAGAGAAGCTATCGGAGATGGTCAACGCTGACGATCTTCGAAGACGATAGTTTAAAGCTCATTCTCGCTTTACCTGTATTTAGAACTTTAATTCTTATATACTCATGCTTGAATGGTTGCACTAGTTTACACACCACATGAGGGGAATATTTTGTAGTAATATTCTGATGTCGATCATCTTTCAAGTATAGCTTAAATAGGTATCTATTCACATCAATCGCTTTTCAAAGATGTCTAAGAAGTCAAGCTCCGCCACTGTTTCTGACAAGCCCAGACCAAGTTCATGACAAGAGGTAGCGGGGACGTCAAGTCCGTCATTCGCCCCAATTCCCGACATTCCAGTTCTCCCTACCGAGGTTATCGGTCCAGCCCCTGATGCCGTAGATGGAGCTATCATTTTAGATAACCCCGTTGATTCACAGGCCTCTAAAATCAGCAAAGCCGCTCTCCGTTGATTGTTCTTTATCCATGGAATCCTTTCCAACGACGTCCTGGTTCCATCAGCTCAAGATCGTCCCCACTTGCCCCCAACTGGCTACACTGCGTGCAACAAGTTCATGTGTTAGGCCGGAAGAATACCACCCTTCATTCATTTATCCATGATGTATTACAATATGTAGGGATTGCTCTGACACAACTACACCCTAATAGCCAAGCATTTATTCACGGTACATACATTCTCTTCTTGAATTTCCTATTTAGACCTCCAACTCTTGAGGACATCCGTTACATCTACCACTTCAAGCGACATACTGATAGTCCATCCTACATATTCCTCGAGCCATACCCCAAATGTCAAGTTTTGATGTGTGCATGGAACAAGCTTTCTCAGTTCAAGCAGGAGTGGTTCTACGTTCGTTGCCCTCCCGCCTTTGCGAGAAGATGGCTGGAAGGACGTAAATCTCATCCTTATCTCACTCTTCATTCTAAGACTTAAGGCACATTTCCTGAAAGTATGAACTTCATCTAATCTTTACAAGTATCCGCCCACGACACGAAGGCGCCAGGTACTCAGAGGTCGTTAAGGCTATTCGAGCTACCCCTGTGGAAGATTGGGAAATCAAATTGGTAGTTACCAATGAAATACTTTCGAGGTTCAGATACTAGAAGAGGATCGCAGAACTAGCCTTCCAAGTGGCACCACAATTATAAGAACGACCATGGAAGTGAGTAAAGAACAAGCTGGTCCTTTGGTGTCACCTGCCGAAGGGGATCCCGATGCTATCGAGGAAGGCGAAATTAAATGAACTGAGGTACCAGTGGCGACTGATGAGAATATAAGTTTCGGCCAAGCGCTAGTAACGGATGCATCTGACGTCGACCAACCACCGCCTCCTTCGAAAAGGAAGAAGACTTAGCGTATAAGCTGAAAAAGAGAAAGGTCGAAGGAAGTTCGTAGGTCGCGATAAATCCTACCAAGAAAGGATCGTCTTCTCAAAAATTGGAAAGCTCACTTAAGGGACTATTTGACTTGACCTTCCCCGCTGATTTGTTGAATTATGACTTCAATAATCCCAGTGCTATGGGATTCAAATCGCTTGTGAGAAATGAAGAAGGCGCCCATCTTCTTGATCAGGGAGAGAAAACTCCGATGAGAAAAGCAAAAAAATACTGTTCCGTTGGGGGGATGCACTAGGAGTCACACGAACACTCACATCCCACCATGCACCTGAATTCAATTCATCGTGTGATTTTTACTATTTCTTTCTCATTTAATCTTATGTATAGGTGAAATGGGGCGCATACTTGGCATTGATCGTCTCCGAGGATCCTCTATCTTTTATCATTCTTATCGAGACTCAAGATCGTGTAAACAAGGAGATATGGATGAAGACGGAGATAGAGACCATCATTCTAGAGAGTTGTCCTCATCTTCCTAAAGGAGGTCGCACAACCACTCTTCATATCCAAATGATCCTCCCAATCTTCCGGCGCGTAGTGGGGACAAGTCTGCTAAAAAAGGCTCCCAGTCCAAAGTCCCTTGCAACCAACATTCTGGCTCCTCAAGCACGAAGAAAACTCACAAGCCTCACAAGAAATTCGTGATTCTAGTAAGGCAGACTCCCCCAGTTCCCATTCACGATCCGACCACGGTAGAAAACTTAGCCGAGCTCAGAGCTACGTTTTTGAAGATCTATTTCGACGGACTGAAATTTCTCTCTGCAATTTATCCTATTCCTGGGCACGTCAAACAGAGCGCTATTGCTTGTGACAATGACATGTATTTCCAGCATGACACATTCGTACATTTAGTGGAAAAAGTCTCAGAAGTCTCCATCGAGCGCCAGCACAAAGTTAACTGCCTTAAGCTCGAAGCCATTCACGGTAGAGATATTATAAAGGGCTAGGATGAGGAACTACTCTCATACAAATCTCTACCCGAGACCGCCTAAAAGAATGCCAATGAGACAACCGAGGCGATCAGACGCTTAGAAGCCAGTCATAAAAAGGAGTTAAACGAGGCAGTTCAACAAAGCGGCACTCTACCTTTGGATAAAGACTCTCTGCAAAAAGGGAAAGATGCCCTTTCCCATTGGGTCAAAGAGTTGGAGGAGTTACTTTCCAAAGAAAAGGAAGAAAAAATCGCAGCATAGAAAGAATCACAAAAATACTGCGATGAAATCGTCGAGATGAGGAATTTTAAAACAAAACTCGACGAAGAGCTACTCAAGATTGAAGTGCTAAAAGATGCCACTCGCAAAGAAGGCATAAAGGCGGAACTTTCAGAGGTAGAATCCCGATTTATGAAAGCAAACGAAGCTGGCAGAGAAGAGATTGAGTGTTCCTTTGACCCGCTCATCGTCGAGCAAAATGCAAGAGTCCTTATGCACCACGGCCTATCTTTCTTGGGCGATGGTTATCTCGAATCACTAGCTGAAGCATGGGATACTTTGATAAAAAATTAAGAGAATGGATCTAAGAATTGAAGAAATTGGCAAGAGTCTCTCGTGAGGGAAGTGCTCTGAGGAAGTGAGCCTTCATACTTATCTACGACAAAAGCAATCTTTCGAAGAGACTCCCCATCATCGAAGGGTAAGGAAGATATTGATGGCCCGTCCGACACTGAGTCTCAAGTTTCTCCTCCCGTTCAACCGGCCGAGATCTCGTCACTTGGGCCTTCCGAGCATCATGTTGGTTATGACCCGGAGAAGCCGGAACTTGTCATTCACATTTTATCTCCAATGCATGATAGTGATACTTTGAGGACCACTGAAAGTCAAATAGAAGCTGATACATAGCTTCTCCTTCAAGAATTCAGGAAATCATCGCTTTTGGTGAGTAACGGATGGGTTTTAACATTTGCTTTCTGCGAAATCATATAGGTCACTCTGGTTCCGAGCTGACTCTAAGGAGCGATGTCTCCATGAAGCGGGAAGAAAAAGAGGCGGAGGCACCTCACACCAGAGATACCTCTGGTCCCGATGCTCAAGTGATCGGGGCGCTAGATGAGGATAAACCTGAAGATCCCTCACTTGTAAAAGAACACGATGGTGTCGAAATCACTGGTGCTTCCGACCATACTTCTCAACGTAGCATGAAGGAGCAACTCGAGGAGGAGGAGAAAGAGAGAATCAAAGTTAAGAAATCCAAGGTGGTGGAACTCGACGATCCCCTAAATAGGCCATTGAAGGTCATTCTTCCTGGTAGGACCACACCTTTGGAAGTTCCCTCTCCTTCCTTGGATACCACATTGCTTGGAAGCAAGGGGTCTAGGAGAAAATGCTCAGCTGAGGAGACTTCCGAGAAGCCGAAGAAGGGAAGAAAGCCGAAAAATTAGCTATCATCCTATCATACCTCGCTTAGCTTAAATAAGTCAAAATAATGTAGTCGTTTCCATTTCCTTTTCTTTTTATTTTGTCAGTAGACATTGTATATAGACTTGGTCTCTGAACTTTTGGAGAATTTGTAAGGAATTTTTTTGAGAAGTAAATAAAATCTTGTTTCTTTGCATTCGTAGATTCTCATCGCTTAGCTTATAATTTAATATGTAATTGAAATTCAAAGTCTTGCAGGTCATTTAAACTCTAGTCCGCTTTCAAAGGACTGGGAGACCTTGGAATCATTTATACTCTAGTCCGCGCTCCGGGGACTCAGAGTGCTCTAGTCCGTACTCTAGGGACCTATAGATTTTTAGATCGTTTATACTCTAGTTCGTGCTCTAGGGACTCATAGTACTCTAGTCCGCACTCTGGGGACTTAGGGATTTTTGGATCGTTTATACTCTAGTCCGCGCTTTGGGGACTCAGAGTACTCTAGTCAACACTCTGGGCACTTAGTGATTTTGAGCCGTTTATACTCTAGTCCGCACTCTGGGGACTCAGAGTACTCTGGTCTGCACTCTGTGGACTTTGAGATTTTGAGTCGTTTATACTCTAGTCGGCACTCTGGGGACTTTGAGATTTTGAGTCGTTTATACTCTAGTCGGCACTCTGGGGACTCAGAGTACTCTAGTCTGCACTCTGGAGACTTAGAGATTTTGAGTCGTTTATACTCTAGTCTGCACTCTAGGGACTCAGAGTACTCTAGTCCGCACTCTAAGGACTCAGAGTACTCTAGTCTGTAATCTGGGGACTTAGAGATTTTGAGTCATTTATACTCTAGCCCGCACTTTGGGGACTCGGAGTATTCAAGTCCCCTTTAGGGACGTAGATATTTTTGAACCATTTGTACTCTAGTCCATGCTCTGGAAACTTAGAGTACTCTAGTCGCTTCAGGGACTTAGAGATTTCTGAATCGTTTATACTCTAGTCCACACTTTGGGGACTTAGAGTACTCCAGTCCGCTTCAGGGACATAGAGATTTTTGAAACGTTTATACTCTTGTCCGCATTCTAGAGACTCATAGTACTCCAGTCCGCTTCAGGGACATAGAGATTTTTGAAACGTTTATACTCTAGTCCGCATTCTGGGGACTCATAGTACCCCAGTCCGCTTCAAGGACTTAGTGATTTTTGAAATGTTTATACACTAGTCCTCACTCTAGAGACTCGGAGTACTCTAGTTTGCTTCAGGGACATAGAGATTTTTGAATATGTAGCTGGTCGGCGGTTAGTTTTTTGTGTGCGTTCATACGCTAGACAAGTTAATGCAAATTAATTTTGCCATGAATTTATAAAATACAGAGCACCAATAGTTCATAGAAAAACAGCTTCAAGCCTTTATTGATTGTAGAAAATAGGGACAAACTGAATTCTTTATTACATGTTGGAAACAGAGAACAACAAAATAAACATATACTGGAAACAATTGCTGCTAAAATGCAAAAGAAATAAACTAAGTATAATAACAGTGCAAATGATCGCTATTTCATGCTCTAGGGAGTGTCATGCCATCGACAGTCGCTAACTTGAAGGTTCCTTCTCCAAGCCTTCGTTCGATGACGTAAGGACCTACCCATGTGGGATTCATATGTGATGGGACCGGGAAAATTCGCTTCAAACAAGATCGCCCACATCGAAAGCTCCTGATCGAACTTTTCATTATAATATCGGGCGACTCGGTGCCGATATGCGGCCGCCCTGAAATCAGCTTCTTCACGCTTCTCGTCGACAAAGTCCAACGACTCTAGTAAAAGGTCTTGGTTTGTTATAGGATCATAGTGAATCACCCGGGGAGAAGGAACTTCAAGTTACACGGGTATAACAACTTCAGTGTTGTATGCCAAGGCGAAAGGAGTGTGGCTAATCGTGGACTTATGGGTGATTCTGTAGGCCCATAGTGCTGTTTGAAGCTCATCCACCCACTTGCCTCTATCCTTCTCCAAACATTTTTTCAAGATGGACTTGATTATCTTATTTATGGCTTCAACATGCCCATTCGCTTTAGGGTGAGCGACTGCTACAAACTTTTTCTCAATGTAATATTTTTGACAGAACTCCTTGAATTCTCCACTCTCAAATTGAGGTCCATTGTCAGTAATGATAGTCCGTGGGAGACCAAAGCGGCATATAATGTTTCGCACAACAAACTTAACGACCTCGTTGGTGGTGATCATAGATAATGGCTCCGCTTCTGCCTATTTGGTGAAGTAATCAGCCGCGACAATTGTGTATTTTGCACCACCTTTGGAGATTGGCAAGGAGTCGATTATATCGATCCCCCATATCGCAAACGTCTATGGACTAACCATTTGCATGAGTTCTGTCGGTGGTACTCTGGGATCCTTGCGTGCTTTTGACATTTGTTACATCTCCTTACATAGTCCGCATCGTCCCGATTCACGGTCGGCCAATAGTATCCATAAGCGGATTATCTTTTTGGCTAGTGTCTGCCCACTAGAATGGTCGCTACACTCTCCTTCATATACTTCTCTTAAAACCCACTTTATCTCGTCGTGGGCGATGCACCTAAGCAAGGGAATGGAGAATCCCTTCCGATACATCATTCCATCCTGCATTATACACCGTCAGGCCTTACGAATGACTTGTCGTCTTTCATTCTTTTTCTAGGGCAAGGTTTCATGTAGCAAGTATTTTTTGAACGGGGTCATCCATGCCATAAAATCTACCTCCATCTCATTTATACTTGGAGAATGCAAAGTTTCAATCTAGAGCTTGCAAATTTTTCCAAGGAATCGGCTTCCCCATTTTGTTCGCATGGAATGTGCGAAATATCGTAGTATTCGAGGTCCGCCAACAATTCTTGAACCCGAGCGAGGTATGGGGAAAGCCTATGTCCTTTTTCCTGATAGTCTCCCTATACTTGGTACACCACTAACTATGAGTCATAAAAAAATTCAACCGATTTCACCCCAAGTTCTTTGGCAAGCTTTAGTCCAACGATCAACGCTTCATACTCGACTTCTTTGTTCGTAGCGGGGAAATTAAGTTTCAAAGCATAACAAATCGATCAGTTCTTAGGAGTTACAAGAATAACACCAGCCATAGAACAATGGTCATTGGATGCCCCATCGGTACATAGCTTCCATCGAACAGTGGGAATCACATCACTTACACTTGGCTCATTTGATATAGTGAACTCTGCAATGAAATTTGCTAGCGCTTGTCCCTAGATAGCCATTCGTGGCAGGTAGATGATTTTGAAATGACTTAGCTCAATGTTCCATTTGAGTAACCTTCCAGAAGTCTCTGGTCGTTGGAGCACCCGCCACAGAGGTTGATCAATATAGATACTGACCGGATGTGCCTGGAAATACGGGTGGAGTTTGAGTGATGCAATCACGAAACAATAAGCTAGATTTTCGATCTTAGGATAATTTCTCTCTGCCCCCGTTAACACGCTTACTAACATAATACACTGGCTTTTGGATTCGGTCCTCCTTACGAATCAAACTGCACTAATGGCATGCTGGGATACGGCCAAGTAAACTTACAACTCCTCATGGTCCACGGGATTTGATAAAATAGGGGGCCTCTCCAAGTGATTCAATAGAGCTCGGAATGCATCCTCATAATCTGACGTCCATTCAAAATTCCTTTTCCCTTTCCCAATCACTTCAAAGAAAGGAATACAATTATCGGTTGCTCTGGATATAAATCGACTCAACGCAGCGACTTTTCCATTCAGGCTTTGTATTTTCTTAATGGTTCTGGGTGCTTGTACATCTTGAATATCTTGGATCTTTTCTGGGTTTGCTTCGATTCTTCGCGCGTTGACAATGAGACCTAAAAAATTTCCCAACGCAACGACAATGGAACATTTAGTGGATTGATTTTCATTCCGTAAAATCTGAGTATATCAAACATCTCTGCTAAGTCTCGAATGTGGTCATTTGATTGTCGTGACTTCACGAGCATATAATCTACATAGACTTCCATTGTTCTACCAATCTGGTCTTTAAACATCTGATTCACCAAATGCTGATAAGTTGCCCCTGCATTCTTCAACTCGAATGGCATCACTATATAATAGTATGATCCAACGTCTATAACAAAATTAGTATGATCTTGATCCGAGATGTGCATCGGGATTTGATTGTATCCCGAATACGCATCCATAAATGACAACAACTTGTGTCCTGCTTTCGAGTCGACCAGCTGATCAATTCTGGGCAATGGAAAACTATCCTTAGGGCATGCTTTGTTCAGGTTCGAGTAATCAACACAGGTCCTCCACTTCTCGTTTGCCTTCCTCACCAGTACGGGATTAGATGTCCATTCAGGATAACCCATTAGCTTTGAGTTTATCCACCTCCTCTTTGAGAGAAGTGGACCTCTTCGGTCCATACCTCTCCTCTTTTGTTTCAGTGGCACATACTTCTAGTCAATGTTCAACATATGACTTGTGATGGTGGGAGAAATCCCACACATACCAGAATGGATCCAAGCAAGAACATCGAGATTCACTCGGAGGGAATCAGTAAGATCCCTCATTATCGAGGGGTTGAGTTGTGATCCAATCTTAAGCACCCGTGACGGGTCATCATGGCTGACTGGAATGTCAATCGTATGTTCAGCCGGTGCTGCCTTGGCTTCCTTGGATTCTTCATCGTCATCCTTCAAATCTATGTCTCTATAGATCCGACTGCGTTGCCCAAGCCAAGGCTCAGGAGCTATTTGTCAATTTTCAGCAACGTCGATGCGGACAGGCCTGTCCACACTCTTTCCATTCTCTCTTTGCTGGACCTCTCTTAGCTCAGTCACATAACACGCATGACTAGTCACTTAATCGCCATGCACTACACCAACTCCACCGTCTGTTGCAAATTTCAAGGTTAAATACTATAGGGCCGGAGCTGCCCTAAAATCTGCCAGGGCCGGTTGGCCCATATAGACATTATACGAGAAATCAACATTCAAAACAATGAACGGTAGGATCCGTACCCTCCTGCATTCACCTTCTCCTAGTTTAACCGGCAATTCGACAAAACCCACTACATCAGTAGCTGCCCCATTAAAGCCGTGAATGTGGGCTTTAGATGGTTTCAGATCCTTTGCCTCCATCTTCATTTGGTCATATGCCTTCTTGAAGATAATATTAACAGAACTCCTACAATCAATTAGTATTCTTCTCACAAGTGTCGATCCGATTGTAGCTGAGATAATAATCGGTAGGTGCCTCCACCTGATTGGCATCCCTACTCCTGAATACTATATCATTGGTTGTCATTCGCTGTTGTTTCGATGGATTCCCCTGTTCTATGTTCGAGTAGCATTCGAAGCCCTCAAGCTTCAAGGAACTAGCATAGCGTTCCATTTCTTGCCAACTCTTGTCTGTCGAATGAGGTCCATCGATTATCATGTTTATGACTAGCCTTCCTTTGATCCGAGCGGGCTCCTTAGGTCGGTATGAAGCTTGCCCATGATTGGGGTCGGATGTCCCCTATCCACCTTCCTACAGACTCTTAATAAACAACTGTAACTTCTTCTAGTGAATCGGCTTTTCTATAGCATCATGGAGGTGTCTGTACTCTTCAATATTATGCCCGTAGGTCTCGTGAAACTAACAATACTTTCTAGTCTGCTTTTGTTCCTCGGTCGATTCCTTTGGGCATGGCTTTCGGTATTGGAATATATTACAAGTTGATAGATAAATATTCTCCAAAGATGTATTCAGAGGCGTATATTCAATATAGGTTGGGATTCTTGGTTTCTACTTTATTGCTTCCCTCTTTCGTTTGGAATTTCCTCCTCTGGATCCTTTAGGTTGCTCCGACTTATTTTGAACATTGACTTGGAACTTACCAGAGTTTTCGCTAGATTGCTTTACCGCAATGTTGCTTTGCACTGCTTCATTACTGGGTCCTGGTGCACTACTCCGTCTTGGCCACTTGGCGTCTTCCTTTCTCATGAATTGTTTCGCCTTTGAACAAAAGCGTTCTAGGGTAGTCGGTGGTTTGCCTGCCAGCCAATCACCAAACTCTAAGTCTAGATCCACTCTTCGTATCACGACCATAAGGATAGCATTGTATTCGAATTGCTAACTTCGGTGGCAGCAACGTGAAATCTTTGGAAATAATCCTTCAACGGCTCCCCTAGAGCCTGGATAACATTGGACAACAACATCACACCCATTGGGCGAGTAGCATGGATCCTAAACTGCTCTAAAAATTTGTCACTAACTCATCAAACCTAGAGATCGATCGTGGGGGAAGTCTGGTGAACCACATGGTGGCGATTCCGGATAGGGTTATTGGGAAGCATCGACATTTGGTCACATCATTTGCCCTAACCGAATCCATCATCCACTCGTATCTCATTATGTGCTGTTAGGGGTCGGTCTTCCTTTCATAAGCTAGAATAGTAGGCATGTTGTGCTTCTACGGGTGTTCAACTCATAGAATGCTATCTGTAAACGGAGTAATACTCCTTGATACACCCCAATCATCATTAGGCAAGCTCTGATTCTCCCACATAAGTTGGCTAACCATGACCGATAAATCCGGAGTTTGAATAAGGGTTGCCAAGTCGGAATCCATCCTACGTGATTGCATCGGTTGGTGCCTCCTCGGTGGGCGATCACCCAAGTGTGCATCCTGAGGACCCTCTTCATTACGATCCTAGCAAGGTGGTTGACCAGCTCCCAAGCATGCTCCAGGTCCTAAGTTTCTCACTCCGGGTTGGGCGTGACTCCCTAGGTGCAATTAAGCAGCCCTGGTTCCAGCTAAGGAAATTGGATCATTTCTGTTGGTTTGTCCTTGGCGACTCATCACCAATTTCTCTATTGCACCAGTTTGTTCCATTTCAATCCTACGGCATCTACGCCATCTACACCTGGGGTGTTCATCTGATGAAGAAAAGCTGTTGAATGATGAGTAGGAAGCAGGGCTTCCTCCAGCATTTTGACACTGCTACTGAGCTATTTGGGCCATCAAGTTGGTGTTTGCTTGAATCTGCTTGTTAAGCTGTCTCCTGCTTTCCATGAGCTCCCTCGTCATCTCATTGAACTCTGCCCTGGTGACAACTTTTGCTTAGTTTGGGATGATGGCGGGTTCTGCACCGGCATTAGCTTGCTGATTTCTAGGTCCTACTTGTTGGACACTAGCGGTCTCATTAGCATCGACGTTGTAGGAGGTAGATCTGGTACGTGGTCTTATCATCTTAGAGTTATCTGTAGGAACTCTGAGTAGAATCTATGAACTCTTGAGAATGAATTTGGATTTCTTTCGGAGCATTTCCTCAATCCAGTAGCAACAAAGTAGACCATAACAGCTTGAGAATGAACTCTCTCAATGAAGCACCAAAACATTAGCACCAAAATTAGTCGTTGACACCCTTGAATAGAATTGTGTAGAGATATTAATGAATAAAGTAAATTAAAGCAAAGAAGTAACGCAGTTGAATGCAAAACGGACAACAAAGACGAGAACACCAAATTTATAGTGGTTTAGCATAATTGGCTACGTCCACTTTGAATATAATCTTCATTACTTTTCCAATCACTTGAGTATAGGTACAATCTGTAAACAAACAACTAGAATACAAGTTTGAATAGAAAAGAAATGAGTATAGAAAATGGTAGAGTATCCCTGGAGTTCTCGAAAAAAGGTCACCTAAACTGGACCCCTGCCCCTCTATTAGCCGAAGATAGGCTAGCTCCCTTGTTCAGGCCCATGACTAAGATAACTCGGCCCATAGCTGATAAGTTGGGTAGACCAAACTATGCATCCTGAACCTTCATGGCCGACAAACCTATTGTTTATCCCCTCTTTCTAACTTGGGATCCTTCTATCCTTGAAGGCTCTATTTTATTCCACGATCATTCTATTCGAATTCTCTTCGATACCAAGCTGTGATGCCCCACCCTGAGACCCACATTAAAAAAGAGTATTACCAGGTAATACCGTCTGCTAATGTGGAGATTTAAGGCTGTTAGGAGCGACTATTTATTGCCTTGTCTTAATCATATATTGAGTACGTCGACAAATGCTATATTTGTTTTTTTCTAACTCAAGTGGATCGACATATCCAATAAATACTTAACACAAAGCCATAGGTGGCTATAAGATATATCTGAATAGAATACAACAACTCAAATGAAAAACACATCATGGAACAGTAGATCATCACATATATATAGATACATCACTGAGTATACAAAATGATACATGTCAAGTGGTATAGCAACCACAATATACAAGTGAGTCAAAAGAATATACATATAAGAGTAGCAAACAAAAAGGACTACGTTAAAAGCTATAACAAAAAGAGCTAGTAGAATAGTCCATGCGGAACCAAAATAGGCTAAGTCCAAATGTACCTAGCCTGAAACACCTCAGTTTGACCCGAGAATAAATACACGGGTCATTCTAGCTAAACAAACTAGTTACTAGAATAAGCGATAATATGAGCATAAGGATAAAGTGATAATATTCCCAAGTGAGAAGGGACTAATTAAAGTGTATGGTTACATCAAAGACTTCTTGAGATACTTCTTAAGACCAGAGACAAACTACAGATTCTTCTTATATGAAGTGCAGATGCATTCAAGACCATACTTAGATAAGGCCTCGAATAATGAAACATAATCAGAAACGGAGATCTTCCCTTATAATAGAGAATAAATAGGTTTTACACTTGAAATACTTCAAAATATTATATAATAATTATTTTGAAATATCAATTTTAAAAATCATTTCAAAAAGATTTGGAGAAAACCATGCTCGGAAACGAATCAAAAAGAAGAAAATCAATCAAACCGATATTCAAATTCTAATTCAAATTAAATTCAAAATAATTCAAAACTTAAATTTCAAAATCTCCAATTTTTATTTAATTGACAATATTGAATTATAATGATAATTATGATTTAATATTGTAAATTAAATTAAAATTGAGATTTTGAATATCAAGTTTTGAATTTTTTTGAATTTAATTTTAATTTGAATATCGGTTTGAGTGTTGACTCAGTGCAGCCCTCATGCATGCTCGAAGTAATCTGGGTCATAACTCGAAGTAATCCATGCTTATGCTCGTTTTGATCTTCCAATCTTGAAACCAAGCCATACTAACCAATCCTATACGGCCGAACCATCAAGGTCGATCCACACATGACGGAGCCATGGAGGCCAATCCACATACGACTGAACCACCAAGGCCTATCCCGTCACAGTTACCCGTCATTTCCAACTCACTTACGCCAGTCCTCTTTGGCCGAACCACCTTGGACCCACCATGGTCGATCCCAATATATCGTAGCCATCATGCCTCAACCGACCCACCATCAAATACCGAACCACCATGTCCATACTCCAACACTGACCCACCTTCGATTCTGATACTTCACAAGCACGCCGATCCAGTGTCAAATATGCGGAACTACGTATATATTTCGAACCATATATATATATGTATATATATATACACACACATGCCGAACCACAATATATACGTCGAACCACACATATATACGCCGAACCACATATATATGCCGACCCAATCAAGTTACACTGATCCTTTATACTTCCAATCCTTCCTTGGCTTGAGTCCCATCTAGGTCCAACCATAGCCTCTGCAACTATCGCCTCATAGCCGGGCCAGTAGCCGGGTAACACTTACCTACTGATACGTAAAAGTGTGGGTCATTACATTTGGTTTTAAATAAATATTAAACAGTTTTGGAAATTGGAAAATACTTTGATATTTGGATCTTTAGAAGTTAGGATATCTGATTTGTGCAATCTTTGAGTATTTGGCTTTGAAAATCTTATAATAAGGCCTTTGGGAATTTTATATGAATTTTGGATATTTTAATATTTTGGGAGTTTTTTTGTATACGTTTTGGATAATTACTTTTTTTATAGTCATAGTGGTACAATATTCAAGCAGAACACCCATTTTGATGTTTTATAGGTTCAAACTCATGACTTCTAGACTCTATGTCTAAAGCGCCATAATACTAGCTAGTTGAGCTAGTGGTCTTTGATGTAAGCTTTCGATATTTGGTGTTCAAAAAACTAGTATTGGAAAGACATTTGTAATTGGAATTTTTGTTTAAAGCTATTTCCAAAAAATATAATTGGATCCATTATCAAACGATAGTCTATAACCTAATATATAGATTTCATGATTATATGTATTAAAAATGGAATAAGGATAATTAGTGTATTATGTCACATTTACCTACATTTCTGGATAGCTTAATAGTGCATTATAGCTTATTTGCATCATTACAGTGTTGCTTAAGTAGAGCATTTAGTTAGGAGTTTTCCTACTTTTATTATTGATATCTTGTTGTGTTACTCATTTTTATGTATGTGCTCTTCCACGTATATCTCGTTGTGTGTATGTGATAACCCTGTGATGCAAGAGAAAAACATGATATTATGTAGTAAGGAGATTTCTAACTCATATTATTTTTGTTTCCTCTTATTATTTATTATTCTCCTCTATTATTGTTGTAGTATATCATATATGTTAACTCTTTGGTGTAGGAGAAGAGCAAGTCAGGTGTAACAACCTGCCTTTTAATGATAGGATATTTAAATGATTAATCTAAATATTGAATTGTTAAATAAATGTACATTTAAAAAACTCGACTTCTAGAGATGAATGAATTGAGACTATAGACACCGACCATTAAGAATGCAATTCCATCATGGGAAAAATAAGTATAAACTTCGATGTGTTTGGAGTTATGACATTATTCCGATTTATGAGTTGTTAAACATATTTTGAAAAAATACATGTGTAGTCGAGTCCAGTGGAATTCTGACTGATAGCTTATGTTTCTGGATTGAGATTACATCATGAGATGTATGGTTGAATAATTTTTGGAGTCGGACCATTCAATGACTGAAGAAACTTGACACACATGAAATTATCATTTGAAAGTGCAATCTTAGACGGCGACAAAATTTATATCATCGGAACTAGATAAATGAGACAATGTGCACTGATTAGTTTCACTAAGATAAGATGTACCGCGTGATCATATGAGCTCAAAACGTTTGATGATTAAATACGAAATCAAATAAAATGTATAAAACATTACATATAAATAACACACACGTATATTCTTTACTCCCTCTTTTGAAAAAAAAATCCTAAATAGGTCCTTATACATATTTCGGGTTCATTAAGACCTTGAGAGCCACATATCATAATTAACTTCGAGAATAGATCCATTAAACTCATGGCGAGATGGGGGTCGAATCCATGGTGGGGTTGTTGAATCCGATGATGTTTGGAAAGGTCAACAACTTGGTGTTGTTGGCTAGGGCTATGGGTGGCGATGATTGAAAAGGAGTTATGTGAAATGAAAGGCACCATTGTATTTCTCTTAGCATCATGCATCATTCAATGTCACTCACCGAAGCTCTGGTTACCTAAACGAAATCGTGACACCACAAGGCCGTGAGAGGATGACAAGATCAGACTTTGATGGGGAGCCCGGACAGTGTGGGATTCAATTGTGTAGATGTAAAGACCCACCTTTTCGATCTTCAGAAGTCAACAAGTCAACACTGATACACCCATGGTATTCACATGCCGAACATCCAAGTGCCAAAAAGACATATTGTTAGGGTAGAAGGAAAAGAAAGAACAAAATCTCACAGCATGACGAGTAATATATAATATACCAAGATCTTTAAAAAAAGAAAACATTTATATACGTACATCAATGAGAGTACTAACCTATCATCAGTTTGGACAGTTATAACAATCTGTCCTTACAAATTCCTAATAGATACAATAAGAATAAAACAGCAGAAGATAAAATACATGAATATGTTTTGGAGGATCCAACTCCTCTCCTAAAGCACCAAAGTGTCCAACTAAATCTAATAAATATGCTTGGGTTGATCCTAGCATTATAAGAAAATAACGCTTGGATTAGTCTAGTAAATCAGCGTGAGAAACACAATCAAATGGACTTTTTAACATTATAAAACCTTTGAAAATAAAGGCATCTCATAAGACCACGCCGCATATAAACATGGATGAGTTTTTATCTTACAATAACCAAACCATTTTATAGGAATTCTTCTAGTATAATAATAATGTCCAGGGTTTAAAATAAATATTTGTCATAGTCGAGATGGTTACATTAATTACATTCTAGCATAATAGGTATACAACTAAGTCCGTAAAGGCACGTATTGGAAATTGAATTCCATCATGGCATGGCAAGGACTACCTTCCGTATAGTACACCTCTAGATCAAATGTACTCGAGATCAATAAGAATAGCTTGCACCCTTGCGAACAAAAAGCCGGTCTATCCCTTTAAAACGAAAAACTGGACTACATCATCCTTCGAACACTGGACTGTAAACATTGCCCCACCGTGACCCTACGCACACACCAAAATCCAAAAAATCGAATCAAGATCGAGAAATAATGCTCCTGATGGTAGCTCACTTCATAGCTCTACGAGCATCCCCTGTTTTGGTCATTATCGGGTTGTGATGCTGGTAAGGTTATGCATTTATCTTTTCCTACTAGCAATTCCCATTTGGAATGCTAACACTGCCCTCCAAGCAATAATGTAGTGATAAAATTCATTCATGCAAGTTATTCAGAATATGAACAAAATGAAAGCACTACTTCTACTATATCCATTTTGGAAGCACCCTCGGGATTAGTAGAATTTAGCTCTTGAACTTCAAAGAATTCCGTCTCTGATCCCATCATCTTGAACCAGTCTCTAACCTCTTCCAAAGCGTAGAACACGCGTATGGTTTTGGAGTAGTTATGGTTTTAAGTCATCTCATATAAGTACACTCCCCTGTAGGATCTAGATTAACCCTAGAGGGGGGGGGTGAATAAGGTTATAGCAAATTTTCTCGATTTAAACACAGAAATAAACTGCAGAAATAAATATGCTGAAAAGTAAATCACACACAAAATTTACCCAGCTTCGGCAACCCCTGCCTACTGCTACATTCACAGATTTCTATTAGAATTAAACAGTATCACGCTTACAAACACTCTACTAGACTCGCAGACATTTGCTCCTGCTCACAAACACTCTACTAGACTCGCACACCCTGCTCGCAAACATTTGCTCCCGCTCACAAACACTCTACTAGACTCGCACACCCTGCTCCGCCTATAGAGTTTCGCTTACTCGCAAACTTTGCTTCCCGCCTATAGAGCTTCGCTTACTCGCAAACTCTGCTCCCGCCTATAGAGCTTTGCAAACTCGCACACCCTGCTCACTGAACTAATTCTAACTAGACAATCTGACACTACCTAAACCCTAGGTGGTGATTTACAAATTCTTTGATTCGTAAAATAAAAACAACAATTAAAAAGACAAATAAACAAATAACCCTAATTTAAAAAACCCTTAATTAAAACTCTTTAAGAAAATAGGCCGGCCCCTTTGTTTTCTTTCACTAACCCGTTCCTTTTTGTCTCGTTCCTTTGCTTGTGAGAATAATGGTCGCCGTTCCTCAACTCAATTAGGGCTTCTGCAATTTTTGTGCTTTTGCTCCTTGCGATCCAAACTAGGGTTGTGCAAATTGATGTTCGCCGCTTGATACAGTTTGATCGTATGCTTCGATGCTTTTGCTTTGCCCACGGCTCTTCAATTTGGATCGAGTTCGTTTTGTGATTTCGGTATGTAATTTATCCTTTTGCTTTTCTGATTTTAGCTTGCTCGAACTCGATTGGATTTGCCGATGATGATCCTAGGGTTTATATAGGATTCAAAACCCTAATTTTGCGTTCGTATAAAATCATTTGAATAAGTCATTGGTCGTTCGATCTTGTATTGATGCTTGGGATTGATCTGACTTTGTCAATTTCGTATTTTTGGTAGCTTGATTTACATGGTATTGCTTTGATTTCGTGGTCAATTTGCTTGGCTATCACGGTGAACACTTGTTTGACTTTGACAATACTGATTTCGTGAATTTTCACTTTGTTGACTTGTTCAACATTGAATTGGCGATTCACTGTCACTTCGGCCTTTTGATTTTCTAAACTTCGGTCTTGTATCACTGAAAGACTTTTAACTTGTTGCGTGAATTTCATTTCTTTGTCAATAAGGCATTTTGATCGAGCTCTGTCTTCGTGTAGCTTGCTATGTTGTTGGTTCATTTGAAGTCGTAGCATTCATGTTTGACATATATGCACTGTGTGGTCTTGAGCATTTGCACATTTGTTCACCTGCACTTGTTACTTCTGTTCACCATTGGTCTCTGTTGCATTCATTGTTTGCTGTAGATCAGTTGCACTTTATCTGTCGCATACATGAGCTTGACACTGTAAAAATTATTTATCATTTGCTTTGACACTAACTTACTGTCTGCATTCACTACATTTTGTACACTTTTGGTCATTGTTGTAGTTGTATTATGTGATGTTGCCTCTTGTTGCTGTCATATACATTCATCAATGTTAGCATCTGCATTGCATAATTCATGTTGTAGCCTGGTCATTTATGCACTGCCTTTGTGGTCTTGACTTTGGTGCTGTGTTGAATTTGTGCAGTGTTGTACTTGTGGTCGAGTCATGTTGCATGCATTGAGTAACTGGTCTTTGTATTTCCAGCTTCACCACTGTTTCACTTGTTGTTTGCATACTTGTATCACTGCTTCCATCCTTTCTTTCTCTGGCACACTGACCTTCTTGTATTCATGTGCCACTGAGTTTTAACATTTGTACATTTGCATCTTGGTTAAATTCATTGTTGAGTTGATCTTGGGATCTTTGTTCATTGGACTTGTTATACATGTTGCTTTATTACAGTGGTCTGGACATTTGGAATTGCTGTTGTATATTGTACTTCATTTAGCTTGAATGTTGTTTCTGACCTGATGGCTTTGGTTTTCGTTGTCCACACATGTTCATGCTTTACCGCAGCTTATTGTTTGTGTACCAATCATGTATCCTGTGCATTATCTGTTACATGAAACTGTTTCAACTTGATGTTGCTTTAACTGCCACTGTTGGTTTTGCTGTGGTCTTCAAGCATGTTGCTGCCTGGTCGATATATATACATGCATACTTTGATCATAGCATTCATGTGTGCATTTGAGTTGTACCTGAGTTGAATCCAGTTTTAAAACTCAGGTTTGACCTTGTGCTGAGAGTTGTGACTTTTATGTTATTGCACGTGAGTTGAACCCGGCTTTTTATTTGGGTTTGACCTGTGCTCACCTGTCCATGTAAATCAATCAAGTGTATATCGGTGTGCACGGCCTTGTGACATATACAGTGATACACTGTGTATGTCACAAGTTGTTCGTGTATGATGAATTCAAATTTAAATTATGACGAACAACCCACATAACTGAGGCAAATCATATTTTCAAAATCCATCTTTTAATTTATATTGCAAAAATATTTTATTTTCAATTTTACCGCGTTAGTGAATATTTTTGCAGTTTGCTCAGATGCTGGATTCAAAACTGGAATGAAGTTGAAGATAAAAATACGAGTGTGAGTGATATGTAGTGAGGTTAACTGTAAATGTGAAATGTGATGTGATTGTAATCAAAGTTGTATAGTTATAGTGAGAGATTGAAATTGTACTATTCAAAATTGTAATAAATATTTGTTTGAATAAAATTTCTGTTTGAATTCAAATTCTGTGTCATTTAATTTTATTCAGCAAATATTTATTTATTCTATGAAAAATAAAATAGTACATTAACAAATACATTTAAACGAATGTATATATGTTTATTATCATCAAACAAAAATCATATAAGCGCAAAGCGCATATTCAACACCCCCGCTTACCGGTCGCTCCAAAAACAAATTGATAATTCTGGTAAACTCAACTTCGGTTCTTTTGGAAATAATCAGATAATACATAAGAGCGGAGGTCACCTCCTAACTGTTTAAGCGGATGAATTTCCTTATCATTTTCCTAAGAGAAAAAACGAGATTTATACGCACTACATCATCATCGAAGATGACTGTGCCATATAACTCCCATGTTTCTTTTAGATATTTCTAGAGTTAAATTTTTGACCAAGATTTGATAGTCGGTTATTTAACTATCGAATAAACGTGTAATCAAACATAGATTTAATTCCAAGAGGAATCCACTAAGTCTCTAATAATTAACCATCCATTAATTTAATCCCTTTTCAATTATTTGATTCAAAATACCTTCATAAAGATAATTTCACAAACCCATTATATTACTTTCCATACTGATAAAAACATTCATATACTTATCTCACCGATATAAATATATTATCATAGCTTAAGGAGGATTTTCTCTTTCAAAATTCATATTTAAATGGGCCAAAAACAAATATCATTCAAACCATTGTTGACTATAAAACAAAACCACTTATCCTTCGGTGTTAAGTATGGAAAAATGCTTCCATACCACCATAATTAAGAATGATTTATTTATCAAAACCAAATCTCATTCCTTTTATAAAATTCTCTTTTATAAATCCATTTGTATGTTTACAAATTCCTTTTATAAATATCCAAATTTATTTATAAACTCCTTTTATAAATATTTTAATTTATTTATAAATCTTTAAGTTTATTTAGAACCCCTTTATATTTATAAGACCCTTTTGTAAATCCAAACTTATTTTTATAAACCTTATATTAAGTAAAATTCCTTTTATAAATAATTCATTTACAAACTCCTTTGTTAAATCTATTAATTACCTTTAAACATCATAAATAGAATAGTTAATTAACTTAAACATCATTAATAAAATAACTACTAACTTAAACATCATTAGTAAAATAATTAATAAAATTTATATAACTTTATTTATAATTAGTTAACTTTAAAATTTTGTTAACTTGTCCTTTTAAATATAGAAAATGCTTTAGTTCATAATATTTTAAAGTTAAAATATATGTAAATCCAGTTCTTTTCAAATTTAGGAAGAGGCTTAACGACCACAATGGCACTTGAACAAGCTGCCACTTATTTTCAGTTCAATGTTCCAAGTCTTATCACTATATTTACATAAGCATCATATATGTAAATAAAACCCATAATGAATAAATGTTCAAATTTATAAAGTAGCGGAATGAAGATTTATTCTGCTAACGGAATGTGAGGGATAAAATATAATCGACAAACTACGTAATTATTTTCCACCACTATAAATTTGTCATTAAATTATGTTTTACCATAATTGTCAACCAATTTTATTAAAGTGTTTTACTCATTAATATGAGTCTAATGCAAGAAACTGCGAGTTAAATGGATCTAAAATGGACAAGTTATAGCTTTATAAAATATTAATAACCTAGTTTAGCAATTTAACAATTTAAAACAGTAGCCACCCAACACCCAAAATCAACACCATTTCATCTCCCCTCTTCTTCAATTCAAATATCCCAAATCGACATTCTAGAACCAAGTAACACGTGCACACCTATGTACTTACACACAACGCTCCACCATCGCATTATCAAAGCCAAACCACCACCGCACTCCATTTGCCAAGCTCATCCTGTTGGACCCCATAATTTTGCCTCTGGCTGATTTCATCCCATTTCGACCCAAAACCCTTAGAATAAAAAAAGACGCTTCAGTCCACCGTATCCAAATCCAATTGCCATCGCTTCGACCATCTCTAGACCCTACGACCGCCGCCGTTTGAACCAGGATCCCTACCACACACCCATCCCCATCCTCGGCCAGCTTGGTGTCGTGGATTATCGCCAGCAATCCAAAACGCACGCATAGAAATTCGAAGCACAAAACCTTAAAGTTAGCTCAACCGAGCACCACCCATCACCAGAGACCCCACGACCTTCACCACTGACTTTGTCATGTCCCTATCCTGCCCATATCTACATTGTTCCTCCCCTCAAACCCACAATTGTCGGAATTAAATAGAGCAGAAATTGATCATCAAACCTCCATGTCACAATCAATACTCTAAATTCCTGTAACTAGCCTAAAAATCAAGGTTTTCCTAAACAAACACAAATTACACCCACCTTCCTTGATGAAACGACACCTAACTATTTATGAAAATAACTAGAGGCTAAGACGAACAACTTTGCAATTGATCGCGTTGGCTAATTCCTAATGGTTTTAGAGATTATGATTTTTGAATGTAAGAGTGGGTGTGTTCATTTCTTTAGACAAAAAGAAGGAGGAGAAGAAAATTACAAATGTTGTTCATGTCTATGTGTCTATGTGAATGTTTTCCTTTAAACCAGGCATGCACTCTTTTCCAAAGCAAAATCAACATAATATGATTTAAATCAATTCATAAAACATGTATATCACCTTAAAATCATAACCAAGCCACTAACAAAATTACCGAACATTCATTATCTACAAAAATATGAAACAAGGTTTAGTGTTCTCACCCTCCAAATTTGTTGAAAATGCAAAAATCCATGCTTTTATCTTAGCAACCAACCCCAAATCAATTACACATCTTAATTCAATCTTTCAAACTCTAAAAACAAGATTTTTTTATAAAAGGTGGAAGAGATGGAAAAAGAAGTTACAAAGTATAAAAGTTAAAATAAAGAGTAAAAATGAAAATGAGATAAACTTACTTCTACAAATGAATGAAATGGGTTAAAAGACAATACTACCCTTACGTACATGTTCTTCCTTCCCATCATTTCAAAGGCAACCAAGTACTAACCCATGAATAAAATGGTGGATTTTAGAGAGTTCCATGTACCTTTCTTTACCTTTACACTTATGGTATCAAGCATCTTTTCAATTTTCGAATTTAAATATATTTTATTTTTACTAATTCTTAATTTTTCTATTTAACATTACATTTCAAAAGTATGTTTTTCCTTAACTTATCTTAAATATTTAATTGTTGTTTTAAAGTATAAGCCAAGGTAAATAACTTCCTACAACTTGTTGTTCGATAAAAAGCTGAAAACTCGAAAAGCGGGTTTTGGTCACATTTTCAGTTCGCTATCGAACCGCCTATATATATAAACAAAATTCAAAAATGAATTTTCCATCATTATTTATAAATTAAAAGAAGGTTATTTAATTATTAAAATGATTAATTAAATATTTAAAATAAATTGAATATTCACAAATCAAAGCAATAAAATTCTGGGTCGTTACCATTGAGCTCACGTATTGGAGCGTAATGGAGCTGATGGTTCGTTGACTCATGGAGTATATTGTGAAAATTTAAAGAGAGAAAGCGAAGAAGAATTGTTTGATATGCACAGATATGTCTTGAAAGTCTATAGGATCTAGTATAATATGGATTAAATCTGACTATTGATTAATATTCAGTTAGGAAGATTAGTAAAGTGAAATAAAATATGATCACACTAGGATTTTTATACTTGTTTAGACCTCACGTCCTTTGTCTAGTCCCTAAGCTCCTCTTAGGACTTCCACTGGAAATAATCCTCACTTCACCCAGAAGAATAGGTTTATAACTTCTTAGACCTCGAATGGAACTTCAAACCAATCCAAAGCAAAAGCTTTGCCTTTCGACATGATTGTACTGAGTATGCCCTTCCAATAATATCCTTTGATGCTTTGTGAATTAAAGTGCTAAAATATAGGAAATAGAGAATAATTTTGAATCATTTTTGATTTCAAGAGAGTAAAAGAGAGATTAAGGTTTAGAGAGCAAGATTGATTGATTAAAAAGTTGACCTGGTCTATGTTTATAGTCATTGAAAAGTTACCTTGAAGGATTATGATTGCTCAAGGAATCATATCCTTTAATCAACAGATATTACTTTTCAGAAATAGATATCCATTCAAAATATAGTCGTTTAAACCGTCTCATATGTTTGAGCTGTTTGGTCAGTCATCTAATTTTAAAATTTTGATAAAATTTTAAATAGGGTCAAAAGTCTGAATATTAGGGGTCAGACGTCTGAAAGTAAACTAAAGAATAATACATTCATTTTTAGTCCAATTCAGACATCTAATCTATGTTATATAAAAGTGTTAGGATTTGATTCAGATGTCTGGTTGATTTGATCAGACGTCTGATATCCTCTTCAAACGTCTGATCGAACCACTCAGATGTCTGACTGGCTTTAGAAAATTAAAAATAATGTGCATTGAGATATCTGAAAAAATAGTTTAGACATTTGACTTTTTATATAGTCTTATCCTAAATGTTTATAGGGTATTTTAAATTAATTCAGATGTTTTAAAAATTCACTTAGACATCTGACTTTAAGCTTGAATAACTATAGTAGAATTTATTAAGTCATCCTATAAAATGACTCAAATTTCCTACTCCTGTTAATTTCCAAAAATGATGTTTTGGCTTGAAAATTTTATATTGATCATTTATAAAAGATTTTTAAGTGTGTAAATCATCAAAGGATATTGTATAGTATTTTTTAGACTTACTACAACAATGATTGTTAATTGTTGATGTTCAATGGCTTAATCACATCAGCTAGTAGTTTTTGTTTTGAAATATCCTGTAAAGAATATAGTTGTACAATAACTCAAAAAAGGTAGGATTCAACATGTGCAAGAAGTGACGAGGAAGAAAGGGGGTTAATGTTAATCAAGTTGTTAACTATTTTAATTAATCTTGTCAGTATTTAGTTTATATCTTTTGCATACGAGGTCCAATGGAAACGTTATCTTCGCCATGGCACATATTTGTGAGATTATCTACGACATGGTATTGGTTTGGGCAAGATTCGGACACTTTAGAAATTACAGGATAGGTGAGCTTAATCAATACTTTGAATTGATACTTTAACATAAATTCCTATATTTATGTATATATCGAGAAATATTACCTAGATGAGGTAGAATAATATGTATAAGTAATTATTTATCCGTTCGATTAGATTGGTTTGTGCAGATATTTTGATGGTTGATTAAGATCTCATATATTTCTAGTGTTCTATTCGTATTAAATAGAGTTAGATAGGGATGATATTAACTTGTACCATGGTTATAAATTAATTGAACTCTAATTTATTATTATATTAGTGATAGAAATATTATTATATGTTTTATTACTAATTGAAAGTTAAGAGTATGACTTTTAAAATAATCTATAAGGCTAAGTTAATGGTTTTGGCAAGTTAAACTTATTTTTAAATGGTTTTGAAGTTTATTTAGCCTTGATAATGGCTTATTATGATGTATTTCAATAATTAACTAACCATTTACTTTTTAGAAAGAGGATTTGAGGAGTTAATAAATTCCAATGTATTATTTAATTAGGTTTGGTTAATATTATAAAATGCTGGAATTGTTATAGCATAATTTTTTAACTTTAGACCTTAAGAAATGGTTTGTGACACACACACACACACACACACACAGAGATATGTATTATAAGCGAGATATATAATATTTTGAGACCTTATTAGTAACTAAACTTAATTTTAATAAAGGAATTAAGTGATATTAAGCTATAATAGGTATATATCTCGAGACCTTATTAGTAACTAAACTTAATTTTAATAAAGGACTTAAGTGATATTAAGCTATAATAGGATTGGTAGGAAAGTACATTATTTTATAAAATAATTTTGGGTATTTTATAAAATAATACTAAGAAATATAATGGCAATAAATAAATAATATGATTCTTGGATTAATTACTTAAGTAAGATGGATTTTTGTTGAATTGGATGTTAGGATTTATAGTAGTTGCTTGATGGTGTGAATTGGTTGATGTGTGGATATAATGCAATGGAATGTATGAACATATTATATTAAATAATTAAATAAGTTGAATGTGCAAACTACATGATATATACACATATCCGTAGTCTATATATTCAATGTAAACTCACGAAAATATATTTAGTCGAGTATGATATTTAATAAGTGTATTTGAATAAGTTAATTAATGAAAGGAGCGAGATGTTGTTGACCCTAGTATTAGTTGTTGGGATCGAATATCACATTTTGGTAGTAAGAAGATGTAAACCTAGTCGAAACAACATTTGGTCAATGTCTGGTCGACCGGACATTGGTTGAAACGAGAAACGAGCCTTGGCCTGAGGTGATTTGGACCCAGATATTGATCTGATCCTTCCAAACCGGGCGTATTGGTTTTGGAGGACCTCTTTGAGAATATGGAATCATTAGACTTGACGAAAAGCAAGGCAAGACCCTTATGTGGTTTCAAATGAAAGAAATAATGATTCGAATAAGGTGGAACTTGTGCGATGTTTGCATTTGAAGCGAACGAGACATAATGATATTGTGATCCATTAGGTGGGAATAAAGTTATATATTGACTCTCACTACTTGATACATATGATTATGATACGATATATTTTATACGGCTTCAATGGGCCGAAACAAGCCATCTAGAGTACGTTATATAGAGTACGCTCGTTATTCGTATAGTATGAATATATAATGATTAAATAGGTAATCCATGATACCATAGGAGAAGCATACGACTTGTATACAATATCTAGGAGCATGTTCAGAAAGAGGTGGTGATGGCTATTTTGAGATCACATATCACCTATGCTTGTAGTAGGGGTCAAGGTGAGATTTATACAAGTCTATTGCATTGTAATGCGACTCGGAGTCTATAATATATTTAGGTACTGACTTATTTTGGTTTATTCTCCACCAGGTTGTTAATGGAAGGTCGATCACAAAGGAGGTCCTAAGGACTCCACACTCCACTAACTAGCAGGTATATGCCGTACAGTAGATGATTTATGATGGATGGTAGGTGGAACGGTTTTACTGTGAAGTTCTCATATGCTTTTATTATTTACTTGACATTAGAGGTTGATCTATATTAGGATGTCATATCACCACTAGTTTCAAGAGAGTGTAGTATTACCCTCATATTCATATACTAGGATGCACCTTTCATTACATTGTTGTGCATCCCAATTTACTACCATATTATTATTTTTATGATGGACTGACTCTATGGATAGAAGAGGAGAGTGGGGTAAGGTATAATTCCTATCCTTTGGGATGAGTTTACTTTACTCATTTATGGGCAATCTGGATTACCTTTGAACCACATTTGTGGAGAGGACTAATTGTACCTTAGTAGCTTCTTGCTTTATATATGTAGTTTCGATACGCAGTATTTTGAGATACTTTCCCTCATACCAGGATTCAAGTCTAACCCACATTTTGTCTTTATTTGTTATGTCATGACGATTCTCGGGCACTCAATTGAGTAGTTTAGAAATCAAATGCTTTTAGGGTTAGACTTATAGGATAATTGGAGCATTTTGAAGGTGTGATGTCGATATTTTGGATACGTATACTCATTGTTGATGTGGTACGTGGCAGACAACAAATTCTGTATATGAGACTTATAGTATTAGATATTATTTCAGAACTCTATATGTATGAAGTTGATGCATTCTGACTTTTCGTATTGATATTTATTTATCGGTGCTTCTACCAGTGCGGTCTCTTACATATTGATTATTCTATTATGTTTATGTATATTCAGTACAATGCATGTTATCATTCCACCATGAGATTGTGTCGATATGCCTTAGTATGATGTTTAGTTTTAATATTAGCTCGATGGACTATCTTTTGTGGTATTCGAGAGTTAGACATTGTCATTTGACGTTGATTTAGGGTATTACGAAGGGTTTGTCGTGTAACAACTCGCATCTTAATGGACCCAAATTTTGACTAAATCGAATACCCAAGTCCATTAGGGCACGAGTTGTTGGTGTTGGTGACCTATAATAAACATATGTATATCAGAAAGCTATCTATATGAACTCATATTAGAATATTAAAATATAATGAAACAGACCTAAATTCCGACCTAGAAAAAAACCCATTGAAACATAGACCCATTTCAAAGCTGGCTATTAGTTGGTACAAAGAACAATACATAGCTATTTATTTACACATTCAGAACTCACAATGAAAGGATAAAATACAATAACAGAAACAATACCTATTTCATTTAAAATCCAAATGTCATAAAATCCATAACACAATATCAATAACAACCATCATATATCTATAGTACAACATCTTCAAAATACATCGTTGTTCTTTAATGGGTACATCCAAAAATAACATAAGTAGATAAATAAACAAACTGCCACAAGTTTCCTCCTCGCCTTTCCAAACCTGTGTTGTAGATAAATAAAAGTCCCGAACCTCACTATAATAGTATTTGGGCAGTATAATTTAAATATATGTCTTTTTGTATTAGCTTTATTCCAAGTCTTTCCAACTTTAAGCCTTAAGGCTTTCCCAATTCCATAACGGTTATTCTTACAACCCAATAATCCATATCTATCGTTAGTAGTGTCCTATTAATGTAAGAGATAGCACCCAAGCAACTTAGTCTTTTTTAATGGGAATTAGGAAAACTCTAAACATCTAATACCTTATTTAAGTCAGGTGGCCCGTCATTTAATACCTATCCTAAGGCAACCTCCTCACTAATGCATATCTACCTGATGTTGCATGGAATCTTTTCGGGCACTTAATACTTCACATTGAAGCGGACTCTTTTCAAGATATCCATTACCATGCCTAACCCTTATCCCCGATCATTTATTACTTCCTACATTGGAAAGAGGTAGGCCCCCGCATGGCCACTTAATACCTTCAATCCCTAAAGCAGGTCCTTCGTTTTATGACCCGTAACCCATAGTGACCCTCACATTAGTCTGACTATTCGTATGTACTGATGGCCAAATTAGCTAGAAATATGTACCATACAAAACTTGGGACTAACCTCGCGTCATCTATAGTTACTTATTATAAGTGATGTCTTACATCAGCCTCAAAGTCACACTACTGATAACCAGATTAGTTGGGAAGATTTCTATGTGCTTTTAACTGACCTCGCATCCCTATAACTTGGTCATAATTTATAACACTCTCTTAGCATAATATCACACATCTCACCGTATTCATTATTAAGGCCTTCTAAGAAAACTTCTTATTTTTTCTCTACAATTACTTACTTTCCTAAGGGGAAATTCAGTAATAACTAATAACCTTTTAACTACGTCATTAATATGTTATAATCTTACATTATTTATGCTAATATATATATTTATATATATGCACTTAGTAAATTTCTAAGCATGCATAGTTTATGCTTGAAATTAATGTTTAATTGTCAAATCTTCAAAGTTAGACAAGTCCCATTTCCATATTAACACGTATACCATAAATCCAATATCCAAAATCCAATATCAAATCAATAGACTTGTATAAAAATAGAATCCAAACCCACTTACTTTACATTAAAACAATAGAATAAGTTAATAGTAGATACTTACAATTTACATAATTTTACGCTCTATTCAACTTCTTTTTACATGAAATTAGGCAAAAGGAAATTCATTCAAATTTTCAAAATAGATGGTGCAAACAACGAATAAGAATCCATACCTTACACATCATTTCCTAACCAATACCCTTAATCGGATCCAAGGAAAAAGATAAGAGATGGAATATAAGGTAAAACATTAAAATTGTAAAATCTGCACAAATTCTGCTATTTCAATATATAAAATCATTTGCGATTCTAACCTAAGAATTGACATTTCGCTTTAGCGGAATTTTAGGGGTTTTACTATGATGTTTGTGTAAGCCAAAATTCTCCAAGACATATTCAAATCCAAACTATTATTCAATTACTAAAATAAGAAAGACTAAGATTTTCACTCACAACAGGCCCTTAGCTCTTTCTCTTTTTGGATTGTCACACCTTCAATAATCTCTTTCAGATCTTCCATTTCTGATATATACAATAAGGGATTTGTATAAAGATTAGATTAAAAAATTTAGGGATTGGAGAAGAATAGAATTAGAAATAAGATAATAAACATCCAGAATCTATAACCTGAAATTCTAACAAATTTTTCTGAATTTTTAAAGAGAGAGACTGATAGAGCTTCACTTGGTTTTCAAAATAATTTATGAATAAAAGTAAGGAGGCCAAGGCTCTTATTTATAATGGTTGGAATGCACCAAAACCATCAGATTTAGCAGGTTTAAAATAATAAAATCTGAATCGTTAACTGTTGCAAACAAATCCTTGCCATCACATAATAACTGGTAGACGCTCCTACATATAGGTCGACCGCTAGCGGTCGACTAGCCAACGGTAGGCGGTCGAACGTTGCATTTATTTTGGGAGATATTTTTTTATCATTGTTTTATTAATTTTATTCCTTAACTACTCTTTTAATGTTAGTGTTAATTTTAACGATTACTTAACCCCCAAGTCTAAGTACTGTTACTTTTCAAATTTCGAGTTTAAGAATTATTCACTTATTTGAATTTGAATTCTATTTAAACAATTTTGAATCCGAAAACTTCAAACGTCCATAAATTTTCATTTGAGCTTTGTTTTTAACATACTATAGATGGAAACAGATCAAAAATCGCCACGAACGCAACGACATAACTTTCATGGGCAAATTCTAAATTTTGCAAAATTTCCATTTTTAGTCTTATCTTATTTAATTAATTTATCTTATTTTATTTATTTCTTGTTAATTGTTATAGGGTGTTACATTCTTCCCCCGTAAAAGGATTTTGTCTCCAAAATCTTTCCAAGGAGCGAGCAGCGTAACGTGCAATAAACATCCTTGTTATCTACATAACCATCTACTTGACTAAAAGTGTAATGTGATTATGTGTGCAGACACACTATATGTGAGCCCAATCCTAACATGTATGCAAGTGCCGTGACATATTGGCATGTATGCAAACATCCTAAATATGCAAAAAGTGATTTATATAAGTGAAAAAGTGATTGTAAAAGTATAGCAACCATATCCTACCATCCAATTTAGCAACCATGATGCAACAAAAATATAATTTTGAAGAGAAATTTTTTTACCATAAAAAGCTTAGTATGAGAAGTTCTCATGCTTTTCGCTGGATTTTCTCCCTATTATACTCGATGCAGCCTAATTTCTTTGTTGCAGAGCTTCCTAGTTTCATGCTCCACAATGTGTGTGGTGACACTAAATGTTATTGGCTCCGTCTTAGTGTCCCCTAATTGATCTGGCCCCACCATCATGGCTGTGGTATGAAGGCATTTCCTTAAATGCGAAATATGGAAAACGTCATGAACTTCTGCCAATTTATCCAGTAGTCCCATGCGGTAAGCAAGTCTTTCTATTCTTTCCAAAATCAGGGAGGCCCAACAAATTTTTATGCCGACTTTCCAAATCTCACAACCTTTCTTTGTGAGGAAACTTTGATAAATACTATGACCTCTATTTCAAATTCTAATTTTTTTTCTTCAGTTGGCCGCATAGGATTTTTGGCGATCTTGTGCGGCCTTCATTCGCTGCCTAATCAATTCTACCTTTTTCTTTTTGACATTTCAAACACCTAGTGGCAAATTCTGCCACCTTATTCTTTATCCTGTCCAATAGAAAGTTCTCTTCATATCCCTATTCATTTTATCTCCTCTGGGATGAAGGATCATCCTTGAATGGTGTCTCTTGGTAAGCTAAAATTTATTTTTCTAAAAATCCTAAAATATTTAGGATTAAAGCATCCTTTATTCCTAGTTACTAACCTAATTTCCTTATTAACTTCCAGCCTTACCTATAGTCTATCGCCAGTTAAATGTCCTTATGAAATTCCCTTATTTATGATGTCCCTCTCTCTATATATATTTATCTGATGGTCTAATCTGATCTATAAAATCAACCCAACGATAAAACAGGAATGTAACTTATACCATATCATATCCTTTTCCTATAAGGGAGACAAGTAGCGATAACAATCCTAAAAACTTTACAATAAAATTTTGCTGGAAGTTTCCATTTATCATTAACTTATGTTAATAATGTTAGGGCCCTAATACTCCTTACTAAATTAAGATGAACATCAATAGTATGTCATTCTACTTAATTCTCCATCTTCCTTAATTCTCCTACTTGGTTTCTAATAAATACAGTCCATTCATTACTTCAACTAATATATCTATAATTAATGATCATTAATGCCAAAGCTGGACCATCTCTAATCAATCCTCATTTAAATCCCTTTAACCTTTTTACCAGTTTCAAAATCCATTTATTATACCGATTCAATTCCTCCATCAATACCATATTAAATTCCTTGATCAATCCCCATTTAATTCCTTTTAATTCTCTATTAATTAAAAATCTTTTACGCATTAAATCTGTAATTAGTGTCCATAAATCCTAGTCCTATAATAACCAATACAAATATTGTTGTAAATTACACTAGTTAAATATTTCCGTTTCTATACATTAAGCGCGGTTATATGTGTGTGTATATTTCTTATTTCTAATCATTAATTTCTGAACTAGAATATTCCTCTACATACTTTAATTTATCAAAGCTATCCATCTAAAAAAAGATTATCATTATAATTTTCCATAAACTAAGCAAAGTGAGATCTTTGCTTCGTTTGAAAATACAAGGAATAATTACTTTTCTTTTATTCAAATAGATAGTATAAACTATGGAAAAGAATATCCATATCTTAAACATCTCTTTCCCTTTTTGGTACATCCCTTGTTAGTTCAAACGACACATTTTTATACATATTTTGGAGTTGGATAATTTATGGAATTTACATGGAACCCGCTTCAAATAAATCGAAACATAGAAATTTACATTCCAAGTCAAGTGGGGCAACCTAACTTACAACCCAATTATAAATCTGGAATATCCTTTTAGCTTTAATAATAATCTATAATTAAATATCTAGGACTGATTTCAAATTTTCAGATCAGGTTGTACATACTATTTCTATTTTATTCATATCTTTAACCTTTACACAGTCTTACCTAGGTAGTGGTTCCTATCCACTCCCCAAAAAGTCCTCACCACTCTTAATACTATAATGTCACAGTTATAAAGTACCTTATCCGAAACCTCCATCTTTATAGGTATAAACTTAAAAACACTTTTTTATCAATTTGAAAAATTACTTAGTTCCCAAAAGGAGCCATGAATCTTTTCCTTTTCAAACCAAATTTTCCTTTTTAAAGACTTTCTATAACGAAGATTTATTTATTTAAAAGTTAGACTTTCAAAATATTTAAAAATCAATTATTAAACCAAACTACTATTAAATCAAAAATTCAAAAATATCTTAATTCCATAAAGGAGCAAAATAATTTCCCTCCTAAAAAACCTTACACAACATACAAAATAATTTTCATACAATTAAACTTATTACATTAAATTCAAAATCCGCATTTAATACTCCATGGAATTACAGCCTATACTAATGAGAAATCCATCATTTTAAGGATATATTATTATTATTTTCTAAATTTAGCTCCATTAAATCTATTACAATGATTATAGCTTCAATAGAATTTTATTTACACCAAAAATTAGCTCAAATACCCAATAGAAGTTTTGTAGAGAAATAAATGAAAAATATAAAATAAAAACAAAGAAAATAAGCAATTAAATAGTAGAAAATCAAAGCAGTAATAAGAACGTAGTGATTTATAGTGGATCGGCGTTGTTTTTCTACGTCCACTTTGAATAGATTACTTTGATTTGTCACTTATAAACTGAGTACAATAGGATCAGATGAAAACCCTTTGCTACAATAGAGTACAAAGTAATTAGCACCATAAAGTCTCAAAAATGAACAACCAAGCATGTATTTATAGAGGAAGAAGGTGAGATATCTCCTTAAAATTTGGCAGAAGGATCTCCAAAACTTTATAGACCCATAAGAGGGATCGCATGGCCCAAATCCCAAGGAACGGGGATCGGTGCCAATTCCTATTTTAGAGGAATTTTGGGGTGCGATCCCTATGAGGGCTTCCCCATGTTGTAATATCCTTAGCCTCCAAGTTTCATACCAATTAGATTAGTAAAACCCGAGTTATTGCTCGATCCTTGTTGTAAGGTGAGTTGTTTCTCGAATCTAGCCAATCCCTATTGAGGGAAGAAGGCTGATCCCACTTGCTTCATCTTTTTTCTTGGATGAAACATGCCAATCCCTATGTTGGAGAATGATTATAGATGATCCCTCCTCTATTTTAAACTATATTGCATATTTCGAACATTTTGGATTGCATATCCCTTAATTCCTTCGACCACGGACTTGACTTCTGGACCCCACAATCACCGCTCTGGATTTACTAGCCTTGGTGACAGTTGAATCTAACTTGTCCAATCAATTTGAATATAGCCGGGTCAAAATGGTGGATAACACTTGCCCCTCAAAGTATATGTTTTGTGTTGAACATGACTGCTTTGGATCAAATCAAGTTAGATTCATCAAAAGGAATCCATCCAGTTTTCTTAATAGTCGCTATCCTTCTGTCAAATTATTTCCCCAAAGTGTTGTATCTCTCTTTGATCGTCATGACGCTTAGCTGATTTCCAATCATATAAATTTAGGATTATACTTCGTAATTTGATATCCATATCTTTTTCTGTGAGACTAGTAAACTTTGGTTATCCAATCTAGTAATGAACTTGAAAGCTTCTACTTTGAATTCAATTTCTATCGATGTCAAAAATTGAACTCTTAGATCATACACGTGCACATTTAGGTACGCGTTCTTATCGTTGACTCCCAAACGCATTCGCATGCTTATGGAACATCACCAATTTTTGTTCAATTATATGCATTTCCGTTGCATTTTTTATTTATTTATATAATAATATATTTTTTATGTATGTAGGGATTGGCATTCTCTTAGCCGATCCCCCTCTCCATCTTTCTCTCTTCTTTTTAATGTTAAGAGGGGATCGAATGGATCCCCAGGCTAAGGGATTGTATCTGATCCTTCCTCATCATGTTGGGAATTCAACTCATTTGGCTTCATGGAGGATTAAACAGCAAGCCGAACCCACAATCTTCATATATAAGTCAACACTCTCCCTTCCAACCCTTAATTTTTTTTTCATTCGAACATATCTTCCCATTGCCTTCGAACTCGCCTCCAAACCCACTCCTTCAATTCAAACACCGATTCTTCCCTTGAATTCACATATTGCCTTTATCCTTAAACTCTCCATTCCCTCATTTTTTAGATGATTATTCATCTTCAATTTGAATTGAAATCCAACATCTTCCGTTGAGCAACTCGATCTTTACACACTTAGGTAGGATATACTGTTCCTAACTTTAATTTGTGATGATGATGGGTTCTATTTGTGTTAATCATGGTTAAGGAAGAGATGAGATGGATGATGATGATGTATAGTTTGGCGAAGTAGTAAAGGAGGGGGAACAAAAGAGTGAAGGATGAAGGAAACAAAGGGTTCAGTCATGGTGAAGTACGGTGGAAAGGGTTCGGTGATGTTGTTGTTATGTAGGTGAAGGTGAGGGATCGGTATTGAAGTTTGAGAAGGAAGGGGTCAGTTGCATTGTTAGGTGGAAAGACTGGTTGCTTTGTTAATGTGGAGAGATCGTTCATTTCTGAAGTGAAGAGGGATCGATTGCTTTGTTGATGTGGAGTGGGTCGGAAATTTGTTTTGCAAAGGGGTCGGCTATGGGTTTATAGGAATTATGGAAGAGACTAAGTAAATGGATCGGTCATTGGCTTTTCAAGAGGGACCGATTGTTATAAGGGAAAATGATCGACATAAATTGGGATCATTATTTTTTAGATAAAGGGATTGGCTAGGGGTACTTAGTTGATTCTAAGCTTTGAATTGAACTTAAAAATGAATCCATATTCACTTGTATGAATAACTAAAACTAATCTCATCCTAATGAACTTGAACATACGATGATAATGAACAAAAGGACTTGCATGTCCAATATCGAACTCGAAATTGAACGACCAAACTCCTTGGACTTAGAGTATGAACTAAAACCTAACATATGGACTTTAATAATGGACTTCACACTTTGACATGCTGATGATCGATCCTAAACCTTACATAACCAATCAATCCAAATGCCGATTGAGACGATCAACGATGACGGTCTTTTTGGTTGGAATCCAAAGTCACATCATTTACTTTCACTTTTAATTTTGAACTGTTTATCCCTGCACTGCACCACACTATCTTACACTTATCATGGGGAATAGATAAAATTTTCTAATCTCGATTATCTTCTGAGTTTAGTTGATATGGGCTCTAGATGTTCAGAGCATCTTGTTGCAATGCTTTTTGGACAACCCACACAACTTAGCAATCCCCGAGCATAGTCTGGTAATGCAACTATTTTCAGGTCTTTCCTTGATCGTAATTTGAGCAACTGGAGGTTTCCAGCCAGTCGACTAACCTTTTCACTAATGTTCCCATCTTTTCGGCAGGAGATATGAGTCCTGCCCCCGACGTTGTAAAAGGTGCTATATTTTTAGATAACCCAATGGATTCACTAGCCTCCAGAATTGGCGAGGCCGCTTTTCATAGACTTTGCTTTAAACATGTGATTTCGTTTGGAGATGTTCTAGTCCCTTCAGTGAATGAAAAGGCTCATTTTCCCCTGGATTAATATACGACATACAATTAATTCATGTGCTAGGTCGGATGCGCATCACCTTTCAATTCCTTCATCCAAGAAATGCTAAATTATTTAGGAATAGATCCTATCTATCTGCACCCAAACAACTAAGCTCTTCTCCATGGCACTTTCTCTCTACTTATGGATGTTCTGTTCCACCCACCATCTCCTGAGAACATCGGGTTCATTTATAACTTCAAAATATGGACATGAAGCCTTTCTTACACTTTCCTCGAGCCTTTGCCCAACTGTCAAGTTCTAACTGGTGCTTCGAACAAGCTCAACACTTTAAACACGAATGGTTTTACATTCGTTGTCTGCCTGTCTTCGCGAGGCAATGGTTGTAAGGAAGTATGTGTTGTCATCACTTTATTCTCGAATTTTTTAACCCCGGTCGTTTCTTGAACTAACTAATAATTTGAAAATTTACAGGCATCCACCCACGTCCACAAGGCGACGGTTTCTCAAGGGCAATTTGTGCCACCTCCGTTGAGGATAGGGACATCAAATCCCTAGCAGCGGATGAATGGTTATATCTTTTTAGGCTTTTAAACGAAGGTCGCAACGTTTGGCTTCCAGGCAGCACTTCACCACTAAGAAATGTAGTAGAACAAGAAGGCGATGTCAATAGCCTTTTGTGCCCTCGGTCGAGGGTGCTCAGGGAGACATCAAAGAGGGTGAAATTTGAGGCGGTGAAGCCAACTGCAAGACGCCATATTTTAGTAACATTATTTAGAAAATTTAATTAGCTAAATTAAATTAAATAATGTAGGTTGATTAATGAATTGAGATTTGTGATATAATTAAGGGGTGGTCATGCCATGTTAAATAATAGACAATGAATTAAAGAATGAAGTGTTAAGGCAAATAGAGGAAGGGTAAAATAGAAAATATAGCATTCTAATGCCCTAAACCCTTAGGAATTTACTTCCATACGTTTATTCATACATTCACAAAAAAAATTATAAGTCTAAGGCCGACCACCATTAGCAAAGAGGAAGAAGATAAAGCTAGGATTCAAGAGGAAGAATCAAATCACTTAATCAAGATCTAATCTCACATCCCAAATCAAAAAGCTAAGGTGAATAATGACTACATTTCTTATTTCTTAAATGTTTTTGGTTTTAAGTAAATCCAAATTAATCTTGCATAGTTTAGCCATGATTTTGAAGGACAAAATGTTCATATATGCTTGTTGATGATTTATGCTTGTTCATATGGATTTTATGATATGTTTTGATGTGAAAACCCTATTTAACGACATTCAAATACCTTGCAATTTCATATATAATCAGAGTTGGTATTTTAGAGTTAGGTTTCAATTTTCATAATTTTTTGAATTATGTGGATTTTATATTAATTTTCTAGCAAACGAAATGATTTATTAGGTTATAAATAATTTAGGTATGAAATTTATATATGTTAGAAAACATACTAAAAAGGAATTTTTGTAGAATTTTCAAAAGCGTTTTGATGAATATAAAACTATTTAAGCTAGGGACTTGAATGTTTTACATATTTATAAAAGGGAAAAGGTATTTTGTAAATGATTAAAATTAATTAATTTTGAATTTATGATAGTGCTTTTAGAAAAGAAAAATTAGCAACCAATAAGATTTTGATAAACGAGGAAGGTTGGTTAAAATGATTTACATAAAAGGGTTAAAAACCATTTTTTCATGCCAAAAGCTTGTTTCACCACTTTCGGCACTCTGCTTCCGATTGGGTAGCTTTCGACTTAGTAGTTCCGCCTCTGTGCCATCGAAACCAATACTCATAGTATCATTAACCTAGTACATAGTGAATTGGACAAAAGCGGAAGGAACTGGGCCGAAACCAGGAGTTTCGAAGGAGGTCGAAGCGTTACTTTGCTTTATATTGAAAATGTGCATGCTTTACTTTCGACTTAGTTGGCTTCCAACTGGATCAAATGGTTAAAAGAAACGGTTTTAAAGGGTTGTGCCTTTGCTTTTACATAATCGCTTTCGACTAGGTCGAAACCTTAGCTGCTGATTTCTACCTTTTGAAGCAATGCCTTTGAAAGGGTTGATTTTGTTTTATAAAAATCCTGCTGATTCTCCAATGCTTTCGGAACGATGGTTTCGACACCATCACTTACTTACTTAGGTTTTGCCTTTCGAAAGAGTTGCTTTCGACCCTTTTGTTTGTGGCCATACAGATTTTTAAAGATTAACCCAAAAGTTTCGAAAGAGATGGTTTTGAATGGTTTCGAAAGGTGTTTCCACATGTTTTAAAATTGAACCCAAATACTTTCGAAAGGTTTAAGGTTTTGATGCTTTCGAAAGGTCTCTAAGGATAGTTTCCAACGAGTGGTTACCCAATGGTTTCGCAAGGTTTAACCAATGGTTTCGAAAGGCTTAAAGGAAAGGTTTTTCTAATGGTTTCAAAAGGCTATGTTTAAAGCTTTTAAAGATAGGATGTTCAAGGTTTTTAGCTTTCGAAGTAAAAGGTATTTCAATGGTTTCGAAAGGTTTATGTAAATGGTTTAAGGAAGGTTTTGGCCTTTCGGCCTAGATGAAAGAAAGGGTATATTTGGTTATGAAAGGAATACTTTCAATGGGATCGAAAGGGGTACTTTCAAAGGTTTAAATGTTTTAATCAATAAAGATTTGGGTAAAGTATATATAGCATTGCAAGGGGATTTTGAGTAAAGCATAGAGTATATATTTCCTTGTTTAAGTTTGATTTAAAGGTTTTAAATCAATTTGAGAAGAAAAGGTTTTCAAGGAAAACTTAAGTAAAATGGCTCAAATATTAAAATACCAAATAAGACTGGTATAGGGCCACGCCCTATACATTAGCTATTAGCCTCTAGCTAATTTATTCCAAAAATTCCAGTGTGTAGGGCTTTGTCACAGGAAAGACTAAAATTATGGTACACATAGAAAGGAATATATTTACGCAGTGTAGGTTATTTATGAGACCCACAAAACCATTAGGATCAGCGGATCCTGGAAGAGAGTAAGTTAGGGATTGATGTCCAAAAGTCTTGTCTAACATATGTTAGGCCATTTTTAATATTATCTGTCTGGTAGGCCCGAGTTAGCCAAAGGTTAGTAGTAAGCCAAACAAAACTATAGTGTTCGGATAGATAATCCATCTATTACTTGATATGTATGTTTACATAAAATGCTTTGCATTTTTTAACCATTTTTAATTAGAGGATTTTGATTTGCAAAAGAAATTTTTAAAAGAATATTAGTGCGGGGAAACTCATTCCGCTAAGAGGCATGGTCTCACTTAGTATCATATATCTGTGATGTATAGTATTATTCACACCAAACTTTATGTCTGACTCGAAGTTTATGTTTCCCCCTTAAACTCTTGGGTGCTCAAAATTGATTTGAGTAGGCTGAGGGTTGAGGTTTTATAGATTTTAGTAGGTTTGCAAAGAAAGTTTCTTAAGACGAGCAGGTGGGCGACGGATAGCTATTTAGGAGTTGTAGTTTGTTTCATTTTGATGTATTTCTGCCGTGTTTGTAATAAGTCAGTTATGACTATTTAGTACTCTGATCAACCAAGGAGGCATTATCATATGTCGCTCTTGGCGTATTTATGTAATAATTATAATTTATCTGAACCTGGGAAAAGATGGGATTATGTAATTTGAATATGAAACAAGTTTTGAAAATGTAAAGTGAAAAGATGTTTTTGAAATCCATGATTTTATTTCATATTCAAGTGATGCTGATATTATGAATACCATTAATATTACCGTATTTGATCATCGAAAGTTAATACTATGGATGATTGCAGCATCTATAGCGCTTAGCTTCGGGCCTCCAGATATGGGATGTTACACCAACAAGCTTGGCATGCATATGTTGGTCTGGGTATTGTGCCTGTGGTCGAACAATCACAAGGCGCGTAGTCTCACATGCCCATAAGAAGAGGAAAAAAGCTTGATTATAAACTCCTTAGGAGCAAATTTGCCAAAGAGCCAGAGTTTATCATCACCTCAGTTAATAAAGAGTTTTCTTCCCTACATTTAGAAAGTTTGATGGAAGGGTTCTTGAATCTCCAGTACCCTGATCAAATCGTAACTTATGACTTCCATAACATCAGTATTGGGGGGCTCAATTCTCCCACAAGGAGTAGTGGCAACATTCCTCCTACCAACAAAGGGGAGAAAAATCCTATGAGCAAGGCTGTAGCAACTGATCCGTCGGGGGGACACTAGGACACTCACAATAACGTGCACTTCATTGCATGATTTCCATCTATCTTTTGATTGATGTCCACTTATACACTCTTGTTTGGTTTGTAGGTGCGATGTCTCAATCTCGTGCTTTCAATCGTTTGAGGAGCTCGTCAACATAGTACGTATCTAGTCGATGTCTAGAATCGAGTAGGCATAGAGAGAGATGATGGTCGGAAAAGAAGTCATCGTTTAAGGAAGTCTTCATCTTCAAAACATAAGTCCTAATCTTAATCATCTCATAGGGAAGTTCAGCCGAATCTTCCTATATATAGCAACGACCAGACTTCTATCCATGCTCCTCAAATTGCTACGCCGCTTAAGCAATACTCTAGTTCATCTAGTTCCAGATATTCCCAAGACCATAGGTCAAGCAAACACCCACTTGTTACTTTTGATCCGTCTTTACCTACTGCAGCTCCTAAGGCTTCGATGGTTGAAAATTTTGCTGACATTAAGGTCACTTTCCCAAAAAAAAAATTCGATGGGCTTAAGTTCCTTCCTTCCATTCACACAATTCCAAGGAGCGCTAAAGCAAGTTCCCGTGCATATGTTAGTGATGTTTTTATACGGCATGAAGCATTTCAGTATCTAGCCAAAAAAATCTCTAAGGCGTCTATCGAGAGACAACATGAAATTGATCATCTCAAGCTAGAGGCGATCCATGATCAAGATATAATTAAATACTAAGACAATGTGATCTCGGAGTTGACAGTAAAACTAATTGCGGTAAAAAAAGAGTGCTAAAGAAACATCTGAGGCAGTTTATCGTCTAGAAATGGCTCATAAAAAGGAACATGATGTTGCCATTAACCGCAATGATGTGCTTGCTTTATAAAAAGATACACTGCAAAAAGAAAAAATATTCTGGCCAGCCGCATTGAAGAACTCCTTAAAAAAAAAAGGAAGAGAAACTCAAAGCGTAGGAGGAGTCACAAAGGTGTCATGAAGTGGTCATCAACGTCAGAGGATTGAAAATTAAGCTTGACAAGCAACTCGCTCAAATTGAAGTCCTTAAGGAAGAGGCAAGAGAAGCGGGCCACAATGAGATTAGAGAACAAATCAAGGCCTAGTTAGAAGATGCCAAAGAAGCTGCTCGAAATCAGATTAAGGACATGTTTAATCCTTTGATCGTCGAATATAATGCTAAAGTCTTAATCCATCGCGATCTAATTTTCCTTGGAGAGGGCTATCTTGAATCGTTCGTCGAGGCTTGGGAATACATTGTTGAAATAAAGAAGGAAGCCTTTGGTGAAGCTAGTTTAGATGAAGAGAAGCTGGTATGGGAGATTCTTTGCGGGGATGAACCTTTAGACCCTGCTGCCACGAGACTCCGATACTTTGACATTTTAGCACCCTCCGATAAAGGAAAAAATAGTGCGGAGTCTTCAAAGTCTAACCCCAAAGGTCCTCCTCCACTTCAAACATCCGGAGTGTTAACTTCTACTGACCCCGAATAGGATCTGAGCTATGATCCAGATAGGCCTGGCTATCAATCAAAGGTGCTGACTCCTATTCTAGAGGAGAGCACTCCAACAATAACTAAAAGTCAGCCGGACACAGGTATTCTGCTTTATTCTCTGTTATTCGAGAGATTCCATTCCTTGGGCCCAACAGTCATGTGCTTATCTTCTTATTTTCATGAATTTGCATGTCTTTTGGGTCCTAGCCAAACTCCAAGAAGCGGTACCGCCATGGAGCAACAATTGACATCTACTAAAATTCCGACGTCCACCGACATTCCAGGGCCCAATGCTGAAGTTATCGTAGCACTTGATGATGAAAAAGATGACGACCCACCGTTGCCAGATGAATCAAATGGCTTTGTGTTCACTGATGCCACCAATCATATCGATGAGCTCAGTTTAAAAGAGCGCATCAAGAGAGAGGAGTTATTGAAGAAACAAGCTATGGCTGAATCCACTGATGTTGACATTGATGATCCAAATCTCGTCACTCTGCAAGTCATTCCGCCCGGCGACTAGGTTCCTGAAGCACTCCCTTCAACTTTTAAAAGCCCACCTGCCAAGGGTGGCAAAGGATCAAAAAGAAGAATAGGCGGAAGCTCGGGTGGAACCACTCCCAAAAAATTCAAAAGATCAAATGGGCAAAAAAAATAGTTGTTGCTTTAGCTTAGTTTGTATATGGCTTGTATAACAGTTTTTCTCTTTTTGTTGGTTGTGACTGTAGAGGTGCGGCCGCCGCTTTCGAATAAGCTTGTATCACAATTTTCAAATTTAATATGCAAATAAAAGTTCTTTGTTTTTTTTCGAAATTTTATGTGAATTTTTTCTAAGTAATCGAGCTATTACTTTTCCATTCAATGTTGTAACTCATTGCTCGTTAATTCGAAAACTAGTCCATTAATTTTTGCTCGAGGCCTCCATGAGGTCGTGGCCTTCAGTTGGATCAAACATTGGGCTCAAGTCCTAGTATTACGCCATCGGATTCAGTGGTTAAATTGATTATACTACTGCCCCTGGTTTCGGGATAGCGGAGTCAAATAGTGGATGGTTGAACTCCATCCTTAGTGATTTCTACTCCTCTTGTTGGTGTCAGGTCGAAGTTTACGGAATAGTGAGTGGTCGAACCGCACTCTTCTATTTGTTTATACTCATATCCGCACTCTGGGGATAAGAGTTAGTTCGTGGACATTGGATCACACCCAATTCGTTTTTATACTCCAGTCCACACTCTGGGGACATAGAGTTATTTTAAAAAATAGCCGGACAATATTTTTCCTTAATTAATTGATTTTCCCTTAAATCTGGGGTTTAACTTAGCGAGCGATCAGTCATATCACGATCACTTTTGATTCACGATTGCTATATCACTTGGTAGGATTAACTTGATTATCGGATGGTCGAGTCTCATCCATTCCTCGTTAAATATTCCATCCATCGGGTTATGAACGAGAATCCTTAAATGAATGGTTGGATCATTCTCATTTTGTTTAGTTCAATCATGAACTACGTAATTTGCTAGCTCCATACCCTAGGAACCTGCTTGGATATGTCATTATTAGTTTGTCCGGTATTGGAACTAGTATGTAATATTATAGCAATCACAGATATGAAGGAAATTTCAAACTTTATTTCCAAAAATGGAAAGAAATGATATAATTTGTCATATTGCATATCTGGAAAATAAAATGCTAAAGCAAATTTGGAAATTGAATACAATAAAATGAAAAAGAATAAACTAAGTGGATTAGCATCGTAAATGCTTGTTACAGTCGCTAGCTTGAGGTTCCCTCTCCAAGCCTCTGTTCAATAACATATGGTCCTTCCCAAGTATGATTCATATGTGACGGGACAGGAAAAACTTGTTTTAAATCAAGATCACCGATTTCAAAGGTTCTAGGTCGGATTTTAGTGTTGTAGTATTGGGCAACTCCATGTCGATGTACAGCTGCCCTCAAACCAGCTTATTTGTGCTTCTCACCTACAAAGTCTAGAGATTCGAAGAGGGGATCTCTATTCGTTTTAGGATCATAGTAAGTCACTCGATGAAAAGGGACTTCGAGTTCAATAGGAATGACGGCTTCGGTGCCGTAAACAAGGGCAAATGGGGTATGGTCAGTCGTGGACTTATGTGTGGTTCTGTAAGCTCACAATGCTATCAGAATTTCATCTACCCACTTGCCTCTAGCCTTTTCCAAATGCTTTTTCAGAATGGACTTTATGATTTTGTTCATAGCTTCAACTTGTCAATTTGCTTGAGCGTGAGCAACTACCGCAAATCTCTTCTCAATATGATGTCAATGACAGAAATCTTTGAATTCAATACGGTCAAATTGGTTACCCTCCGAGGAAGGCTAATGCGACAGATGATGTTTCAAACAGTGAAATTGATTACTTTCTTTGTCATTGTCATGGCTAAAGGTTCCGCTTCGGCCCATTTGGTGAAGTAATTAATTGCCACGATAGCGTACTTCGCACCACCTTTTGAGATTTGTAAGGAACCGATAATATCTATGACCCATATCGAAAATGGCCACGGACTGACCGTTTGTGTGATTTCCATCGATGGAGCTTTTGAAACTTTGGCATATACCTAGCTATTGTCGCATTGCCTAGCGTATTCGGCAACATCTCAGTTGACGGTCGGCCAATAATACCCATAACAGAGTATTTTTGCTACGGTCTACCCTCTAGTGTGATCACCACATTCCACTTCATGAACTTCCTTTAGAACTCATTTTATTTCATCATGAGAGATACACCAGTGCAGGGGAATGAAGAAACCTTTCCATACATGACTCCTTCTTGAATGTTATATCATAAAGCTTTACGAAGGACTAGGCGCCTTTCATTCCTCCGTTAGGGAAGGACTCCATGTAGCAAATAGTCTTTAATTGGAGTCATCCACAATTCATTCTCAGACTCTGTATCAAGTGCCCAATCGATTTCCATCTAGTTTATGGTCGGAGCATCTAGTACTTCAAATAGAAACAAGCCCATCTATTGTGCATCCCTGGTGCTAGTAAACTTTGTCAATGAATCAGCTTCTTTGTTTCGATCCTAGGGATGTGCATGATGTCATAATAATCAAAACCAGTCAATAGCTCTTGGACTTGGGTAAGTTATGGTGTGAGTTGTTGTCCTTTATCTTGGTAATCTCCCCTGACTTGGTATACTATTAACCATGAATCGCAAAAGATTTCATGAGATTTTATCCCCAGTTCCCTGACAAGTTTGAGTCCAGCAATTAGAGTTTCATACTCAGCTTTGTTGTTTGTTGCAGAGAAATCAAGCTTCAAAGCGTTGCAAATTGATCGACCTTCCGGAGTTATTAACATGATTACGGCTCTAAAACAACAATTATTGGATGCTCCGTCCATATACATTTTCCACCAAATGATAGGGGCTCCATAACTCTCTGGGAGATCATCTTGTGTAGTGAATTCTGCTATAAAGTACACCGGTGCTTGCCCCTGGATAGCTCTTTGAGGGAGATAAGTAATGTCGAGTCCCAGATGTCTCAAGTCACTGGAGACCTATCGTAACGGCTGATCGGTGTAAACATTATATGGTGAGCCAGAAAATAGGGGTAGAACTTTCATGAAGCAACTAACAAGCAGTTGGCCAATTTCTCTAACTTCAAATAATTCCTTTCAGCTCCCGTTAATCACTTGCTAACATAATAGACTGGTCTCTGGATCCAATTCTCCTCATAAACCAGTGTAGCACTTATTGCATGTATCGATATGGCCAAGTAAATATACAAGTCTTCACTCTACCGGCTTTGACAATATGGGAGGCCTTTCTAAATGGTTCACCAAAGCTTGGAATGCGTCCTAACAATCCTACGTTCATTCAAAGTTACTTTTTCCACTTCTAATCAAGTCGAAGAAAGGAATGCATTTAGTGATGGCTCTGGAAATAAATTGACTTAGGAAACAACAGTCTCGTTTAGGATCTGTACCTACTTGATGGTCTTTGACACTTGGATGTTGCAAATTGCTTGAATTTCCCAAGATTAGCTTCGATTTCACAAGCATTGATGATGAAACCCAAGAACTTTCCTGGTGTGGTCGCTTGATCGTCGTGACTTCATGAGCATATCATCCAAGTCTCTAATGTAATATCGGAGGATATCGAGCATTTCTTCCAAGTCTCTAATGTGGTCGCTTGATCGTCGTGACTTCATGAGCATATCATTCATATATACCTCTATCGTCTTTCCAATCTAAACTTTAAACATTCTATTGACTAGGCATTGATAGGTTGCTCCAACATTCTTCAATCTAGATAGCATTGCCACATAGAAATACAATCCAACATTAGCAATGAAGCTGGTCTGCTCCTAATCAGGAATGTGCATTGGGATTTGGTTATATCCAGAGTATGCATCCATGAAACATGGTAATTCATGTCCTACGGTTGAGTCTACTAGCTGGTCGATCCTTGGAAGGGGAAAACTGTCTTTCGGACACGCCTTCTTCAAGTCCAAGTAATCAACGCATATCTGCCATTTTCCATTCGCTTTTATCACAAGTACAAGATTATATACCCATTTAGGGTAGAAGGCATAGCGAATAAACCCATTGCCTTTGAGTCTATCCACCTCTTCTTTAAGGGTAGCAGATCTCTCCGGATCCCAGCAACGCCTTTTCTGTTTCACGAGGACATGCCTTGAGTTGATATTTAATGCATGGTTCGCAATAGTAGGCGAGATCACACACATATCAGAATGAGTCCAAGAGAATACATCATGTTTCACTCGGAGAAAACCAGTAAGTTCTTTCATCATTGAGGGGTTGAGCTGTGATCCGATCTTTAGGACCCAAGAAGGGTCGTCATGGCTGATCGTGATGTTGATCGTCGGCTCAGCCAGTGCAGCCTTCGTCTATTTAGGCTCCTCCTCGTCATCCCTTGGGTCTATATCTTTATAGATCTAACTATGGCACATGAGCAAAGGCCCAGGCGCTGGTTGTCAATCTTCAGCAGTTCGGATGTGGAGAGACTTGTCCACACCCTTACCTTTCTCCTTTTGTTGAGCGTCTCTCAATTCAGCCACGTAGCAGGCATGTCCGGTCACCTGATCACCATGCATAACTCCAACACTGTTATCAGTCGGGAACTTCAAAGTCAAACACCATGGGGCAAGAATAGCCTGAAATTCAACTAGAGATGGTGGGCCTAAAAAAGCATTGTATGGAGAGTCAACATCCAAGACAACAAATGATAAAATTTGCACTCTCCCGCGGTCACCTTCTCCTAACTCTACCGACAATTCGACATATCCAACAATTTCAAGTCCTTGGCTTCCACCCTCATTTGATCGTATGCCTTTTTGAAAATTATATTTATGGAACTCCCATAATTACCCAATATCCTCCTTACTAAGGTAGGGCCGATCATGTTTGAAATGACCATTGGATCGATCGTTGGTGCCTCCACCTTATTTGCATCTCTGTTTCTGAATACAATGTCCTTTGCTATTATATGCTGCTGTTATGCTAGAGCTCCATCTGTTGTACTCGAACAACATTCAAAACTCGTATGCTAGATTGTGCTAGCTTAGCATTCCATCTCACGCCAACTCCTATCAAATATATACGGTCCTTCAAGTATTGTATTGGTCACTAATCTTCCACCAGTCCACACAGGCTCCTCGGCCTTGTGCGGTGCTTGTCCTCCGTTGGGGTCTGATGTCCCATACCCTCCATCCTACAAGGCTTTAACAAACTGTTGTTTCTTTCTTTCCCGAATTAGTTTCTCGATAATACTCAGGGGATGCCTATCACATTCATGTTATGACCATAGCATTCGAGGAACCGATAATATTTTCTATTTTCTGTTTCTCCATCGATTCTTTCAGCGGTGGCTTCCTATACTGCATGGTATTGCATGTAGACAAGTAAATGTTCTCTAGAAATATATTGAGTAGTGTGCAGGTATCATACATTGGAAACCTAAATTTTCCTCTTTTAGAATCCCTCTTTCATTCATGGTTCCTATCACCGCCTTTCTTTTGCTGATTCGGTTTATTTTGATCATTCACTTGAACTTCTCCATAACTATCATCAGACTGCTTCACTGCAATGTTACTCTACACTCCCTCTCCATTTGGCGCCACAACATTCTTCTTTCTAGAGCATCTAGCTTCCTCGTTTCCCAAATACTAAGATGCTTTTGCATGGAAACGTTCCAATGTTGCGGGTAGTTTTCCAGCTAACCAATCGTTAAAGTTAGATTCTGGATCAATTCCTCTCGTTACCGCCATCAATATTAAATGGTCGGATTACTGACTTCTATGAAAGATGTATGAAATCTCCCCGATAAACTTTCAGATTCTCCTGGAGCTTGGATCACGCTGGATAGGGACATCTCATCTTTGGGGAAAGCTACGTGCATTCAGAACTACTTCACAAACTTTGTTGCTTAATCATCAAATCTAGAGATTGACGCAGGGGTAATCTCGAAAACCACATCGTCACTATGCCAGAGAGAGTAATTAGAAGACATCTACACTTTGTTGCATCATTAGCTCATGCGGAATCCTTCAGCCATTCATATCCCCATGATATGTTGCATGCGGTCGGTTTCTCCCTCATAGGTAGGCATCGACTACGTACTGAACCTCCTTGGATACTCTACATATAAGATATTGTCGGTGAACATAGCTTCTCGAGATTCCCCAATCATCATTGGTCAAGCCTTGGATCTCCCTCACTAACTGTCTAACCATAGCCGACAAGTCTAGTGTTTGGATAGTTAGAGCCAAGCGGTTGCCGTGCTCCATCTCACATGAATGGTCCAGTTGATTTCTACAGGCCATTCCACGCCTTCTTGGCTCAACATCCTCTCGATGCATATCACGTGTTTTCACTTCATCGTCATTCCAAGGAGGTAACAGGTCTGCATCCACCTGAACTCCAACATCCCAATCAATCGTAGCGGCTCCAGCTCGGGCACCAACATGGAAAGGTGGGCTCCCTCCTCTATAGGAGGGATTAACATTGATCCCTATTGAGGGATTGGCACTGATCTGTCTCAACAAGTCAGGTTGGCTTTCCTGTTGACGTCCAGAAGCTCCTACGTGATATCTGTTAAATCTACGATGTTTGCGTATGTGATAATCATCTGATGAACTAGAACTCTCTGATGTAGAATATGGGGTGGTTCCATCCTAGCTTTCACGCACCGTTGCTGAGTGGGTTGGTTCATTAGATCGATATTGGCTTGAATTTATTAATTAAACTATCAACGGATATCTACTAGCTCTTCCATCAAATTGTGAAATTCAGCTCTTGCGATGGAATCAACCAGATTATGGACATCCACTGGATTGGTAAGATTCACATCTACTGGTAGGTTTCTCGGGCCTCCTTGCTGGATGTTAGCGTTCACGTTTCTTTCTGCATTTTGAGATGTAGATCTGGGATTCCTTGCCATTGTTGATAGTTTTCCTCAGACTTTTGCAAATATGAATAGAATGAAAAAGCTTCTTGAAGATAATTCTAGATCTCTTCGGAGGATTTATGCAATCCAACAGCAACAAAGGGATCCAAATAGGACCGAGAATCTAGTTTCTCAATGAAATCACCAAAATGTTTACACCAAAAATTAGCTCAAACACCCAACAGAGATTGTGTAGAGAAATAAATGAAGAATATAAAATGAAAACACACAAAATAAGCAATTAAATAGTAAGAAATCAAAGCAATAACAAAAGATTAGAAATTTATAGTGGTTCGGCATTGTTTGCGTACGTCCACTTTGAATATATTACTTTGATTTATCACTTTGTAAACTGAGTACAATAGGGATCGGATGAAAATCCTTAGTTTCAATAGAGTACAAAGTAACTAGCAGCGTAAAGCCTCAAAAATGAACAACCGAGCCTATATTTATAAAGGAAGATGGTGAAATATCTCCTTGAAAATTCGGCAGAAGGATCTCCAAAACCCTATGGACCCATAAGAAGGATCACAAGGCCCAAATCCCAAGGAATAGGATCAATGTCGATCCCTATTTTTTAGGAATTTGGGGGTATGGTCCTTACGTGAGCTTCCCCATAATGTAATATGCTTAGCCTCCAAGTTTCATGCCAATTGGATTAGTAGAACTTGAGTTATTGCTCGATCTTTGCTACAAGGTGAGTCGTTTCTTGATTCTAGCCAATCCCTATTGAGGGAAGAGGGCCGATACCTCTTGCTTTATCTTTTTGAGGTGCGATTCCTAGGATAAGCTCCTTAGGGTCCAAACATCTTGCTTATAAAATTTCATATGCATCGGACTTACATATCTTGACATATTGATTGTCTCCCATTGACCTGCATTTGCTTGGATGAAAAATGCCAATCCCTATGTTGGAGAATGATTATTGTCGATTCCTCCTCTATGTTGAAATATATTCCATACTTCGAATATTATGGATTACATATCCCTCAATTTTGTTCAACCACGACTTCGTATTACCAACTGTACTTGACTTTTGGACTCCGCAATCACCACTCTAGATTTACTGGCCTTGATGATAGTCGAATCTAACTTCTTCAATCAGTTCTAATATAGCCGGGTCAAAATGCCAAATAACACATTTCAAAATACACGTTTTCCTTTATTAGACTTCATTATTTCAAATATATTTCTAGTTATAAGAAAATTATTTTAGAAGACCACATGCATCCCAGTTTTCTAATTTCAAATTGTTATATTGTTCCAAAAATATACATCAACATCTATTGCTTTATTACTTAAAATATACTATCACTTAAATAAAAACTTTTGTAACTTTGTTTATGTCTTATTTAAACTCCTGCAATCATTCGCAATCCTTTTCTGATCAATCCCAATTTATTTCTCTTTTATTATCGTTTTAAATTCAAGAGTATTTTATTCTTATTCTGTGACGATCCTGACTCGACCTTCGAAAATCGGCACCGAATATGACACTCATATTCAAATGCCGCAGATCCAAACGTCGAATCTGTTGCGTCGGGGCATATAATACTATTAAGTACAACAACACGGCGGAAGAAAAAGAATATCAATATATATAACATTGATACAATGACAGATACAACATCTGATATAATATGATACACAGAATGATACAAAAGATACCAATACTATCAGAGATATGATACAAGACACAGCGGAAAGATAATGAATAAAACCGGTAGCGGAATAATATCTTCAAAGGAATGCAACCCCAAATCCAATGCTCCAATCCAAAGCTAGTTCGAATCAACATCACGTTTCATAAGATAAGCAAGTCCGTCCTGATCCAAAGACTGGACTAACTCTAGATAATCTACTAAACCTGTCTATCTGAAAAACCCAACTCTAGACTGCCCGTGTGGAAAATAGTGGGCACCCAAAGTTTAGGAAAGGAACAATAAACTTCGAGTCAGTCATGGGACTGGTATGAGTAACAAAAACAGTTTTATTCTTTAAAACAAATAATAAGAGTTTAAATAAATTCACAATGCTTTTTGGAAAATGAAACTACCATAAGGCCTCCCGCCGCACACACCATGCAAACGCAGAATTGGAGGAGATTTCCCCTTATGAGAGTCAAACATGCTTGATACGGGAAAATTTCTTTGATATTATTATTATAAGTGCACAGCGGAAAAAATTTCCAAAGTATAACCAGCATAGACATTTCGAACTACGCCTACTATAGCTACCATCCAAACAGTAGGGAGCCACAATACGTAGATGGCAGGTAATACAACTAAAACCGTACAAGGCTCGTATTGTTTCGTTTGGATTTTCCAACAAATGGTCAGGCTAAGGAACTTCCCATTGTCCATGGGTACGCCTCTAGCGGGACGTCCCAAGAACCTAAACGGATCTCTGCCAACACAAGGCCGGGTTACCTTTGTAACTATGTAACTACTACTCGAGCATGCCACCCCCCGGTCCTTTGGGACCTTTATTCGAGGCGCCTCTAAACCCCAAAGCAACAACCACACAGAAAATGAGATTGAAGCCCACCACATAGGTAAATATCTGGGCTCCATACCATGATACCACCCTTTACCAGAAGGGAATGACATACCCTAAAGAGCGCGACCCTCATAACCTTGCCGCATCTTTCCTGTTTCGACCATTTCCGCGTGGTGAGGTCTGATGAGATCTCGTCCACAAAGCTACGCTTTACATGAAAGCCATGCTTTGATCACAAATGATCAACAAATGATCATCAACACACAACAACACTTAGCATGCCACAGTACCAAATTGGGAGTATAACGCTGACAACCTTCAACTACGTAACCTCTGAACTCGTACGTCCCAGAGAAGGGTGTTAAGCTAAGAGATTAAATTCTCCGCCACCAACAGATACTTATTTGAAAGAAATCTGCTTCATATCTCAAAGTATAATGTCAGACACATGACCATACAAGTCTGTTCCGGGTTTGAACAGAACCGAAGGCACTTCGTCTAATAAAGGAAGAAGCTCTTGCAAATTCGGGTATCCACAATCCCAATCGGACTTTCCATCACTTAGGGAATCTCTATACCGGAGCAACTCAGTGTAGAGACAATCGATAGGTTATCCTATCGTTCTCACAAAACACCGGATCTTCACCACCGGTCTTCAAATGTTATCCATAAGGACGTATCATTATTCGGAATGGGTTATATGACACAAAGTCCTCTCCCGGCTAAAGCGAATAATGAGCGCATTATCTAAAAATATATGGATATGGGATTTCAGTTAAGTCACAACTTATCAAAACCCAAAACCTTTTTCAAATGGTTTAAACAAATTACCATTTTAAATCTTCTTAAAAGAAAGATTTATTTCATAAAGTTCACACAGTTTCACAAAGATCCATTTACGGATTTTCAAAACAATTTCCATTTCAATTGGATTCACTCATTAAATATTTAAATTAAAGATTTAACTTATAGCTTTTAAACCGTTTCTATAACTTGGAAAACGATTTTTATTTCAAACTAGGAATCCTTTTAACACAATTGGAAGTTCATTTCTTATATGAAAGCTTTTATTATTTGAAAGCAAATAGTTTTTGTTTCGGAAGAATCCAATTATATTTGCACGAGTTAAAGCCTTTGAATTTAAATTCCAATTCCCAAATTAATACATTTGAAATGGTTTAACCCATATATAACTAGTATAACATCTTTAATCCCTAGTCCCAAATCATAGAATTCAGTTTTCAAATATTGAATTCAAATTGTCTATTTTGAAATCATTTCAAAAATCTATGACTTAATCGGTTTCCTCATGAAATCCATATTTGTGCGTGTACGGTGTGGTCCAGGGGTTTAACACAATGGTGCAACAACATCGTCATCACAGATCAGAACACAGAAATATAGTTGATAAGCGGTATAAACTATAAAGTTTATCGTTAATTCACAGATTCATAGATAATAAACAAATGTATCACAAATAAATGAATAAATCACACAGCTCAATCCAAAAAACAAAATATCACAGATCAGATAGGACAATCAATTCAAGGCATCTCATACAATACAATCATTCATTAGTAAAGTTAAGTATTCAATAATCATTTATAAGCAGGATTAATTAATTGTTTAATCCTAATTAATTAAATTAAATTAATTACTTATGAATTAATTAATCAATTACCTTAATTAATTAAATTATTCTTAATTAATCATATTAATTAAATTAAACTTTAAACTAATTACATAATTAGTTAAACCCTTAATTAATTATTTTGAGGAATTAAACCTTTAATTACTTACCATTAAGCAATCGTCTCATAACAATTAATCATTAATTACCAATTAATTTTTATCATTGAATTAATTTACTTTTATTAATCTTTAATTAATATTAATTAATCTCATTTATTAATTAATCCTTAATTAACAACTTAATTTATCCCGTGATTAATAACAAATAATTAGACTCAAATTACTAATAATCATTCAATTAATTTCATCCAGTAATTATCTATTAATTACTTCTCTAAGTAATTATCTCCATTAATTACACTAAGTAATTATGCTTATCCAATTATCAAATGAATATCTAAATTAATTAATCTAATTAATTATCAAAATTAATCACATTAATTTAATTACTTAATAACCCCTAGTTAATTATCTTCATTAACTAATAACATTTCTTTAATTACTTTCTTAAGAAATTATCTTAGATTAATTCATTATTAATCATTTCTAATTATAAATTAATCTAAATTATTTATTTATAAATTAATTAAATCATTCTTTAATTACCTTATTAATTAAATCACTTAATTACCTTAATCATCTCTAAGGTAATCCATTTCTTTATTAATGACTTTATTATCACTAAAGTATATTTAAAACATTACACTTCTAAATTTAGATCCACTTTTCATTTTGAATTTAAGATTCAAAATGATTATATATTTAAAACATTAACCAAATTTAAATATCAACTTATAAACCTACATAAGCAAAGTTCTAACTAAATTACTTAAATTTTCATTTCAAATTTTAAGCTTTAAAATACATTTCAATTTTAACTTGCAAATCCAAGTTATCAAATCATTTAACTTCCATTTAAAAAAACCTTTTATAAAAGAACTTTATCAAAAATCAAGTTTAAAATATTTGTTTGAAAACAAATTTACTATTAAAAAAAACTATTTAAATTTAAACTTGTTTTTAGAACAATCCATATTTAAAATTGATTTAAATTCCTAGGATTCAAAATGAATTTAAATCCACAAATTTAACTTTGATTTTAAACTTGCTTTAAAAACCTTGATTTTAAATTCTTTATTTAAAATCCAACTTTATTTAAAATCCAACTTTATTTCAAAATTTAAAGATCTAAAAATTTATTTGAAAACCAAACCCGGCCTTTGAATTTAAACCCAATTTAAATTCTGTTTTTCAGATTTTAAATAAAAATTTAAAAACTAGAAAAACAGTCAAGTTTTAAAAACCTGAAAAACCCACTTTTAAATATTTAAAACTTTAAGATTCAAAGTCATTTGAATCTATACTTCATACTAGATTTAAACTTATTTTTTTAAATCTACCTCATAAATTAAATTCTATTTAAATTTGCTTTAAAAATTTCAAATTACAGACATGTTTTATAAAAACCTGTAACTTACAAATATAACCCGAGGCAAACAAACTTGCTTCGAGTCCTCACCCTCCATGCTTCGAGTAAAATACTCGAATGACTCGAGTCTACCCCGAGACCAACTCCACTACACAAACAAAGATCCTCAGAAAATCAAAATGCATGGTGCACATGCACCGTGACTCTAACAACCTCCAGCCATGTACGAAGGCTTCAACACGTCGGTGATCATCTCCAGATCCATTCGCGACCACCAAAACTTCAAGTTCAACTCGAAATTTAAATCGAGCTCCCAAAGCAAAACCTGGAAAATCGAAAGCAACATCCCCTCAAAACCTGGCAATGCCTCGTGCTCGACGCTCCAACCACCAGAATATCAGCGACTCCGGCTACACATTCACTGACACTTCCTCTTCCATCTCCCAAATTTGCGTGCAGCTCGATGCACTATGGAGGTCGTGGAAATCAAAAATTCAACCACCATAAAATTTAGGTTTACAAACTAAAAACGCATGCCGCAGTCGCCACCGTGGCCGTGGACACCTCCGACTATTTTTCCCATCACCACCATAGCTTCCTCTATCACCACGAGAAAACCCGACCCCCCTCATCGATGTGTTTGCCAAAATTTCCCAAAACAAAGAAATTCGAACAAACCCCAACCGCTCTTGAATTCTTGGTCTAAAATTATAATCCTTGCTTTAAAAATCAAGTTAAGGTATCAGAATTCAGATTATATATTCGAATTCGAGAATTAAGAAATTTGAATTTTTGGTATATATGAAGTTTCCTCAGTTCTTTGATTTTCAGAGCTATTAACAAATTTTGTTTTAACTTACATATATGTTTATTCTTTAGTTTATGATAAAACAAACATCTTTTTTTTATGCTGTGTTCTATCAGTGATTAGATCAAGTGATGGACATTTAGTTTTTAAAATCTGGGTTAAAATAGAACAGAGAACATTATAACAGCCTGCACACATTATGACCATTTTTCAAACATACTCAGAGAATTACATATATATAAACATACATATTCATAGCTATAGGTACCACAGATTTATACTTTAAATTGTTTTAAAAAAAAGTTATTCACAGTGATTTTTCCAGAAATAAGAACAGAGATTGACACAGACGTTGAAATTTTCTTGCTGAAACTTCTTTTGATTCTATGGTGGTTGTAGTTGATTTGTTGTTGCTGTTGTTGATTCAGGTTGAATTGTTTGTTTTTTTTCAAGATGATGCTACCTTCAGTTTTTTTCTCTTAGCTTTGAAGATGGACGAACTAATGAAATGAGGAAGGCTGATATATAAGAGAAAGTGTACAGGTTTGATGCAATTTTCTTGTATAGGGTGATATATTATTTTATTTGTACACAGGTCAGATATATATATATATATATATATATATATATATATATATATATATATATATTGGTTTGGAGGCTGATAGTTTCACTTCGGTGGCTGAGATGATCTTGCATTAATGCTAAGTACTTTATGTCTCCTATAATTATCTTATTATATTTTTATTTTATATTTTGTATGTACTTAGATTTTCATTTGTATGTAAATTTTCTTTTGTTCATTTACTAGCTAATGTGTTGATTTTATATTGTAATTTTTTTTTCTCTTTTCTTGTTGCACAACTTTTTTTTATTTCTATTGTTTTAAAGTTGAACTATCAAACATTTTCTAAGTCATTTATTTAAATATTAAATACAAATTCAATACTCAAATTCAAATTTTAAGCTCAAATTCAAATTAATTCAAAATTTACATTAATTGTTAATTTAAATTTGATTCAAAATTGAGATCGTTACAGATTCCCCCCTTAAGAAATTTCATCCTCGAAATTTGCAGGCACGAAAACAACAAAGATAGATACACCAAGACAGAGAAACAATTTTCCAGGTTAAACTGGATATCTATTCTGCATTTGGCTCACAAAATCAGAATATCTCCAATATGAGAACAAATTTATGCAATACTACACAGGATACTCGGATCATCAGATCTATGAAATATGTAAGGCACTAGTTAGTCCGAAGGAATAATTAACCATTCGTAGAACATATCCGGACCCAAAAATAGACAGATATGTGAATAAAATTTTAAAACTTTTAGTTTAGAACTGAAGTATACCAATTAACCATAGCAATCATAACAACCAATTAATCCAAATAAACAGTTCTGGTCTATTTGGAGTTTATGTCCCATGCAAACGTATCAAATCTTCTCCCTGGATCTACCAGTAACTATCGAAGAATTGAAAAGAGATGCTGAACAAAAGAAATTGGTAGGTGGATTCAATCTTCTACAATTTTTCAAACACTAGATATGGAATCCAAATTAGGTCGGAACACCCAAAGTATATACCAACTTGTCCCTCTTCGGACTTCGATCAATCCAAGAAAATACAATAGAATTTCAAATTTGGCTTTAAACAAAATCGTTTTATCAATTCAATTCAAATTTAGCTTCATATTCTATTAACCAATTTACTCAATTAAAATTTCCAATTTATTTAAAATTTCAATTTCAAATTTCATTAAAGTATAGATCAAAAAGCTGATAAGAAACCGATGAAGATACGAAGTAAGGATTAATACAACGATTCGTAGGGTCACCATTACATTGAAGCTCCTCCTTGCAGCTGCCACGAAGCAAATAAAAGAAATTGGAATCGAATCAAAGACGATTGAGAAGAAAATTGTTTCCACTGTTGCAGGGTATTAACCATTTGTAGTGGTACTCCCCTGTCCCCTATCTCGTCCTCTTCTTGCACTCATACTCACTATCAGTAGATAGTAAGAGAATTTGCTAAGGCACTCGAACGGATATCCTAGGGATATACTCATTCTAGGGTATACTTTACCCTATCTCTAATGAGCTACTTAATGTGTTATACTCCTGAGCTAAAGTTTTACCCCTCAGCTCCGATACCAAATGTGACGATCCTGACTCGACCTTCGAAAATCGGCACCGAATACGACACTCATATTCAAATGCCGCAGATCCAAACGTCGAATCTGGTGCGCCAGAGCTTATAACACCATTAAGTACAACAACACAGTGGAAGAAAAAGAATATCAATATATATAACATTTATACAATGACAGATACAACATCTGATATAATATGATACGCAGAATGATACAAAAGATACCAATACTATCAAAGATATGATACAAGACACAGCGGAAAGAAAATGAATAACACCAGTAGCGGAATAATATCTTCAAAGGAATGCAACCCCAAATCCAATGCTCCAATCCAAAGCTAGCTCGAATCAACATCACGTTTCACAAGATAAGCAAGTCCGTCCTGATCCAAAGACTGGACTAATTCTAGATAATCTACCAAACCTGTCTATCTGAAAAACCCAACTCTAGACTGCCCGTGTGGAAAATAGTGGGCACCCAAAGCTTAGGAAAGGAACAATAAACTCTAAGTCAGTCATGGGACTGATATGAGTAACAAAAACAGTTTTATTCTTTAAAACAAACAATAAGAGTTTAAATAAATTCGCAATGCTTTTTGAAAAATAAAACTACCATAAGGCTTCCTGCCGCACACACCATGCAAACACAGAATTGGAGGAGATTTCCCCTTATGAGAGTCAAACATGCTTGATACGAGAAAATTTCTTTGATATTATTATTATAAGTGCACAGTGGAAAAACATTTCGAAAGTATAATATAAATCTTAGCCAGCATAGACATTTCGAAATATGCCTATTATAGCTACCATCCAAACAGTGTGGCGCCACCATAAGTAGATGGCAGGTAATACAACTAAAACCGTACAAGGCTCGTATTGTTTCGTTTGGATTTTCCAACAAATAGTCGGGCTAAGGAACTTCCCACTGTCCATGGGTACGCCTCTGGCGGGACGTCCCGAGAACCTAACCTGATCTCTGCCAACACAAGGCCGGGTTAACTCTGTAACTAGGTAACTACTACTCCAGCATGCCACCCCCCGGTCCTTTGGGACCTTTATTCGAGGCGCCTCTAAACCACAAAGCAACAACCACACAGAAAATGAGATTGAAGCCCACCACATAGGTAAATATTTGGGCTCCATACCATGATACCACCATTTACCAGAAGGGAATGACACAACCTAAAGGGCGCGGCCCTCATAACCTTGCCGCATCTTTCCTGTTTCGACCATTTCCGGGTTGTGAGGTCCAATGAGGTCTCGTCCACAAAGCTACGCTTTACACGAAAGTCATGCTTTGATCACAAATGATCATCAACACACAGCAGCACATAGCATGCCACACTACCAAATTAGGAGTATAACGCTGACAACCTTCAACTACGTAATCTCTGAGCTCGTACGTCTCAGAGAAGGGTGTTAAGCTAAGAGAATAAATTCTCTGCCACCAACAGATACGTATTTGAAAGAAATCTGCTTTATATCTCAAAGTATAGTGTCAGACACACAACCATACAAGTCTGTTCCAGGTTTGAACAGAAACGAAGGCACTTCGTCCAACAAAGGAAGAAGCCCTTGCAAATCCGGGTATCCACAATCCCGATCATACTTTCCATCACTTAGGGAATATCTTTACCGTAGCAACTCAGTGCAGAGACAATCGATAGGCTATCCTATCGTTCTCACAAAACACCCAGTCTTCAATACCGGTCTTCAAATGCTATCCATAACGACGTATCATTATTCGAAATGGGTTATATGGCACAAAGTCCTCTCCCGGCTAAACCGAATAATGAGCGCATTATCTAAAAATATATGGATATGGGATTTCAGTTAAGTCACAACTTATAAAAACCCAAAATCTTTCTTCAAATGGTTTAAACAAATTACCATTTTAAATCTTCTTAAAAAAAGATTTATTTCACAAAGTTCACACAGTTTCACAAAGATCCATTTACGGGTTTTCAAAATAATTTTCATTTCAATTGGATTCACACATTAAATCTTTAAATTAAAGATTTAACTTATCGCTTTTAAACCGTTTCCATAACTTGGAAAACCATCTTTATTTCAAACTAGCAATCCTTTTAACACAATTAGAAGTTCATTTCTTATATGAAAGTTTTATTATTTGAAAACAAATAGTTTTCGTTTCGGAAGAATCCAATTATATTTGCACGAGTTAAAGCCTTTGAATTTAAATTCCAATTCCCAAATTAATACATTTGAAATGGTTTAACCCATATATAACTAGTATAACATCTTTAATCCCTAGTCTCAAATCATAGAATTCAGTTTTCAAATATTGAATCCAAATTGTCTATTTTGAAATCATTTCAAAAATCTGTGACTTAATCGATTTCCTCATGAAATCCATATTTGTGCGTGTACGGTGTGGCCAGGGGTTTAACACAATGGTGCAACAACATCGTCATCACAGATCAAAACATAAAAATATAGTTGATAAGCGGTATAAACTATAACGCTTATCGTTCATTCACAGATAATAAACAAATGTATCACAAATAAATGAATAAATTACACACAGCTCAATCCACAGAATAAAATATCACAGATCAGATAGGACAATCAATTCAAGGCATCTTATAAAATACAATCATTCATAAGTAAGGTTAAGTATTCAATAATCATTTATAAGCAGGATTAATTAATTGTTTAACCCTAATTAATTCAATTAAATTAATTACTTATGAATTAATTATCCAATCTTGATTTATTAATTACAAATCATTCGATATAAATTAATTAGTCAATTACCTTAATTAATTAAATTATTCTTAATTAATCATATTAATTAAATTAAACTTTAAACTAATTACATAATTAATTAAACCCTTAATAATTATTTTGAGGAATTAAACCTTTAATTACTTACCATTAAGCAATCGTCTCATAACAATTAATCATTAATTACCAATTAATCTTTATCATTGAATTAATTTACTTTAATTAATCTCATTTATTAATTAATCCTTAATTAACAACTTAATTTATCCATTCATTAATAACAAATAATTAGACTCAAATTACTAATTATCATTCAATTAATTTCATCCAGTAATTATCTATTAATTACTTCTCTAAGTAATTATCTCCATTAATTACACTAAGTAATTACACTTATCCAATTATCAAATGATTATCTAAATTAATTAATCTAATTAATTATCAAAATTAATCACATTAATTTAATTACTTAATAATCCTTAGTTAATTATCTTCATTAACTAATAACATTTCTTTAATTACTTTTTTAAGAAATTATCTTAGATTAATCATTATTAATCATTTCTAATTATAAATTAATCTAAATTATTTATTTATAAATTAAATAAATCATTCTTTAATTACCTTATTAATTAAATCCCTTAATTACCTTAATTATCTCTAAGGTAATCCATTTCTTTATTAATGACTTTATTATCATTAAAGTGTATTTAAAACATTACACTTCTAAATTTAGATCCACTTTTCATTTTGAATTTAAGATTCAAAATGATTATATATTTAAAACATTAACCAAATTTAAATATCAACTTATAAACCTACATAAGCAAAGTTATAACTAAATTACTTAAATTTTCTTTTAAATTTTTAAGCTTTAAAATACATTTCAATTTTAACTTGCAAATCCAAGTTATCAAATCATTTAACTTCCATTTAAAAAAACCTTTTATAAAAGAACTTTATCAAAAATCAAGTTTAAAATATTTGTTTGAAAACAAATTTACTTTTTTTAAAAAATTATTTAAATTTAAACTTGTGTTTAAAACAATCCAGATTTAAAACTGATTTAAATTCCTAGGATTCAAAATGAATTTAAATTCACAAATTAAACTTTGATTTAAAACTTGATTTTAAACTTGCTTTTAAATTCTTGATTTTAAATTCTTTATTAAAAATCCAACTTTATTTCAAAACTTAAAGAGCTAAAAATTTATTTGAAAACTAAACTCAGCCTTTGAATTTAAACCCAGTTTGAATTCTATTTTTCAGATTTTAAATAAAAATTAAAAATCTAGAAAAACAGCCAGGTTTTAAAAAACTGAAAACACCACTTTTAAATATTTAAAACTTTAAGATCCAAAGTCATTTGAATCTATACTTCATGCTAGATTTAAACTTATTTTTTTAAATCTACCTCATAATTTAAATTCTATTTAAATTTGCTTTAAAAATTTCAAATTACAGATAGGTTTTATAAAAACCTGTAACTTACAAATATAACCCGAGGCAAACAAACTTGCTTCGAGTCCTCACCCTCCATGCTTCGAGTAAAATACTCGAATGACTCGAGTCTACCCCGAGACCAACTCCACTGCACAAACAAAGTTCCTTAGAAAATCAAAATGCACGGTGCACATGCACCGTGACTCTAATAACCTCCAGCCATCTACGAAGGCTTCAACACGTCGACGACCATCTCCAGATCCATTCGCGACCACCAAAACTTCCAGATCAACTCAAAATCTAAATCGAGCTCCCAAAGCAAAACCTGGAAACTCAAAAGCAGCATCCCCTCCAAACCTGGCAACGCCTCATGCTCGACGCTCCAACCACCAGAATATCAGCGACTCCGGCCACACATTCACCGACCCTTCCTCTTCGATCTCCCATAGTTGCATGCAACTTGATGCACTATGGAGGTCGTGGAAATCAAAAATTCAACCACCATAAAATTTAGGTTTACCAACTAAAAACGCATGCCGCAGTCGCCACCGTGGCCGTGGCCACCTCCGACTATTTTTCCCACCACCACCATAGCTTCCTCTATCACCACAAGATAACCCGACCCCCTCATCGACGTGTTCACCAGAATTTCCTAAAACAAAGAAATTCGAACAAACCCCAACTGCTCTTGAATTGTTGGTCTAAAAATTATAATCCTTGCTTTAAAAATCAAGTTAAGGTATCAGAATTCAGATTATATATTCGAATTCGAGAATTAATAAATTTGAATTTTTGGTATATATGAAGTTTCCTCAGTTCTTTGATTATCAGAGCTATTAACAAATTTTGTTTTAACGTACATATATGTTTAATCTTTAGTTTATGATAAAACAAACATCTTTTGTTTATGCTCTGTTCTATCAGTAATTAGATCAAGTGATGGACATTTAATTTGTAAAATCTGGGTTAAAATAGAACAGAGAACATTATAACAGCCTGCATACATTATGACCATTTTTCAAACATACTCAGAGAATTACATATATATAAACACACATATTCACAGCTATAGGTACCACAGATTTATACTTTAAATTTTTTAAAAAAAGTTACTCACAGTGATTTTTCCAGAAATAAGAACAGAGATTGACACAGACTTTGAAATTTTCTTGCTGAAACTTCTTTTGATTCTACGGTGGTTGTAGTTGATTCGTTGTTGTTGATTCAAGTTGAACTGTTTGTTTTTTTTCAAGATGATGCTACCTTCAGTTTTTTTCTTAGCTTCGAAGATGGACGAACTAATGAAATGAGGAAGGCTAATATATAAGAGAAATTGTATAGGTTTGATGCAATTTTCTTGTACAGGGTGACGTATATTATTTTGTATATACACAGGTCAGAGATATATTATTATTATTATTTTTGGTTTGGAGGCTGATAGTTTCACTTCGGTGGCTGAGATGATCTTGCATTAATGCTAAGTACTTCATGCCTCCTATACTTATCTTATTATATTTTTATTTTATATTTTGTATGTACTTGGATTATCATTTGTATGTAAATTTTCTTTTGTTCATTTACTAGCTAATGTGTTGATTTTATATTGTAGATTTTTTTTCTCTTTTCTTGTTGCACAACTTGTTTTTATTTCTATTGTTTTAATGTTGAACTATCAAACATTTTCTAAGTCATTTATTTAAATATAAATACAAATTCAATATTCAAATTCTAATTCAAAGCTCAAATTCAAATTAATTCAAAATTTATTCCAAAATTTACATTAATTATTAATTTAAATTTGATTCAAAATTGAGATCGTTACATATTCAAACAAGATCCAAATAGAAACTGTATATATAAATTCTTATCCTCACATAAAAGCTTTTCCTTATAACATTCACAAAATTATCCCAATATATTTATTAATTATCATTATTTAATTCCATCCAATTGTAAAAAAAATTCAGAAACATCTTCTATAACCTTAAACAACAAAAAGTGAAGTAGACAAGGATAACTTCTATCCCATTAATTTCTACGTAGATTACTGATCCTCTTCTATATAAATTCCTAATGCTATTTCTATCCAAATCTCCCAATATTGCCTTTATTTATATTTCTCCTAACTATTGACTCCTACATTAGGTGTTATTCTCTGTATTTTCCTTGAATGGAAATGTTCCTCCTATCCTAGTTATTCTTATCCTTATATTCTCTATTCCTTAATTCAATTAAGTTCCATTTGTTCCCTTTTTTAGAAAGAATTTTTAAAAACGAAGAATAACTTTCTCCGCAAATCGAAACTCTTTGAGTTTACCAATTTTAAACTAGAATTGCATGAAAAATCCTTTTTACCTAAAGACTTTTTAATCAAAAACATTTGACTTAACAAAATTTTAAATTATGAGTTTTCAAATTCTTTTAATTTTTTCAAAAAAACTTCCCAATAATTCCTTTGAAAGCTTATTCATAATATTTCAAGGAATTTTTCTAAAACCTTTTTATCAAATTCTTTCACAAGAGGTAGGATTTAGAAACTTTCCTTCTTCCTTACTCGATATAAATACGATTATCTCCATGTGGTAATTAATGTACACCTTTTTACGGGAACTTTCTCCACTCCTTCTTCACATCTTGTTTCACTCCTATCATTCCTTACTTATGGATGTTTACAACACATAATTTCTTATATCCCACCTATTTTATATATTGGGATATGCCCACTAATCTTTGTCTGTATAATTAAGGCTATATCATTTACATAATGATGATATAAGTTAACATAAGAAATGAAAAATATATATTAACTAAGAAATGGTTGACTAAGAAATGCAAATATAACCGAAAATTGAAATCGAAATTCATAATGGTTTGATGATGTATATAAGTTATACAATGTTTTTTATATAGCTTGAACACATATATAACATACACATACTTATGTTAACATATACATATACAACTAATAAAAATAGAAAACTAAAAATATATTTACATGAGGTAAGAAAATAAATGTCTAAGGTAATAATTAATTTAAAAAGCAAACATCAAATCAATATTACACCACATCACATCACCACCTCCACTCCCACCATCACCTACACCTTATCCATATAGGGCGGCTGTCGTGCGCCACAAGAGGTGGAGGGAGGCGTTTTTTAAGAAAGGTGGGGGTAATTTTACTTTGAAGACATTTTCTTTTTTTCCTATCAATATCACCCCTTCTTCTCACTTATTCTTCACATTAATACTTCTTCTTCTTCATTCTTGAGCTTTCTTATGCCCTCTAATGGCTTCGAAAGAAGCCACTCTTCTTTCTCAAAATTTGAGAAAAAGAAGGAAGGTTAAAAATAACGAAAGTACTTAAGCACTAATCCACTAATTACTCTCTAACTTTTTCAAAAGTTAGTCAAATCTTCTCTAATCTCTTGTAAAGCAAGTGAAAGGAGGCTGGGACGAGAGCAAAGTGGAATGGGGAGGGTGAACAAGCAGTTGGAAAGCAAGGAGGAGTTGGTTAGTTAATGGTCTAGTGAAATGTTGATTTGAATGAATATTGGTAGGAAGTTTGGATATGGATTATGGTGAGAAACTCTATATTTATATACTATATATATTGGATGATATGATACGGTTTGCTATGTGTGTTTATTATGGTTTTTTATCATGTTTGGATGATGATGATATGATTGTTTGATTGTATTAACAAGTCACGTTAAATACACGTCGATATTACACAAGGAAACGACTTTTCGAATCAAATTATGAAAGTAATATGGAATCGTTAAAACTCCTTAAAACATTTTTAAAATGATTTAAAAATACTTTATAAACACTAAAAACATATTTGGTGAAGTTTGAATAAGAAATGAAAAACAAATCAAAACTAGGCACGTCGAGTAACGGTAGTTCACGATTTCTTGCCGCAAAATTCAAATGAGTATATAATGTTAGCTAGAAATCTTTGTAATGATAATTTTCCAAACTATTATATCCACAGTTTTCAAACAAAGGAAAAGGATCGAGGTTTTAATAAGTAGATTTTGAAAATCAGTAAAACAAGTTTTCAAAATAATCGCGGTTTTGCAGTTTGAAATCCAAAGAGGGATTTCCTAAAATTTAATTTTTTTAATTTTTTTTAAATTATGGAAAAAACTTTATAAATATTTTAAATGAAATTTTAGTCGTATAAATAAATTTTCAAATGATAGAAAAGTTGTTTTGGTCAATATAACTTTAAAAACATTATTCGCAGCACAATTTGCAGCGGTTTTCAATAAATTTTGAAATATAACTTTAACATAATAATTCTTTCCCAAATATTTTATAAATATTTTTAAATGAAAAATTAAGTGTTTTAAAGAGGATTTGAATATTTAATGATTTATTTAAAAGGGTTTAAATAAAAGAATTAAAGAAAAGCTGTTACAAGCAATTGTTGTAATCGTGGCTCTAATAAGCCGACGGGTGCACCTAATTTTTCCATTTATGAGATCTAGTCGAGGTGCTTAATCTAAGAAGATGTTCAGGAGAACCAGTTCCCTGACTCATCTGGCCTCACCTAGGCTAGGGATAGATAAGGTTGAAATATCAGAAACGAGTTAAGTATAAAAGAATAAATTTCTTTAAACAACTTGGGTTGTATAGAGATAAACTTCATATAACTGATATTAAATTCCAAGGAGGGAAATCATACTACTCATATGAATTTAAAGGTCGTTTCATCATTTGTCAATGGATAGTACTTGTTGAATACGAAAATTAACATTAAGTATAATTTGAATGTTTTCTATGGATCCATTTCATTCAGATAATAACTAATTTTGATTTACCGGCTTAGATAACATGTTTTTAACTTATTAGAAAGCTGTGTTTTGGGATTGAGAAATCTTTTTAAAAATTTAAGTAAAATGATTTGGAAAGTTCTAAAAAAGTTTAATTAAACCTAAGAATTTAACAAAGAGATTTTTAATGAATTCCATATATACTAAAAAGAAAGGGTTTTCAAAAGATAAATATTTCTAGAATAAATTTTGAATAGGAAGATGTTAATTAATGGAATGTTAATCACCTATTTATAATCCATCTTTTAATATATGATTTTTTTGAAGGAACCGGGTTCGGATCAAGGTGATTCCCATTTGAAAACCACTTCGAACCAATTACGCATTCGAAAATGAAGATATATATTTAAGGCCAAAATTTGAAAGATAGAGGATCTTCATTTCAAAAGGAATGCATGTTGATAATCTTTGGGTAGATCTTGAGATAAATAAATAATAGTGGTCCCTTCGTTCTAAAAAGCTTCTAAACATGAGGACTATTTACTACTTATCCGGGGTTAGTTCCTAATAAGATGTGATAGGAAAGCACCTTCGGTTTATCCTATTCCTAGACAACTTATATGGACAAATGTCTAATGTTGCATTTCTAGATCATATTGATTGATCTCCATGAACGTATCATCTATTTGGTGGTGGGGAAGGCAAATTCTCTTAGCTTAACACCCTTTCTGAGACGTGCAAGCTCAGCAGTTGTATATTTGTAGAAATCAATTGTGTTATTGTGAAATGGGAAAGTAGCATTCAAAGCGGAATATATTCTACATAAAAGGCAATCATTACCTCAAAGCCTCACACCCGAAAATGATGATACAAGGGATGCTTTAAGGCTAAGTGGCTTGCAACCAATCAAGGTATGAAATCACCTTCTAGATCTATAAAATTTATACCCGCTATAACGTCGGGTTTAAATCAAGTAGTGTATGCAATGAGATGTCTTGGATAGGTTGGTAATGGTCGAGTGATGTAATACTAGGTGTTATTCATGTAATTTTTGGATAGGTCAACCTTAATTCGCATGAGGACCAACAGAGGTGCCTCAGGTGCATTCCTCTAGAAGTGTACTATGCAGGAGGTAGTCCCTTACCTCGCTATTTAGTTGGAAATCCAATCTTCAATAAGTGCCTTCGGTCTTGTTTTGTAGAAACTTAAATGATTAGGTTTGGAATTTTGGCTAAGATTCAAAAGCTTACTTGAAACTATATTCAAAAGAATGTCATTAAAAACAATATTTCCGAATTTCCACGTAAAAATGTTTTGTCTATCATAAGGTAAAAACTCGTTCCATATTTATGTGCAGCGTGGTCTTATGAGATACCTTTTGTTTTCAAACACTTGTATTTTGAGTTTCCGCACCAGTCCCATGACTGATCCGGAGTTTATTTACTTTTCCTTAAACTCGGGGTGCCTTATTTTTTTGGGCAGCCTAGTAGTTAGGTTTAGTTAAAAGAAATCTAAAAGAACTCGAAGCATGGAGTTAGAAGATTTTTCAGTGGACTATTAATTATTTCCCACCACATTTGTGTACTATCGTATTCCACTTTTATACGGACAAAGGTTTATAACTATTCATGTTTAACTCTAATAAATGTATTTAAAAAATTTGCTGTAGAGATTTTAGATATTGAAAAAATATATATGTTATTCCATTTATGTAATATTCTATTCTATGTCTCTTTTTTCTTTTACCCTTAAGGAACCGCCTCTCAGGCACTCGGATGTGCATCACGTGAATACCAAGGATGTATTAGTATCGATTTTCAAGGGTCGAAGAAACGGGTCCTCACTATACCCATCGCAAATGTATTATTGAGCCCACATAATCTCAGCTGTGGAAATTATTACACCTCCTAAGTTCATCTATTTACTTTTTATGAACTTCCCTTTTATTTTATGCGCTTACTATCTTTAACTTCCTATTTCATTAATGTTATCAAATGTCATTTAATGCTTCTTTTACCTCTAATAAATGACCTTTATAAATGGTCTTTTATATTCAAATTAGACAAGTGTTAATGACATTTATTTGTATATTTCAGAACAAATCACCATGCCTATTTAAATTCCTTCCTAAACCTCATATTTTGTCTCTATAATTAAATTCATTAAATAGTTTATTCCCATATTGGCTTGATTATGTAACTTCACATTAACTTTTAATTTACTACATTATTTGTATTTTTGCGATTTATTTGTAATTAATATGATAATGTACAATTAACTACATACTAGCATATATATATATATGTATGTATGTATGTATGTATGTATTTATGTTATAATGGACGTTTATTTATTTATTTCATAAACTTATGCTTTATTATATACGAGTATGGTGGCACGTCCGTTGGACGTGTGCCAAGAAGGAAGTGTGAAAATTTTGTGTGTGCTACAGTTATGGTGGTGATATATATACACACAGACACACATACGTACATATATACACACATATATATATATGTGTGTGTGTGTGTGTGTGTGTGTGTGTCTGTGTGTGTTTTATATTTCCTCTTCTTTTCTGTACAGTTGCAGTAGTGTATAGCTATATATTAATTTTGGTCTAGTTATATAGGCTGGCCAGCACCGAGTGATAAGTTTGAAGCAGCCAGGAAGTTATGAATCCATAAGGGTCCATCTGATTATTATGTGAGCATATACAACTACAAAGCAGTATTTATATCTCTTTCCTACATGTTTTGAGATAAGTTTTCATAATCAAGAAGTCACTTCTGTAAGTTGGAGATATTAGGCACTAACATCAGTGAAATATTATCTTAGCTTCAATCAGACAACAATATTATGGATATAATCCAGATAGACTGATTATTATTTTTTTCTTGAGTAAATTTCTATATACACATAAGAACATAACTACATCACAAAATAATAGTAAATAGTTTAATATTCATTTTCAGAAATATAACAATGGTTTTTATATGAAAAACTAATTATTACTTGAAAATAATGCTATTACCTAAAAACAGTGACATACTAAACTAAAATTTATGTTGATGATATTGTTTTTCTTACAATCTGTGTTAATATTTTTAGATAGGAGTTTGTTTCTAAATATTATAGCATCATCACATGTTTATGGACTCCATCAACCATTTCGATGTCATATATGTCAACAACTCAATCTAGCTCATTTAATAATGCACTAATTAAACCGTCCAAACCACGTCAATTATTTTCATCTTGATTGAATCAGTTTCAATTTTGAAAAATGTTAACTTTGGTTGGATTTAGTTTTTATTTTTATGAAACCAAACCATTTGAACCAATCTAATTAAACCAAATGAAAACATTTGCTCATAGTTATTGTATGAAGTGGTAAAACAATTAGCGTTGCTTATGAATTGAAAAGTTTACTCATACTTGGGTGTAACAGTAACCAAACAAACCAAACATATTTGAACCAAGCAATAGATGACAATGGAAATATCAAAGATTGAAAAAAAGGATTTAGTATAGAAAATGATCCAACAAAATAGATAAAAATTAGATTAATTCAAGAACTGTACACGTTTGAGCTAAGCAAGCAATCCATAAAATTCAAGAATAATGTCTTAAGGAAACAATCGTGTAAACAAAGTTAAATTTTGACAGTTTGATCTTTTTTAGAATAGTACATATCAATCAAATGGAAGAAAAGAAAACAACTTGTGAACGAATGCTTACCATTCGGATTCATAGCAAAGATAACTTCATTTCTATTAACATAAACCAAAGTTGAAAATGACACATCTCTTTCTAAAATCGATCATTGTTCTTGTGTTCTTCGCCAAAAGTGCCAATTGTATCATAACCTCAACAATTTGCTTTTTCTGTAAAATATAGTAAACGACTAAATTAGATATGTAGTAAATTTGAACATTTAAACAAATATTGGTTTTTTGAGTCCAAAAGTAAAACATATAGTGTTTCTGGTGTGTATATAGCCAGGTTGCCATGACAACTATGTAGGCCATCAATAAAAAAAGAAAATGAGAACATATAAAAAAAAAACATAATGGAAATCAAGCTTACTCATCAATTCCTGTTTAGTCAACACTTATCTTCCGTCCTTGTGGCGAAGAGTCCATGACAATCTAGGACAACCACTGTATAACAGAAGGAAGTAAATAAAAACAACCTCAATGTATATAGTATGATCAAATAACTCATGCGAAGTAATACCTGATTTACCTAGTGTATATAAGAAAGGTTGAGGGTTGAGGCGATAACAGGTGAACATATTTGGGAATTGGAGGAAAAAACAGATTGGAGAAGGAAAATGGAAGGGGTGGAGGTAGGAGAGCTGGAAAGGAAAGTGAAAGAGGGAAGGGGTGATGGTGTGGCGGTTATAAAAATGAAGGAGGGGAGTAGACATATATTACCACCTCCCCTCAAATATACAAATTAAACAAATTCGCAGTAACACATCAAAAGTCCTTAAGTATTAGTTAATGGTAACTCTTTTGGGAATTATATTAAATATATAAATTAAAAGGGAAAAAATAGCCTCGTATGAAGGAAAAAATGCAACCAATGTACAACTTGCACTACCCAAATGAATAAACTGTCATGCTAACTAAAATACAATTACCATAAATATTTAAATGAATGAAATGAGCTAACATTGTAGCAGCTTAAAATGGCAGCATATTATTATTACCAAAGGCTGAAACTTTTGCATCTTTACTAAGTTTACAGTCCCCTCTATTGTAAGATCTTTGATCATTTTGAACTTTGATTCAATCTGTATGCCATAATTTCAGCAAATCAAAAATCTCCAAATGACCCTTAGTCTTGTTTTCCCTCGTCTTTGATTACCCATTCATCTTCGAATTTTATAGTCAAATGACAATCATAGACAAGTCTTTTTGTATCCCCATAAAAACTGCGTCATATCTGTTTTCAAAAATATAAAATAATTTTGCTTATTTGCATATTTTATGATGAAACTTAAATGCAACTTAAATTCGTTTTCTTTTAGTTAGAAAGGATTAATATGAGGAAGACATGCTGAAATGTTGATTTAAATTACAAAATACAAAGGTAACCTGTCATCATGTAATTATATTTATACTAAATTTGGTTTAATTTGGTAACTGCAAAGAGTATTGCATAATAAAGTAATAGTATTCGATTACCAAGTAAAGAGAGTGCAGAGAATATGCAAATATCAGCACTAAATTTCATAGAAATTTCACAAACCATCTTGGTCTAGTGAACCTTTACATCCTTGCATGCTACAGATGTCTCATATGAAATACTTAATTCATGGAAATGCATTATGTACCTTTCTGTACAGTGACTTATAATTGTTGTTATACGTATGTTGACATACATTTATATGTAAAAAAAAATGGAAGGAAGATTAAAATGTGTTTGGTACTATTTAAGTAAAACTCAATGCGTATGTAAGTAAAATTAAAATGATACTATACATACAATCTAAATTATTGGAAATTGTATCATACATTAAATCTAGAGCATTGGATATATAGACTACATTCTAATTACAATTAAACATTTTAATTACCAAATTTTAAATATCTTTAATATTCACTTTAGAATTAAAAATTTACCGATTCTTAAGGAAAGATGCAAAAATTTCCTTGGTTAACTTATTTTCCTGAAAATTAAACATCTTCTTATATCCCGCAACAAAAAATGCATATAATTTGGACCAACTTCTAGAAATACAAAGGTAACCCTTCGTTATACAATTATATTTACATATACTAAATTAATGGTGGTTTTCGCTCCTATAAAGTGCATCGTACATAAATAGTCAAATTTTTATATATACAGAAGATTTAGAGACAACTAAAGTACAATGAATATTTCCAAGGTCCATAATCCAAAAAAAAGTGCACTCCGCTAACGGGACAGAAATCTAAAAAATAAAATCAATATAAGTAATGCCTATACTAAAAAAACAGAACATTTTGATTCGATGGTATTCACTTAGTGGTGAAGTTATTAAAAGTTGTATTGCACTAAGTGGAGTAAAATACATTTGATCGTTGTCTTATGTTTCCAGTTTTATACTTTTACTTTACTATGCATAAGCCACTGGAAATCATAAACTGTATACGCATGTTGAATATTTGTTTCCAGTTTTTTTACATTTAAACTAGTGCCATTATTATTCCAATAGTTGTAAATATGATTTTATTTGCATTGTGAATGAAAAGGGGTGTCATTTATTCATGTTATCGTATTTAAGCACATAAATCACATACTACTAATAATTATGACTAAAACTATCCGGTATCCATTAAGCACATAAATCAAATAATATTATTGACGAAAATCTAGTTCTTAAGCATTTGCAAATCAAATTGAAGTAAGGCAAGGCTACAATAATGATGATGAAACAAAGAGAAAATGACTGAAAATATAAACTGGGTAAAAACAAAAAAAACCCTTAGCCAGTGCTTGATTTTTGTTCGCATGTCAAACTTTATTAGATTTTGCACAGCTCTTTAAATATAGAATTAAGGAAAGATAAAACTAAAAACTATACATAACTTTTTGCAATATAACTTCATAGAAGATCACAATAATACTAAAGATATCATGCCGTTAAATATACATAAAATCATTAATCATTAAATTTGAAAAAAATACCATTAATATTCCAGATGTAAAAATTAATGATGTATTGAAGCTTGGAAGAAAAAAAATCTGAAATGTAAATAATATTCCTTAAAAAACGGAAATTAAATCCCATTCCAGCCTGATAAGTGCATAAAATCTAATTACATCTCATAAACTTTATGTGGGTAAATAAATATTGGATTGCTTCTATTGAAGAAAATACAGAATAGTTGTATAAAGGTTTTGATTTACCAACAACTAAAGATAATTCATATAAATATTTAATTCTTTGTATGAAAGAAAATATACAAATTTAGAGACTTTAATAGTTCTATCACTGTAGAAAGATTTTATCGAAGTGATGTATATATAGAGAGGGAAACAAAAGAACTCTTTTTCTTTTTCTTTTTAATGGAATACCAAAGTGTAGCCAAATCTGAAATCAATAGCGTACTTATATGAATATTATTTTAATTAAATGTAACATTTTTACAGTTATTCATAATTATATTCAATTATTGGTACATGGTTTATAGGCCATTATAGGCATTCTTGAATAAAAATAGCAATACCAAAGATATCATTTGAATATACTTAATTGTTATGCATCATTTGAATATTGAATATGGTTATGGGCTCATTAGAAATCATGGTTTCTACCATTTTAGGTATTATATGATCTATTTCTTTTAACATGAAAAACATACCACAGAGGAAAAAAAGATAGAACTTTTATTTGTTTTGTAGTAAAAAAAGGAATAAAATTACTTTAAGGTAAAATAGTTGTGCAAGTGAGAGAAAAAGAGAAGAAAATAAAATGAGGACATTTAAGAGGTAGTAGTTTTTTAATCATGTGATCGTATTTTGAAATGAAATATTGCCTAAATTTCATCATGTGTACTTTGATTATTCAAATTTTGAATTCAATCATCATTAGCTAGGCTGCAAATGTCACTTTTATCGTTATTTGATAATAAGCCCTTGCCATCTCCTTCTTTTAGAACCTAAACAACATGGAAAGTTGTTTAGTAGCACACTATTCATTTCTTCAACAACTTTGTCACTATTTAAATAAAGATCACCATTTCAGTCATTGTAATCTAACTAAAAATGGATTTCCTACTTTTATTATTCATTTATATTCAAAATAAAATTAATGAGACAAAGACGCAATGACTGTTAATGGTAACATATAAGCTTATTATAGAGAATATCCAAATAAAAATTTGGCTGCTAAAAATTTGAAATAAATTTAGTAGAATCATGCGGTTTAGTAGAATCAGAGTGCATTCTGTATGATGGTAACAACACAAGCAATCTTTTCATCTAATATATTCAAATCAAAAAAGTTGCAGGATTTTCATCATGTTGGATACTCTCGTTTTATTCCATTTTTTGACAATATTTTTTATAGGTAGACAGTTGCCTACTATAGGTTGAAAAATCTCCTCCCCATACCTTGATTTCATTTCAAGTGATGCCATTGCCTCTTTTTCTTCCACTTTAACAACCTTATTTTTCCACTCAAAGTCTTGATCCTCCAAAGCTACATCCAACTTCAAAGAATACAAAAAAAAGATGTTTAGTTAAATTATATGATGGAAATAATAAGAAAATGATTTTGAAATATAATAGAACTGGTTTGATGTTTCTACAACTTTATAAAGTCCATGTCAGAAACAAAGGTATAGGTAAGCAAATTCTCAAATTAAAGAAGATGACAGTATCCTTAAAATAAACTCAAGATTATCGTATTCATCTAATTTACTGTAGTATTTATGATGTATTTTGTTTTCCACGGCGTCCCTTATTCCGCTGTTTAAGAGGATAAGCGCACAGTCCAAATCAAATAGACTATGGACAGCAGATGTAGAGACAGTTAAAAAATAATAGACACGCTCTGTTATGCATAGTATCAGATTATACTAATATACTCCCAAATATAGCACAACCTACATTACATAGTGTAATAACAACATATTCTTGTACAAAGACACCATGGATCGTTACCATTTACATAAGCTCTTCTTAAATTATATATGTTTTTTAACACTTCAAAAGTAATTACCCTGTACTATACGTATCCCATAACTTATAGACCATGTTTATGGTTGAAACTCATAGCCTGAAGCATTTCTAAGGTGTACTTACGTAAGCAGGAATATTTTGGAGAAAATGATGAAAAAATTAGAGAGCAAATGGTAGATACCTAAGGCAACCATATTGTTCATAAAAGTAAACATATCAAAAAAAATTATATCTATATAAGATCTATTTACGATCCCATTTACAACCAATTTGGAAACTAAATAAATTTGTATGTATAATGAAATTAGATCCAGCCATAAAAATATGAGTATAAAACCATTAAAAAGTAAACTGCTCACTTTTTTTTATAATTTGAGATCTTCCATCTTTTGTACTCTGCCCCCATTACACTATTTTATATAATATAAATTTGTTATTAGAATGAAAATTAGAGGATTCGATTGGTAAAAGAAGAAAAAAAAGCCCATATAATTAAATTTGCTAACCTTTTTGTAATTTGAGATCATTCATCAGTTCGGTACTATGTCCCCTCTAATATTAGTTGTTCTCCCTTTGATTTTTCCACCATGTTCATCCATTCAGTTAAGTAGAGGAAATGAATGTTCTATTCTACCGAATCTGCCCACTGCGGGATTAAGCGGCATTTCGTTACCAAAATATTCATTTGGATGCAGAAGCAAAGAAATTCGAGCATGTAGAATCACTATTTTCTGAATATCTTTTTTTATGCGAACAATGAAGAAATTGGGGAAGAAGGTGCGTCTATTTGGGGAAGAAACTGTACATGGAATGTGGGTTAGTGGGGGTTGTGCGTGGGACAAACGACAAAATGGACCTTTGGCCAGAGAGAAATTGGCATTTTGGGAAGTTCATAAAAGGCTTCACTTTGACCGGTTGACCAAAGGTTTTGCTTTATAGTATAGATATATACACACATATGTAATTGGTAAACCATATAATTTATATTTCTATTTATAACCTTTTAGTTTATATATTTAGGGATTTCTGAATATACACTTATATGTAAATTCTATTAAAATATTTATTTTCACATTTTAGTCTATTGGAATCATATCTTTTCCAAGAAGGAAACGTTACCATTGCAACTTTCCATAAACTACCAAAAAGTAGGATTGTGCTTCGTTTGGAATTTCAGTGAGTTTTCTCTTTACTATTTTTATTAAAATAGACATTGCAAACTATGGGAAAACATCCCTACTTTGCATATCTGTTTCATTTGGTCATACGAATATTCCTTGTTATTTCAAATGGCATGCTTTTTATATATACAAATGGGAGATTGGAAATTTTATGGGAATTCTCATAGAGATTTTACAAATCCAATGAACTAAAATATAGAAATTTAAATCCCAAATCAAATTAAAGCATCTCTAATTGATGATTATCGGGTTTAATAATTTACAACCAAAATAAGAAATTCTGGAATTAACTGTGCAATTCTATCAATGTTATATTTTATAAATTTTAGGGATTATTCTCCCTAACTTTCAGATCTAGGGTGTTTACATATCGTTTCATCAGAGTTAAAAAAATTCTGAATATATAGGCAAGGATTTCAAATTAGATTTATTTTTTAAGCCTACGATTCAATGGTTTCCACATATGCATAATAAAAATAGAATTTCAACGATATAAATGTAGTAATCTCCCGCTCAACATATAACTTTCAAATTTCCAAATCCAAATCCATTCTTCTTACTTCGTTCAATTTGCTTTTCGACCAAAAATATTTATATAAAGCATTAGATTTAAGATCTGAAAGGAAATTCGAGTAAAGTGGAGTTTAAATTTATAGTTCTATAATTTACCTTTTTCGCACAATCGATTCATCCCTTTTTCTTCTTCTCTTTTACTTTCTGTCCTTCTCTATATATATGTACATAATATTTTATAATTTCTAGAAATAGCGGAGAAGGAAGAATGACAGACTCTTCGTTGCTCAATTCAAAAAATATGAAAAGAAAAGTGAGGGGCTGGGCCTGAATTTATAGATGTTGGAATCGATGTAGTATGTTAGATTATTATGTATTAAACATCGACCGTTCAGGCCAAGGCAAACCCTAGCTGTCACAATGTTGATCGGTCGACCAGTTGATGGTCCTAGCCGCATATTTGTTAACGTCGTATTTGAATATTTATTGTCTTGTTTTAATGTTAACGGTAACGATTACTTCGATGTTAATTTTTATTATTTAACAATTACTTTAACATTAAGCTTAACAATAATTATTACCTTAATATGTTTTGAATTATTTCCGATTCGAAACTTTCAAACGTCGATAGCCTTTTCATTTGAACTTAGATCAAGAAGCTTTATTATGAAAATTGCTTAAAAAATCGCCACGAACACAATAGTGCAAGTATTGTAGCCAAATTATGAAGTTTGCTCAAATTTAATTTTTGTGCTTTAATAATTTTTTATAAATTCTTTTAACTAATTACTATTTGTTTTACGGGGTGTTATTGGTAGTCGCAGTTGGTATCAGAGCATAGACTCAACATTCAGGGCTAAGTGGACAAATTTGAGTTAAGAAAAATGGTAAATGAAGATATTTTGAGAGAGCGTACTTGTATTTTTCTACTATATAATACTCTTTACGTTGTGTATCTTCTAAACTTCAATTTATTCCTATCATAAGTTGCTAAGATATCTTCATTTTCGGCTGGTAGTTATGAGCGAAAGGGGTACATGAACGATTGTGAGGGATGCATGAGCAGTTGTGGCATGACATGCAGCGATACCTTATAGGTTCAAAGACTTTTGGGCTGTTAGAGGGGATGTTTCGCAAACCGAGACATTCCAATAACTACAGCATACGTTAGAGGTTGCATATCCCCTGAGGCATTAGTATTTCCTACTCCACCTACTTTATACTTTCCAAAATTATGATGGGATTTCCTTAGCCTGGCCAGAAAGCTATTTCTAGGTTCTAAGACTGTTGTTGATCCACAAACTTAGATACATACATGTGTGAGGGTTTTTGCAAACCTTGGATTACAGGATTGTTTCCTAGCATCTAGAGGGGGAGGCTTCGGCTTCGTAGGACATAGTAGTAGAGGAGGTTGACGAGTAGGCCATGACTTGGATTGATTTTAGACGTTGGTTTGAGTCTTGGTTTATTTCTAAGACCGAGAAGGGCATGCAGTTAGAGTGTTTCATTCATTTGCTGCTAGGTAGCTTGTTAATAAAGGAGTATGTTAGCCAATTTAACCTCTTGGCTAAATTCAGAATAGATATGGTTAATACGTCTTTGAATTAGGCAATGAAGCTTTCTAAGTGTCTTAAGGCATTAGTTAAAGACTCCTTGCTTATTCATATCTCAATAAGGGCCACTTTTGATAGTCTTATGGTGATGGCTCTTCTTCATGAGAGCCCTTGTGTGGTATCACTAGAGGTAGAAAAGTTGGAAAGAAAAATAATGCTCCAACTGAAGTGCAAAGGCCAACATACATTGAAAGATCTAGCTTATGCAAAGAAGAGGGCTAACATAGTGTGCCACTCTTGCAGCATAAAGGTGCATTTTGCTACAAAATGTCATGCAGCTAAGGAAAAGCGCATGTGCTTCAATTGCAATTAGCTTGGCACATCAAGAAGGATTGTCCTACACTTTAGAAGGATGGGTACGTGGCGATCATGACTTATGCCTTATAGGCATTACCATGTCCTAATAGACCTGCTGCTCAGGAAAAGGGAAAGAAGCTCATATAGTAAGGTATGCTTTATTTATAAGACACTTTCTTATGTTCTTTCTGACAATAGAGTTTTATAATCTATTGTTAGTGACTTGGTAGCTAGGCAAAGACATGACACTGTAGATGAATTCTTTTGTAAGGTTAATCATTGTATGGTTAACCTTAGTTGTTAAGCTAAGGCGTAGCAACCAAGAATACTATAATTCAAAATTGATGCACAGGCTATCGAGTAAAGTAGGGTTGGTTGGTAAAGTGTGAATTGGATTTAGTATCCAAGTAGGATTTGGTGGTTGCCCAGTAATGAGAAAAGGCAGAGCGGATGACTTATACGTTTTGTGTGGAGTCAATCGTGTTAGAGCTGTTTGAGCTTGTATTAGCAAACCTTAAGTAACGGGATTAATCATATGAGTTGCATCGATGTTTTTAAGGGATTAGTCCATTCATGTTCAGTTACTAATCCTAGTTCGAGTATAGGATTCCTAAATGATTTGAGGCAAGGGTTTTTCAGTCGATTCTTAAAGGCAAGCACTTAGGTGAATCCTTGAGACGACTTAGAGATTTTTGATGCACGACTCTAGTGATGTAGAGAAATTTCAGTGGTTGGACCAAGGAACCAGATTGGAATTCACATTAGAGGAGTCAGGTACTCGACCCTAGCTCAACAAAGAAACTATGCGATTGAATAAAAGATTGGATCAGGCATCATATAATATTTTTGATAACCGATACATGTGGTGTAGACATAAATATTTATAACATAGTTCAAATAACTTATGATAGTTTGAAGAAGGCTTTCTCGACTGGTTTTGTGATGATATGGATAATCTTCTATGTGGTGATATGATACTTGCATAAGCGAGCATCATTGTACATTTAGTATATTATACTTATTGTCGTTATGAGGTTGAGGTGTTTGAACCCAAACCCAAGTGTAAGTAGGTCATCGTTTAATAATGATTTATTTGTAAAGTTTTCTTCTTAAGAGAATGAGTTCTATTTGGGACAAGAGGAAAACTAAGACTTAGATTGCCGGATTTATTAGGAAGCTGAGAGGATCGATGATCCAACATATCATATATGTTTTTTTCTATTTCGTACCGATAGGTGTAATAGTCTTTCATGCATTGCATTCATTAAAGAAATTTGCACCGCTTAGGAATTTTGTTCATTTTTGATGTCAAATGGACTCATGAAAGTTTATAGCTTGACATTCATGTTATAATTATTATTTGTTATTGCACATTTTTATATACTTTTTTACTAATTTAGTGTGTTTAGTTGCTTGTATGCTAGTGTTGTTAGGCTTGTTTTGTGGGTTCGGTTTGGAAGGAAAGGAGAATAGAGACAACGATTGTTAGATTTATCTAAGGGTTGTGATCGGTCAATTAAAAAAGGTGGTCTTAAATAGGATGTAGATTTTGAAGGCCTATTCATATCTATAAGAATAGGGCTAGGTGGCTTTAGACTGATGAGATAAGCTTGTCCATGTTTGACGGGGCCAATTATTTCGACAAGAGTATTTGGGAATCGAAATAGAAGATGCGAGCTTCTCATCTTAAGCTTTGTACTGGTTTGCTTACATTTACTTAAGGGAATTTTTTTCGTTTTCCTTTTTGTTTTATTAGTATGTATGATGGCATAGTATAGAGTTACTTTGTTGTTGCTTATGGTATACATGTATGCTTATTGTTTTGACTGGTAGCATGTTTATTAGAAATGTTTGTTGCGTTAGAGATGCTTTTTACATTAGAGGTGCTTGTTGCATAGTTTGTTGTAACATGTTTATTCAAGATACTTATTACATTAGAGGTGCTCGTTGCATAGTGGTAACATATTTATTTAAAATGCTTGTTGCATGGTTTGTTATAGCATATTTATTTGAGGTGATTGTTATATATAATTAGCATGCTTAAATTTATGATTTAAGTTTGTTTTTGTATATAATCCTCTTTATTGAGTACATGTTAAGTACATGAAAACAGTTGTGTGCTGCTTGGATGCTTGCTCGCTTTTATTTGCATCCAAACGGTAAGTTTTTATTGGGAAACAGGTATGAAAAATAGTTAGTGTAGACAGAATATGTGTGTGTGTGTGTCCCTAGATATCAGATGCCACAAATATGATATGTTTATATGTTGTTTTGGTTTTTCTAGAGCTAGCCATGCAAAGGAGGTGATATTGAATTTTTTTCGAAACATGAGAAGAAATAATAGGAGATATATTATGTACTTTAGGAGTTTTTGTAACGTTAACCACATAAGGGAAAAACCGTTAAAAGTTTCCAAAGCCGATGCTTGGAAATATTGTTCAGTCATGGTTCATTGTCATACTCATAGAAATTTTAAGGATTAAATTCCTTTAAGGAGAGAAAAATGTAACAACTAACATTTTAACGATTGGAAATCTAAATAATTAATATAAATACTGAATCGTTAAATAACTAAACATCCAAAATACTTGACTTCTAGAGACAAATGAATTAGGATTTGAGACACTCGCTGTTGAGACCGCATTTCCATCATAAGAAAAATAAGTATAAACTTCTCCATGTTTGGAGTTATGACATTTTTTTAATTTATGAGTTATACGTATTTTGCAAAAATACATGTCTAGTCGGGTGTAGTGGAATCTTGACCGACGGCTAATGTTTCTACGATGAGTACATCATTATGAGGTGTAGGTTAAAGAACTTTTGGATCCATGCTATCCGATGATCAAAATGACCTCAAAATACGTGAAATTATCATTTCTAAATGCTTTTTGAATGGTGACGAAATTTATATCATCGGAACCGAAAAAATGCAACGATGCACTCCGACGAGTTTCGTGGAGATCCGATGTAACATGTGATCGTACGAGCTCAAAGCATGTGACGTTTTAAATATGAAATCAAATAAAATATGTAGACTTTTATACATAAGTAACCCATACAACATATCACAATCTATTCATTTTCTCTCCCTCTTTTTAAAATATTCTAAATGGGTTCTTATACGGATTCCGGTTCGGCAAGACCTTAAGAGCCATGGGCCATGATAAATGTCAAGAATAGACCCACTGAATTCATGGTGAGATGGAAATCGAATCCATGGTGGCGTTGAATCTGATGATGCTTGGGAAGGTCGATAATTTGGCCTCATCAGCTAAGGCTACGGGTTGGCCATGATAGAAGAGGAGTTACACAAAATGGAGGGCATTGTCATATTTATCGTGGCGGAATGAATAATTCGATGTCAATCAATGGTGCTTCGGTTATCTAGATGAAATCACGACACTACATGCCATGAGAGGACGCCAAGGTAGGATTTAGATGAGGGTGGACCATGGGAGTGCATTGTGCAGAGATCGCGTAGTTGAGCGTGATGGAGTTGATGATTCATCGATCGTGGAGTATAGAGTGAGAATTTGATGGGGAAAAGGAAAGAAGAATGGGTTGATGTGCACGGATACATGTAGGAGGATATGAGGAAGAAAGGGGATTAAGGTATCTTAAGTAATTAACCATTAATTAATCTCTTCTCTTATTAAATTCCTATCTTTTGCATACGAAGTCCAATCTAGACGTGGTCTTTACCATTACACTCGTACTTTAAGTACCCACAAAATTGTATAGGTTTGGATTGGATTCCGATATTTGAGAAATAATATCTTAGGTAAGAAAAATTAATGCTTTGAATTTATATCTTAGTATAAATCACTGTATTTATATATATACAGAAATATTACCTAAAAGAGGTATAATAATATATATACGTAATTATTTTAGCGTTTGATTGGATTATATTGTATAGATAATTGGGATAGTTGATTAAGATCCCATATATATACTATGTTTTGTTCATATTGAATAGAGTTAGATGGAGATAATATTAATCTTAACACGATGGTAGATTAATTTAACTCTAACTTATTGCTATATTAGTTATAGAAATATTATTATATATTTTATCACTAATCGGAAGTTAAGAGTATGACCTTCAAAAATAAGCTATAAGGCAAAATTAATGGTTTTGGCAAGTTAAACTTATTTCAAATGGCTTTGAAGTTTATTGAACATTGATATTGGTTTATTATGCTCTAATTCAATAATTAACTAACTTTTGAATTTTTTAAAATGAGATTTGAGAAGTTAGTAAATTACAAAAAAGATATTTGTATTATCCAATAAGGTTTGGTTAACGATATAAAATTTTGAATAATGTTATAACGTTATTTATTAACTTTAGACCCTAAGAATTGGTTTGTTATACATACACACACACACACACAGATATATATATATATATATATATATATAATACGTGAGTTATATATTATATTGAGACCTAATTAATAGCTAAACTTAATTTCAATAACGGATCAAGTGATATTAAGCTATAATAGGATTGATAGGCAAGTATATTATTTTTATAAAATAAGTTTAGGACTTTTATAAAATAATACGAACAAATATGATTGGAATAAATAAAAAATATGACTGTTACATTAATTACTTAAGTTAGATGAATTTTGTTGAATGTAATATTTGGATTTATGGGAGTTGCGTGATGGTTTGCATTTGTTGATTTGCTGATATGACTATATGGAATCTATGTACAAATTATATTAAATAATTAAACAAGTTGAATGTGCAAACTGAACGAAAGAATTTTCATACATATATCTACAGTCTATATAAATAATATAAATTCGTGAAGAAAAATTTAGTTGAGTATGGTATTCAATAAGTATACTTGAAAGAGTTAATTAACTAAATGGGAGAGATATTTTAGATTGTAGTATTAGTTATTGGGGATCGAGAATAGCGTTTCCGTAGCAAGACGATATAATGAACATAATCAAAACAGCGTTTGGTGATAGTTGACCGATCGTTGGTTGAAATGGAAAATAAGACCTGGTCTAGGGAGATTTTCCTCATATATAGATTCGATCCTTCTAGTACTGGGCATACAGGTTCCAGGGGACCTCTATACGGACCCGGAATTCTCAGACTCGATGCAAAGCAAGGCGAGACCTTCGTGTGGTTTCGAATGAAGGAAACGATGCTCGTAATAAGGTGGAACTTGTGCGATGTTCTCATTTGAAGCAAACGGGACATAATTCGTAAGATGTATTGTGGTATAACTCATTAAGCATGATTAGAGTTGAATATTGTCTCTCGCTACCTGATACATATGATTAAGAGATGATTTGTTTTGTGCGACTTTGGTTGGTCGACTCAAACCACCGAGAGTATGCTACATTGGATACGCATGGTATCCATATAGTATGGATATATAGTGATAAAATAAGTAATCCATGATACCTTAGAAGAATTGAACAACTTGCTTACGAGATCCTGTGTAATGACCCGCCATTTCGACCATCGATAGTCAACACCAAATACATCCATGTATTAAAATGTGGTACATCTAGTCACGGGAAAGGCAGATTTTTAGGGTAAAATAAAAAAAAATGAAAAAGAAAAAGAATTAAAGAAATGAAATCTCATAGAGGAAATAACAAAGATGGTAAAAGTTATTACTCTAAAATACAAGGTATATAAAGTCATAAACAAACCTCATCAGCCTAGACGATTATAACTTCATAACCTTACAATTGTTGATGGGTATATATAATAATACAGCGGAAATAAAACACTATGGAGGGTGACTATCCAACTCTACTTCGTGAGCTCTATTTCTCACCAACCAACGACAACCTGGAAAACTATTTGGTCTAACCCAAGCATTATAATAAAATAACACTCGGATCAATTTGGAAATACCAGCGTGAGGAAACTCAAGTAATATGATGAACATATAATAATTTTATGAGACTATGCCGCTAGACATGGAACAGATTTCCCTCACAAGAACAACACCATACCACAAGAATGAATAGAAGCAAATAAATAAAAAAAACTCAAACTTGAAAGGATAGATATAAACAATATCAAAATGCAAACTTACAAAACGAACACAAATAATTAAACAACGAGAAGAGTTCTAGTCACTTCTCAATGCAATTAAGAAAACAATTCAAAGACTTGAATTAACAACAAAGAAAGGAATTATTAACAATGACTAGGAGGTACTTTCCCCTTACTGAAAGTATACCTCTAGAAATTTTCTTAAGAACTCTGATAGCTCTCGGAAATCTCCAAGCCGAAACCCGCCAACCTTACCGAGAATCCGAATATTTCACATTTCCACATGCATACCATCGAAACTAATCTATAGTAGATGTGAAAATACCTTGATGGGAGCAACCCACATAGCTTGGCCCCTACTAGTGCTTTGGTTTTAGTTATTTTTGATAAAGGCTATCAACGCTCAAATGAGCAAAGAGTCGTCTTAAATTGACAACACACAAAGAGGAAAGCTTAATCGATAGTAGATAAATCAACTATCTGGGATATTCAAAATGATCGTATATGGAAATTAAATATCATATCGTTACCACTACTCATTGATTTCAAACTTGCACTATCCCTCAGTTAAAAATGAAGCTGGGTAAGTTAAAGTAATGTTACCTTTAGGCATCACCTTGACAATAATGTTAATCTTCGAGATAGAAACGAGTTTCCATACCTCGACGTTTAGTGCTACGAGTATGACTAAATCCTTTTCATATAAATAATTCCATTTACGAAGTTAAATTTCTTGTCTATGCCGTAAACATATCAAAATTTGATTTTTTAAAAACTGAACTTGTGCTTGAATTTCTCATCATATATTTTTGTAAAACGCTTTAACAACACTCTTTAAAAGATTCCTTTTAAAGAGAAAATTATATTTTTAAGCATATTAGAAAGAAGGGTCAAAAACAAATTTCATTAAAACATTGTTCACTATAAACCCAAAACAATTTACACTTAGCTACATTTAAAAAACAATTCCTTTTAAAAGATTTTCTCATTTATAAACTTTCATTTCTAAATTTTAAACAACATTTATTATCCCAGAAGATAATAAATCGATTAAAATGCTTTTATAAATGAAAACGCCGTTAATCATCTTGAACAATAATTAATACAATTCTTTTATAAAGTTAAAACTATATTTTATTATCCCTAAAGATAATTAATCAACTTATAGCTCCTTTGATAAATCCATTAATTAACTTTAACGTCTTTATTTAATCTAATTAACTTTAATCACTTTTATCAAATTAGTTAATTAATCTTGAAAACACTTTTATTAAATCCGATAATTAATTCTAAACATCTTTATTTAAATAATTAATTAATTTTAAATACTGTTTATTAAAATGATTAACTAATCTTAAACATCATTATCAAAAATGATTATCAACTTTAAAATATTATTATTAAAATGATTAATAAACCTTAAACATCATTAATAATTTTTTAAATTAACTTTGTTATAGTTAAATATAATTAAGAATACATTTAAATTTCCAATTCTTTTCAAGTACTTATACAATCCTTACAAACCAACTTAAAAAGAATTTACAAAATATTTAAGATAAATAACCTTTAGAAATTTTTAAACAACATTAATTATCCCAAAAGATAATTAAATTCAATTTATAATCTTATATAAATTTAAAATGAAGATAATTACCTCATAGATAATTAATCAAATTTCTAATCTCTTTATAAATTTAAAATAACGTTAATTATCCTGAAAGGTAATTTATTAAATTTGCAACTCCTTTTATAAATTTTAATCGACATTTATCCTTTATTTTGAAAACTCTCATAATAGTTGAAAATATAGTTTAAACAATTTTCAAAGTGCAAAAACACGAGCAAACATTTATCTTGTGAAACTACAACCCCAAGCTCAACACACAACAAGGGTTTGAGTAGGTAATATTTCATATAGTATGTCACATTTATTTCAACCGTACAACACAACAAGAAACATAAGAATATAAGTAAGATGCATATAGCAGTAAATTAATAATGACGAGAAACCCCTTAAAGTCTCTCTCTACAAAAGTTCCCTGTAAATCACACATATGAATATGTATTTTCGAACTGTTCCATAGCGACCTATTCGCACTGTACACTTCGACTTTCCTTCTATTTTTATTCCCTGCAACACAACGGTTATTTATGCCATCCGTTTTCCATTCAGGAATTTTAATTCTAACCAAACAATCAACCAATAATATAAACTATCATCCAAGCATTCAATATTAATTTATAGCAACACAAATATCATATAATTTAATTAAGCGTAAATAAACTCACCGAAAGTCCAATTGCACTTTCGCTTTCCAATTTGATGGTGTTCAATTTTAGCTCAAATCTCTAATAGCTCCAAATTTAACGAATCTCATTCCATTGTATATGTAACGACAATACGAGTCTAACGCAACTGACTGTGTTCAAATTCGACCTCGTATGAGCAAGATATTAATTTTATAAGCTATTGATTTAATTAAATTAATTAATAACTTAATTAAATATTCATTACCCTTAATCATTTTAATTAATCCATCTTCCTCCTATAAACAAAATCATGCAAATGATACACAATGCACACCCGAACCCATTGCTACCACTTTCATCGCCAAATTCACCATAATTTCTCCACGAAATCACTCCCAATTGCTCCGACGAACTTCACTCCCTGCAAGCTTCAAAACCATGCCACCCCTTTCAAGCTTGGTCCATCGTACTCCATCGTGACCTAGGCATGCAAATAGGACAAACCTGACAACAAATTTTGCATCTAAGCACCACACATGTCTAGACGACAGGGAATGCTGCTCCTCTGCATGCCAATGATAACATACCTTCCATTTCGCCAATCGATGCCCAAATCTCCCAGGAACCGATAATGGCCTGGCCTCGACTACTCCCAAAGCACGACCGAACGAGACGAATAGGATATGGAATTGTAGATCTCACAAAAACAAACTCAATGAAACTTGTTCGGTGATTTTTGTTTAAATAAATAGTTTGATTATGATTTTAAACCCGGATGTTATTTGAATTTACTGGAATGAAATAGGAAAGAGGAAGTAAAGTGAAAACAAAAGTTAGATGAAACCGAAATTGCCAAAATCTAAATGTTGCCTTTACTAAATTTATAAGCAAAACTATTACTTCTTACACACTCTAGCCAAGATTCCCAAGTAATCCAAGATTTTTAAGCAACATCCCAAAATCAACATCTAATTTAGTTGAAATTTGTTAATTTGATTTGACTTGGGAAAGGTTTTGAAAAGACGGATTTGTGGTATTCTATTGCACAATATTCCGTTCGTTTATGCATTACAAACAATAGAAATAAAAATACAATCTTACACCAAAAAGAGACACGATCTCAAAAAAATACACTGCTATTTCATTTTGTGAAATCTCAAAAATACCATCGTTTGCCAAAATCAAATGATAATTCAAATATTTTCCAAATTAAAAAATCGTATAAATTAAATTAAAAATACTCCAATAAAAATCAAGTCGTTTTATTAACAATTGATTTTATTATTATTTATTCGAACCATATATTGCTGCAAATAAATTTACAAAATGAATTCACCATTATTATTCATTAATTAGAAGGAGTTAAATAAGGCTATTTTAATCCATTTAATTAATACTTACTTCATAATTCAAATGTTTAAATAATCCCTATATTTGAATTCAAGCTGTTTATATTTTTAAACACTGTTATTTAAATATTTAAAATTAATTAAATATCCAAATTCAAGACAGTAAAATTTCGGTATGTTACATCCTCTCCCCTTTAAGAGAATTTCATCCCCGAAATTCACAATAGTAGAAAATGTCTCCAAAACCTTAAGTTTAAAAACTATTAATTAAAATGATTTATTATACTTTTTAAGTCCCTAATGTTATGAAAAATTTCAGTAACATCTCCTTTGTGCGACTAATCTGAAAAAATTACTACTCACCAAAACTGGCCTAAATCAACCAAAAGAAAACAAAAGCCAAACGGCCTCCCATGTTTGGGGCATAAAGTCAACAATTAATCCCCAAAATTAAATTTACCACGTACCTTTTTTCTATTTGATTTTATTTCTACAAGCAATTTACTGTTTCGATGCGAATGCAGGTATGCAAGAAATCAAATAGCAGTCTCTTGCTTTCTTGTACTTACATGATCCAAAAGAGAATCTTGCTAGCAAAAGAAAATTATGTTGGATCATAGATTTTGATTGTTGACATGAAACAACAATTCACGAATCTACGATTACGACAACATCCAGACTCAACAACTCAAAGTATGGTTTGTATAGTTATATATTTTAATAAGAGTCATCAAATATGTATATAGAATCTAGTTTAGTGCTTTGTTAAAATCTTTCCTCAAGAATCATAATTTACATTCAAATAAACTTGCATGCATATTTTAATCAAAATCAAGTGTTCAAAAAAATGCATGAAGCAGGGCTCGAATCCAGGTCACTAATTTAGAAAGCAAGTGCTCTAACCAAATGAGCTATGGTAGTTTTTGTTTAACAACAGAATTCAGTCGACTGAATACATTAAGTCAGTCGATTGAATAAATTAAGTCACCCGACTGAATCTATGCACTTTCAAATGCACATGCACGATTTAAATTCAGTCGACTGAATATTCTAAGGCAGTCAACTGATCACTGTATAACTGTCATATTTTCTGAATAGACACTTCCTTTCATGAACAGACTTCTCCTACGTGAAGAGTTGCAGCCATTGCTGTTCATAGAAATCTCTTCACTAGCAGTTGCAACTTCTTAACTTACTATATATATACATGAATTTCAAGGTCAAATTACTTCACTTACTTGCTTATACTTGAATCACATTTTCTAAATTAACTACTATCTTGAATTCATACATTCATTGCTTACAATCACAATTCTATATTTCTAAAAACAATTTGAAACTTCCTAATCTTCATATACACATGACTACACACATCATACTTGAGGATTAGATTATAGAAAGGGTGTGCTACAAATGAAAAACCCTTGTTATTCAGAACACAAAATGTCAAGTTAAAATCCAGTTTGTAAGAAAGTCATGTTCGGTTGCTCAAGCGGTCAAAGTCTTCGGTTGCGCAGACGGCCAAAGCCCTATTCTGTTGTTCAGGCGGTCAAGTTCTATTCAGCTGCTTAAGCGGTAGAAGTCATGTTCGGTTACTCAGACGGTGTAAACATATTCTTCCGGGTTAAGTGAGGGTTGCTAGTTTTAATTCCAGAAGGAGTCTGGGACTGGACGTAGAAAGAAAGTTCGAACCAGTATAAAAATTTCTGGTGCCATTTTACTTTACTGCTATTATTATTTTCCACACTAGTTATTTTTATACTCATATTCGGCATCAGGAGATAACTTAGTTTATATCGCATTGCCACTACATTTACATTGTTTACAACTGTTGGCCATTTCGATCCTATAGCATAACAGTCACTTTTATTTGGTATCGGAGCATAGCGACTTTCAAATTACACTAGTAACATAATCAATATAACAACTATATGCCATCAAAAGTATAGGGAATACTCTATAATGAAATACTAAGCATCCAATCTTTTCAAAAAATAAATTTAGAACTAAATACTCGGTTTTGTTTTTTAATTTAAAATACATCTTCAAATTCTTCCAAAGAAATATATATATATATATATAAAAGAACTAAAACAATTATGATAAGGAAGGGACTCCTTCTAACGAAGCATGGTATAACTCTAGAATCAAAACAATATGGAGCGTCCAGTGGTATATCGGTTCCTTCAAAAATGACAACTAGAGTAAACAAATATACCTGGCAAGCCTTCCTAATTTGGAAAACTCCAGTTGCCTAACTTCAGTGACAACAAAATATTTGAAAAATCACTTCATAAAAACTCTTTCAAATATCTTTAAATAATAATACTTCACCGGTTTTCAAAATAATTTAATTATTTTTTCTTTCATAAATTCTTTCAAAATCACTTTTTCAAAAGCACCAGGATTTAAGTCCCAACAAACAACAATTTTTATAAACCGTGGTCTATAAAATCATAATATCAATCAAATATAATTCCATAAAGAAATAAACTAACTCTTAACATTACTTAAAATGTTAAACAACTAATAAACAAGATTTAGAACTTTTGCTCAGATTTACAACTTTCTCGATCATCCAAGGATAACTTTTTTTTCCTAAGCCCATATTATATACATAAATTATTCGTACGCAATATCTTATCCAACCACTTGCTCGAATACATAGATTTCACTTTCGAACTAGTATTGCTCACTCGACCTCCCTAGTGTGGACTCTGATCATGTTCCTTAATTATAAACTTCTATTCTCCTTACATAGCCATATGCTATAATAGAAAATTTCAGTATCATACCAAGAATCCAAATCAAGTGTTTATTGATAAGAATCAAGTGAGAAATTCTTTTTCAGACTGGCGCTAATCACCTAAAATTATGTATTCGAATCCCAGATCAAGAACCATGCAAATAAAATGATCTACGTACAACTACCATACTTAATCCGATTGGTTTCTCAATTACACCAATCCCTTTTCTAAATCACTTTCATTTTTATTTATAGTATTTCATTCGATACTAAAATTACTCATGAATTATTTCAAAAATTCTCACTTAAGTTTATAAACATTTTATAAAGACACAACTATATAAAATATTAAATTAAAAACTTACTGTTATTCACTTGTATAGTACTCTTCTACATCTTAAGAGTACATACAAATTTTCAAAATTTTAATTTTATTTATTTATTATTTATTTTACTTTTCAAAATTCAAATGGAGGCCCAAGCAAATTATGGATCTTAAAACTGAGTCGACTACTTCGAACCTTTTTTAAATTAGAGTGTTCTAAAGAAAGATGTTTAAACCCAAAAACTATGGTTTTAATAAAACAATGCTTATTCCAACTTTCCTATTCAATTTAACCCATTTAAAAGCTTGAGTTATATTATATCTTTTCTATCCAAGACTTTTAAATCTTCATTTATCAAATTATTCATTATCAAAATACTTTTTCTCAATTTCCTTTAGGGAAACTTAAGAACTAAATACTTGGTTTTTATTTGTAAACCCTTTTTGAAATCATACTACATTTTTTCTTTATATAAAATAACTTAAACAATTTATCCATCAACGCTCACTTTAGGTTCATTCGGATTCGAACTCATTCTGATCGCACAATGATAAAGGGAATAATTTACTAAGTGCACTACAACACTCGCCTAAGCAAACATTCGATCATCACTTAGAAGATTATTCATATTACCACAAAAAAATTATGATGTTTTCCCCAAACTATCCAAAGATGTATCTTTCTAGAAAAACTCACTTTGAAATATTTGTATTTTTAATTACTTCTAAGTAATATTACCATTACTTTTGTAACGAGTCGAATTTTGCCCGCTCGAAAATCGACATTCATACTTCAAATCGTATTCGAATGCCATAGATTCGACCGTTCAAATCCGATTCGCCGGAGCTTATAACAATCATTAAGTAAACAACACAGCGGAATAAAAGAATAATACACTGATATACAATATCTGATACAACAGAACGATACAATGAATATCAATATACATCAGAGATGTGATACAATAAAATAGCAGTGGAAAAGAAAAATAGATTACATCTAGCAGCGAAACAAATAACTCCAAGATAGTCTTCAAGGAAGAACTCCAAAAATAACTGCAACTCCATTTCCAAGAATCAATCCAGCAATAGCTCGAACTCCCAATAACGATTCACCTAGCATAAGCAAGACTGGTGCGATCCAAAGACTGAACTAACTCCAGATAATCTACTAAACCTAGCTATCTGAAAAAAAACCCAACTCTAGACTGCTCGTGTAGAAAATAATGAGCACCCAGAGTTTAGGAAAGAAAACAATAAACTCCGGATCAGTCGTGGGACTGGTGTGAGCAACAAAAACAGTTTATCTTTTAAAACATTCAATCAAAAGGTTTTCAAAGTCAATTCGCAATGCTTTTTAAAAATGAGACTACCATAAGGCCTCCCGCACACACACACATGCAAACGCAGAATTGGAGGAGATTTCTCCTTATGATAGTCAAAGATGCTTGATACGCATTTAAAATAACATTTGATATTATTATTAGTGCATAGTGTAGAGGAAATATTTCGAAAGTAGAATATAAATCTTAGCCAACATACGACCATTATCGTATGCCTACTATAGCTACCATCTAAACAGTGGTGACCACCATAAGTAAATGGCAGGTTCTACAACTAATACCGTACAGGGTTTCGTATTGGGAATTGGATTTCCAACGAATGATCAGGCCAAGGAACTTCCCATTGCCACATGAGAATGCCTCTGGATGGACATCCCCGAGAACCAAACCGGATCTCTACCAACACAAGGCCGGGTTACCCCTAACTGAGTAACAACTGACCGAATATGCCATCCCCCGGTCCTTTGGGACCTTTCAACCGAGATCTCGTAATCAATTCACACAATCATAAAGTGTTTTCAACATGAGTAAGTATCTGGGCTCCATACCATGATACCACCCTTTTCCAGAAGGAAATGCACACATCCTAAAGGGCGCTACCCCTCATAACCTTGCTGCTTCTTTCCTGTTTTGACCATTCACGGGGTGTGAGGCTCGACGAAGTCACGTCCACAAAAACATACTTTATACAAAAGCCATGCTTTGGGTCAACAAATGATCATAGAAATGATCACCAGGATAGACGATCAACAAATGATCCTATCACGAATAATCAACACAATGATCATTTCACAGCAACACTCAGCATGTCATATTACCAAATTGGGAATATATCGCTGATAACTTCAACTATATAACCTCTGAGCTCGTACGTCTCAGAGAAGGGTGTTAAGCTAAAAGAATAAATTCTTCGCCACCAACAGAAATATATTTGAAAGAAATCGGCTTTATATCTCAATTTGTAATGTCAGACATACAATCCATACAAGTCTGTTCCGGGCTCGAACAGAACCGAAGGTACTTCTTACGAAGCCCTTGCAATCCGGATATTCACAATCCTGATCGGATTTCCCATCACATATGGAGAACTCAATACCGTAGCTACTCGGTGCAGAGTCAATCGATAGGTCATCCTATCGCTCTTGCAAATACCCGGTCTTCAACACCGGTCTTCAAATGCTATCCATAACGTCGAATCACATATTCGGAATGGGTTATACGACACAAAGGTCCTTTCCCGGTTAAACCGGATAGTAAGCACGATATTTCAAAAACAAATGGATAATGGGATTTCAATTAAGTCACAACTTAATAATTCAAAACTTTCTTTCAAATGGTTTAATCTAATTACCATTTCAATCTTTAAACAAAAAGATTCATTTTCACAACCTTTAACGGTTTAAACAATTTTCACATTTTAATCTTTTAAACAAAAGATTCATTCACAGATTTTTCCAAATCAATTTTCATTTCAATTTGATTAACTCGTTAAATCTTTAAATCAAAGATTTAACTTATAGCCTTCAAAACAAATTTCATTTCAATTTGATTTAAACAAATCATCAATTTAAATCTGTTAAAAATAAACAGATTTAATTCATAGCTTTCAAAAAGAATTCATTCATAACTTAGGAAAATCATTTTTCTATTCAATCTTGAAATTCCCCTAATTAACTGGAATCTCAGTTCTTATCTAAAAGTGTTTATCATTTGAAAACAACAGTTTTCATTTTGGAAATCTGATTCATTTATACGAGTTGAAATCCTTGGGTTAAATTCAAATTCCCAAAAACAATACTTAAAAGTGGTTTAATCTCTATATAACCAATATAACATCTTTAATCCCTAATTTCAAATCATAGGATTTAATTTCAAGTATTGAATTTAAATTTAAATCAAATTATTTAAATTCCAAAACTTAATCAAGTAATTTAAAATAAATTACATCTTTGAAATTCCATTTCAAAAGCTTTTCACTTTTATTTCGATTCCATTTCCAAAACATTTGAATTTAAAAATTCAAATTTAACTATTTCAAAAATCTGCGACTTAATCGATTTCCTCGTGAAATCCATAATTGTGTGTGTGGTGTGGTCCAGGGGTTTAACACAATAGTGCAACATCATTCAATCATCACAGATCAAAACGCAGAAATATAGTTGATAAGCGATATAAAACTTATAACGCTCATCGTCCATTCACAGATTCACAGATAATATACAATTGCAAATAAATATACACTACTCAATCTACAGAACAAAATATCACAAATCAGATAGGATAATCAATTCAAAGCATCTCATACAATACAATCATTCATAAGTAAGGTCAAGCATTTGATAAACATTTATAAACAGGATTAATTATTCGTTCAATCCTAATCAATTCAATTTATTTCCTAGTAAATTAATTACATATGAATTTATTATCTAATTCTGATTTATAAATTAATCACTAATAATTTGATATAAATAATTTATCAACACTTTAATTAATTATCCTTAATTAATAAATTAATTAGATTAACCTTAGGTTAATTACAAAATTATTTAACCTAAATTTATTCCATTAAATAATTATTTTTAAATAATTAATTATCTTTATAAATAAATCAACGTTCTAATTACATTAAATGTAATTTTATCTTAATCACTTGGTTAATTAACTTTAATAATTAACCACTTACAATTAATTAATCTTTAATTGATTATAACTCATTCATTAATAAATCTTTAATTTAATATCATTCAATTAATTATCCTTTACTCGCTACAATAAGTGCTTATCCCAAATCACTTATTTTAATAAGTCATAATTTTTTTTACATCAAGTACTTATACTTAAACTCCTTGATTAATCATTCTTTAATTATTTTATAAATTTAATTATTTGATTGCCTTAATTATCCCTAAGACAATTAATTTTTTTTATTAATGATTTCATAAATATTTAAGTGTATTTTTAACCTTACACTTTTAAATAAAAATTAAAATTCCATTTGAATTTAAGATTCAAATTTGATTAACTATCTAAAACATTAATCAAATTCAATATCATTTTATAAACCTTAGAATAAATGTAAAGAACATTTATTTATTTATTTATTTTTATAGGAAGCTTATATAAGGGAAAAAAAAAACCTTTAAACTCAATTACTTCATCTTTATTTTGAAGTTAAGCTTTTGAATTACATTTTAATTTATCTTACAAAAATTCAAGTTTTTAATTCTTTATTCAAAATCCTTTTTATCAAAGAACTTTATAAAAATCAATTCAAATATTTATTTGAAAACAAATTACTTTTAAAAGGCTGTTTGATTTGAACTTGTTTAAAAACATTCAGAAAAAAAAAACTGATTTAAGTCACAATTTGAAATCAAAGGAACTTGAATCCATTGATTAACTTTGTTTTGAACTTTGACTTTAAGCTTGTTTTAAATTTTTTTTCTTCTCACATTCCAGTCAGGGTTTCAAATACCTGAAACCTGTTAAAATTACCCCGAGGCAAAGCAAATTGCTTCGAGTCTTTCCATCTCCTGCTTCGAGTCAAGTGCTGGAATAGCTCGAGCTCAACCCGAGTGCACCTTCTCCCCAAAACCCAAAGTTCATCAGTGCTTCAATATGCACGGTGCACGTGCACCGTGGCTCTGGCCATCTCCGGCCACCACCTACAGTTGCTTCACATCGCCCATCATCATCAGAGATGATCACGACCCCCAGAAAACATCACACTGGCTCAAATCAAAATGGAGCTTGCTAACCAAACCTGGAATCAAATAACACGCACGATAACCCAAACCTGTCAACGTCGAGTTCTTGGCGCTCCGACCACTAGGCGACTCCAAACTCCGGTCACCTCTCCGCCACCCACCTAGCTTCCTTTCCCTCCAATGACGTGCAACTCGACGCTCTGTGGAGGTTGCGGCGATCAAATGATCGAACGCCAGAAAAATTAGGTCTACGAATAAAAAATCCCGCGCCGCCACCGTCATCTAAAAATTCATTTTATATTTTTCTGGTGATGCCTCAGTCCTCCTCCCCCTCCAAGAACAACCCCGACCCTTCCTATTGCATCGATCGTCAGAATTTGGACCGAACACCTTTTTCGTTCAACCCTTAAATTCTCGTACACCCCAGGCTTAAAAATCTTGAGAACTATATTAAAAATCATGATTTTTGATTACGAAACCGATTATATAAATGAATCAATAAATTATCCAAATCGAATTTGGGTATATTTTTGAATCTAACTGTGTTTTACCTTTCCCAGTAAACCATTCATCAAATTTTTTTTTCCTTTGAAACTATTTTTAGGTTTGAATTCATACCTAAACTCACATCTTTGCTGTTGGAAACAAAGCCTAATAACAATCGAATGTTTAGATATTTCGTTTGGATCAGGGTGGGTGCTCTGAAACAAGAAGACAGAGGAGTATTTTGTATTCACACAGACATTTTATAAATGCATACTTATGTCAGATTCATATCCATACTCATACCATATTTCAAAGCAACTCCCATCACAACATTTTTAGTAGCATCAGAGGTATAAACTGCATTTAAAAGGAAATGGTACTCACATCAAAAATAATGAGGGTGAAGTTTGCTCACAGTGTTGAGAAAAAAAGACAGAGCTTCATATTGAAACAGAGCCCTGGAAATGCAAGCTGAAACTTCATTCTTCCTTGATTCTCTGGTTTGAATTCATTTGTTTTGATTTATATTGTTATTTAAATTTTGAATCTTTGTTTAAGTATGAAGTAATATTTACTTCAGATTTTAGCTTCAAGGAATGAACTGAGATGAGGATTGTTGATATATATAAAAGAGGTTTTACAGGCTATCTTTATTTTATTTATAAAGATAGGATATGGGTGAATATGCTTGCGCAGGTGAAAAAGAAGAAAGTATACAGGGTGATGTATATTTGTAAAATAAGCATGGCTGAAGTGATATATTGATATGGTGGCTGATGGTACTTTATTTCCATGCTGCATTTTTTTTTTACAGGCAACATTCTTTTGCCTTATTATTTTTATACCCTGATACTTGATTTTGCAAGCTACATACTTGTATGTATTTTAGTTTGTTTCATTCCTTATTTATATTTGTATTTGTTCATATGCATACATTTGTTTTGTTTTTATACTTACTTTCTATTTGCCTGCATACACATGTTTTACTATCTTCTTATATACTATTGTTAATACTACACTTCATATTCTCAGCTGAGTATACATATTGCTTTGTACATTTTGTTTGGGTTTTATTTTTACTTTGTTTTAGTTTTATGTTTTGCCTGCATATTGTTTAAGTGTGCATACATAGATTTATATTTTATACTTTGCTTGTAGTTAATTTTACTTATGTATTGAATTCTAATTTAACTTTAACATTTATTTCTAACCATAAATTTATTTAAAACATTTATTGCTAATACTTATTTTACTTTGTTTATATATCTTACTTTGTTTTGTATATGTTTATTTTATTTTATCTACTTACTTTAAAATATAATTGAAATTCTATAACTTTGTTTTGTACATAGATGTTTTATATATTTATTTGGTTTCATACTTAACTTTTATTTATCTCTATTTATAACTCAAATATTTTACTTCTATTTTTGGTTTAAATAATCATCATAAATTTTACTTTAAAAATTATCATTTTACATTCTCTATATACACATATATTTTATATATCTCAAATTATCATCTTTTATAAATCAATTTATTTATTTATTTTTATACTTGTGTCCAAAGTATATTATTTATTTTTTTAAAATCATTTATTTAAGAATTTATTTAAAATCCAATATATACATATATATTCTCATATATACAAATTTTCAAACCCATATGACTTAATATATTTTCTATTTGAATCGAGGAAACTCGCTTCCATTTATATTTAATTTTATAATTTTTATTCAAAATTTCTTTTAATTATTAATTTAAATTAAATAAAAATTCAGGATCGTTACAACTTTTCTCAAAAATCATTTTGAAATCAATTCAATCAACACCGAAATCTAAATTTCTCAATAACTCTATTTAAATCATATAAATCATATACTACATTCATATAAAATGTACCTTTAAATCCTTTTATAAACCAAATTTATGTAAAATTGCCATTATATAAAATCATCTCACAGTATAATAATTCTCCTTTATTATAATAAAATTTTCATATTTATTTATCCTCTAAATGTCATATCTTCCTATTTAGATTATATTAAATAACTAGTGAGTGGCCCGTGCTAGCACACGGATGGATCTTGATTTTTGGTAGGTGGTTTATGTATTGATACAGTTTGGTTTATTTATATACTATTTTTCCACTGTTATTTTGTGTACTATATATCATTATAGTTATCGTTAGTAATCTTCTTTCTAATGTACAAAGATGCTATGTTGGTGTAGAACTGAGCAAGGTTGCTATGTTGGTGTAAAACCGAGGAAGGTTGCTTGTCTATTAGAGACATTAATGGTTGTAAGTTGTTAAGAAAGCTTTTAGATGTGAATTTATTAGGAATTCTGCAAGTGTTTGAAATTACCAATGTTCATAGCAACATATTTATGTTGGTACATATTGTGTGTCAATCTTATGTGTGAACGTGGCTCTTGGTATCCACACATATTTTTGTTAACACTGCATATTTTTTAAATAAATGTAATAAATAAATAAATTGGTTGTAAATTTTTAATCTTTCTTTACGTAATAACTGATTGCAATATTATTATTCCAACTAGTATTATGTTTACAAAACAATAGTTTTTATTGTTAAGTATATAGGTGTATTGTTGTAGTGGAGGAATGTTGTTTTGATGGACTACATAATTTGGGTTTTCTCATGCTGAAATTGAAAGTTATATACGCCAAACACCTTGAACGTTTAAATCATATTCTTTTTTAAGATAGTCCACGATAGTATCAAAAGACCTTTGTTTCAACATATAAGACAGAATGATGGTAGTTTCTCTCCTTTTTTTCTAGTAAATTTTGTACCATTGTTGACAATTATTAGTGACAAAGAAGGATAAACAACAACAATCTGAAATGGTTCTCCAGAAAAAGAAATTTAGTGTGTCAATACCTGGAGTATCAATTATTTTTAATGTATTGCACTAAATTTATAGTTACAATTAGTGCTAGAGCACAGGTCCATAATTATCCACAAAAAATAAGAAACTAATATTCAAACAAAGTAATAAAAAGCGTCAATAATGAGTTAGACTCTAATCTTATTGCCATCCCTACTGCATTACTTGTACTGTAAACCATAGTGAAAGCTACTTTTATTGGAAAAAAATTGCTGTTGAACAAAGTATTTGCCTTTGAGAAGAATGCCTCCAACATCAGCAATATTCTAATCATTTTGCATTCCAGTGTTGTTCATGTTTGAGTTCATGGTACATACTTAAAATGAGCATTTCAGTTGTTGTAACGATAAGATAACAGGGTTAGATTGTAGATAGCTAAGAATACAAAAATATATTTTAAAAAAGAATGTGAGGCAGGTACACTTAAAAAATTAACACAGCTAGTAAACAACAAGTATGATATAAAGGAAAAGTTATGAACATTGTTTTTCATTCAGTAGTACATAAAATACCGGGTCAGTACAATGTAGATGTCAAAAAGGGTATGAAATTTTAGTACTCAGTTTCTTCTGTTCGTCGTGTTCGACACAGTAACTTAAAAAACAATTTTGTACCGTTGTCGTATACCATCGCAATCTCAAAGAAACTACTCAACTGTTTAAAAACTCGACTTAACTACAACGTAGGGTAAATATAGCAAGTGATCATCTCGTGGTTATGTACATGTTGGTTAGACTTAAACATGACAGTAGTTTGCATAATGTTATAGGCTTATGCATAACTCTAACAATGTTAAGTCAAATAACATTTATATAATATCCAAATATTAGGTTAATGAATATTTTATTAACTGTTTGCAGCAGAGACAACGAAAAGAGTTTTGGGACCTAACTGAGAGAAAAAACAACTACCTTTTTTCCACACTTTGCCATTATATTAACAACATGCAAGTACAATCGGAAGGATTAGTAATAACGATAACAAAAAATTGAATTCATACCAATATATCCACTTTCAATATGAATAAAAATGTTATGTAAAATACAATTATTTAATTTTTATTTCTATGCCCTTAAAATAAAAAATTGATCCCAAACTAAAATTATTAAAGAGGGATTAAACATTTAAAATTTTGTTATAAATGTGATTTTTTTTAAAGACAAATCATTAATACAAAGTATTAAAAATTTGGAAGAAGAAGTCTTTACTGGTATACATATAATATTATCATTCATAAGAAGAAGGATTCATATATCCATCTAATGTGCAAAAAGTGCCTCAAATTAAAAAAAAAATTACAGGATAAAACTGCATAAAGATTTAGTTTATGTGTTTGACTGCGCATAATACAGTTAATTTGAAGTAAAATAATCATTAAGACAAATATAAATACTATATATTGAAAAATACAGCTGTATGTTGGAAAAAAAAATTAAGTAATATTGTTTGACTCAATGAATGATATTTAACCACAAAATTTGAATTTCAAAGATGAAATAACACTACATACCTCTATTAAAGCTTGAACTCAAAAAATAGAATAATACCTTGCTTTATGGGTCTCTTTGTTACATCAAATTTGTTCCCTCGCGACTTCTTTCTGGAAATTCGGCACATAGTCCAAATTGATGTAGAACAATTGATGCAGTTGTTGTCACATTCAATGAAGCCATACCAAAACCATATTGCAGAATATACAAAAAGTAATCACATGTCTCCAGTGTCTTTTGTGATATCCATATACCCTCATTTCCAAAAAGAAACGTTGTGCTCATTTTGAACGGACGATCTGCCACCGAAGCTGCTCCATCAACTATATCAAACCAATAGACATAAAAATGTTTCCCCTTGAGATATGCTACCTACACAACAAAGTGACATAAAACATTTTAACCATGATGTTCAGCTAAGGGTGAGCAACATAGTTTCACAAAAGGAAGAAATGTAATTATTTCCTATTAATTATAAACAAACATAGTCGCAAAATGTAGTGGTGTTAATATTGATATAACAAAAAAGGAAAATACAGGTGCATTAACTCAAACAACTCCCGTGCATATCGGCTATGCAACATACAACTTAAGTTGATGCAAAATATAAGTTTTGAATTGTCATTAAAAATAAATTATAAACAAATTTATCTAAGTTTCGAAAATAGTCATTATTCAACAGTTGATAAAAAGGAACGAAGACTACAAAGTATAAACCGTAGTTGCAAACTGTTAGAAAACAACAGAAGTCAGCAATCTAAATAAATATTAGCAACTCACAGTTGGTGATCTTGGTGAGCGGTGGAGAAGCAGCAGACCTGATTGTAAGAGAAAGTAGAGCCTCGGTGAGGAGCAGATGTCGATTGGTGATCATACCTCATACGACCCTAATTTTAGAGCATCGGATTGCAATAAAGTGGATGGATCTGAAATCTAGTAAGAATGATAATTGAGAAGGATATTAAATTAGTGAACTACCTATAGAAATTTAATCAACGGACAGGGAGAATGGAGAGTTGATAGTGATTTGGAACGAACAGACGGTTTTTTGCAGGGAAACATAAAAATAGATTAATATAACTCTCAGTTTGACAACTGCATGATTGAAATAGTTGACACATGTCACAATATTACGAAGTAGATTCTCCTTGGATTTGTATTAAAAGTTTTACAACCTTAACATTATTAAAAGATGAATTTTAAGTTATCATTTTCTTTATAGTCTTGTGAAAATTAATTCATAAAGGATTCATTTTAATGTATTTACAATTACCAAATCAATAAATTCCCATAAATTAATCGAGCATAAATCAATAATCAATAGTTAATTTTCCAAAACTATCCGAACACGACAAATCAAACAATAATAATAATAAAGAAACAATGTCATTACCAAACAAACACTACAAATAATTATATAAATTTGAAATTTTTTATATATATAAAATATATAATCTTAGGTAAAATATTTTATTTATCCAATTTTCAAAAATCAGTATCGTGTCTGTTTTCCTTGTTCAAGTGTTTAGAAATCCCTATTGGCACCATCGCGTCCCATGTCTCTACTAGCTCAATAAACCAATAAATACAATATGTTTTTATAACAATAACAAATACTCTCTCGTATATATAATACTCTCAAACTTATTCTAGGGTGTCACATACTTTATCTCTAATAAGCCACACCCTACCAAAGGCAAGGTTCTCACTTAACCTTCGCTCTAATACTAGTTGTAATGACCTGCCTTTTCACCATTGAAAGTCGATACCAAATACGTCCACGTATTCAAATGTCGAACATCCAATCGCCGAAAAGGTAGATAGTTAGGGTAAAATAAAAAGAAAAGAAAAGGAACATGAGAAACAGAATTTCACAGCGGAAAGGTAATATATAATACAACAAATACGTAAAAGTTGTCACTCTAAAATACATGGTATATCAGAGTTAAAAACAACTTCATTGGCACGGACAGTTATAACGTCCTGACCTTACACTTTCTAATGGGCATATATAATAATACAATGGAAATAAAAAACTACGGTAAGTGAATATCCAGCTCAACTCTATGAGCTTCATGTCCTACCAACGACAACATAGAAAACTACTCGATCTGACCCAAGCATATAATAAAATAACGCCCGGACCAGTTTGGAAATACCAGCGTGAGAAAACTTAAGTAACATGATGAACATATAATAATTCTATGAGACCACGTCGCTGGACACCGAATGGGTTTTGCCTCATAAGAAAAACATCCAACTATAAGAATGAATGGAGGCAAATTAAAACAGAACCCAAACTTGAAAGGATGGGTATAAACAAGTTCAAAATATAAACTTATATAATGGACACAAATAATTTAATATCGATAAAAGCTCCAGTTACTTCTCGATGCAATTAAGAAAACAATTCAAGGATTTGAATCAACAACAAGAAAAGGAATTTTTCAACAATGATTAGGAGGGTGCTCTCAACTTATCCAAAGTATACCTTTAGAAATATACTTGAGAACTTCGGTGACTCTCAGGAACCTCCAAGCCGTGCCCTGCTAACCTTACCGAGAATACGAGTATTTCACATCTCCGCACGCGTACCATCGAAACCAATTTAGAGTAGATGGGAAAATATCCTAATTTGAGCTGCCCAACATAGCTTGACCCTGACTCGTGCTTTGGTTTGAGTCATTTTCAACAAAGGATATCAACACTCAAATGAGCAACGAATCATCTTAAATTGATGACACACAAAGAGGAAAGAAAGATTGATAGTCAATAAATCAACTGGGGGAATATTCAAAATGATTGTACATGGAAATTAAGTCTCATACCCTTACCAGTACTCGTCGATTTCAAACTTGTATCATCCCTCGGTTGAAAATGAAGTCGGGCAAGTTAAGATAGTGTTACCTCTAAGCATCTCCTTAACAACAATTTTAACCTTCGAGATAGAAATGGGTTTTCATACCTCGACGTTTAGTGCTACGAGTTTGACTAAATCCTTTCCATATAAGTGATACCATTTGCGGAAGTTAAATTTCTTGTCATTTCCATAACTGAATCAAACTTTAAACTTTTAAAAACCAAAATTGTGCTTGAATTTCTCATCATAAATATTTGTAAAGCACTTTAAAAACACTCTTTAAAATATTCCTTTTAAAGAGCAAATTTTGTTTTTAAGCGTATTGGAAAGAAGAGTCAAAAACAAATATCATTAAAACATTGTTTACTACAAACCCAAAACAATTTACACGTAGCTTTATTTAAATAAAAACAATTCCTTTTAAAATGTTATCTCATTTATAAACTATCGTTTATAAATTTCAAACAACATTTATTATCCTAGAAGATAATAAATCAATTAAAATGCTTTTATAAATTAAAACAAAGTTAATCATCCTGAAGGATAACTGATATAATTCTTTTATAAATTTAAAACCATATTTAATTATCTTTAGAGATAATTAATCAACTTATAAGTCCTTTGATAAGTCCATTAATTAACTTTAACACCTTTATTTAATCAGCTAATTATATTTAATCATTAAATCTGATAATTAATTTTAAACACCTTAACTTAAACCAATTAATTAAATTTAAATATCATTTATTATAATGATTAACTAATCTTAAACATCATTATCAAAAATGATTAATTAAATTTAAAACATCATTATTAAAATGATTAATTAACCTTAAACGTCGTTAATAAATTATTGATTAACTGTACTATTGTTAAAAAATAATTAAGAATAAATTTAAACCTCCTGTTCTTTTCAAATACTCATACAGTCCTTACAAACCCATTTGAAAAGAATTTACAAAATATTTAAGATAAATAGCCTTTATAAACTTTAAACATTAATCATCCCGAAAGATAATTAAATCTAACTTATAATCTTTTACAAATTTAAAACAGCGTTAATTATCTTGGGAGATAATTAATCAAATTAATAATCCCATTACAAATTTAGAACAGAGTTAACTATCCCAAAAAATAATTAATTGAATTTATAACTCCATTTATAAATTTTAATCAACGCTTATCCTTTATTTTCAAAACTCCCAAAATACTTGAAATATAGTTTAAACAATTTTCAAAGTGCAAAAGTACGACCAAACATTTATTTTCTAAAAATATGAGCCCAAGCTCAACAGAAAACACGGTTTAAGGGGATAATATTTCATATAGTATGGCATAATAATTTCAACCATACATCACAATAAGCAACACAACAATATAAGTAAGATGCATATAACATTAAATAATAATGGCGAGAACCCCTTAAGGTCTCTCTATAAAACTTCCATGTAAACCACATATATAGACGTGTTTTTAGAAGTGTTCCATAGCGACCTATTCGCTATGTACACTTCGACTTTCCTTCTTTTTTTATTTCCTCCAACATAATGGTAATTTATGCCATCTTTTTTTCAACCAGTAATTTTGAATCGAACTAGACAACCAAAAATAGTATAAATTATCTTCCGAGCATTCAACAATAATTTATAGCAACACATATATCATATAATTTAATTGGAGGTGAGTAAACACATCGAAATTCCAACCGATGCTTTCATGTTCTAGTTTGATTTTAGCTTAAATCTTTACTAGCTCCAAATTCAACGAATCTCATTCCATTGTGTAGATAAAAACAATATGAGTCCAACACAGCTGATCATGCTCAAATCCGACCTCGTATGAGCAAGATATTAATTTTATAAGCTATTGATTTAATTAAATTAATTAATAATTTAATTAAATATTCATTACCTTTAATCATTTATACTAATCCATCTTCCTCCTATAAATAAAATTGTGCATAGGTGATATACGGTTCACACCCGAACCCATTGTCTCCACCTTCCATCATCAAATTCTCCATCATTTCTCCAAGAAATCGACTCCCAATTACTTCGACAAACTTTACACCCTGTAAGTTTCACAATCGTGACCCTCTTTAAGCTCGGTCCATGTACTTCATCGTGGACTGGGAATGCAAATAGGACAAATGCGACAATGCATTTTGCATCTAGGCACCGAACATGCCCAAATTTCGAGGAATAGTGCTCCTCTACACAACAATCACAACCGTACCATCCATTTTGCTAATCGATGCCTAAATCTCTTAGGAACCGAAACCCTAGATAACGGTCGAGCCTTGACTACTCCTAAAACACGATCAAACTTATAGAGTTAGGGGTATACCCTAGGGGCAATTATGTAATTTGTTACATATATCTATCTCATTGACCAATCTTGTTCGAAGTAAAAGGTATTTTCTTTCTGTTGTATACTTGGTATAATGTGGTTATATTAATTAATCAATTTATTTAAAAGTATATTTAATAGAAAATCCATAAATGGTGTGTTTTGTGATAGTAGTTACAAAGTATTGTAACCATGAGTAATTTATAACAATGAAATAAATTACCATTTTAAATATTTCTAGTCAAGATGTATCAAGACTGGATATTGATACAGTCTTTGAGATTAGAGTACGTAGTGCTTTCCAAATGATGGGCGGTGTATTGCTCATGACTGTTGGGGGGTACCAAGGGGTTTTGTACTGATAGTTATTGGGTAACTATAGAATGACTCACTCAATAGTTTTTTGTTGGTTAATATAACAGGGGTCAAGTAAAAAATATCGATGTGACTAATTTACATAGTTCTCTCGACTTGAGAACATTCTTGATCTTTAATGTGGAAGCACCACACTGATTATATTCAAACCGTAGTTCGACGTCCGTCGAACAACTATAGTCGGGTCAAATGGAAGCATGGAAGTGAAATACTATTTAAGAGAGGATTCGTATCCTCAGTTATATAAGGTTATCATCACGGTCAACTGAAGTCAACTCAAAGTCAAAGTCTATGGAAGTAACGACCCGCCAATCCGTACAGTTCAAGCTGACAAATAACCACACATGTCCAACCTAAATAAAATGGAAAGACGGATAGTTATGGGAAAGAAAGAAAAAGAAGAAGAGAAGAGAAGAAGAAGAGAAAGAAACTATAACAATCACAGAATCACACAATCGCATCAGAACAACATATAATATAAGATCAATAATCTTTACAAAGGAGAAACTATTATATACATACATCCATCAAAGTACAATAACAATCATAATCATCATCTTGGACAGTTATAACAACCTGTCCTCACAAATTGCTTACAATTTCTACAACAAAGTAGTGGAAAATAAACATATAGTGAATATGACTTGAAGACCTCCAACTCGTATCTTAAGCTCCAATGCATCCAAAGAAATCAGTAAATATATTCGGTCTGACCCGAAGCATTATAATAAAAGAACACCCGAGTCATCTATAAACCAGCGTGAGAAAACACACCCAGTTGGTTTTTTAAACTTATAGATGACCTTTCGAAAATCAAAAGCACCTCGTAAATATTAAATTTAAATTATGGATTGAAGTGATAGATATCCGTATCACTTGACTATAGGATAGAAAATTATATAAGGACACCTTGGCCTATATTTTGAAAGTAATTTCAAAATATTGAAAGGAAATATATGGGTTTTAATAAATATTGATTTTTAAAATATAATATATAAATGTTATTTTTACATATGTGTAAAATTTAGATTTTTAGAATTATATGTTTTGAAAATTTTAAATTTATAAGCTGGTTTTGAAAATAAAGTTTTAAGATTTTTCTTATAATTTATTATTTTTAAACATATAAAATAAGATTTAATATAAAATAAATTTAATAAAAAGATTTAATTTAATAAAATTTAATTTAATTAGTATATATATAGTATGTAAATATTTATTTAGAATTATATTAATATTTTAAAAATAGATTTTGCAATAACTTTAAGAAATAAAAGTTGGAAGTTAAATTAAAGTTGATTTGTAATTTAATGCTATTTAAGAATTGAATTCAAATAAAACTGATTGAAAACTTATTGATTTGAGATTTTAAAGGCACGATTTATAACTTGATAACTTGATTTTGATTAAAGGTGATTAAATGTATATTTTCAAAAAAAAATAGAAATTGAATATTTAATTTTGATTTAAATTTGTAATCTGGGATTTTATTTAAAGGGTTGTTAAAATGATTAAATGAATATTTCAAGTTTAAATAAAATTAAATGTTGAATTTGGAAATATAGATGAAATTTATCAATTTGAGTATTGTAAATTGTCTGAATATTTATACTTTGAAACCTATTGAAATTGGAAGTGGATAAAATTGTAGTTCAAACTTGAATTTGAAATTGATGTAGATTAAAAATGGTTTTATTGAGTATTTGAATTGAATTGTAATTGATGAACTAAGATTGATTTAAATTGAATTTTGAAACTAAAGTTGACTTAAATCGATTTGTGGAATTGGACGAAACAATTCTAATTTGAAACTATTTTGATATAAACTCTTTTAATATAAAATATTTTAATATGTAGAATATTTTAAATCTGTAACCAATTTTTAAATATAAACTATTTTTAAATTATAACTATTTTAATAAATATAAACCTTTTCAAATTGTTTAATATTAGAACTGTCATGATTTAGATTAAATGGATTTAAATGCGAACACTTTAACACTTTAATATGATTTTGGAAGTGATATGATTTCGAATGTGACATGAATTTTAGAACAAATATGATATTTTGATACAAAATATAATTCGTTGAAATACAAAATGACCACGGTGTGAAATAAGCGTTTGGTTTTTAAAGAGACCGGGATTGGATATTGTCATACTCTCTACCAATACTGAAAACCACTTTAACAACTGTGTGCATGGTGGAGATTCCAGAACAAAGTAGAAGTGTTTGGCGAAGATTCTATATGAGGTATTAACACATCCCTGATTCCCACGAGTCAGCTTAGATGTGACTAAAACAAGAGCCATGCCGGGCCAAGTGAGGTCATTCCTCTTATCAAGCACATTTCTTCGATACCATTCTATTACTTTGTGATTTGGTTGGGGTGCATCTTTTTGATTTAGGAGTGTGTCTCGAGGTGGACGGTAGTAGCTGCTATGCGTTACCACCAGTCCGGATCCGTAAAACTGTAGAATTCTACCCTGGCATTGCCTCACGTGCCGTATTCACATGCCTTATCGTGCTTTCTACAAGTTTGTTTTGTACCGTACCTATGGAGTGTCCTCTGGGTAAACCACCGGTTTGGTGGAGCTTACGGTATTGTATAGACTATAGGAATATATAAAATGTGTTAAGGGGGATATGGGTAACGCCTTAATGCTATTTTAATACTTCAGTTTACTGATAGACATATTATAATAGCGTATATTCCTACATAGTAGATAATTCCGCGGATCCTTAAAAGACGGAAATCCCAAACATCCTTTAGGTTACTTGTATTTCAGTTGATATTTAACTTGAGTTGAATTTACTGGTATGAGAATGTTAATCCTGACTCACGTGTTTTGTGTTTTTCTTTATGCTCGGGTCAGACTGAGTATCACAGATTTTGAGACTCATCTTTGGAGTTTGGAGCTTTTCTTGAAGATGTGTCTTTGTCTATTCAGCATTCCAGTAACTTCGGTTATTCCAGTTGTTTTGTTTCAGACTTGTCTTGGCATTTGTATTAGTAACTATCCTATATTTGAAATATCTGTTGTATTTTACTTTAAACTCTGATGTCTATATAGTAGCTTCGTAAACTACTATTTATCTATTCCGCTGCTTATTATTGTATTCCTTTGTGTCTATGATTCTGTGATTGATTTATTTACTGTATATGCTAAGTTTTGCCAAATATAAGTTAACAATATGTTGTTTTAAGCAATTCAATTCCAACATACGTGGATGATTGTCGATTTGAATGGTTCGAAATAGCAGGTCGTTACAAGTGGTATCAAAGCGAGGTTTAGGCGAAACTTAGCATATAGAGTCGAATCAATTATAGAAGCATCTTCGTTCGAGCTTGAAATTCTTCGTTAGGATCTTCTTTGATTAAAATTTCTTTTGGATTTTTTTAGAACTTCCCCCTTTGTTTCGAAATCCATTTTTGTTTCCTATTCATATTCTTCTTGACTGGGGAATCCCATAGCTCCAACCTTAACTGTCAACTTCATCGTGTGATTGATCCATCGGTGTTTCCGCCAACCTTAGTATGATCTGTTAAGAGGTGAAACTCCTTTACTATGGGCATTGATTTACCAGAGATTTATACGTCCTCCATTTTGATGCTATTACTTCTTGCAAAGCCTGAATCGTTTCTCCAGTAGGAAACTAGGGAAATTCTCTTGTGATTGAATGTCAATGTCTCAGGATTATGCGAGCAGTTTTATCTTCTCACTTGATTCTTAGCCCAGTGATCTAGACTCCATCCCAGTAGTCAGGGATCATCTTGATGTTTAGTGAAGTCACTCCTCTGTCTTAAGCGGGAAATTTGAATTCCACATCGATCTTATTTCTAGAATCTCGGTTGACCCGGTCAGGACGCCACAATTAGTATAAATAAATCCATCTTTCCTCTGTTGTAGTTTAATTATCGTATCTTCCCTTCAAGTCTATCTTCTTGATTAGAATTCTCTTTGATTATGGTCTCTCTGAATTTGAATCACTATCCTTGTTCTAAATCCATTCTTGAATCGTGAGGGAGTATATTTGAAATTGATACAAAAATGTTTTATATTGTGTTGTTTGAGTTGATAAGTTTGAACTTTGGGTTTCGATCGATTCGTCTGGCCAACGCTATCGATTGGAATTCCAAAACACTTAAACAGAGCAAACCGACACAACATTGTAAATGAAATAATTTTATACATGATTATATTATATATAAAAATATAATTTTCTAAAATTAAATAGTTAAATTGTAACGTCCCGTCTTTTCGCACGATTTAAATCGACATATGTACCAATTCAAACCATGCAAAAGGGCAGATTGTTATGGGGTAAATAAGAAAAATAAGAAAGAAATAAAACAAAATAGAATCTCACAGCGGAAGGATAAAATATAATAATCAATATACAGTTCATAAAACTGTTTACAAAACATTTGATTCTTCTTTATACAATAAATATCAGAGTTCACATACCAATAAATATGAATGCAGCGGAATTAAATGGTGTAGTGGAATAATATAGTAGATAGTAATACCACAAATCTTCGTCTTCGTCCTCCTGAATAAATCTTCAAATCCTGAAACGCTCGGACTGCCCCAAGCGAATTGAAAAGACAAAACATTCGAGTCAAAACTAAAAGTTCTTATGTAAGTTAAATCAACATAAATAGATATGAGTGCAGTAACTCAAGAGATGCTTGGGATTTACATCTCCTAAGGATCCATTAAACTATTTAATATGTAGTATATTGCGCTATTATAATAGTGTCTAATATTAAAATAAACATACTTTTAAATAGAGTTAAGGAGTTACCTAATCTCCCCCTTAACACAATAATAGTCCTAGTAGTCCATCCAATATCATAGTCCTTCCTGATCGGGAAGCCACCAGAGGATACCACACAGGCTACGGGAGAAATCCAAACTCGTACAAGGCTCGGTATGGTAGGTGACACGGCACAACTAGGCAATGCCAGGGTAGATATACCAATTACGCTTCCGGGTCAGTGGTAACGCGTAGCCGCAGCTACCGCGCACCTCAGACAAACTCCCCCAAATCAAATAAATCAAAAGTGAAGGTGGCCACCGAATCAATCCAAAGTCAGATTATAGTATCGAAGGGAAGTATCCGATCAAAGGTGCTACCTTATTAACCCGTCGATCGCTCCTGTTTTATCCACCTTATGCCAACTCATGGGAGTTGGGTCCACGTATTTACCTCAGAGGAAACGCCGCCGCCATCCTACTTCAATCTGGAATCTCCACCGCGTACACGGTTGTTAAAGTGGTTTTCGGAGTTGGCGGAGAGTATGACAACTTCCGATCCCAGTCTCTTCAACAAACAAACGTTATTACAACACCGCGGTCTTTAAAAATATTTTATACTTTAAAACCAGAATATAATTATCCATTTCAAACCCATAAATACGATATCGTTCCATTTCCAAAACAAATCATTTTGATATTATTTTATAAAACCCAAATCAATAATATCATTTTTATTTCAAATATATTTCTTTTCCAAAATCATAGTGCTTTAAAATTTATAATACCTAGAGACCAAACATTTGAATTATAACTTTCAAAACATAATACTTCGAAATTCATAGTTTTAAAACCATAACCGCTAAAACTTGAATGGTTTGGATATTCAACAGTATGTAAATCAGTTGATTTTAAATTACATTATAAAGTAAATAATTTCCACGCCTTTACCATTTATTCACTTTAAATTAAGTCTAAACCATAAATCTAGATTCTCTTTCAGTTTCAATAAAACACTTCGATTCCAATATATTTCAAACTTTGAGTGTTTAACAATTTCAAAACTAAGGTTGGACATTTTCTTTTCAACCATTCATTATTCTATATTTTAGTCTAAAATATTTATATAATAATCCATAATCATTTTAAATAAAACTCAAATTACTAACAACTAAATATTTCCTTCGATTTATTTATACTGGAAATATTCATTTGATTTATCTTGAATAAAAATCCAGTTGTAAATATCATACCTTTAAATTTCCAATGTTAATAAGTTTACATCAACTTATGGAGTTAAATTTTAAAATAAGCTCAATTCCAAATAAATTTCCAGTTTATCTTCCAATCTTAATTGATTTGAATCATTTAAACCCTATATATATATACACACAATATCTTAAACCTGTACTAAATCATATAGTATAAATTATCAAACTCCATTATTCGACTTATTTATTTTTATTTAACAGATTTATACATAGCTTAAATTCAAAAATTTAACTATATATGTATATATAAAATAATATTTATAAAATATCAAAATTTAATATTTATTAAACCGTATCCTATCCAAACCATAGAAAATCATTTCAAAAATAATTTTATATATATACCGCGATGCCTGTATATAATTTTCTATCCTATGGTCAAGTGATACGGATATTTATCATTTCAATCGCAGTTTAAAGATAAAAACGCGGTTGTATATCATTTCAAACCGCAATCCCGAATGAAATGAAAATGCATAATAACTTGCTGTTTATATAATATAAATACAGCATCCATTCGTCCATCATATCAATCATCAAACATTCATCAATTTATCATCCAATTCAAACAATCACATCAACAAATAATAATTAATTACTGACAGTTAATTTTTCAATAATGAATTAAATAACTGTTTAACTGTAGTTTATATGCAATAATAAATAATTTTAACCAGCAGGTTATATGCAATAATAATTTTTACTAAAATTTTAACTGATAGTTTTAATGTAGTGAATAAATTAATTAACAATTAACTGGCAGTTTTAAATGCAATAATGAATTAAATAACGGTAAATTAAATGAATGCAATTTAACTGAGAAAATGATGAAATATATGCCAAACAGCTACAAATAAAATTTTAAACGCATCATAAATCAATTTAACCAACATAAGAAATCTTAGAAGCTGTGAGTGGGTTAAAACACTCACCTTTTGAATTTAAATTGAATTTAAATTCAATTTAAACCCAAAAATTTGACCGTTTCAGAATTGTCCAAACCAATGTCATCAAGTCCGGAATTTCGGTATGATCCTAACAAAAAAAAAACCGCGTGTGAAACGGAGTTCGTAGAAGAAAGTTATATGCATTAATAGTGATTGAATTTCAATTATAAAGTAGAAATAAAAGAACACCTTCAAGCGCCACGTCACCCTCCCCCATATGCAAGCTACAGCACACGCACGCGCTTCTCCCTGCTACCGAACGAACGCAACACGCAAACCCATTTGACCAGCCCTTGACCGCGAATACCCATCACCTCCGGCCTCTAGACGAACGACGACCACCACCATACTCCTCGTCTGGACGAAGCGCACCCATTGGTACCACCAACGTCACCAAAAACGTCATGCGCCGCCACCCTCTTCAAAAACTTAATCAATTTAATCGCTCAATCTGACCGTCAATTCGTGAAATAAATTGCATGGATGAAGTCCCCTTGATCCTCTCTTAAAAACCCAGAAACCTATTTCCGATCAGGCGACAAATTATTTCGACGCAACGGATGGCCGAGAATTAACCAGGGTTTTCTGAAAAAAATTGATTCAATTTCAAAAACGAATTGTAGATTTAGGTTGTGCTCGTCGAGGGCTTCAAATCCATATATAATTTTCTATGGTTTGAGGAGATTGAATTTTGGCTTTGGATTTGATTTCTGAATTGTATTTGTATCTACTGTTTGCAGCCATTGGAAGAGGAGGAGCTGGGTGATTGTATACACAAACAAATGAGAATAGATGGAGGCTAGAGTTTATAACCGACTATTTATAGGCAAACAGAATAGAAAGAATGGGCTAGGGTGGATTTGGGTTTTGAACGATAATTGACCCAAAAAGCCCGTTTCGATTCCGGAACGGAAAAGGATCAACCCATATATCAAAATATATGTTTAAAAATATTTTAAACGCGATGGAAAAAGTTTCACGTACAAATTTCATCGTATGTAGAAGTTATGCTAAATTCAAATTTTCCAAATTGATTTCAATTGATTTAAATTGCATAAATTTCAAGACGTTTTGAGTCCGTACGATCAAACGACAAGTTCAATCGCTACGAAACTTGAAACACTATTATAATTCACCGTTACGGATCCGATGAAACTGGTTTCGTCGAAATCCGAGTCAGTGGCCAAAATGGCTGTTTTTATATTAATTAAATAAATGTATAATTAATTGATTAAATCAAATTTTTAAATTTCAATTCTAAAATTGACAATTTTATCACCTTATATTTCTCAAACATTTTTAATGATTTAAACAAATTTAAATGTCTATTTAGAGAAGATAAATTTATAAATTACAAAATAAACCTTCAATTTCATTAATTTCAAAATTATAAATAAAATTTACAACAATTCTATTAAATTCACTATACATTCTATTATTAAATTCATCGTTATCAAAAGGATGCAATTTACATTGGTTCACCATTGTTTACATTTATTTTCTTAGGTTTCATCTACATTTCCATTTATGCAATTTTCAAACATTAAGTTTTCATTTAATTGCAATAAATCATATTATCGTAATTTAAATTCAAATAAATGGAAAAAATGTTGATTCCCATTCTTATTATTCAAACAAACATTATCCTCTAAACATATTGAACATTTGTTTACGTTACATTACATTGATACTTCCAATTTCACCTTCATTCGTATTAACTATTTTAATTCAACTTATTGTGTAATAACTACTATATTGAAATTTGTTAATTTCACTCATAAATTTGGATTTTAAAACCAATTAACTAATTTACCTTGGTGCCATCCTTTATTACATTAATCGTTACTTTAAATTACATTAATAAAACATTAAATTTAGATATAGTTACTAATTATTTACATAGTTTATTTAACGCCTTATATAACAAGCCACCTATATTACTTGCATTTAAGTTCGTTACTCATCAAACCAGATTTATAATTCCATATTCAACGCTAATTTATTTCATTGCAATTAATATACGCCTATTTACACACCTTCACACTTTAATTATCAACCAACAATTTATTATGCATTATTTCATCAATTAATATCAATTTTGAATTTATTTCCCAATTTGCCGATTTCATTCAATTATACCCTTACGAATTGGTTTCCCTCAATTGGTATTGCATTTCATTCGCTTTATTAATACTTACCTTAGTTAGCCTTAACGTAGTATTAGATTAAAATTTCATTGGTTACATCCTATTGAATTAACATTCTATGATTGCCAAATTAATCTACATCAAATTGCACTAATTAAGTGAATTAACTGTAATTGATTTCAAACTAACTTTTACGAACTAAATAAATATGTAACTTATAACCATTGTTACCCTTAACTCTTAATTACCTTTAAAAGTACATTAATTACAACAAATGTTCCAATCATCTGTATAATTCAAATTTCATCTTTTATTTGTGTTCAATATTTTACTTCATTATGCTGAAATTTAGGCGTCTATACCCATTTAATATCCCAATTCATTATTTTATCTTAGTTTCTAATTTTTAATTAAATCAATTGTCATCTATGCATAAAACTAACATTTCTATTAAACTTCCATTCACACTTCCATTATTATTTTAACAATTATTAAACATTATGATCAGTTAAAACTTCACAATGGTTTAAATCAATTGGGATTATACTACACATTTAATATTTATCAACTTGTTCTAACCTTATTACCTAAATTTAAGTTCAGTTGCTATTCAATATATATATAAATTCATAAATTCAATATTCAAGTTCGTTTCTTATATTAAATTTATTAATAAGTATTCCTTTTCCCGTTTTGCAACAAATTGGAAATTTCATTAGATCCATTAAATTTAAATTTTAATTAGCATTGTTACGTTTTTAATTCACTTATTATTTCATAAATAAGTTACCCAAATTTTATTCCCCAAATATTAAATCACAAAGTCTTACGTGATTTACCATTTACATTACCCTTTTTCACGTTTGCTTCATTATAAATTATCAAATTTTGTTTCCTTCAAAATTAAATTACCCAATTTTAATTAAAATAACCAACTTAATTATCAAAATTTTACAGGTCGTTACACTCTCCCCCACTCAAAACTTTTCGTCCCCAAAAAGGAAAAAGAAGGGAGAAGAAAGAATTAAGAAATCAATATATCATACTAAAATATTAAATTCATAAACAAATGAATTTACAAAATTTATTACTTTAAATAAAATATACCCATTTTATAACCATTAAATCTTTCTATACTTAAATAAATAAAGTTTGGAAAATATTTTAAAAATTTTCAAAGTCCAAAATTTTACGGAAAATTTCGGCAGAGTCTCCTTTGTACGGGGGGGCTCGGGAGAAAATATAATATTGATTATAATAATATATAACATATATTTTTCAAAATAATACGAAATCCCAACACAGGAAAAATAATATAATAGCGCTATACCGTAATCCAAAAACGTACCTATTTGTCGGGCAAATATACGCTTAATTATGAAATCAAATGCAGTAGCAATTTCCTGCATTTCACTCATATAATCTAAAAGGGTTAACAATTATATAGAGTGAAATATTTAAAGTGGTTTCAATTATAAATAACCAAACTAGTACAACAACAATCAATTGCAACAAACAGCATACAACCATCAAACAAATATCAACACAAAGCAATCAATTCATTCATATCAAGCAAAACAAATAGTTGTTTGGGTTCAAACTTCAAATTGTATAGATGAAAAATAAACTACTAAGCGCATCAATTACTCAACGGTCTTAGATGAAACTAAATAGATTACTTATACATCCAAACAATCTTAAAGTATCTTCACCCAAACAACCATAAACCAAACAACAACAATTCCAAACGACAAATCACATTTATTTATTTATTTGCATTACATTCATTTCTCAAATTTCATTTACTTATTTAGCGCTTACATTTCTATTATATTAAATTTTAGAAATACTTCAATTTCAACTTAAGTTTTTAACTCTATGACATCTTTTTTATTTATTAAGGTGCTTCATTTTTTTCCACTCTTAATATTATTTATTTATCGTATTCATCTTTCCATTTATTTTATTATAAATAACTTCAATTCTTTTTAAACTTATTTTATTTCTTTGTAACTGTTCTATTATATTTAATTAGTGGTCTTTCAGTCATAACCTAGATTTATAACAATTATAACATTAGATTCTTATTAATAACAACAATTTATTGAACACTTCATTACATACTTTTACTTGTACCACTTCCATTACATTTTCTTATTACACATTTCAGCTTTTGATATTTCGGTAAGTTATATGTATGTTTATAAGGATGTAGTTGAAAGTTATACAAGTTTCTTCTATTCCTTTTATTTAATTTATTGTTCAATAATAATCATTTGTTTTATATGTTACAAATTTCAAATTTCCTTTAATTTCATTTATAACCAGGCATTTGATCTCTTATTTATTTAAAGATTCCAATTATTACTTAACTACCATTTCACTATCCTAATTAAAACTATTAATTATCGAAAATTCAAGAATTAAATACTGGGTTTAGATTTCAATTCATTTTAAAATAATAGATAAATATAAACTTATAATTTATATAGCCAAGTAGATTAAAAAAAATTAAAAATTCACTTTTGTTTATCAAAATCATTCTGTAGTCGAACTGCTACAGTGGCCTTCCCACTTCGAAACTCGAAAATGAAAGTCGATGATGCGTGCAGTCATCACCGAAATTATTTTCCAACGACAGAGAGGGGAGTACAACTTATTTCTTTCCAGAAATTCTTTAAAACCATCCTTTCAAATTATATAGTAATATTTATATCAGAAAATACTTTTAAATACTATTATTATATTTTCAAAATCCTTTGGAAGCAATTTTTCAGAATCCCGGACTTAGGTTCTAAAATTTCCATTGATTTTATTTCCAATCTTAATTTACCTATTATTTATAAATTTTATTCCTAACAACTAACCAAATATAATCTTTGTAAAATTTATTTTATATATATAGAAAATATAATAGGCAAAATATTTCATTCACCTATATTAAAACAAATATTGTGTCGGTCTGTCCAATTAAGTGTTTAGAAATCCCTATTTATGTCGTAGCGTCTCATGCACCAACCAGAATTTATAAACATAAAACGGAACAGATTAACACAATATTAAAACCCTTTTATAACACTAACAAATACGCTCTCTCATATATATACACTCAGCGACTCCCATAGGGTATTACTATCCTATTAGTAAAGAGTCAAACCCCACAAAGCTAAGGTTTATCGCTAAACCAAAGCTCTGATACAAGATGTAACGTTCCGCCTTTTCGCACGGTTTAAATCGACACACGTGCCAATTCAAACCATACAGAAGGGCTGATTGTTATGGGGTAAATAAGAAAAACAAGAAAGAAATAAAACAAAACAGAATCTCACAGCGGAAGAATAAAATATAATAATCAATATACAATTTATAAAACTATTTACAAAACATTTGATTCTTCTTTATACAATAAATATCAGAGTTCACATACCAATTAATATGAATGCAGCGGAATTAAATGGTGTAGTGGATAATACTACAAATCTTCGTCTTCGTCCTCTAGAATAAATCTTCAAATCCTGAAACGCTCAGACTGACCCGAGCAAATTGAAAAGACAAAACACTTGAGTCAGAACTAAAAGATCTTATGTAAGTTAAATCAACAGAAATAGATATCAGTGCAGTAACTCAAGAGATGCTCGGGATTTATATCTCCTAAGGATCCGTTAAACTATTTACTATGTAGTATATTGCGCTATTATAATAGTGTCTAATAGTAAAATAAACATACTTTTAAATAGCGTTAAGGAGTTACCCAATCTCCCCCTTAACACAATATGTTAACCCGCCTTTTGGCAAGGCCATGGATATGCGGATTTAACTTAATTGACTACGCGTGCGTCGAGGCTGATGTACGATGGATTCAGTCGACTGGATGGATGGATGACGCAGCATGCTTGGAAGATGGAAATATGATCGGATAAAAATGAACCGACTATAATTTGGGTCTAGGAAACATGGTTTGGCATTAAACATGGTTCAGCATGGTGGAGGTTCGGCATAAATCTCGCTCGTCATTGGATGGGTCATTCGGCATACCTCCATACCTCGGTAGACCCATACCTCGGTAGATCCATACCTCGGTAGATCCATACCTCCATACCTCGGTAGATCCATACCTCCATACCTCGGTAGATCCATACCTCCATACCTCGGTAGATCCATACATCCATACCTCGGTAGATCCACACCTCCATACCTCGGTAGATCCATACCTCCATACCTTGCTAGCTCCATACCTCGACACCTCGGTAGCTCCATACCTCAACACCTCGATACCTTGGTACCCTTGGTGGCCTCAAACTACTCAGTAGGCCTAACAACCTGGTTTTGCCTATAAATACAGCATGCGGGTCTCCAGATGAGGGGACGACTGCTTCTTCTTCTTTCCGCTCTCTTACTTTTTACTTTCTAAGACTAAGACAAGTCTACCACATTGTAACTGTAATGGATTATTACATCAATAAAAAGAAAACTTCTGGAGTGGATGTAGGCCGGAGTTAGCCGAGCCAATATAAAATATGTTGTTCTTTACTGCTTTCATTTTAATTTTAACTGTTCTTCATATTATTACTCTCTACATACATCCTATATGTGAGCTGTGATTGGGATTTGGTGCTTTCATCTGGATTTGGATGTTAGTGACCAATTTTGGCGCTAACATTTTGGTGCTTTCACTGAGAACTCAAGCGCTCAGGAATTTTGGAGTTAGAAACTTGGATTTGAAGGAGCAATGGCTAGACCATCAACAAGTAAGCAAATGATAGAGAGGAGAAATTAGGAGGGAAGTCAAGAGGCTTCCTTTGGAAATGGAGCAGGTGGAGCATCCATTTATATCACCAGAAAGGAAATGGAAGCCATGGTGAAAAGACAAGAGGAGATGATGCAGGCTCTTCTCAGACAATTTGCACGAGCAGGAAAGGTAGGGGCTCAGATCCATGGAGCAGGATCTGAAACGCTCAACCAGCAAGCAGAGGGAATGGCTCAGCAGGGGGAAACTCCCAATCAGCAGACGGCTATCAATGCGGATGGATCTAGACTCGGGGGCATACCATCAGGAAATGCTGGACCAATCCATAGAAAGACTACCACCTACCTTGAACGGAGATGGCACTGGATCTGGGCAACGACAGCTCATTATCAACTAAACAGGTTTATGGTTTTGAATAAGTAATAGAACTCAAAGTAATGCGGCTAGGTCAGTTACACTCGTATGGGATCGAGGACGGTCCCTAGGCGTGCTCTGAGATGACAAAAAACCGTGCTACTTGAGTCTATGAAATCCTACTTTCTTTCTATTTTTCTGCAAACTTTGGTTCCCTCTTTCGTATTTTTGACATTTACTTTTCTTTGGTATGGTTTTGGAGTTTGGATTGAACTCCCGGTTTGGTTAGTTTTCTGGTTTGCCATTTTGGCTTGGACATTTGCTTTTTCTGATTCTGTTTTGGAGTTTGGATTGAACTCCTGGTTTTGTTTTTTTCCTGATTTGGATTCCCGTTTTTCTGGTTTGATTTTGGAGTTTGGTTCGAACTCCTAATTCTGTTTGTTTCCTGGTTTGAATTTTGGTTTGGATACTGGTTTGGATTTTCGATATGGATTTTTTGTTTTCTAATTTGATCTGGATTTTGGATTGGATTTTTATCTGGTTTTTGATAAACGATCGTCGGGTATGGATTGTGCCCAGCAAGGGGTAAGTCTTTTCGTCCAAACGCGGTGAATTGACTTATTCAGGTCGTCGAGTATGGACTATGCTCGGCAAGGGTCCGGAGACCAGGATTCGGCCTAAGACTTAGGCCCCATATCATCGGTTACTACTTCAGGTCGTCGAGTATGGACTATGCTCGGCAAGGGTCCAGAGAGACCAGGATTCGGCCTAGGACTTAGGCCTTGTATTATCGGTTACTATTTCAGGTCGTCGAGTATGGACTATGCTCGGCAAGGGTCCGGAGAGACCAGGATTCAGCCTAGGACTTAGGCCCCATATTATCGGTTACTATTTCAGGTCGTCGAGTATGGACTATGCTCGGCAAGGGTCCGGAGAGACCAGGATTCGGCCTAGGACTTATGCCCCATATTATCGGTTACTATTTCAGGTCGTCGAGTATGGACAATGTTCGGCAAGGGTCCGGAGCGACCAGGATTCGGCTTAGGACTTAAGCCATGGCAATACTCAACATCCAGGGACACATGATCACGGTCGTCAGTTATGGATTGCGCTTGACAAGAACCCGGAGAGGTTACAGATATGGATATCGGCGTGGATATTGACCCGGAGAGGTCCTAAAGTCGATTATTGGTTATTGGATATGGATGAAACATGGACTTCGGATATTGGATTTGAGGCTATTCAAAACACACCTTCCAACAGCAAGGTATGTTTTGGGAGGCAAGTGTTAACCCGCCTTTTGGCAAGGCCATGGATATGCGAATTTAACTTAATTGACTACGCGTGCGTCGAGGCTGATGTACGATGGATTCAGTCGACTGGATGGATGGATGACGCAGCATGCTTGGAAGATGGAAATATGATCGGATAAAAATGAACCGACTATAATTTGGGTCTAGGAAACATGGTTCAGCATTAAACATGGTTCAGCATGGTGGAGGTTCGGCGTAAATCTCGTTCGGCATTGGATGGGTCATTCGGCGTACCTCCATACCTCGGTAGACCCATACCATGATAGATCCATACCTCCATACCTCGGTAGATCCATACCTCCATACCTCGGTAGATCCATACCTCCATACCTCGGTAGATTCATACCTCGGCAGATCCATACCTCCATACCTCGGTAGATCCATACCTCGGTAGATCCACACCGCCATATCTCGGTAGATCATACCTCCATACCTCGGTAGATCCATACCTCCATACCTCGGTAGCTCCATACCTCGACACCTCGATACCTTGGTACCCTTGGTGGGCCCAAACTACTCAGGAGGCCCAACAACCTGGTTTTGCCTAAAATACAGCATGTGGGTCTCCAGATGAGGGGACGACTGCTTCTTCTTCTTTCCGCTATCTTACTTTTTACTTTCTAAGATTAAGACAAGTCTACCATATTGTAACTGTAATGGATTATTACATCAATAAAAAGAAAACTTCTGGAGTGGACGTAGGCCGGAGTTAGCCGAACCACTATAAAATCTGTTATTCTTTACTGCTTTCATTTTAATTTTAACCGTTCTTCATATTATTACTCTCTACATACATCCTATCTGTGAGCTGTGATTGAGATTTGGTGCTTTCATCTGGATTTGGGTATTAGTGACCAATTTTGGCGCTAACACAATAATAGTCCCAGTAGTCCATCCAATATCATAGTCCCTCCTGATCGGGAAGCCACCAGAGGATACCACACGGGCTACGGGAGAAATCCAAACTCGTACAAGGCTCCGTATGGTAGGGGACACGGCATAACTAGGCAATGACAGGGTAGATATACCAATTACGCTTCTGGGTCGATGGTAAGCGTAGCCGCAGCTACCGCCCACCTCGGACAAACTCCCCCAAATCAAAGAAATCAAAAGTGCAGGTGGCCACCGAATCAATCCAAAGTCGGAGTATAGTATCGAAGGGAAGTGTCCGATCAAAGGTGCTACCTTATTAACCCGTCGATCGCTCCTATTTTAGCCACCTTATGCCAACTCACGGGAGTTGGGTCCACGTATTTACCTCAGAGGAAACGCCGCCGCCATCCTACTTCATTTTGAAATCTCCACCGCGTACACGGGTGTTAAAGTGGTTTTCGGAGTTGGAAGAGAGTATGACAACTTCCAATCCCGGTCTCTTCAACAACCAAACGTTATTATAACATCGCGGTCTTTAAAAATAGTTTATACTTTAAAACCAGAATATAATTATCCATTTCAAACCCATAAATACGATATCATTCCATTTTCAAAACAACTCATTTTGATATTATTTTATAAAACCCAAATCAATAATATCATTTTTATTTCAAATATATTTCTTTTCCAAAATCATACTGCTTTAAAATTTATAATATCTGGAGACCAAACATTTGAATTATAACTTTCAAAACACAATACTTCGAAATTCATAGTTTTAAAACCATGACCTCTAAAACTTGAATGGTTTGGATATTCAAAAGTATGTAAATTAGTTGATTTTAAATTACTTTATAAAGTAAATAATTTCCACGCCTTTACCATTTATTCACTTTAAATTAAGTCTAAACCCATAAATCTGGATTCTCTTTCAATTTCAATAAAACACTTCGATTCCAATATATTTCAAACTTTGAGTGTTTAACAATTTCAAAACTAAGGTTGGAAATTTTCTATTCAACCATTCATTATTCTATATTTTAGTCTAAAATATTTACATAATAAATCCGTAATCATTTTAAATAAAACTCAAATTACTAACAACTAAATATTTTCTTCGATTTATTTATACTAGAAATATTCATTTGATTTATCTTGAATAAAAATCCAGTTATAAATATCATACCTTTAAATTTCCAATCTTAATAAGTTTACATCAACTTATGGAGTTAAATTTTAAAATAAGCTCAATTCCAAATAAATTTCCGATTTATCTCACAAACTTAGTTGATTTGAATCATTTAAACCCTATATATATACATAATATCTTAAACCTGTACTAAATCATATAATATAAATTATCAAACTCCATTATTCAACTTATTCATTTTTATTTAACAGATTTATACATAGCTTAAATTCAAAATTTTAACTATATATGTATATATAAAATAATATTTATAAAATATCAATATTTAATATTTATTAAATCGTATCCTATCCAAACCATAGAAAATCATTTCAAAAATAATTTTATATATATATCGCGGTGCCTGTATATAATTTTCTATCCTATGGTCAAGTGATACGGATATTTATCATTTCAATCCGCAGTTTAAAAATAAAAATGCGGTTGTATATCATTTCAAACCGCAATCCCGAATGAAATGAAAATGCATAATAACTTGCAGTTTATACAATATAAATACAGCATCCATTCGTCCATCATATCAATCATCAAACATTCATCAATTTATCATCCAATCAAACAATCACATCAATAAATAATAATTAATTACTGACAGTTAATTTTTTAATAATGAATTAAATAACTGTTTAACTGTAGTTTATATGCAATAATAAATAAATTTAACTAGCAGGTTATATGCAATAATAGTTTTTACTAAAATTTTAACTGACAGTTTTAATGCAGTGAATAAATTAATTAACAATTAACTGGCAGTTTTAAATGCAATAATGAATTAAATAACGCGTAAATTAAATGAATGCAATTTAACTGAGAAAATGATGAAATATATGCCAAACAGCTACAAATAAAATTTTAAACACATCATAAATCAATTTAACCAACATAAGAAATCTTAGAAGTTGTGAGTGGGTTAAAACACTCACCTTTTGAATTTAAATTGAATTTAAATTCAATTTAAACCCAAAAATTTGACCGTCTCAGAATTCGTCCAAACCAGTGTTATCAAGTCCGTAATTTCAATACGATCCTAACAAAAAATATCGCGTGTGAAACGGAGTTCGTAGGAGAAAGTTATACGCATTAATGGTGATTGAATTTCAATTACAAAATAGAAATAAAAGAACACATTCAAGCGCCACGTCACCCTCTCCCATATGCAAGCTACAGAGCACACACACGCGCTTCTCCCTGCTACCGAACGAACGCAACACGCAAACCCATTTGACCAGCCCTTGACCGCGAATACCCATCACCTCCGACCTCCAGACGAACGACGACCACCACCATACTCCTCGTCTGGACGAGGCGCACCCATCGGTACAACCCACGTCACCAAAAACGGCATGCGCCGCCACCCTCTTCAAAACCCTAGTCAATTTAATCGCTCAATCTGACCGTCAATTCATGAAATAAATTGCATGGATGAAGTCCCCTCAGTCCTCTCTTCAAAACCCAGAAACCTATTTCCGATCAGGTGACAAATGATTTCGACGCAACGGATGGCCGAGAATAAACTAGGGTTTTCTGAAAAAAATTGATTCGATTTCAAAAACGAATTCTAGATTTAGGTTGCGGTCGTCGAGAGCTTCAAATCCATATATAATTTGCTATAGTTTGAGGAGATTGAATTTTGGCTTTGGATTTGATTTTTGAATTGTATTTGTATCTACTGTTTGCAGCCATTGGAAGAGGAGGAGCCCGGTGACTGTATACACAAACAAATGAGAATAGATGGAGGCTAGAGTTCATAACCGACTATTTATAGGCAAACATAATAGAAAGAATGGGCTAGGTTGGATTTGGGTTTTGAACGATAATTGACCCAAAAAGCCCGTTTCGATTCCGGAACGGAAAAGGGTCAACCCATATATCAAAATATTTGTTTAAAAATATTTTAAACACGATGGAAAAAGTTTCGCATCCAAATTCCATCGTATGAAGAAGTTATGCTAAATTCAAATTTTCCAAATTGATTTCAATTGATTTAAATTGCATAAACTTCAAGGCGTTTCGAGTCCGTACGATCAAATGACAAGTTCATCGTTACGAAACTTGAAACACTATTATAATTCACCGCTACGGATCCGATGAAACTGGTTTCGTCGAAATCCGAGTCAGTGGCCAAAATGGCTATTTTTAGATTATTAAATAAATGTATAATTAATTAGTTAATCAAATTTTTAAATTTCAATTCTAAAATTGACAATTTTATCACCTTATATTTCTCAAACAATTTTGATGATTTAAACAAATTTAAATGTCTATTTAGAGAAGATAAATTTATAAATTTCAATATAAACCTTCAGTTTCATCAATTTCAAAATTATAAATAAAATTTACAACAATTCTATTAAATTCACTATTCATTCTATTATTAAATTCATTGTTATCAAAAGGATGCAATTTACATTGGTTCACGATTGTTTACATTTATTTTCTTAGGTTTCATCTACATTTCCATTTATGCAATAATTCAAATATTAAGTTTCCATTTAATTGCAATAAATCATATTATCGTAATTTAAATTCAAATAAATGGAAAAAATGTTGATTCCCATTCTTATTATTCAAACAAACATTATCCTCTAAACATATTGAACATTTGTTTACGTTACATTACATTGATACTTCCAATTTCACATTTATTCGTATTAACTATTTTAATTCCACTTATTGTGTAATAACTACTATATTGAAATTTGTTAATTTCACTCATAAATTTGGATTCTAAAACCAATTAACTAATTTACCTTGGTGCCATCCTTTATTACATTAATCGTTACTTTAAATTACATTAATAAAACATTAAATTTGGATATAGTTACTAATTATTTACATAGTTTATTTAACGCCTTATATAATAAGCCACCTATATTACTTGCATTTAAGTTCGTTACTCATCAAACCAGATTTATAATTCCATATTCAACGCTAATTTATTTCATTGCAATTAATATACGCCTATTTACACACCTTCACACTTTAATTATCAACCAACAATTTATTATGCATTATTTCATCAATTAATATCAATTTTGAATTTATTTCTCAATTTACCGATTTCATTCAATTATACCCTTACGAATTGGTTTCCCTCAATTGGTATTGCATTTCATTCGCTTTATTAATATTTACCTTAGTTAGCCTTAACGTAGTATTAGATTAAAATTTCATTGGTTACATCCTATTGAATTAACATTCTTTGATTGCCAAATTAATCTACATCAAATTGCACTAATTAAGTGAATTAACTGTAATTGATTTCAACTAACTTTTACGAACTAAATAAATATGTAACTTATAACCATTGTTACCCTTAACTCTTAATTACTTTTAAAAGTTCATTAATTACAACAAATGTTCCAATCAGCTATATAATTCAAATTTCGTCTTCTATTTGTGTTCAATATTTTATTTTATTATGCTGAAATTTAGGCGCTTATATCCATTTAATATCCCAATTCATTGTTTTATTTTGGTTTCTAATTTTTAATTAAATCTATTGTCATTTATGCATAAAATTAACATTTCTATTAAACTTCCATTCACACTTCCATTATTATTTTAACAATTATTAAACATTATGATCAGTTAAAACTTCACAATGGTTTAAATCAATTGGGATTACACTACACATTTAATATTTATCAACTTGTTCTAACCTTATTACCTAAATTTACGTTCAGTTGCTATTCCATATATATATATAAATTCATAAATTCAATATTTAAGTTCGTTTCTTATATTAAATTTATTAATAAGTATTCCTTTTCCCGTTTTACAACAAATTGGAAATTTCATTAGATCCATTAATTTTAAATTTTAATTAGCATTGTTACGTTTTTAATTCACTTATTATTTCATAAATAAGTTACCCAAACTTTATTCTCCAAATATTAAATCACAAAGTCTTACGTGATTTACCATTTACATTACCCTTTTTTTCACGTTTGCTTCATTATAAATTACCAAATTTTGTTTCCTTCAAAATTAAATTATCCAATTTTAATTAAAATAACCAACTTAATTATTAAAATTTTACGGGTCGTTACATAAATGAATTGGTTTTTAAAAACGATAATACTAGATTATCATTTATTGTTTTGTCAACATTCCCTGAACCATTAATTTAGTTGCATGTTATAAGAAGATGGAATTCTATAAACATGGTTTATACATTTAATTCGGAAATAAGTGAATTTAAATTAAAGAATTTGAGAACTGAATTTTCGATGCTTTCCGAATTTGGTTTTCAATGTTTTGAAAATATATTGTTTGAAATTATTTGTGAATAGAATTTGTTTCCAAAGAATTTTAAAAGAATTAAGTTTGTACTCTCCTCTTTTGTCATTGAAAAATAATTTCGGTGATGACTACAGCATCATCGACATTCATTTTCGAGTTTCAAAATTGAGAGACCAGTTAGTAGCTTTGCAACATTTTTTTGGAAAAAGGATGTAATTTAAATTTCTTAAGTATGATTTGATATATAAAAGTATATGTATTTCAAAATGGTTTTATGTTAAACCAGGAATTTAAATCTTAAGTTCTAAATGAAGGGATGGTTTTAAATTATTGAAATGAAACAAACTTTTTAAATAATTAGAATGTCTAAGATAAGGAATGGAATTGAAATAACTCAAAACAGTTGAGATAGGATAAAATTTATTTGTATAATACTCAATTTCATTTTATAACATATATAACTTACCCGAATATTCAAAAAGTTTAAATGTTATGAAAATATGTAATTGAAGGTTACACAAGAGAATTTAAGTAATAAAAAGGGTTCAAACTAAATTTTGCTTAATGGTAATGTTGCAAATAAAATGTAATTTGGTATAGTGCTTAATTACATTCGAAAACATTAATAAACTTACTTAGAACGGTTTGAATGTTAATGTGAGCATGTAATTGAATAATATACAATATAAATGGAGGTAATAAGATGTTTAAAAATGAAATTTATATGGTTTTAAATTGATTATTGTACCTAATACTATGTTTTCAAATCTAACTTATCTTTCTGGTTGCTTCTATTCTCCTACCTCATTTCTTTTCGGGGACGAAAAGGTTTGAGTGGAGAAGGGTGTAACAATAACGATTTTCATAACGTAATTAACTGAATTCTTATGAAAATTTAAAATATAAATTTTAGCAATGAAAATTTGATATTTTAACAGTGTCTATTCAAACGTAACAAATGGCAGATTTTCATTAACAAATATAAAAGTTAGTTCTGTTGTATAAGTTTCAATTTCGATTTAAATCTGTTAAAATTGATGGAAATTAAATATTTCTGAAACCTGAATATTTTAATATAATAAAATTGTAAATCATTTTTTGAGTGAGACATCGTATTTCGTTTCTTCAAATTTGGACTTCTCTAGCCTCGATTATCTTATTTTCGGTGAATTTGCAGCAGTTTGACAGCGAAATATCGACTTTTGATAGAATGGTCGTTTCGTTGATATCTGTGTACTATTTTATTCGTCTCGTCGTGCTGATCTCTGCAATATATTCAGTTGTGCATTTCGGTGTCCGATACGCAACGAAAACCGCGAAACGGTTAAACGTATCGGTAACCTTTTGGGTTCTAAAGTGTTCTATGACTTCTGAGTTGTCTGCCGGTTGAATATAAATAGCTATTTGCTTTTATTATCTCCATAAATTCATCTCTGAACTATTTCCATTCCCATGGTTGATATATTTATTTGTTGGTTCGTTTTACGTTCAGTCTCTTCATTTCTTCTTTTAGGTTCCGCCACCTACTATAAAAAAAAGTATATAAAATGTTTGCATATGGCCATTCGTTCTTCTTCTTCTTTGCCTGACCCCTACTTTTTGATAATCTCATTTCTGCCATTTCTTTTGAAAAAATATATATAGCAATAAAATACATACGAAAGTATATATATTTTTTATCCTTCTTTGCTCCCCTCTCGCCAAAACTCCATGCCTACCTCTTCAGATCTGCTCTTCACAGCAACCTCCGCCCGGAGCAACACCATAACCAACAGCATGCAATCCGCCTCACGCCTCCACATCCCACCACCTTACTATGCCTTGAAACTCCACCACCATCCACCCGAGCGACCGCAGATCCTCCCACCCATCTAAATCCATTCCACGACCACAAACCCGATCCAAACCATCCCTCTAACACCACTGTTCCACGCACATAGGCCCTCCAATTCGTGCAACCTCCTTTTCCCCTCCAATACCATAACCGCCATCAGCCTATCATCGGAAAACTTCGTAGCTGAGAACCTCCTCCATCTTGAGGATGAACAGCTCCTTTAACTACTTCAAACCCGACAGCTCATTCACCCTAACAACGCAGCACGTAGGGACAACCCGCCTTCATCACTTTATCTGCCTCGGCAGCCCAGATCCAAACACATAAAGCCTCCTCCCTGCCGCCTTTGCAGTCATCCATATCTTTTATTGTGTCTTCTCTTCTAACAGTACATGTATATACAGGTTAAGATATTTGTTTATATATTAGATTATAAATATATATGTATATTTGAGTGCATATGTTAGCTTGCATTTTAAAAGGAAAATTTAAAGGCATATTTATACATGTTGCAGTTTATAAATGAAGGTATATTCGAAGGTTTCTATTAGGGGCTTTGCACCAAAGGTCCCTATTTTCAATGTTGTTGTAAGAAAAGTCCCTATGATAATAAGTATGTAAATTAAGTCCCTATTTTTTGTAAATCAGAAAGCGCAAACTATCTTGCGCTTTTCTTATAAAAGTGCAAGTTAACTTGCGCTTTTCAAAAATTTAAATTTTTTTGAAAATTTTAATTTTTTTAAAAAAATCTCAAAATAAAAAAGCGCAAACTAGCTTGCGCTTTTCTGATAAAAGTTGCAAGTTAGCTTGCATTTTCTGTCAGAAAAGTGCAAAGCACCTTGCGTTTTCTATTTTTCAAAAAATAGGGACTAAATTTACATACATATACAGGGACTTTTCTTATAACCACATCAAAAATAGGGATCTGTAATTCGTTTCTTGTTTGTATTAAGTATATGTTATATATGTTTACAGTATATAGGTTTATAGTATATTATTATTATTATTATTAAAAAGTATTGTATATATGCAAGTTTATGAGTTTAGTTGTTTATAACGTGTTTAAATTTTTTATTTGAATTTAAGTTACAAATTTATAATGATTCTATAATGATATGTTTAGAATATATAATTGGTCCATCGAATCTATATTCACCTAGCCTTGTTTCTCCGCAGACCAGGGTTACAGCAAAAGATTTAGCTTTGTCTCTGTGTCGTTTGCGTATCCGAGTCCATTGCTTCTCATTGTCCATTGTTCTCTAGGCTCGAAAGATGAGCAACCACTCACAATTAATGTTCTTCTCTCTAGTAAATTTAGTTCACATGAAATGATGATTGAAATATGCCGTTTAATTTGAACTGTTAAGTTATTTAATTGTTAAATATGACATGCCATTATCTGCAATTGTTCACTTATGACATATGACACCGTAATTTTAACACTTTGAAAATAGGATATTTAAATATTTTAAATATTAAAATATATAATTTTCAAACTTAAACAATCATGTTTTATATGATAAATAAGAACGGCAAACTTATTTTTGATATTGAATAAAGATTTTGGATTTCCATTGTAAAATTGACAAAAGCCGGATTCCGATAAAGTAAGATAAATATTCGAGAAATTTGTTTAAAGGATAAATGATTCCTTTTAAATATATATATAACAGATATCAAACCCATTTAATAATAATAGTAATTTAATTTATAATGGTTCCATGAATATATAAAACTTTTTCTATAAAAGTTGACAAATTTCGTCGCATATCGATACATCGATGTCGTATATTTATAAATAGATTGGATATTGTTTTATATTATTTTATAAGTCAAATATTCTTTTTTTAATTATTTAAAGATAATAATAAATCAATTTTTGAAGTTTGGTTTACATGAATAAATAGTTTAATAAAAATGTCAAAATGTGACCGGAAAACGTTTTGTCGAAAAGCAACGTTTTGTCAACTAAAAGTTGCCGCAACGTTATTGCATCTTTGTTAATATGTTTGAAACATATAAATGCACACGTTTTAATGCTAATCAAGTTTAAATTTACTAAATTAGATTAGAAAACTTCTAGAAGTCATTAGTCAAAGTAAGTAAGAATTAACAAAAGTAAGAAAAAGTAAACATCAAATCACATCAAATCAAATGCAACACAATTATGATACTCTTTACTTAATCTTTAAGTGACTAAGATATAAAGTAAGGATGTGATAGGCGATGTTAAGTATTGAAAAAGTAGAGATTGCTTTAGGTTGAAGTAAGGCTAGTTTGGTAATTTGGTAAGAGGCTATTTTGGTAAACTACCACTTCTTTCTTTTTCTATAAATACCCACCTCCTTCTTCACTTTCATTCATATTTCTTCTTCTTCTTTTCTCAAGCTTCTTCATCTTCTTACTCTTCTCATTAATGGCTTCCAAGACATAGGAAAAAAACTAGAAAGAAATAATGTCAAAATATTTACAAAATATTCAAAAGAAATCAATATTCATTCTCTTCAAATCAAACTCCTCTTTTTTCCATATTTTACCTCTTCTTATATCGACCATAACTTATTAAAAACAAAATCAAAATACAAATTATTTTTCTTAAACCATGTATTTTTTCAGTGGCTACAACTTTCATCTGGACAACTTTGCCTCATTCTAAACTTATCTATATCAAAAATCCACATCTTTTCAGCGCATTCTCTGGTCCAGTTTTTAAGCCAGAGAATAGCTCATTTTGTTTTGATCATAACAGATCCAAATTAAGAAAATAAATTTTCAAAACCATATAAAATTCTAGTGGCTACAACTTTTATATTGATCGCTTTTTCCAATTTTTAGGTTTGCTATACCTGAAACTCAATTCTTTGAAGTGCATTTTCGGGCTTCATTTTTGTCAATCCGACAATACCTCTTCTTCATTTTATCATATCTCCCTCAAAACAACTTGGATTCAAATGATTATTTTTTTCAAATTCAAGAGAGAGAAAATTTCAATAGTTTTATAGTTAATAACTTTTCTAACTTTCGAGACATAGAGGGCCTAAACTCAGATACAAGATAACCTATTTTTTTGATCAAAATCTTGGGAATTCAAGTTCAAAGCCCTACCGCTCCTTCTCTATCCTTTCGGCCAACCTCTATCTCAAGCCTCGGTCAAGCTATTGAAAGGAAGAGGGTGTTGTTTGCTAGTGTTTAAATGGAGTATGGATAGATTAGTGAAGTGTTGGTTGATTAGAATGTAGGTAGGAAGTTATTGTTTTGGTTTATGGTGAGAAACTCTATTTGACATCTCTATTTATATATATACATATTTGATGATGTGTTACGATTGCTATGGATGCTTATATATGATTTGATCATCAAGTATTGATTGTTTGATATGATTGTTAAATTATTTTACCAAGTCATATTAATACATATCGACAAGCATAAAGGAAATCACTTTCCTTCTGAAAATGAAATGGAATATATGGAATGCTTAAACCTTTTGGAAATTGTTTTAAAACGAGTTAGAAATATTTTATAAACATATAAATATGTTTAAAGAAATAAAGGAAGAAAATCAAGATTTCATCTTGTATATTTTAAATATGTTGAAAACAATTTTCTATAAAAATCGCGCTTTTGTAGCAAAGTGACCAAAGTTTAAAATTGATATTTCAAATATTTTTAAAATATGAAATAAATCCTAAAAATCCTTTAAAATTTTTTAAAAGAGATTTAAGCTAAAAAGATGGATTTCTAAATGATATAAAAGTCGTTTTGAAGTATATAGCTTTTAAAACACTATTTGCAACGCTTTTTGCAACGCTTTTCGCAGTAGTTTTTAATTGAAATGTTGTTTTAAACTTAACAATTCTTTCATAAATCTTTTGTGAATGATTTTGAAACAATAATTGAGTAATTTGAAGATTATCTGGAAGTTCTAATAAGTGTTTGAATAAATGGTTAGGAGGAATTGTTTATAACACTTAAACAATAATTGAAGAATATTGAATATAATAATAAACTGAGTATGCGAAAACGACAAGTACATTTGTCCCGCCTGTGAGAGATAAATGGTAAAACAAGGTGTGTAACTATGGTTAGGAATGGAGTAACCAGTGTCCTGAACTTACTTAGCCTTTTCTTTATCTTATAGACGAGAGGTGGAACACATTGAAAGGAAAGCCCGAATGCTTCAAAAGATCATATTTAAAGTTTTTCCAAGATAAAAGAAAAGATCTTCATGATGTAGGATTACTTGCCACTAGTCCTTGGAGGTGAAATTTACCATATTTAAGGTGGCAGTAGTGCTCTATTATGAAAATCTTTGATTTGCAAGAATATGATTTGAAGTTAAGATAGAAATCTTTGATTTAGATTTAATGAATGATTTGGAAATATTGTTCCTAAGTTAAAGTTATAAATTTAATGAAAGAAACCTTTGATTTAAATTTAATGAATGATTTGGGAATATTTTCCCTAAGTTAAAAGTTATAGCTTGAATATAAGAAATCTTTGATTAAGATTTAATGAATGACTTGGAAAAGTTTTCCTAAGTAAAAGAGAAAATGATTTGGAAATATTCCAGAATGTTAACAAAGGTTTAAATAAATCAAATGATTTACTAATAAGGCTTAATGATTCCATATACTCTGGAAAAGAAAATGGAATAAATTGAAGAGAATATATCTAAGTGTTTGTGCCAAAATTGGTCACAAACCCCAAAAGCCGTGAAAGCACCAGTGTTTGCATACAGATCCACAATATTCAAACACGGATCTCAGATCTAGATGAGGTAGATAATAAAAATGAAGAAAAAGTAAATTTAAAACGGAAGAAAGCAGAAAGGAACACAAGGCTTATAATTTTTCAACAATCCGGCCTATGTCCATTTTGAATCAATCCTTTTATTGCTTTTATTTGTAGTTACAGTTACAAGCCTTTGAAAATCAATAGCAAAAATAGTAGAGCTTCGCTTAGGAGAGAAGAAGATCCTCTTTGTAGTTGCCATAGTGTTCCTATTTATAGGTGTAGATTCGAAAATATACGCCTCAAAACCTGGAATACCTCTTCTCTTACACAAGTGGGCTTACCAAATCGATCTAGAGTGATTAGGGATCGATGCGTGTTCATTTCATATCGATCCAAAAGTGGTCCAATCGAATTGAGATCGACCATGGAGGTTCTTGAGGGCATCAAGAAGCTCCTTTGAAAATTTCGTAGCGTTTGGACTTGTAGATTGTGAGATATGATCGATGCAAGTTGTAGTTTGCGTGAAGGCTGAAGCGTTCATATCCATCTATTCGTCTCCATCCCTGCATATTCATCACAATTGCATTGAAGACGTGGCTCAAAAACCCAGAGGAGATCCACTTTTGATGCCGAGTTGACCGCTTCTTCATTCAAACACGTCTCCTTCGTATCGATCGAATGCTATGCTTTTCGTATCCATCCACCAGCGCTTGTGGGCTTATTAGTATCCATCAACTGTGCATCTATTCGCATCCATCGATCCAAATTCATACCCTACGTATCGATCAAAGCTTTACTTATTCGTATCCATCGACCGACCCTCTGTTCGCATCCTTCGGCCGCTCCTCTGGTCATATCGATCCTCTGCTTATGTCCTCTTTGTGTTGCCTTGTTCGTATCGGTCCAAAGTTATGTCCCTTCGTATCGATCCAAGCTTTGATTGATACGAAGTATGCCTGTTGAATCATAAGTTTTGATTCATGACAAAGAGCTTAATCAAATCAGTAAATGAGACTATATGGACAAGCAAAAAAAAGAGAAATAAATAAGTTGTTAAAACTACAAAGGAGACAAGGCTACAAAACTGAGTATAGTATGTTAATTTGTCGAAGTTTTTAGTCTTAGAATTTTTTAGATCTATCCTCAAGTAGTTCGCTCAAACCAAAGTTGTTTTAAGCTTTAAACGTTTTAACATATATGAGAACTGTGCACTGACTGTCAGGTCAGTCGACTGACCAAATACGGCCAGTCGACTGAATCTGCCCAGGTGCACAGAAACTCCCTGTTTTTGCACCAACTTTGAACATTCAGTTGACTGGTCGTTTTGTGCCAATCGACTGAATTCTTTCAACAGCAATTTTTCTGAATAGACACTTCCATTTACCAAGAGATACGATCTAAATAGAAGAGGTATGGATGCTTCCTTTGATCAGAACTCTTCGTAAATGGTTAAAACTATTTATCTACTATATAAACACGTAAGATTCACTTCACAAATCACCGAATTTCTTTTTATTTTCTGATCATACTCTCTAAGATCTCTGCATTCTGAAAAGCAAACACAACTTTCATATATTGCTTGAATCTCTGAATCAATTAACTTATTCTTCGATTCAAAGCAATTTAACTTATTCTTCGATTCAAAGCAATATTCTCCTTTCTAAATCTTTACACACACATATATACTTAAGAAAAAGATTATATGAAGGTTGTACTACCAAAGACAAATCAGTGTTATCAAGAACACAAAGTGTCAAAGCAATTTTATTGAAACTGCTGAAGTCATGTTCGGTTGTTCAGGCGGGTAAAGTCCTCTTTCGGTTGTTAGAGGCAGAAAAATCCTGATCGGTTACTCAGGTGTTGTATACCTATTCCTCCGGGTTAAGTGCTGGGTTATTGTGGGAAATTCTAGAGGGAAGTCTGAGACTGGACGTAGAATGGAAAGTTCGAACCAGTATAAATACTCCTGGTGTGCTTATTCTTATTTACTTTACTATTATCATCTGTTTCTGCATTTAGATTATAGTACATTCCATATTACACGATCCTAAGTGATAACTAGCAACACAGTAGTCACTTTCATTTAGTACCAAAGCAGGACATCCTATAAACGTAACACATTTATTTGATAATATTTTGCTAATATGGAAAATAACACCATCATAAGCATTGTCACTAACACTAGTTTTATTGAAGGTCAATCTACTGCACGACATCCACTATTCAATGGCATGAATTATAATTACTGGTCAACTAGAATGAGAATATACATGCAATCTAATGGTTTTGAAACTTGGAACATTACTCAAAATGAATATACTATTCCAACATAAGATTTTTCAACTTGGACTGCTGCATAGAAAACTGATGCTACTACAAATGCTAAAGCTACGAATATGTTATTATGTGTATTAGATAGAAATGAGTTTAATAGAGTCAGTATGTGTACAAATGCTTATGAGATATGGAGAACTCTAAAAGTAACTCATGAAGGGACTAGCAAAGTTTAACAAAGCAAAATTTCTATGTTGAAAAATTAGTTTCAAAATTTCAAAATGAAATAAAATGAAAATATAAATGACATGTACTCAAGATTTCAAGATATATATCATTCACTATTGGCACTAGGAGAAAAAATTTCTGACTTGGATATAGTATCAAAAATCCTAAACTCTTTAACGGATAATGGGAAAGAAAGGTTCTAGCTATTGAAGAAGCAAACGATCTTTCAACCATGAAACCAGAAAAGTTAATAGGAAATCTAATGTCATATGAAGTAAATTTGCAGGCAAAGAAAGTTCAAGCACAGGATAAGAAGAACCCAGCATTTCAAGCAGAACAAGATGACTCTGACTCAGATGAAGAGATATGGCATTTATTGCTAAGATTTCAAAATGTTTTTGAAATTCAAAAGGAATAACAGGATCAAGAGTTAAAAAAATAACTCTAGTAACAATAATAGTAATAAACCATCATCTTCTATCATGGAATGTTATGAATGTCATAAAATGGGTCATATGAGGAAAGATTGTCCAGAGAAACAGAAAAACAAATTCAAGAAGAACAAATTCAAGAAGAAAGCATTTTCTGTAACATGGGATGATTCATATTCTTCATCATCAGAAAGCGACAGTGACAGTGAGACAGAGCAGGTAAATGTAAGCTTCATGGCCACAAATGACGATGTAAGTGAACTAAGTTTTGAAGATTTAGTTGAACTTAATTCAGAATTAGTAGATTTTATAAAACGAACTAAGAAACAAAGTAAGGGGTTACAAGGAAAAAATGAATAAATCTGAATTGGAAATTAGTACGCTTATAGATGAAAAGAAAATTCTCGAAGAAGAACATGAAAAATCTTAAGAATCTAATTCTAATTTAGCATTTCAACTTTCTATGATAACTCAGGAATTAGGAATTCAGAAGAATAGAAATGATGATTTATTAGTTGAAATTAATGATTTAAAATCTAACACTAAAGTATTAGAGTTAGAAAAATCTAGTCTTAAAACTAAGCTAGAAGACATTAATAAAAATATTTCTAATTTTAATAAAGGACGAGAAAATCTTTCTAAAATAATGGAAAATTCTCAGTCTACTTCAAAAAAAAATTGGATTAGGATATAACAAGATTGAAAATCCAAGAAATATGGAAAGTTTAAAAATAAGTTTAAAAACAAAAATAGGAAAGATTTAAAGAAAACAGTTTCTAAAGATTTTAAAACTATTAAAATATGGATTCTTAAAACAAATAATATCTTAATTAGGAATAAGCATATGGAAACATTTATGGAAACTATTCACAAAAGTGTGAGTTATATTTATAAAGGGACTTCTGAGCCTTTTTGGGTTTGATTTCCTAATATTTAACTCTTAGGACCCTAAAAAGAAAAGTGGGTACCATCTTAATCTTTATTTTTTGCAGGTACCACTCAAAAAGAGAGGAAAATGGATTCTAGATAGTGGTTGCTCGAAACACATGACTAGTAATAAAGATATGTTAACAAACATAGTCTACTCAAATGGAGGATCAGTCACTTTTGGAAGTACCTCAAAAGGTTATGTCATCAGCAAAGGCGATGTGAGCAATAACGGTATCTCTAACTCACCTCTCATTACTGATATTTTATTAGTTAAAAACTTAAAACATAATTTATTAAGTATAAATCAATTATGTGATAAAGATTTTAATATATCTTTTTTAGAAATAAATGTAATATCTCTGATAAAAATCAAAATTTAATTTTTGAAGGTATAAGAGATAGAAATATTTATGTTTTAAATATGAATATAAATCATAACACAAATATGTATTTAGTAGCTACAGAAAATGATTCTTGGCTATGGCACAAAAGATTTTTTCATATAAATTTTAATGCTACTAATAAAATAGCTAAAAATAACTTGTTAAAGGACTACCTGTATGAAATTCAAAATTGATAATATTTTTGATGCTTATCAGTTAGGAAAATTAATAAAATCTTCCTTTAAATCTAAGAAAATCATATCTACAACACAACCACTTGAACTACTACATATGGACCTTTTCGGACCTACTCAAGTTCAATCTATTAATCACAATAGATGTGTGTTTGTTAGTGTAGATGATTTTTCAAGATATATAAGGACTATTTTTATGAAACATAAAAGTGATACTTTTGAGAATTTTAAAATTTTTGTAAAAAGAATTCAAAATATAAAGAATTTAAAAGTTAAAAATATTAGAAGTGATCATGGAGGTGAATTTAAAAATGAAGCTTTCGAATATTTTTGTAATAAAAAGGGAATTAATCATAATTTCTCCTTTCCTAGAACACTATAACAAAACGGAGTTGTAAAAAGGAAAAAAGAACATTACAAGAATGTGCATGAACTTTATTAAATGCAAGCACTTTACCTAAGCACTTATGGGCAGAAGCTGTTGCAACTGCCTGCTATGTATTGGATCGTGTTTCTATTCGATCATTAACAAAACATACTCCATATGAACTTTTAAATGGTAGAAAACCAATTATATAATATTTCAAAGTTTTTGGTTCAAAATGTTTTATACTTAACACTAAAGATTAGCTTGGCAAATTTGATCCAAAATTCAATGAAGGAATATTCATAGGATATTCGGAAAGAAGCAAAGCTTATCGAGTTTTTAATACAAGAACTAAACTAATCGAAGAAACTCTTCATGTTTCATTCGATGAAAATGCCAAAATTTCTTCTAAGATTACAAATTTTGAAAATAATTCAAATAAAATTCTGACAAATAATTCATAAGATGATGATATTATTTTTCAAAATAATAATTCTGATATTTCTATAGAAAATGAAAACATTGTTAATAATGATAACATAGTAAGATTTCCTCCAAGAATTCTTAGAGATCACCCTGTTCAAAATATAATTGGAGAAATAAATTCAAATGTAAGAACAAGATATCAATTAAATCAAACAGGCCATATAGCTTTTCTCTCTGATATAGGACCTAAAAATATTAAGGAAGCCTCAACTGATGACTATTGGATTATTTCTATGCAAGAAGAGCTAAATCAATTTGAAAGAATGAAGTTTGGGAATTAGTTCCTAGACCAAGTGATCAATCGATCATTGGTACAAAATGGGTTTTCAAAAACAACGCTGATGAACAAGGCAACATTACTAGAAATAAAGCTAGATTAGTAGCACAAGGTTATAATCAAGAAGAGGGAATAGACTTTGAAGAAACGTTTGCTCCAGTTGCAAGATTAGAAGCTACACGTATTCTACTGGCCTTTGCATGTTTTCATAAATTTAGATATATCAAATGGATGTTAAAAGTGCTTTTCTAAATGGTTTTATAAAAGAAAATGTTTATGTTGAACAACCTCCTCTGTTTACTCATGAAAAATTTCTAGATCATGTTTATAAACTTAAGAAAGCTTTATATGGTTTAAAACAAGCACCTCGTGCTTGGTATGATCGACTTAAAAGTTATTTACTAGAATCTGGTTTTGAGATTGGGCAAGTTGATCAAACTTTATTTATTAAGAAAACTAAACAAGATATTTTAATTATTCAAATATATATTGATGATATTATTTTTGGTTCAACAAATGAAAAATTATTTCAGGAATTTTCGACTATCAAGACAAATGAGTTTGAAATATCACATATAGGAGAACTATCATATTTTCTCCGATTACAAATCAAACAAATTCAAAATGGAATTTTTCTTAATCAAGAAAAGTATTGAACTAATCTAATTAAACGATTCGGTATGGAAAACACGTTTGCCAAACCAACTCCTATGAGTACAACTACTACATTTTCAAACCCTAGCTCCAAAATATTTTCAAAATCCTCTGCTACATTAATATTTTCAAATGGCTCCTTGTCAACCTAAGATATCTAGACATGCCTCTTCTTCCTCCTCTGAGCCGATTGATTCTCAGATTTCTCATGGCTCTATGATGCTACCATAGTCCAAAGGTGGAAGAAAATGAAAGAAGCATGATTTTTTGAAGGTTCTTTTGTTGTGTTTCCCGATTTCGCTCCATATAGGATTCAAGAGTTAGAAAGGAGAAGCCATCTAGAGTCACTCCTAGATCACAATCAGAATAATACCAAGATACATCACACCTTGGTAAAACTTCTCTATGCTAATTTGAATTTAGGCCATCAAAACCCACGTAATCGTGATAATTGCGTTTGGAGTTTAGTCTGTAGTCGACGAGTATTTCTTTCTTTAGATAGAATTGGTCATATTCTTCATACTTCAACAAATAGTATCAATTTAGAAGAATTAAATGTACGCATAGGCGAGCGAGATTAAGTAAGTCATCGGTTCTTAGAAGATGACGTGACCGAACTTAAGTCTATTGCATTACGACCTACAGCTAGAATTATGCATCGAGCTTTAATGCACATGGTTCTTCCCCGTACTGGCTCTTATGAGCTTTTCTATCCAAATAACCTTAAGGCATTGTATGCTATTTGAGGAGAAGTCTAAATAAATGGGCTCAAACTTATTCTAGAGGAATTCTTATCATTTAACCAAGGTCATATGAACGTTATTTATTATGGAGAATATATTATGCGGCTACTTATGAATCTCCAGGTTCCGATTCTGGAATCCAATACTTCTGTTTCCAAAACTCCAAATAGTCGCACAATAGCCTTATGAAATTGCCACCTGGACCTCTAACTATCATGACTTTTCAAGAACGGCAATCTCGACCTCATCAACAAACTTCTACTCCATAGCAACAACAATCAAGAGATGACATTCGAACACCAACTCCATCCCAAAGCACTCGGGAATCTATTGATTTAATTGTAAGAAATCAAGTCATTTTGGATTCTTGCATCAAAAATCTCGATAAGAAAATTGACATAAAATTTGACAAAATAAAGAGTTTCTTGGGGATTTTATGGGATGCGATATCTTGTTCCTCTTCCACTACTATGGAGACTTCTCAACGTGATCCCGGCAAACGCCCTGCTCCTCGCTTTACTTGGTCAACATCAGAAGAACATACAAGTTCTACCATAAGCTGCAATGGGGGTGGCAGACAGTTTGTGGGAAGTTCCTCCAGAGGCAAAAGTCTAATGCAAGTGGAACATGAAGAAGACACAGAGTCTGGCTCTGATTGATGTTGTTATCTCTTGGTAGTAGTAAGTTATCTTTTTGTTCCAAACATTCTATTTATGAGTTTGTATTAGTAACAATTTCAAATCTATGTTTTTTTTTGTGATTGCAATTTTTAGTTAGTTCAATGATGAAATTATTACTATTTCCTTTTTGTCGATGATAAAGGGGAAGAAATTTGTATGATTAACCATTTGTTGCAAGGATTAAATATGTCGCCATATATTCAGGGGAAGATGTATATAACTCCCGTTATATATTTCTCAAAATATAGATTGTCTATAATAGGTTGTCATCAATTAAAAAGGGGGAGAATGTTGAATCACAAGTTTTGATTCATGACAAAGAGCTTAATCAAATCAGTGAATGAGACTATATGGACAAGCGACAAAAAGAGAAAGAAATATGCTGTTAAAATACAAAGGAGACAGGGCTACAAAACTGAGTATAGTATGTCAATTTGTCGAAGTTTTTAGTCTTAGAATTGTTAAAATCTATCCTCAAGTAGTTCGCTCAAACCAAAGTTATTTTAAGCTTTAAATGTTTTAACATATATGAGAGCTGTGCACTAACTGTCAGGTCAGTCGACTGACCATATATGGCCAGTCGACTGAATCTGCCCATGTGCACAGAAACTCCCTATTTTTGCACCAACTTTGAACATTCAGTTGACTGGTCATTTTGGGCCAGTCGACTGAATTCTTTCAACAGCTATTTTTCTGAATAGACACTTCCATTTGCCAAGAGATACGATCTAAATTGAAGAGTATGGATGCTTTCTTTATGAGAATTCTTCGTGAATGGTTACAACTATTTATCTACTATATAAACACATAAGATTCATTTCACAAATCACCGAATTTCTTTTTATTTTCTGATCATACTCTCTACTATCTCTGCATTTTGAAAGGCAATCACAACTTTCATATATTGCTTGAATCTCTGAATCAATTAACTTATTCTTCGATTCAAAGCAATATTCTCCTTTCTAAATCTTTACACACACATATATACTTGAGGAAAAGATTATAGAAGAGTTGTACTATCAAAGACAAATCAGTGTTATCAAGAACACAAAGTGCCAAAGCAATTTTATTGAAACTGTTGAAGTCCTGTTCGGTTGTTCAGGCGGGTAAAGTCCTCTTTCGGTTGTTAGAGGCGAAAAAATGCTGATCGGTTGCTTAGGTGTTGTATACCTATTCCTCCGGGTCAAATGAGGGGTTATTGTGAGAAATTCTAGAGGGAAGTCTGGGACTGGATGTAGAACGGGAAGTTCAAGCCAGTATAAAAACTCCTGGTGTGCTTATTCTTATTACTTTACTACTATCATCTGTTTCCGCATTTAGATTATAATACATTCCATATTACACGATATTAAGTGATAACTAGCAACACAATAGTCACTTTCAATGCATTGCCGTATCCATTCAACTAGATGTGTGTTGCATCGATACGAAATCATCGATTCGAAGTATGCTTCCATTTCAATTCTGATTCTGATCGATACAAAATCATCGATGTTGTGCCTAGTCCTGATCGATACGAACTTCTATTGGTCCAAAACCATGAATACTATCCATACTGCCACATGATCGATACGAACAGTAACGATACAAACCAACCTCCATGAATCTTGATTCATCCATATTTCGAGCATACGAACTCCAATAGAGTTGAAATTCAAAACGTAGGCTCACCTGGTTTGGTTCATCATTCCCAATAGATCCCGTCTTGATTGGATCTCGGACAAATTTTGACGATATCAATCATAACTTATTTCTAGTCGATCTCCAATCCTGATATCCGTCCTTTCCAGCCAATTTGTTGATATCCCGACCTTGACCAAAAGGTGGGATAACATTTGCCCCTCCTCCAAAACATGACTTGTGGTAAGAAGGTGTGTTTTGAAAAGCTCTGATTTCAACATTCGAAGTCCATATTCCATCCATAGCCATTCCATTTGATTCATAATCCAATCCATTACCAAGCCATCCTATCCAAGCGCCACAGCCATACCCTTATCCAAATCCATGACTGCTCCTAGTCGGTGTCTGATTCCGAGTCCGATAACCAAATCCTTATCCAAATTCATATCCATTTGAACTTGACAACCGAGTTCTAGTCCATCCATACCAAATAACCGAATCCAGGACCTCTTTGGGTCGATATCCAAATCCGGGACTACTCCGGGTCCTTTTGTTAGGAACTGAGATAGTGGTTTGATGACAACAACATTTGTAACTTATTTTATTATTACTTATATACTAACACTATAGTCTAGATAGATATGAATGTCATTATGCAGAATATATATAAGGCATGCACTGATTATTGAAGACTGTACAGTATAAAGATCAAGAATGAAGAAATCAAGCTTGAAGACTCATGAGCATCAAGATCAAGATTTCAAGATAAGTGTCTAGTTTTGTTAAAACTTCATAATAGCATGGAAATCTTCATTCCAAATTTCATTTGGGATGGAACCCATTTCTACCTTCTTAGGGGCTTACAAACCCACGACAAGTAGCTTAAAAACCTATGACAAGTGGCTTACAAACCCATGAACATCCTGGTTTTGTACAATCGAGTCCTAATGTGATGAAATATTTTGCATGAAGAAGCTTGCAAAACTACTTCAAAATGGTTTTTCAAAATGATTTTCCAAACTGCTTTTCAAAATATTTTAGGCTTAAAAATTATATTTTCAAATGATTTTCAAAATGATGTTTTAGCCTTAAAATATTCTTTGTTTTTGTTTTTAAATAAACTCTTATTTTAAGCTTCGTTTGTTTTTAAACTATCTTTTGATTTTTGAAAAATTATTTTATAATATACACACACACACTTGAGATTTAAAATCAAATTTATATATACATTCTAAAAATATTTTTTTTACTCTTCTTTATTTTAAAACATAGAAAAATTAGTTTATTTTACTCCAAAATCATTTTATCTTGTTTTCCTTTCAATACCATTTTCAAAACAAATTTTACATTGTTTTTAACTATGGGATGTCGACATCATGGGATACCCCATGTCCACATGTTGGCCGTTAAATTCAAAAGTTTCGGTTTTCAAAAGAAGTGTCTATTCATTTAAATCTCTTCACGAATGGTTATGACCGTTACTGGTCTATAAATAGCCTTCACAAATGATTTTTTCAACTAACTATTTTCCTATTTTTCTTCACTCCTTCTTCTCCACAAATCCATATTCTAAAATTTTCAAATTTTTAAGATCGTGCCGAAATTTTCAAGTGAATCAAATTAGAATCTCATTCTTTTTTAATTCTCTGCTCTCTCTCTCAAAGATCAAAGTGCTATTCAGAGTCATAGGATCAATTTGTAATCAAAAGTTTATTGAGACTCTCTATAAGGTGTGATTGTGCCTGGAAATCAATTGGGTGATCTTGTGTCTCGTAAATCAAGAGAGTTTTCCCCATGCTCAAGGACAAAAGGGTACCTCAAGGCCTTTAAAAATTGAGGATTGTAATCTCGACATTGGTATAATAAAAATATGTGCGAGGTGTTTGCCTTGGTGCAGGACTGGATGTAGGGTATCTCCGAACCAGTATAAAATCTGGTGTGTTCTTTCATTTAACTGCCTTTTATTTACTTTATGCGTATGTGTTTGATTTGAAAGTCTATAGGGTGGATCGTATAGTGTATATGCTAGTATATGTGACTAATTATATGATGCAACTAAGATAAAATTAATCTAGGTGAATATAGAATAATCACATCAGGATTTTATACTAGTTCGGACCTCCCGTCCTACGTCCAGTCTCAAAGCTTCCCTTCGAAATTCGACTATCAAAGACCCTCACTTCGTCCGGAGGAATAGGCTTGGTTACAATAGCTTGTTCTTGTCAGGTATGTGTTCTATAACATGGATATTGACTATTAAGTACAAATACTTCCAATATATATATCTAGAGAATATTGATTGAGGAGATCTGAATGTATGGAAGAGTGAAATATAAGTATAGATTGCTAGGGGTCAAGAATATATCAGAGTATAGAAGTAAAGGGAGCAAGTAAGTTAGGTTTGATCTTCTCTTTGATTCTTGATGTTATTGGTAGTGGTAGAGAGATTCCTTGAGTAGATGCATCTATTAAAAAGTGTTTTATATTCGCTTCTGATGGTGATGAAGAGTTGCAGCAAAGAGAAGCGAAGATGTCTTTTCAAGTGCGATAGTTGTGGTTTGAATTTCAAAACCCCAGTTCAGTACCAAACGTATGTTATTTGTTTCAGATGTCTGGCTATATATTTTTTATATATATAGTAGCCTTTCAAACGTCTGAGTACATTAACCAGACGTTTGATCCTGTTTGGTTCATAATCTAGAGGATTTCTTCAGACGTCTGGCTAGTGCACCCAGATGTCTAAACCCTGTGCATGTTGCTTTTGTGCATCAAGTGTCATTGCTCCATTGATCCTATCGACTTGTAGTCTCTTGTAATGTTCTTTGAGCCTTATTCTTGTCTCTCTAGTGATGTTACTTTAGCAATTACTTGTAAATAGAAATATATATCATATTAGATTTCCATAGTATAGTTGTTGTCATCGAAACCGTTGATTTGATTTCCTAACATAATTCTGTGATTGTTCTGTGATTAAGTTCTACATTTGTTTATATTATAATTTTTAAATTAGTCCATATGTCTTAGAATACATTAAACACTATTCACCCCTCCTCTAGTATTAAATTAGCCTTAAGATTCTTAATCCGCACTCCCTTTCAATTGGTATCAGAGCATAGGTTTTCATAGTTTTCATAATCTGAAACTTGATAAATTAAAAATGACATTTTTAGGAAATTTTGTTAATACTAGTTTGAATTTATGCACTTCATCAAAGTATCATAAGTCTGCGTATAGTTTTTATGAAAAATCAAGTTATCTACCAAATTGGTTTGTTATGCAGGAACAGACATGTTACATGGTTTTTGAATAATCAACAACCAACGGACAAACTGTGTAAATTGAGATAGATAAATGGATACTCGATAGTGGATGTTCAAGGCATATGACTGGAAATCCCAAGATACTCAATGACATTATATATCAAGATGGTGGATTGGTCAACTTTGGAGATAACTCAAAAGGATATGTGGTTGGCATCGTTATGTCGGTAATTCTAAAATCCCTCTTATTTCTGATATTTTGCTAGTTAGGAATTTAAAACATAATTTGCTTAGCATAAGTTAATTATGTTATAAAGGATTTAAAATTAAATTTGGAAAAGATAAGTGTCACATCGAAGATAATAAGTCAAGTATTATCTATGAAGGAATTAGGAAGAAATTTTTTTTACATCCTTAGTATGAAAGTTTCAAATGATAACTTATGTCTTTTGGCTAATACAAGTGACCCTTGGATTTGGCATAAAAGATTTGGTCGTTTAAATTTCAAACTGTTATCTAGGTTATCAAAACTTGACTTAGTTAAAAGTCTTCTCATGCTAAACTTTAAAGTAGATAGTATATGTGATGCTTACCAATTAGGAAAATTTAAGAAAAGTTCATTTTGAATTAAAAGATATGATTTCTACTTCTAAACCACCAGAATTACATCATTTAGATTTATTTGGTCCATCTCAAGTTCAACCAATTAATCACAATAAATATGTTTTTGTAATTGTAGATGATTTTTCTAGATATACTTGGATAATTTTCATAAAATTAAAAGTGGCTCTTTTGAACTATTTAAAAATTTTGCTAAAAGAATTCAAAATCAACTTTCTTTAAAAATAAAAACTATTCGTAGTGATCACGGTGAAGAATTTGAAAATGAAAATTTTGAAAATTTCTGTAACAAAAAGGAATTACTCATAATTTCTCTTTTCCAAGAACTTCACAACAAAATGGAGTGGTAGAACGTAAGAATAGAATAATTCAAGAGTGTGCTAGAACAATGCTTTCTGATAGTAACTTACCTAAAAACTTTTGGACTGAAGCAGTCGCTACAGCGTGCTATATATTAAATAGGATTTTAATTAGACCATTAACTAATAAAACATCATATGAATTACTTTACAATAAGAAACCCATAGTAGCTTATTTTAAAGTTTATGGTATTAAGTTTTTTATTCTTAATACAAAAGATAATTTAGATAAATTTGAACCTAAATCCGACAATGGTATCTTCATCGGATATTCTAATAAAGTAAAGGATTTAGAGTTTATAATTTAAGAACTAACACTATTGAACAATGCTTGTATCTTTTGATGAAAATTTTAAAGATGCTGTACAAATAGAAGATGAAGAAGATTTTGTAATTTTAAACAATGAACCTAATGAAACTAATTGTGATATCATTCAACCTAAGAAAAGAATTAGGCTATTAAAAGATCATCTTATAGAAAATATACTAGAAAATATTGAATATATAGTTAAAACAAGAAATCAACTAAAAGTATGAGTAATGTAGCTTTTATATCAACTATTGAACCTAAAAATCCAACGGAAGCATCATCTGATGATTCATGGATTCTTGTTATGCAAGAAGCATTGAATCAGTTCACTAGAAATGATGTTTGGGAACTTGTTCCTAGACCTAAGGATAAAAGTATAATTGGAACAAAATGGGTTTATAAAAATAAAATGAATGAACTTGGTGAGGTCGTGAGAAATAAAGCTCGTTTAGTCGCGCAAGATTATTGTCAAAAAGAAGGAGTTGATTATGACGAAACCTTTGCACCCCTTGCAAGACTAGAAGCTATCAGGATTCTACTTGCTTTCGCAAACTTCAATAATTTCAAGTTATATCAAATGGATGTTAAAAGTGATTTTCTAAATGGTTTGTAAAAGAAGATGTTTATGTAACAACCTCCACTTTTTGAAGATAATAAATTTCCAAATCATGTATATAAATTAAAGAAAGCTTCATATGGTCTGAAATAAGATCCTAGAGCCTGGTATGAAAGACTAAGATCTTATTTACTACAATCTGGTTTTGAAATTGGTAAAATAGATACAACTCTTTTTATTAAAAGAAAAAAAATGATATTCAATTAGTACAAATATATATAGATGATGTAATATTTGGATCAATTAATAACGTAAAGAATAAAGAATTTTTAGATATAATGACTAAAGAATTTGAAATGAGTCATATGGGAGAACTAATTTCTTCTTAGGGCTTTAAATCAAACAACTAGATAAAGTAATTTTCATCAATCAAGAAAAATATGCTAAGGATTTAATTAATAAATTTGGATTGACCACTTCTAGTGGGAAACCAACTCCAATGACAACTAATGTAGCTTTAAGTAAAGAAGATAAATCAAAAGATGTTGATCAAAAATTATATAGGGAAATGATTGGTTCACTGCTTTATATAACAGCAAGTCATCCTAACATCATGCATATTGTTTGTCTCTGTGCAAGATACCATTCTCAACCTAAAGAAACTCACTTAAAAGCTGTTAAAAGAATTTTAAGATATGTAAACATACTTTAGATCATGGTTTATTTTACCGTAAAAATGGTGTATTTGATTTAATTTCGTATTGTGATGCTGATTACGCTGGTTGTAAATCACACCGAAAAGGTACAAGTGGAACTTGCCACTTTCTAGGACATTCTCTGTTTTCGTAGTTTAGTAAGAAGCAAAACACTGTATTCGTGTCAACAACTGAAGTAGAATATATATCTGCTGCTTTGGCTTGTTCTCAAATTATATATATGCAACAAACTTTAAAAGATTTTGGATTAACTATAACTAAATTGCTAATTTATTGTGATAATACTAGTGCAATAAACCTAACTAAGAATCCTATTCATCGTGCTAGAACAAAACATATTGATATTAGACATTATTTTCTTAGAGATAATATAAGTAAAGTAGTCATAACTCTTGAATATATTAATACTGAAAAACAAATTGCTGATATATTAACCAAACCATTAAATGAACTAAACTTTACTAAATTTAGAAGAGAATTAGGTATATGTTCATTAACTGAAATATAAATTATAAATAATGCAAGTATAGTTAATAATTAATATAAATAAAAATTTCTCAAAAATTGAACTAGGCATGTCGACATGACCTATCCCCTTATGTCGACATACAGGCCGAGATTTTCAAATTTAAATTTCCCTCTAAAATTAGTTATTAAGTTATATATTTATATATTTCGACTTTTACTCCTTTTGTCTGTTCCATTCTCTGTAATAAACTTCTAAAATAGTAAATTAATGGCTTTCTCTTCTAATAGTAAACCTTCTTCACCCACTTCTCCTTATTCTGGTCAATGTTCCACATACGTACGAGTCATCAAATTACAAGGAAGATGAAAGATTTTCTTCAAATGATGACGGAAATTCAAGTACATTAGTTAATTCTCTTTTAAAAACAATCTTTGGTGTATAAAATCTTGAATTCCATTTAACTTAGGATGTCATATTTCCCTCATACCTAGTTATTATTCTTATGTCATATGTTTGTTTATCTCATTTTCTATTAAGTTCAAGGTTTATAAGTTTCTTTTTGTTGATCACAAAAGGGGAGAAGTTATATAAAATAGTAGGCTTGGAGTAAGGAGGATTTGTTGGTGTAAGGGGGAGTTATGATATGATCGAAGTGGTAAGTATATTTTATAAGGTTGTTATCATCAAAAAGGAGGAGATTGTTAGGAACTGGAGATAGTGGTTTTGATGACAACAACCTTTGTAATTTATTTTATTATAACTTATATACTAACACTATTGTCTAGATATATATGAATGTTATTATGCAGGATATATATAAGGTAGGTACTGATTATTGCTGACTATACAATATAAAGATCAAGAATGAAGAAATCAAGTTTGAAGATTCATGAGTATCAAGATCAAGATTTCAAGATAAGTGTCTAGTTTTGTTAAAACTTCATAATAGCATGGAAATCTTCATTCCAAATTTCATTTGGGATGGAACCCATTTCTAACTTCTTAGTGACTTACAAACCCACAACAAATAGCTTACAAACCTACGATAAGTGGCTTAGAAACCCACGAACATCCTGGTTTTGTACAAGTTCTCGAGTCTTGATGTGAAAAAATATTCTACAGGAAGAAGCTTGCAAAACTACTTCAAAATGGTTTTTTAGAATGATTTTCAAAACTGTTTTTCAAAATATTTTAGCCTTAAAAATTATCTTTTCAAATGATTTTAAAAAAGATGTTTTAGCCTTAAAATATTCTTTGTTTTTGTTTTAAATAAACTCTTGTTTTAAACTTTGTTTATTTTTGAACTATCTTCTGATTTAAAAAATTCTTTTATAATATATATACTTGAGATTTAAAATCAAATTTATATATACATTCTAAAAATATATTTTTCTACTCTTCATTATTTTAAAACATAGGAAAATTAGTTTATTTTACTCCAGAATCATTTTATCTTGTTTTCCTTTCAATACCATTTTCAAAGAAAATTTTACATTGTTTTTAACTAAGGGATGTCAACATCATGTGATACCCAATGTCGACATGGTGGCCGTTAAATTCAAAAGTTTCAATTTTCAAAAGAAGTGTCTATTCGTTTAAATATCTTCATGAATGGTTATGACCATTAGTGGTCTATAAATAGCCTTCACAAATGAATTTTTTAACTAACTATTTTCTTCTTTTTCTTCACTCCTACTTTTCCATAAATCCATATTCTAAAATTTTCATATTTTTAAGATCATGTCGAAGATCTGCCAAATTCTCAAATGAATCAAATTAGAATCTCATTCTTGTTTGATTCTCTACCCTCTCTCGAAGATCAAAGTGCTATTCAGAGTTATAGGATCAATTTATAATCAAAATTTTATCGAGTCTCTCTATAACGTATGGTTATGCCTGGAAATCAATTGGGTGATCTTGTGTCCCGTAAATCAAGAGTGTTTGCCGCAAACTCGAAGACAGGAGGGTACCTCCAAGCCTTTAGAAATTGAGGGTTGTAATCTCCACATTGGTATGATAAAAATCTGTATGAGGTGTTTGCCTTGGTGCAGGACTGGATGTAGGGTAACTCCGAACCAGTGTAAAATTCGGTGTGTTCTTTCCTTTTACTGCTTTTTATTTACTTCCTGCATCTGTGTTTGATTCTACGATTGTTCTGTGATTAAACTCTGCATTTGTTTGTATCATAATTTTTAAATTAGTCCATATAAGTCTTAGAATCCATTAAACACTATTCACCCCCTCCCCTTTAGTGTTAAATTAGCCTTAATATCATTAATCCGCACTCCCTTTCACCTTTGCCAAATCCAGGACCTCGTCGGGTCCATTTATCCCAAGCCGAAATCCGAATCCAGGACCTTTCTGGGTCGCGTTATCCTATTCCGACACCGACTCTCTAGTCGAGGGCTTTTATGTTCTCCAGCTTCGGCTCTTCGACCAAGAACTTTTTGTATTCTCTGGCCTCGGCTCTCCGGCTAAGGACATGTATATTCTCCGGTCTTGGCTCTCTGGCCAAGAACTTTTTATATTCTCTGGCCTCGGTTTTCCGGCCAAGGACTTTTTAATTCTCTGGCCTCGACTCTCCAGCCAAGGACTTTTTATATTCCCCGGCCTCGACTCTCTGGCTAAGGACTTTTACATTCTCCGTCCTCGGCTCTCTGGCCAAGGACTTTTTATATTCTGTTTGAGTCCATTCCATCGCTCTTCGGCGAAGGGATTCATTATTTGCGATTACTGCCCCGTCTCCCCGGTCGGAAGCGTAATCGCGAGACCTGTATTATTTATTATATTAATCCAAATCGACTTGTTACAGAATTCAGTTAACAAATTGAAAGTCCAAACAAACAGGGAAAACTAAACAAAATTCCATGCAACCAAAGAAAGAACCAAAGTTTGTAGGAAAATAGAAAGAAAACAGGATTTCATAGACTCTAGCAATATGGTTTGTCATCGTCTCAGAGCATGCCTAGGGACCATCCTCGATCCCATACATGTGTAAGCGACTTAGCCGTATTACTTCGAGCACTATTACTTATTCAATGTCGCAAATTTATTTAGTTGATGCTGAGTCGGCGATTCCTAGATCCAATGCCATCCTCATTCATGGTAGGCGGCGGCCGCTCATGTTCCACTGCCACAGCTCGATTCCTTACATATTGTTGTAGATGACCATTCCTTATATGCTCCTCAACGATATCCTTCAAATGTCCGCAGTCACTCGTTCTGTGCCTATTTAGCTCATGGAATATGCAATGCTTTCCCGATGCCCGCTCGTATTCAAAAGGTTCCTTTCTTGTCGGCTTTCGATACTGGAAGCGCCCTCGAGTATCCAAGTAGATCCTTTCTAGAGTTTCAGTTAGATCCGTGTAAGAAGAAAACTTTGAATCCCTCCGTGGCCTTTTCGAAGTTCTACTGTTGTCATTCATTTCCCTTTTTCCTTTATCATCTCTGTTTGGGTCCTCCCTGGGTGGACCTCCACCCCTCACTGCATAAGCTTTAGCCTCTCTGCCTTCTCTCTCAGCATGTGCATCTTCTTGCTTTAGGAACCTTTCCGCCTCATGGTAGAACTCCTCAAGATCCCTCGTTGGGTCCTATTCCAACGATATATTTAAATTTGAATTATCTATAATTCTCGAAACTGCCACCATCAAAACCATCGACGGATCAGGTCGATCCATGGAAGCCACTGCCGCATTGAATCTAGTTAAGAAATCCCTGAGCGACTCTCCTTTCCATTTCTTCATCGATATCAAAGTCATCATGTTCTTGGATTGGACTATGTGGATTAGGAACCGCCTCATAAACCGTTCAATCAGCTCTGTCCATGTGCCAATAGAGCCACTTTCCAGCTGTCTGAACCATAATGCTGCAATATCCGTCAAATACAAAAGGAAGCATCACGCCATGACCTCCTCCAATGCCCCCAGCACTTCCATATGTCTCATGTACCTTGTCAAGTGAATAATAGGATCCGTTCTCCCGACATACATCTCCAATGTCGACAATTTGAAATATGACGGGTTCCTAGCATACCAGATCATGCGAGAAAAAGGAATCCTATTCACATCCTCTAAATCTCCATTCACCAATCCGCCCCTCATGACTCGCTTAACCATCTCTGCCAATCTATCATTGTCACCAAGCTGCAGTTCTCGTCCGTTGCCTCCGATCTGTCCCTCGAGTACATAGGGGAATCTTGGAATTTGCTCTTCTGGACGAGCATTCATTCTTCTATCAATGCCATGTTGCTCAGCTCCACCTGGTACTCAGCCCGAGGTTGGATCAACATGCTCAGGGTGAGTGCCCCTAGTTCTAGTGCTGCGTCGGATGGTTCTGCTCCATTCTGAACTCTGGTTGTGTCGTGCTCCCGATTCCTATCTCTAGCATCTCCTGCGGTTGTGTTAACTTGATTCTGCACTCCAGATTGTCCAACTTTTCGAATTCTGCGTCATCTCCTTTTGTCTCTTGAGCATCGTTTCCATCTCATCTCTGGTGATGAAGATAGATGCCTGATTCGTTTCCGATGAAGCCTCCTGACTCCCTTCATGCTGACTTCTTTCAGTCCTTTGCCTTATAGCTGATTGCCTAACCATAGTCCATTTTAGATATGGTCCTTTAGCTTTCCAAATCTAAACTATGAATATGGTATAGCAGGTGCTAGTCTTCTCAGTGAAAGCACCAAAATGTTTATGCCAAAACTGGTTACAAACCCCAAAAGCCATGAAAGCACCGCTGTATGCACACAGATCCACAATATTCAAACATAGATCTCATATCTATATGAAGTAGAGAATAAAAATGAAGAAAAAGTAAAGTTAAAACGAAAGAAAGCAGAAAGGAACAAGGTTTATATTGGTTCGACAATCCATCCTACGCCCACTTTGAATCAATCCTTTTATTGCTTTTATATTGTAGTTACAACCCTTTGAAAATCAATAGAAAAAATGGAAGAGCTTCGTTGAGGAGAGAAGAAGAAGATCCTCTTTGTAGTTGCCATAGGACTCCAATTTATAGGTGTAGATTCAAAAATATCCGCCTCAAAACCTGGAAAACCTCATCTCTTGCGCAAGTGGGCTTACCAGATCGATCCAGAGCGATTTGGGATCGATCCGTGTTCATTTCATATCAATCCCAAAATGGTCCAATCGAACTGAGGTCGATCATGGAGGTTCTTGAGTGCATCAGGAAGCTCCTTTGAAAATTCGTAGCATTTGGACTTGTTGATTGTGAGATATGATAATGTAATTTATAATTTATGTCATGGTCTATATTTCAGTGTTCGAAAATCGGCACCCGTACTTCATTTGTACTCGAATGCCGCAGATTCAATCGTTGAAATCTGACTCGTGCCGGAGCTTATAACACATTAATTACAACAACACCGTGGAAGAAAATGAATAAAATCATTGATATACAACATATATAATATCTGATATAATAATGATACAATTCAGATATCGATATAAATATCAAAGATAAGATACAGCAGCGAAAAAAAAAGATAACATAAACTTGAACTCCAAAGATGGAACTCCAATATCAGCAATCTTCATTTCCGAATTACCAATCCCGAAATAACTCGAACTCCCAATTAAGTTGTACTATGCAAGGCCAGCCATGAATGCTAAAGTGTAGCAAATGCAACCCCCAAATCCAAAGGCTTCGTAGGCTATCGAATCTATACCTACTATTTAATTATCTGAAAAACCCAACTCTAGACGGCTCGTGTGGAAAATTGTGGACACCCAGAGTTTAGGAAGGGAACAATAAACTCCAGTTCAGTCAAGGGACTGGTATGAGCAAACAAAAACAGTTTTATCTTTAAAACAACAACAAAAGATTTTAAAAGTTGAAATCCGCAATGCTTTTTAGAAAATGAAACTGTCATAAGGCCTTCTGCCATACACACAATGCAAGCGCACACTTGGAGGAGATTTCTCCTTATGACAGTCAAAAATGCTTGATACGTAAAAACCATTTGATATTATTATTAGTGCATAGTGTAGAAAAGCTTTCGAAAGTATAATATTAATCATAGCCAGCATATGTACCAGTATACTATGCCAACTATAGCTACCACCTGAGGTGGCAGGTAATACAATTGCAATCGTAAAGGGTTCGTATTGGATGATTGGATTTCCAACAAATGGTCAGGCTAAGGAACTTCCTTAAAAATGGAACGCCTCTGGAGGGACGCCCCCAAGAACCAAAATGGTTCCCTACCGACACAAGGCCGGGTTACCCCTTCCCAGAAGTAAACCCTCAAGATATGCCATCCCCGGTCATAACCAGCCTTTATCCGAGCGCTCGACACCAACAACCACACAGCAATAAATATGCAACAACCACATAGGTAAATATCTGGACTCCGTTCCATGATACCACCTTTTATCCAGAAGAGATGGACATATCCTAAGAGCGCGACCCCTGCAACATTGCTGCAAAATTCCTGTTTCGACCATTACTGGGTTATGAGGCTCAACGAAGTCTCGTCCACAAAACTATGCTTCTACACAGAGCCATGCTTTGATCAACAAATGATCAGCAGCACTTTGTATGCCACATTACCAAATTGGGAATGTATCAGTAGTAACCATCAACTACATAACCTCTGAGCTCGTACGTCTCAGAGAAGTGTGTTAAGCTAAGAGAATAAATCTCCGCCACCAAACAAAAATGTATTTGATAGAAACTAGTTTTACATCTCAAAGTGTAATGTCAGGCACACATCCATACATGTCTGTTTCGGGATCGAACAGAACCGAAGGCACTTCAAAAGAAGCCCTTGCAAATCCGGATAATCCCTAATCACGTCCGGACTTCTCATCACATATGGAGATCTCGATATCGAGGCCATTCGGTGCAGAGACATTCGATGGGCTATCCTTTCGCTTTCGAAAATATCTGGTCTTCACCACCGGTCTTCAAATGCTATCCATAACTTCGTATCATTATTCAGAATGGGTTATATAACGAAAAGGTCCTCTCCTGGCTAAACTGAATAATGAGCGCAATATTTAAAAACATATGGATATTGGGATTTCAGTTAAGTCACAATTAAAAATCCTAAATTTTCCTTTCAAATGGTTTAAAAAATTATCATTTCCAAATCTTTAAACAAAAAGATTCACTTCACAAAGTTCACCCGTCTTTCACAAAGATTCATTCACAGATTTCAGAACAATTTCCATTTCAAATTGGATTAACTCATCCAATCTTTAAATCCAAGATTTAATTCATAGCTTTCAAACCATTTCCATAGATTCATTCATAACTTGGAAAACCATTTTCCTTTCAACTTTAAATCCTTTCAACACAAATTGGAAATTCTTTCCTTATATGAAAGTGTTTATTATTTGAAAACAATAGTTTTTGTTTCGAAGAATCCGATTTCATTTATAAAAGTTAAAGCCCTTAGGTTAAATTTAAATTCCCACAAACAATATTTTTAAAACGGTTAAAACCCATATAAACACATTTATAACTTGTATAACATTTTTAAACTATAGTTTCCAACATAGAATTCAATTTCAAAATTTTGAATTCAAATTTAAATCAAATTATTTAAATTTCAAAACCTAAGCAAGTTATTCAAAATAACTTTTATCTTCAAACCCCTTTTCAAAAGCTTTTCACTTTTAATTCAGTTCTATTTCCAAAACCACCTGGATTCAAAATTCAATTTTAAAACTATTTCAAAAATCTGTGACTTAACCAATTTCCTCGTGCAATCCATATTTGTGTGTGTATAGTGTAGTCCAGGGGTTTTACACAATAGTGCAACATCATCAATCATCACATCACAGGTTAAAGCACATCAACATCGATAAGCGGTATATTCCTATAACGCTTATCTTCATTCAAAGAATCACAGATAGAAAATATAAATTCATCACAGATAAATGAATAAATAAATAAATTACACACAACTCAATTCACAGAATAGAATATTATAGTTCGGAGATAACAAACCATTCAAGGCATTACATATAATACAAACATTAATAAGCAATCCAAGCATTGAATAATCATTTATAAATAGGATTAATTAATTGTTTAATCCTAAATTAATTCAATTTAATTTTCAGTTAAATTAATTTCTCATGAATTAATTACTCAATCCTGATTAATTAATTACAAATCATTTAGTATTAATTAATTTATTAATAAACTAATCCTTAATTATCCATCTTAATTAATTACCCTTGATTAATTAATTAGTCCTTAATTAATCACATTAATTAAATTGACCTTTAAGTTAATTACATAATCAATTAACCCTTAATTAATTATTATTTAACTAATTATCCTTAATTAAATTAATCATCCTTAATCACCTTCATTAATTAATTAATCTTTAATTATTTAATTATCCATAATTATAAATTGATTAATCCTTAATTAACTATTAATTAATTTTTAATCTATAATTAATTAACCTTAATCATGCAATTAATAAACCTTTATTATGAAATAAATTAACCTTAACCATCCTTTAAATTAATCTTTAATCAATCAATTAAATTTAAATCTTAATTAACCAAAGAATAAGCCATTTATCTTACTCAATTAACATTTAAATCTTATCAAATTTAGAGGCTTGAAATTAATTTATTACAAAATCAATCGAGATCTTTTATTAATAAAAATTAATACTTTTACCTTTACTTACTCACTTAATCCAATTGTTAAAACAATTCAAAGATATTTAACTTTAAATATCTTAAACTTTGAAACTTGTTGGAGCATTTGTCCTTTGTTTAAAATTTGAATAGGTTTTTATTATTTGAATTTCAATAGCAGGTTAATATCACAAAAACCCCAAGCTCATAAATACCAAAACCCGAAACCAACTTCGATTTCCCTTTCTCACTCTCGTCTTCGAGTTATTTTGCAATTTTCTCCGGGTATGTCTTCGAGTTCAACTCCTTTCTTTCCCAACTCAGCGTTACAGGCACCACTATAACACCGTGCACATGCACAAATGGTCAGAGCCTCTCCGACAATCTTTCCAGACCCAGACCAGTCGGCGACAACCCTACTGACCCTCACGTCCCCCCAGATTGCCACAATCGCCAGAGAAATGAAATTGCGCTATCGATCGCTACATAAACCCATAACTCGATCGACAATTCACCTCGCTGACGTCAATTTCCAACCACTAGCCTCCATGCCATTTCGACCAAAGCTCCATCGATCGACCACTCACTTCTTCCCACCGGTCAGGTTGCCTTCGATCCGTCGTCGATGAAAGATCGACTCGTTTTCTTCATCGAACAGAACTAGGTAAGAAACCTTAGTTCATCGAACCCAGGCTACGTCGATCATCAATAAATTGACTGGCTATTTTTCCCATGATCAAAAACTTTCAAGAAACCTTCAACATCAAGCTTGATCCACGAATTGACGTGGACCACTGGAAATTGATGATAATCCATTTTCTGTTCAACTCAAAATTTTACAACATATATACTTTTTAAAATTATGAAATTACTTTCTAAAATCCTCATTTTCAGATATGAATCTGTCACTATAAACAAACCATTGAATAAAAAATATTGAATTTCCAGATTGAAAAAAATGTTTCTATATTTTCTTATTCTTTGAATATTTACTAATTATTATTATTTGAAATTATTCCTAAAATTAATGTTTCCTTCATAAACACATTTTTCGTTCAAATATCTTAGCCTACAATTCAATGTGTGAAGAGAATTTTGAAATTTATGAATATGGATTTAGCCTGGGAAAATAAAACAGAGTTATGTTTCATTCATATGCAGGCATGCACACAGATAATCATGATTTTATAGACATGCACGCATCATTCCAGCATAATTCATTCATATCATACTACAAATTCAAACACTAACAAACATAGCCAGGTCAAGGAGGTTTGCTCACCTAAGAAATTGAAGACAGAGAAGCACAGTTTGCTTTCTAAAATCTAGAAACTTGTATTTTCTTTGATTCCAAAAGAGATGATATTTTTCATTGTTTTCCAGGTTTGAAGTTTCTTTGAACTTCCATTTGATTTCCAAGGCTCTAAATTTTTCTTTTTTCTTCTCTGGTGATCTTTGTTTTCAGGTTGAAGCTTTGTTTTATACTTGATTCACACCGATTCTCAGATTTAAACTTTCATTTAATTTAGATCTTCCACTTGATTTGGTTGAATTGCAACTTGAATTTTTGCTGCATGCCTTTGATTTTCCTTTTCTCTAGTTTTTATTCATACCGACCTCAAGCTTTAACTTGCATTTTTGATTTTTCGGGCTTTTGATGCTTTGATCTATCTCTGGTTTTCTTTTGATTCTATTTTTCAGGTTTATGATTTTAGGTTGTAGTTTTTGTTTTGATCTTTTCCAGATTTGAAGATGAATTGAAGAAAAGTAGCTTGGTTACGCTTTTTTTCTCTTTTTTTCTTTCACATTATTCATGTCTTTTAAATTTTAAAAATATTTTGTTTTGCCACTTGTCTATTGTGTTAACACTTGTTAATATTGAGTATATTCAAGCCCACACTTGTTTAAAACAAGTAATATTATGTTTTAGAACATTATTTAAATTAATTTATATTTTATGGTTTAAACCCTTTCATTTAAAATTTTAATTAAGTCTTACATTTACATAAGTTTGTATTTTAATTCTTTATGTATATACTACCATGTTTATATCTTATTTATTCCAAAAGGCGCACACACAAACACACACACACAGACATATATGTGTGTGTGTGTGTATATATATATTTATAAGTATACAAACTATGTTATTACCATTAATAAATTACATTAACAAATCAATCCTTATATTATCTTATTAACTTAATCACATCATTTATTTGTTTTGAAAACAAATTGTATACTTAATAGATAATCATACCTATTTATTAGTTCTTTAAAATAGAAAGATTTTTAACTTCAATTTACTTACATGCAGATCAAGATTGAAGCCAGATTTAAAACATTAAAATGTAGTTTTAAATCAAATTTATTTTCAATACATTTATATTTGAATTTTAAATCCAATTTATTTTCAGCATATTTATTTTTAAATTCCAAATCAAAATTCTTATTCACAATTTATTGAATGTTCAAATCGTTTCTTTCATTTACAATCTTTTGATATATATAAATATTCAATTTTTCAAATTAATCCACAATTAAATTTATAATTAAAATATTAATCAAAATAATTATTATTGAATTTCAAACTCAAAATTTCTATTTAAAAATACATGTCATTACTTACTCTGGAAATTTCCCAATTAATTCATCACTAAATCCAAAATTCAAAATTAATTACCAAAAATTTCATAATTTAATTCCAAAAATTGAATTTATTACCAAATTAATTTGCAATGACCCGGTATTTTGGGCAATATAAATTTAATAATCTGTGTTAATAATTTAACTGGTTTGATAATTTTCTTTATAATTTTTGAATTTGATCTTTTATGGTTAATAAATATTTAATCTGATAATTGGAATTAATATCTTTTTAGCAATTTAAAATGTTGAAAAGAATTGTTTTTCAAAAGCTAATCAAATTTTTATTCTATTTATAATATATACATTTGATATATATTGTGAATAGGATATCTGCTGTTTTAATTAAAGATTAATTTTCAAATTGTAATATATATGTTTGTATATGTTATAGTTTGATATTGTTTTGAAATTTAATTTTAATCCATTAATAATTTATATATGAATGAATAGTAATTTTAAGCTGTGTTTTAATTTATATTTTCAGAAGTTAATTTAAAGATTAATTCATTTGTTTTTAAAATATAAGATAATTGTTGTTTTAAAAATATGATAGTTTAGAAAGGATTTAAATCAAAGTCTTATTTATGTTTTCTTTAAAGTGTTTAATTTAAATGGTTAAAAATGTTTATGTATAATGTTTTAGATTTTTAACAATATGTATAAGAAAATATATTTTTGTTATATTAGTTTTAAAATATTTCCTTTAAAAAGAAGTTTATATTTACATATGTAAGTACTCATTTATAAAGTTAAATAAAAATGTAAGTGTTTATTTACATTTAAATTTAATAAAAGTTTAAAAACACTTAAAGACAAATGAAAACACATTAACACCTCTTAAAACACTTGTAAATTTAGAAAAGCATGCAAATGACATCTGTTCAATTTATGAACAAGTGGCAATTTATTCACTAAACATTTTTAAGAAGAAAATTAGTTTTCTTTCTCATTTTTCTTTTGCTTTCTTCTTTCAAACATTAGTGGCAAGATCAGAAACCAAGTTCCAAAATCTTAAAAAAAAAAAAAAAAACTAAAAGCAGTTCTGCAAAGCAAAAGAATTATCACCCTGCAAATTCAACTTCAACTTCAAATCTGCATTTCTAAATTCATCTTCAACCTGCAACTACAACCTGTAATTTAAAAAGGGGGAGTTCAACATCAGTTCAACTTCAATTAGAAGCCTGCAGATAGATTTGTACATCAGCAATTAAAAGCTTTTCAATTTAAAAGATTTGAAGCCTGGAATTAAAACTACTGTTCCCTGCTCCGCATTTTTGAAAATCAGGTGAGTAAATGTTTTTAAAAACAGTTGAATCTTATTCTAATGTCATGCATGTGTTGTTATTTACCTGTATTAAAATCCTATGGCTTGAATTTATAAGTATTAGTACCTGTATGTTGTGAGAGTTTGTTGTTTGCATGCAGGTGTGTTTACTGTAAATGATCTGTTAAAAGAAATTTAAACTCCTCTGTTATTTCAAAGCAAAATCTCTGCGTAAACTTCAAATTTAAATGCAGTAAGGTGATACTGAGTTAATATCTTCAAATATAAAAGTTAGATTCAATATGAGTTAAGTGTTAAAGATAAATTTGCATATGAAACAGTTAAGAAAAACTGCAGGAAGTAGGATATGCAGAAAAATCAAATAATTATATCAAGTAAATCATGATCGAATTTTGATGAATAAAATTTATATCCCAAACCTATAATGCATGATATGAATTCTAAAATAGAAATCAGAATTTCTAACTTACAGTTGAAAATGAATTTTGGATTTTTCTAAATTTGGGGGTTTTGTCAAATTTATGTGAATGAGTGATTTATAGGCTTTGAATTTGAATTGAAGCTGTGTTAATTGATACTTAACACTAGAAAAATACTGGTCCAATTTATTATGTAACACAGATTTGAGAAACTGGATTTGTAGGGTTTGGTACTGTTTTATTTTGAGTGTGGGAAATGCGATTTTGTGGATCGTGGAGATGATCGAGCTGGGGTTGGCTTGGGGAGGAGTCGTGTTTGGGTGGTGAGAATTCACGGTCGGAGTGGGGAGGCGTAAGGTGGTCGACGCCGTGGTTGTTGGGATTGTTTTCCTGGCGACTGCAGTTGAATTTTGGGTTCGAACAGCTCAATTTCGTATGAGCTCGAATCAATGGATTCTGGGTTTGTTTCCGTTGTCGTGAGTGGTTGGGTGATCATCACTGATGGTCGCGGCGACTAAAATTCGCCGGAGGACGATGGATACGTGCACTGTGTTCATGCACAGTTTAGGTTGGGTGATGAATACTGGAGAAGACGAGTTGAACTCGAAGGACAGCTCGCGTTTGCATCGTGTATAACTCGAAGTAAATTTGGCTGAGTGATGCCTCGGAGCAATGTCGGGGGAAGCTTAGGGTTAGACTCGGGTGTATAGTTTGGAACTGTAATAAAATAAGTGCAGGAATTAAAGATATTAACTTGTTTTAAGTTAATCAAACTTTAAATTATAAATTAAATTTACTTTCAAATTTAAAATGGTTGAGATGATTTCTTTGAAAGTAAATTTACTTAATTAAAGTTTGAATTTTAGTGTTTGAATTTAAGGTTTTAAAGTAAATTTTAAAAAGTTATGTTTTAAAATCAAGATTTCAAATTTATATTGTAAAGGTAAGTTTAACTTGATAATTTAAAGTGTTTTCAAGTTTGGAAATGATTTACAAAATACTTTTATTTCAAGGAAGGCTACTATTAGGATTTTGTAAATCAAGTTTAAATAATTTGTCTTTGAATTAATAAGATTTAAAATAATTCTAATAATTTATTTATGAAAATAAATAATGTTAAATTTTTGAATAATTAACTTAAGAATACTTATCTGTTAATAAGTTAAGTTTGATTAAGAATTATGGTTTTCTTAATATATTAAAGATTTTTCTTCAATATTAGAAGTTAATTAATTGATTGTTTAATTAATTTTAAATAATTAGTTAATTACTTATTAAATTTTAAATAATCACTTAATTATGGATTAATCAAGTATAATTACTTAATAAAGAAATTAATGATGAATTGTTGAATGTAATTAAAAAAATTAATTACTTTTGGAAGTAATTAATGATAATCACTCATGGAGTAATTAGTTGAAGGGATTATTGGTTAATCACTTAATGATATTAATTAAAGAATTGATTAATATAATTGTTTTAAAGATAATTAATTATGAAATAATTAATTAAAGAATTAAGAATTATTTAATGATGAGATTAATTATTTGTTAAATAATTAATTAAGAGATTAATTAAGGTTTATTAATGAAAATAATTAGAGATAATTACTTATGTAAGTAATTAAGAATTAATTACTTAATTTATTTTAGTTAATTTATTAATGTAATTAATTAATTAATGTGACACATTAATTTAAGATTAATCACCAAGAGTAATTAATTAAAATGTAATTAATTAATTAATTAAGTAATTAAATAAGGATTAATTGTTAATTTGAATTGGTTAATAATTACTTAATGAAGTAATTACGGATTAATTAATTGAATTAATTAATCAAGGATTAAAATAATTAAATTAGAAGTTAATTAATTTAATTGAGTAACTACTAATTGTTAATTGCTAATTATGATTAATGAGTTGATTAATTATAAGTTAATTATTTATTTAATTAAAGTATAAGTAATTAATAAAGATCATTAATAAAGGTGATTAATGATATTAATCAAGGTTGATTAATATAAGTAATTAAATTAATTAATGAATGATCATTAATTATTGTAATTAATGATAGTAATTAAGGTTAATTACTGAATATGGATAGGATAATTACTTGAATGTAATTAAGGATAATTAATCAAGGAAGATTAATTAGTGAAAATCATTAGAGACGATTGATTAATTTATTTGGAATAATTAATGAAGAAGGATTTTAGTAATCCAATTGATTAAGAGATAATCAATTCTGTTTTGGATGTTTGATTAATATGGATTGATTGATTAATATTGGATAATTGATTGATATTGAATGATCAATATTTGGAGATTGATATTGGATGATTGGTTGATATTGGATGTTTGATATTGGTTGATATTGGATATCTTTGTTATGTGATATGCTGCTTTGTGTAGATGGATATTAATATGAATTATCTCTTGTAATAATATGATTCATCTGTCTGTTTACGTATCATCCTGAAATATAAATTAAACTGTTTAAACCCTTAAGTACAACTTGGACATTAAAATGGCGTTTGGTTTCGGTGAGACCGGGATCGGATTTCCATATTTGGAATCCGAAAACCACATCGATTCCAATTAAACGTTAGGTCGTGTATCCAAGTGGAGCAAGTGAAGAATCGAGGTGTAAGGGCTATACGTCAGTATAACTCTGTGGGTGATTCCGTAATGAGTTTGACGGAATAGTGCTTATAGATTCGAGATGGCGAATCAGAGTGCAAGGGCTATGGTCGTCGACTCTGAGGGTGATTCCAAAACGAGTGCAACGAGATAGTGCCTTCGGTTTCGTTCGAACCCGGAATGAACTTGTATGGATTGAATGCTTTCAGAACATCGTCAGGTGGATGATGAGCATTCTAAGATTTGATGTTCTATAAAGGTAATCGTAACCTCAAGCCTCATCAACCGGGAATAGCTAAAACAGGGGAGGTGCAGCAAGGCTTCGTGGGTAGCTCCCACTGGAGAGCAAGATTTTCCCCTGTCTAGAAGTCCCTTTTTATTCGGCTATGTGGGCAGTTGGGTCGCGGCCAACTGCGGGGTTGTCTTGTTCGGGACTGTCCAGTAAGGGATGGTTCTGGCCTTGTGTTGCAGGGGAGTGGGAGTACTCCTCGGTACGTTGATCTAGGCCACGTACTGTGACGGGCGGTACCCCAGTAGCCCTGCCATTGATGGAAACCCATTTTCCCTACGAGACCCTACGGTTTTGTTTGTATTACCCACTTTTGTGGCTAGTAGCTGGAATTTAATGAATGTAACAATTTCCGCTATTTCCTATTTACCTGAAAACCCTAGACGCTATTATAATATCACTGGATTTCCTATCAAATGTTTTGGTTAGCGTAAGGTAAAAACTTTTCCATGTTTATGTGTGGGAAGTCTTACGTGATACCTTTTCTTTTCAAAGGTTTTCTAAAGTTAAGCAATTTTAACCCGTTTACTCACACCAGACCCCTGTCTGACCCGAGTGTTTATTTTCTGTTTTATTAAACTCTTGGGTACTCATATTATGTATGAGTAGTCAAGTGGATCAGGTTAGCTTGACGAATTCTGGAGGAGATATGGAGCAGGAGGCTTCGACGTGTAGTTATATATATATTGATTCCGCTGTGTATGTTGTGTATGTATCTTGTATACTTGAGTTGTATAGTTAGACAGAAGTTTATAACTGTCTATTATCTGTTGATTGAGTTGTGTACTCTGATGTATTAAGATACTATGTAATATTTTATGTGATATATTATATTTTATTTGTTCCGCTGTGAGTTCTCTGATGTTGTTTGTGTTCTTCTTCTCTTTCTTTTCTTCTTCTATCCCTTTCTTTCTTCAAGATGATGCGATTTTCTGGGAGTAGAAAGTCGGGTCGTCTCACTTGGTATCAGAGCATTAGGCTGAGTGAATACCTAGGCTCTGAAGTGTGTCTTTCTGTAGGGAGCATTAGGTTGAGTGAATACCTAGGCTCTATAGTAGTGTCTTTCTTGAGAGAGCGTGCTTGTAATTTTTATATATAACTATATATTTATATATATATATATATGTCTACCTAATAGGTTGGGTTATCTGTACGGATTTTCCAACATAATTTTTAGAGGTAGATGGAGTAGTGGTTTGAGTGTGTAACACGAATACCACTAATGGAAGAGGGTCCATATGTTTGAGGTTGGAAGTTTTTGCCGAGACCGTAGACCTAATACCGTCTTGAGTAAGATTTGTAGTTTGGAGAAAGGATTTCTCTGATATCCGAAAGAAATCTTTTAAAGATTCGAAGTGTATCTTTGAAGTGTAAGTTTGGATTTCGCTCGGGTAAGCGAATTTTTCTTGTGTTTGGATTTGTTGGAGGTGCAGAAGGTGTTTTCTCTTGAAGCTGTTTTAGAGGTGGTTGAGGAGCAGTCTTTACCTGCCGTAGAGAAGATTCATCTGTGTAGAAGTTGTTTGGATCTTTAGTAAGGAGTTTGGCTGTTTGGAATATGAGACTAAGGTCTATGAGTTGTTTTTCTCCAGGCATGGTCTCATTGTTATTCCTTAAGGTAAGCAAGTTGTTTTGGAGTCCGAGTTTCTTGAGATGTTGTTTGCCATCTCGGAGGTCAGTTGTGTGGTTTGCTGTTGATTTTGGTTTTGGAGAAGCATTTGGATTTGAAGTCTTTGGTTGGCTGTGGTAGCAGTGCAACTCGAAGTGTTCGATGTGCTGACAAGGAGATCTTTTAGCTTCGCAATATCATCGAGGAAGAGTTTGGAAGCAGTAGTGTGGTTTGTTTCTCTGGTGGTTTAGAAATCTTTATGGTTCTCTTTCAGCAGTCCGGGCTGAAGGTAGTGATGTTTTCTTAAAGGGTTACCTTTGTTTGGAAAAGCTTAAGGCTGTTCTAATTGGTAAGTGAGGACAGTTTCTTTGGAATCCGAACTAGGTAGGATCGCAAAAGTGACTTGCGATTAGTTGGGAATTTTCTTAGGCTATCTTGGGTGATTTGTGTTGAGACTGAGAGTTCTCATGTGGAAGTAGGAGCTACTGAGGTAATCTGAAGTTTGTCTACATCTGGAATTGAGTTCCATTTGTTTTGGTTCCAGAAGCAATGCTGATAGTTAGCCTGGTAGTAGGATGGTTTTTGGAAAGGAGAGTTGGTATAGCAGCTTAGATATTTTTGGAATTGATTTGGACTGATCTAGTTTTTGAGTTAGATTCTGTTATAAGGTTGTGTGACTGAGTCAGATGAGTCACTCAGATTTTTATGGATTTGATGAACAAAGTTTCCCGGATATATTGGATAAGTTTGTACTCGTGTTCATCAACAGTATTCTCATCTATTTCTGAATCAGAGTTGTGCAGCGGAAGCGAGATAGCTGCTGTGCAAGAAAGGAAGCAAGTTCTGTTTGCTATTGCTTGAGTAGAAGAGCATGTGTTCTGGATTTCGACGGATTTTGAAAGACTTTTCCGTTGGATAGGATATTGAAGCTTGTTTGTTTTGGGTCTAGTTGTTTCTGGAAATATCAGCATAGGTTGAGCTGATCAGGATGAGATTGGCAGCCCTGGATTATCTGTCAAGTTATGCAGATATAAGATAAGGAGTTTGGAAATTCGTAGTTGGAGACTTCAGTGTTGTTAGATTTCTCTGGTTAAGAGAACATTAATTGGATAAGATTGGTTGGTTAGTGCTGAGGCATTTGAGATTTTCTTATATGTGTTTTTGATAGGATAAGATTGAATTGCCAGATTTGATAACTGGAATTCATTTTGTAACATGTGTCTCTGAGTGAATACGTGTATTATTCATCATTGGTTGTTGGATCTGTAGTTCGGTTGGAGTTGGAAGTTGAGCTGGATTTGAGAGTAGTCTGATGTTCTGTTCAGATTGATGAATCTAGAGATGAGTGGAGCTCTGGATTTTGGTTGTGTAGTTAGTTTGTTGGCTTTTATAGAGCGAGTCTCCCGGTGATTTATATTTGGGAAACTCGAGATAGTATTAGAGATTTATTCTGATTTGTGTCAGAATAATTAGTTAGATTTGTTTGTTTAAATTGATTGCTATGGATGTTAGTAACTGGTTGTTAGGAATGCTTTGCTAATTTAAATTAAAATCTGTACTGGATTATTAAATTACCTTTGCTTTTAAATTTCTGGGATGAAATTCTTTTAAGGGGGGAGGATTGTAACGTCCCGGAATTTTGGGCAATATAAATTTAATAATCTGTGTTAATAATTTAACTGGTTTGATAATTTTCTTTATAATTTTTGAATTTGATCTTTTATGGTTAATAAATATTTAATCTGATAATTGGAATTAATATCTTTTTAGCAATTTAAAATGTTGATAAGAATTGTTTTTCAAAAGCTAATCAAATTTTTATTCTATTTATAATATATACATTTGATATATATTGTGAATAGGATATCTGCTGTTTTAATTGAAGATTAATTTTCAAATTGTAATATATATGTTTGTATATGTTATAGTTTGATATTGTTTTGAAATTTAATTTTAATCCATTAATAATTTATATATGAATGAATAGTAATTTTAAGCTTTGTTTTAATTTATATTTTCAGAAGTTAATTTAAAGATTAATTCATTTGTTTTTAAAATATAAGATAATTGTTGTTTTAAAAATATGATAGTTTAGAAAGGATTTAAATCAAAGCCTTATTTATGTTTTCTTTAAAGTGTTTAATTTAAATGGTTAAAAATGTATATGTGTAATGTTTTAGATTTTTAACAATATGTATAAGAAAATATATTTGTGTTATATTTAGTTTTAAAATATTTCCTTTAAAAAGAAGTTTATATTTACATATGTAAGTACTCATTTATAAAGTTAAATAAAAATGTAAGTGTTTATTTACATTTAAATTTAATAAAAGTTTAAAAACACTTAAAGGCAAATGAAAACACATTAACACCTTTAAAACACTTGTAAATTTAGAAAAGCATGCAAATGACATCTGTTCAATTTATGAACAAGTGGCAATTTATTCACCAAACATTTTTAAGAAGAAATTAGTTTTCTTTCTCATTTTTCTTTTGCTTTCTTCTTTCAAACATTAATGGCAAGATCAGAAACCAAGTTCCAAAATATTTAAAAAAAATTAAAATTAAAAGCAATTCTGCAAAGCAAAAGAATTATCAACCTGCAAATTCAACTTCAACTTCAAATCTGCATTTCTAAATTCATCTTCAACCTGCAACTACAACCTGTAATTTAAAAAGGGGGAGTTCAACATCAGTTCAACTTCAATTAGAAGCCTGCAGATAGATTTGTACATTAGCAATTAAAAGCTTTTCAATTTAAAAGATTTGAAGCCTGGAATTAAAACTGCTGTTCCCTGCTCCGCGTTTTTGAAAATCAGGTGAGTAAATGTTTTTAAAAATAGTTGAATCTTATTCTAATGTCATGCATGTGTTGTTATTTACCTGTATTAAAATCCTATAGCTTGAATTTATAAGTATTAGTACCTGTATGTTGTGAGAGTTTGTTGTTTGCATGCAGGTGTGTTTACTGTAAATGATCTGTTAAAAGAAATTTTAACTCCTCTGTTATTTCAAAGCAAAATCTCTGCGTAAACTTCAAATTTAAATGCAGTAAGGTGATACTGAGTTAATATCTTCAAATATAAAAGTTAGATTCAATATGAGTTAAGTGTTAAAGATAAATTTGCATATGAAACCGTTAAGAAAAATTGCATGAAGTAGGATATGCAGAAAAATCAAATAATTATATCAAGTAAATCATGATCGAATTTTGATGAATAAAATTTATATCCCAAACCTATAATGCATGATATGAATTCTAAAACAGAAATCAGAATTTCTAACTTACAGTTGAAAATGAATTTTGGATTTTTCTAAATTTGGGGGTTTTGTCAAATTCATGTGACTGAGTGATTTATAGGCTTTGAAATTTGAATTGAAGCTGTGTTAATTGATACTTAACACTAGAAAAATACTGGTCCAATTTATTATGTAACACAGATTTGAGAAACTGGATTTGTAGGGTTTGGTACTGTTTTATTTTGAGTTTGCGAAATGCGATTTTGTGGATCGTGGAGATGATCGAGCTGGGGTTGGCTTGGGGAGGAGTCGTGTTTGGGTGGTGAGAATTCACGGCCGAAGTGGGGAGGCGTAAGGTGGTCGGTGCCGTGGTTGTTGGGATTGTTTTCCTGGAGACTACAGTTGAATTTTGGGTTCGAACAGCTCAATTTCGTATGAGCTCGAATCAATGGATTCTGGGTTTGTTTCCGTTGTCGTGAGTGGTTGGGTGATCATCACTGATGGTCGCGGCGACTAAAATTCGCCGGAGGACGATGGACACGTGCACCGTGTTCGTGCACAGTTTAGGCTGGGTGATGAATACTGGGGAAGACGATTTGAACTCGAAGGACAGCTCGCGTTTGCATCGTGTATAACTCGAAGTAAATTTGGCTGAGTGATGCCTCTGAGCAATGTCGGGGGAAGCTTAGGGTTAGACTCGGGTATATAGTTTAGAACTGTAATAAAATAAGTGCAGGAATTAAAGATATTAACTTGTTGTTTTAAGTTAATCAAACTTTAAATTATAAATTAAATTTACTTTCAAATTTAAAATGGTTGAGATGATTTCTTTGAAAGTAAATTTACTTAATTAAAGTTTGAATTTTAGTGTTTGAATTTAAGGTTTTAAAGTAAATTTTAAAAAGTGATGTTTTAAAATCAAGCTTTCAAATTTATATTGTTAAGGTAAGTTTAACTTGATAATTTAAAGTGTTTTCAAATTTGGAAATGATTTACAAAATACTTTTATTTCAAGGAAGGCTATTATTAGGATTTTGTAAATCAAGTTTAAATAATTTGTCTTTGAATTAATAAGATTTAAAATAATTCTAATAATTTATTTATGAAAATAAATAATGTTAAATTTTTGAATAATTAACTTAAGAATGCTTATCTGTTAATAAGTTAAGTTTGATTAAGAATTATGGTTTTCTTAATATATTAAAGATTTTTCTTTAATATTAGAAGTTAATTAATTAATTGTTTAATTAATTTTAAATAATTAGTTAATTATTTATTAAATTTTAAATAATCACTTAATTACGGATTAATCAAGTATAATTACTTAATAAAGAAATTAATAATGAATTGTTGAATGTAATTAAGAAAATTAATTACTTTTGGAAGTAATTAATGATAATCACTCAGGAGTAATTAGTTGAAGGGATTATTGGTTAATCACTTAATGATATTAATTAAAGAATTAATTAATATAATTGTTTTAAAGATAATTAATTATGAAATAATTAATTAAAGAATTAAGAATTATTTAATGATGAGATTAATTATTTGTTAAATAATTAATTAAGAGATTAATTAAGGTTTATTAATAAAAATAATTAGAGATAATTACTTATGTAAGTAATTAAGAATTAATTACTTAATTTATTTTAGTTAATTTATTAATGTAATTAATTAATTAATTAATGTTACTAATTTAAGATTAATCACCAAGAGTAATTAATTAAAATGTAATTAATTAATTAATTAAGTAATTAAATAAGGATTAATTGTTAATTTGAATTGGTTAATAATTACTTAATGAAGTAATTAAGGATTAATTAATTGAATTAATTAATCAAGGATTAAAATAGTTAAATTAGAAGTTAATTAATTTAATTGAGTAATTACTAATTGTTAATTACTAATTATGATTAATGAGTTGATTAATTATAAGTTAATTATTTATTTAATTAAAGTATAAGTAATTAATAAAGATCATTAATAAAGGTGATTAATGATATTAATCAAGGTTGATTAATATAAGTAATTAAATTAATTAATTAATGATCATTAACTATTGTAATTAATGATAGTAATTAAGGTTAATTACTGAATATGGATAGGATAATTACTTGAATGTAATTAAGGATAATTAATCAAGGAAGATTAATTAGTGAAGATCATTAGAGACGATTGATTAATTTATTTGGAATAATTAATGAAGAAGGATTTTAGTAATCCAATTGATTAAGAGATAATCAATTCTGTTTTAGATGTTTGATTAATATGGATTGATTGATTAATATTAGATAATTGATTGATATTGAGTGATCAATATTTGGAGATTGATATTGGATGATTGGTTGATATTGGATGTTTGATATTGGTTGATATTGGATATCTTTGTTATGTGATATGCTGCTTTGTGTAGATGGATATTGATATGAATTATCTCTTGTAATAATATGATTCATCTATCTGTTTACGTATCATCTTGAAATATAAGTTAAACTGTTTAAACCCTTAAGTACAACTTGGACATTAAAATGGCGTTTGGTTTCGGTGAGACCGGGATCGGATTTCCATATTTGGAATCCGAAAACCACATCCATTCCAATTAAAAGTTAGGTCGTGTATCCAAGTGGAGCAAGTGAAGACTCGAGGTGTAAGGGCTATACGTCAGTATAACTCTGTGGGTGATTCCGTAATGAGTTTGACGGAATAGTGCTTATAGATTCGAGATGGCGAATCAGAGTGCAAGGGCTATGGTCGTTGACTCTGAGGGTGATTGCAAAACGAGTGCAACGAGATAGTGCCTTCGGTTTCGTTCGAACCCGGAACGAACTTGTATGGATTGAATGCTTTCAGAACATCGTCAGGTGGACGATGAGCATTCTAAGATTTGATGTTCTATAAAGGTAATCGTAACCTCAAGCCTCATCAACCGGGAATGGCTAAAACAGGGGAGGTGCAGCAAGGCTTCGTGGGTAGCTCCCACTGGAGAGCAAGATTTTCCCCTGTCTAGAAGTCCCTTTTTATTCGGCTGTGTGGGCAGTTGGGTCGCGGCCAACTGCGGGGTTGTCTTGTTCGGGACTGTCCAGTTAGGGATGGTTCCGGCCTTGTGTTGCAGGGGAGTGGGAGTACTCCTCGGTACGTTGATCTAGGCCACGTACTGTGACGGGCGGTACCCCAGTAGCCCTGCCATTGATGGAAACCCATTTTCCCTACGAGACCATACGATTTTGTTTGTATTACCCACTTTTGTGGCTAGTAGCTGGAATTAAATGAATGTAACAATTTCGGCTATTTCCTATTTACCTGAAAACCCTAGACACTATTATAATATCACTGGATTTCCTATCAAATGTTTTGGTTAGCGTAAGGTAAAAACTTTTCCATGTTTATGTGTGGGAAGTCTTACGTGATACCTTTTCTTTTCAAAGGTTTTCTAAAGTTAAGCAATTTTAACCCGTTTAGTCACACCAGACCCCTGTCTGACCCGAGTGTTTATTTTCTGTTTTATTGAACTCTTGGGTACTCATATTATGTATGAGTAGTCAAGTGGATCAGGTTAGCTTGACGAATTCTGGAGGAGATATGGAGCAGGAGGCTTCGACGTGTAGTTATATATATATTGATTCCGCTGTGTATGTTGTGTCTGTATCTTGTATACTTGAGTTGTATAGTTAGACAGAAGTTTATAACTGTCTATTATCTGTTGATTGAGTTGTGTACTCTGATGTATTAAGATACTATGTAATATTTTATGTGATATATTATATTTTATTTGTTCCGCTGTGAGTTCTCTGATGTTGTTTGTGTTCTTCTTCTCTTTCTTTTCTTCTTCTATCCCTTTCTTTCTTCAAGATGATGCGATTTTCTGGGAGTAGAAAGTCGGGTCGTCTCATAATTCTACCTAAAATCCAGGAATGTTTCAGATTTTCCCCTTAAGAAAATTTCATCCCCGAAATTTGCTAGGGAGACAACAAAGATAGATGTATAACACAATGATATAGCCTTCTAGATCAAACTAAATATTTATTCTGCATTTGGCTAACCAAATCAGAATATCACCAATAATTATGAGAACGAACTCATCCAAATCTCATAAGATACTTGGGCCATCCAGTCTGCGAAATATGTTGGGGCATTGGTTAGTTCGAAGGATAACTAACCACTCGTAGAATATATCTGGACCCCGAAGAATAGATAATGGATACAATCCAATACAGGTTGGAATATCCCAAAGTATTCATTAGCTTGTCCCGCTTCAGACTTTGATTTTCACAAGAAATCACAATAGTATTTCAAATTTTATTTTTAATCGAAATCATTTTATCGGTACAAATCAATTTTAACTTCATATTTTATTAACCAATTTATTTCAAATAAAATTTCAAATTTATCAATTTTGAAAATGAAAAGCTGGTAGAAAACCAACGAAGAGAATACGAAATAGAAACTTATCTATAAGGATTCGCAGGACCACCTTCACCGAAGCTTCTCCCTCGAACTGTCACAAAGAAATCAAAGAATTTGAAATCGGATGATGATCAACGAAATTGATAGAGAAAGATAGTGGTACATCCCTGTCCCCTATCTCGTCCTCTTCTTGCACTCATACTCGCTATCAGTGGATGGTATGAGAATTTGCTGAGGCACACGAACGGATATCTTAGGGACATACTCATTCTAGGGTATATTTCACCCTATCTCTAATGAGTTACCTAACGTGTTATACTCCTGAGCTAAAGTTTCAACCTTCAGTTCTGATACCACTTGTCACGGTCCAAATTTCAGCGTTCGTAAATCGACACCCGTACTTCACTTGTACTCGAATGCCGCAGATTCGATCGTTGAAATCTGACTTGTGCCGAAGTTTATAACACATTAAGTACAACAACCCAGCGGAAGAAAATGAATAATATCATTAATATACAACAGATACAATATCTGATACAATAATGATACAATTCAGATATCGATATAAATATCAAAGATAAGATACAGCAGCAGAAAAAAAGATAACTTAAACTTGAGCTCCAAAGATGGAACTCCGATATCAGCAATCTTCATTTCCGAAGTACCAATCCAGAAATAACTTGAACTCCCAATCAAGTTGTACTAAGCAAGGCCAGCCATGAATGTTGAAGTGTAGCAAATGCGATCCCCAAATCCAAAGGCTTCAAAGGTTATCGAATCTATACCTACTATTTGATTATCCGAAAAACCCAACTCTAGATTGCTCGTGTGAAAAATTGTGGGCATCTAGAGTTTAGAAAGGGAACAATAAACTCCGTGTCAGTCATGGGACTGTTGTGAGCAAATAAAAACAGTTTTATCTTTAAAACAACAACAAAATATTTTAAAAGTTGAAATCCGCAATGCTTTTTAGAAAATGAAACTGTCATAAGGCCTCCCGCCACACACACAATAGAAGCGCACACTTGGAGGAGATTTCTCCTTATGACGGTAAAAAATGCTTGAAACATAAAAACCATTTGATATTATTATTAGTGCGTAGTGCAGAAAACCTTTCGAAAGTATAATATTAATCTTAGCCAGCATAGGTACCATTATACTATGCCTACTATAGCTACCACCTGAGGTGGCAGGTAATACAACTGCAATAGTAAAGGACTCATGCTGGATGATTTTATTTCCAACAAATGGTCAAGCTAATGAACTTCCTTAAATGGAACGCCTCTGGAGGGACGCCCCTAAGAACCAAAATGGTTCCCTACCGACACAAGGCCGGGTTACCCCTTCCCAGAAGTAAACCCTAAAGATATGCCATCCCTGGTCGTAACCAACCTTTATCCGAGCGCTCGACATCAACAACCACACGCAATAAGTATGCAGCAACCACATAGGTAAATATCTGGGCTCCATACCATGATACCACCTTTTATCCAGAGAGGTGGACATACCCTAGGGGAGCGACCCTTGTAACCTCGCTGCAAAATTCCTGTTTCGACCATTACCGGGTTGTGAGGCTCAACGAAGTCTCGTCCATAAAGCTACGCTTTTTCACAAAGCCATGCTTTGATCAACAAATGATCAGCACCACTTCGTATGCCACATTAACAAATTGGGAATGTATCACTAGTAACCATCAACTACATAACTTCTGAGCTCGTATATCTCAGAGAAGGGTGTTAAGCTAAGAGAATAAATCTCCACCACCAAACAGAAATGTATTTGATAGAAACTGGTTTTACATCTCAAAGTGCAATATCAGACACACATCCATACAAGTCTGTTACGGGTTCGACCAGAACCGAAGGCACTTCAAAAGAAGCCCTTCAAATCCAGATAATCCCTAATCACGTCCAGACTTCCCATCACATTTGGAGATCCCTATATCGGGACCATTCGGTGCAGAGACATTTGACGGGTTACCCTTTCGCTTTCGAAAATATCCGGTCTTCACCACCAGTCTTCAAATGTTATCCATAACGTCGTATCATTATTCGAAATGGGTTATACGGCATAAAGATCCTTTTCCGGCTAAACCGAATAATGAGCGCAATATTTAAAAACATATGGATATTGGGATTTCAGTTAAGTCATAACTTAAAATTCAAAGCTTTCCTTTCAAATGGTTTAAACAAATTACGATTTCCAAATCTTTAAATAAAAAGATTCACTTCACAAAGTTCACCCAACTTTCACAAAGATTCAGTCATAAATTTCAAAACAATTTCCATTTCAAATTGGATTAACTCATCCAATCTTTAAAACAAAGATTTAATTCATAGCTTTCAAACCATTTCCAAAGATTCATTTATAACTTGGAAAACCATTTTCCTTTCAACTTTAAATCCTTTCAACAAAAATTGGAAATTCCTTCCTTATATGAAAGTTTTTATTATTTGAAAAAAATAGTTTTTGTTTCGAAAGAATTCGATTTCATTTATACAAGTTAAAGCCCATGGGTTAAATTTAAATTCCCACACACAATACTTTTAAAACGGTTTAAAACCCATATAAACACATTTAAAACTTGTATAACATTTTTATACCATAGTTTCCAAACATAGAATTCAATTTCCAATTTTTGAATTCAAATTTAAATCAAATTATTTAAATTTCAAAACCTAAGCAAGTTATTCAAAATAACTTTTATCTTCAAACCCCTTTTCAAAAGCTTTTCACTTTTAATTCACTTCTATTTCCAAAACCATCTGGATTCAACATTCAATTTTAAAAATATTTCAAAAATATGTGACTTAACCAATTTCCTCGTGCAATCCATATTTGTGTGCGTATAGTGTAGTCCAGGGGTTTTACACAATAGTGCAACATCGTCAATCATCACATCACAGATTAAAGCACATCAACATCGATAAGCGGTATATTCCTATAGTTCTTATCTTCATTCACAAAATCAAAGATAGAAAATATAAATTCATCACAGATAAATGAATAAATAAATAAATTACACACAATTCAATTCACAGAACAAAATATTACAGTCCGGAGATAACAATCAATTAAAGGCATTTCATACAATACGAACATTCATAAGCAATTCAAGCATTCAATAATCTTTTATAAACAGGATTAATTAATTGTTTGATCCTAAATTAATTCAATTTAATTTTTAATTAAATTAGTTTCTCATGAATTAATTACTCAATCCTGATTAATTAATTTCAAATTATTTAGTATTAATTAATTTATTAATAAATTAATCCATAATTATGCATCTTAATTAATTACCCTTAATTAATTAATTAGTCCTTAATTAATCACATTAATTACATCAACCATTAAGTTAATTACATAGTTAATTAACCCTTAATTAAGTATTATTTAACTAATTATCCTTAATTAAATTAATCATCCTCAATCACCTTCATTAATTAATTAATCTTTAATTAATCAATTATCCTTAATTATAAATTGATTAATCCTTAATTAATCATTAATTAATTTTCAATCCATATTTAATTAACCTTAATCATGCAATTAATAGACCTTTCTTATGAAATAAATTAACCTTAATTATCCTTTAAATTAATCTTTAGTCAATCAATTAACTTTAAATCTTACTTAGCAAAAGAATAAGCCATTTATCTTACTCAATTAAAATTTAAATCTTATCAAATTTAAAAGCTTGAAATTGATTTATTACAAAGTCAATCGAGATCTTTTATTAATAAAAATTAATACTTTTACCTTTATTTACTCACTTAATCCAATTGTTAAAACAATTCAAAGATATTTAACTTTAAATATCTTAAACTTTGAAACTTATTGGAGCATTTGTCCTTTGTTTAAAATTTGAACAGGTTTTTATTATTTGTATTTCAATAGCAGGTTAATATCACAAAAACCCCGAGCTTATAAAAACCAAAACCCGAAACCAACTTCGGTTTCCCTTTCTCACTCTTGCCTTCGAGTTATTTCGCAGTTTTCTCCGAGTATGTCTTCGAGTTCAATTCCTTTCTTTCCAACTCAACGTTATAGGCACCACTATGACACCGCGCAAATGCACAAATGATCAGAGCCTCTCCGACCATCTTTTCAGACCTAGACCAGTCGACGTCAACCCTACTGACCCTCACGTCCCCTCAGATCGCCACAATAGCCAGAGAAACGAAATTGCACTATCGATCACTATAGAAACCCATAACTCGATCAATAATTCACCTCGTCGGTGTTGATTTTCGACCATTAGCCTCCATACCATTTCGATCAAAACTCCGTCGATCGATCGCGCACCTCTTTCCACCGGTCTGGTTGCCTCCGATCCATCGTCAATGATAGAATCGACTCGTTTTCTTCATCGAATAGAACTGGGTAAGATACCCTAGTTCATCGAACCCAGGCCACGTCGATCATTAGTAAATTGACCGGCTATTTTTCCTATGATCACAAACTCTCAAGCAACCTTCAACATCAAGCTTGATCCACGAATTGACGTGGATCACCGGAAATTGAAGATAATCCATTTTCTGTTCAACTTAGAAATTTACAACATACATACTTTTTAAAATTATGAAATTACTTTCTAAAATACTCATTTTCAGATATGAAACTGTCACTATAAACAAACCTTGAAATCAAAAATATTGAATTTCCAGATTGAAAAAAATGTTTCTGTATTTTCCTATTCTCTGAATATTTACTAATTTTTCTTATTTGAAATTATTCCTAAAATTAATGTTTCCTTTATATACACATTTTTCCTTCAAATATCTTAACCTATAATTTAATTTGTGAAGAGAATTTTGAAATTTATGAATATGGATTTAGCTTGGGATAATAAAACATAGTTGTGTTTTATTCATATATAGGCATGAACATAGATAATCATGATTTTATAGATATGCACGCATCATTCGAGCATAATTCATTCATATCATACTACAAATTCAAACACTAACAAATATAGCCAGGTCAAGGAGGTTTTCTCACCTAAGAAAATTGAAGACAAAGAAGCATAGTTTGCTTTCTAAAATCTGGAAACTTGTATTTTCTTTGATTCCAGAAGGGATGATTTTTTCATTGTTTTCCAGGTTATAAGTTGCTTTGAACTTCCATTTGATTTCCAGGGCTCTAAATTTTCTTTTTTCTTCTCTGGTGATCTTTATTTTCAGGTTGAAGCTTTGTTTTATACTTCATTCACACTGATTCTCAGATTTAAACTTTCATTTGATTTAGATCTGCCACCTGATTTGGTTGAATTGCAACTTGAAATTTTGCTGCATGCCTTTGATTTTCCTTTTCTCTGGTTTTAATTCATCTGATCTCAGGCTTTAACTTGCATTTTTGATTTTTCAAGCTTTCGATGCTTTGATCTATTTCTGGTTTGCTTTTTATTCTATTTTTTAGGTTTATGATTTTAGGTTGTGGTTTTTGTTTTGACCTTTTCCAGATTTGAAGATGAATTGAAGAAAAGGTAGCCTGGTTAAACTCTTTTTTTCTCTTTTTTTCTTTCACATATTCATGTCTTTTAAATTTTAAAATATTTTGTTTTGCCACTTGTTTATTATATTAACACTTGTTAATATTGAGTATATTCAAGCCTACACTTGTTTAAACAAGCAATATTATTTTTTAGACCTTTATTTAAATTAATTTATAATTATGTTTTAAACCCTTTCATTTAAAATTTTACTTAAGTCTTACATTTACATAAGTTTGTATTTTAATTCTTTATGTATATACTACTATCTTTATAATTTATTTATTCCAAAAGGCACACACACATATATATATTTATAAATATACAAACTATCTTATTACCATTAATAAATTACATTAACAAATCAATCCTTATATTATCTCATTAACTTAATCACATCTTTAATTTGATTTGAAAACAAATTGTATACTTAATAGATAATCATACCTATTTATTAGTTCTTTAAAATAGAAAGATTTTTAACTTCAATTTACTTATAAAATAATCACATGCAGATCAAGGTTGAAGCCAGATTTAAAACATTAAAATGCATTTTTAAATCAAATTTATTTTAAATACATTTTTATTTGAATTTCAAATCCAATTTATTTTCAACATATTTTTTTAAAATTCCAAATCAAAATTCTTATTCACAATTTATTAAATTTTCAAATCAATTCTTTCATTTACAATCTTTTGATATATATATATATTCAAATTTTCAAATTAATCCACAATTAAATTTATAATTAAAATATTATTCTAAATATTTATTATTGAATTCCAAACTCAAAATTTCTATTTAAAAATACATATCATTATTTACTCTGGGAATTTCCCAATTAATTCATCATTAAATCCAAAATTCAAAATTAATTACCAAAAATTTCATAGTTTAATTCCAAAAATTGAATTTATTATCAAATTAATTCTAGCTAAAATCCATGAATGTTACAGTTTGCATGAAGGCTGAAGCATTCGTATCCATCTATTCGTCTCCATCCCTTCATATCCATCACAATTGCATTGATGTTGTGGCTCGAAAACCCAGGGAAGATCCACTTTTGATGCCGAGTTGACCGCTTCTTCATTCAAACACGTCTCCTTTGTATCGATCGAATGCTACGCTCTTCATATCCATCCACCAGCACTTGTGGGCTTATTTGTATCGACTAATTGTGCCTCTGTTTGCATCCATCGATCCAAGTTCATAGCCTTCATATCGACCAAAGCTTTACTTCTTTGTATCCATCGACCGACCCTCTGTTCACATCCTTCGGCCGCTCCTCTATTCGTATCGATCCTCTGCATATGTCCTTTTTGTCTTGCCTTGTTTGTATTGGTCCAAAGTTATGTCTCTTCGTATCGGTCCAAGCTTTGATCTATATGAAGTATGCCTTGCTGCATCCATTCAACCGACGTGTGTTGTATCGATACGAAATCATCGATTCGAAGTGCGCTTCCATTTCAATTTCGATCGATACGAAATCATCGATGTTGTGTCCATCCTTAATCAATACGAACTTCTATCGGTCCAAATCCATTAATGTTATCCATACTGCCACGTGATCGATATGAACAGTGTCGATACGAACCAACCTCCATGAATCATTATCATCCATATCTCGAGCATACGAACTCTGGTTGACTTGAAATTCGAAACACAGCCTCACCTAGTCTTGTAAATTATTCCTAATCGATCCTGCCATGATTGGAGCTTGGATAAATTTTGACGATATCCATCATAACCTTGTTTTCGGTCGATCTTCAATCCCGATATCTATCCTTTCGGGCCAATTTGTTGATATCCCAACCTTGACCAAAAGTTGGGATAACACTAAGAAAGATATTTGATTTAAATAAAAGATGAAGTAATTGATTGATGATTGACATCCACATATGAACTTAACATCTTTTAAAGCGATGATTGGCTTCGAAGGAACCGAGGTTGGATTTGGGTGATTCCTATCCGAAAACCATTTCAAACCAATTTATATGTTCGAAGATTAAAGATATTTGAAGACAAAGACATTAAGACGAATAATAATGAAGGAGTACTTTTTGGTTAATTAGGGATAAACTCCTGATTCACTATATTGTAGCAGTTGTCTCTTTGTTATGAAAAACCTCAAAACCACAAGTGCTTCTTGCCTAGTAATGACCGAGGAAAGTACCTTCAGTTTCATTCAAGTCTCAGAACGAACTTGTATGGATGGATGTCTGACAATGCATTTTCTGAGATTACGTACATTGGTTTTTACAAACATACATCTATGGTGGCAGGGAAGGCAACTTATCTTAGCTTAACACCCTTCTAGAGACATACGAGCTCAAGGGTTGTATTTTTATGGAAGGCAATTAGTACTCAACGAAAATGACAATGTGGCATGCAAAGATGATGTGATATGTGAAAAGGTAATTGTTTATCGTAGGCATCATCACCTGAAAATGCACAGAAACAAGGTAGAAGCAGAAAGGCTAAGTGGGTCTCTTCCAATTAGGAGATGTCATCATCCTTCTAGATTTATTCTACACATGTCTAAGTATGTGGTGAATGTATGAATCGGGTGCCCGTTAAAGGTTGGTAATGACCGAGATGATGGCATATTTGGTACTACCCAACGTGAGGGGTAGGCCAGCCTTGTGTTGGTTTAGGCGCCGAAGATCTTGACCTTAGGTGCATCCCTTTAGAGGTGTACTATCGGAAGGTAGTCACTTACCTTGTCATTTATATGGAATCCATTCTCCAATAAGTGCCTTCGGATTTGTTTGTAGAGCCAAGTATCCGAAATTTAATAATGGTAACAATTTTGGCTAAGATTGATAAGTTTATTTACAATGTTTTCAAAGATATGCCAGTAGAAATGATATCAAATGTTTTGATATATGAAAGTGATTAAGTTATCATAAGGAAAAAACATGTCCGTGTTTATGTGCGGGTGTGGTCTTATGAGATACTTTTCTTTTCAAACGATTTTATTCAAAGGCTGATACATGACACTGTCTTTTATATTTGAGTTTCTCACGTTGGTTTATCAAGCCTGATCCGGGTATTTTCAACACTAAGGTCAGATCCGAGTAGTTTCAGGTTTAATGAAGACGGTTGGAGTTTCCAAAGGAGAGCTGGAGATATTCGTCTACGCATGGACGTATTATATTATTCGCTTTGTGCACTTGTTTGTTGTTTGTCAACAATTATAAGGACAGAAGTTTATAACTCTCCAAGCTGAATTTACGTTAGACTCTGATATATGTATCTTTAAAAATTCTTCGTTGTAAAGATATTGTTCAATATTATATATAATTTCATTTGTATAAAATTCTGTTCTGTCTTTGTTTTCTTTTTCATCCCTTAAAGATCCGTTTATTCATGCAATTTGAGTTGGACATGTTTGGTTTATTGTTGGCTCAAAGGGTATGGAAGTTTGGGCCTTTACACAATAACCTGTTGTATATGTTATATTTAAATTTATTACTGATGATATATGCCTATTGTTGATATGTTATTTTATTATCATATTTGTTCTCACTCTATAAGTTCCCTGTTAGTTTAGGAATCCCTATGAGTTGAAATGATACATACCGGAATGATCTTATAGATTAGAAGAAAATCGTTATGGGTAGAAATGATAAACCTAAGAGATTTTTCATTGACTTTGAATTTGGGATTGTGGGTTGAAACGATATATACCCGTAAATATTAAATTTAAATTGTGGATTGAAATGATGAATATCCGTATCACTTGACCATAGAATAGAAAATTATAAAAGGACACCATTGGCCTGTATTTTGAAAGTGATTTCAAAGTTTTGAAAGAAAATATATGGGTTTTAATAAATATTGATTTTTAAAATATAATATACAAATGTTATTTTTATATATGTGGGTAATAACGTGTGAAATAAAAGTTGGAAGATAAATTAAAGCTAATTTGTAATTTAATATTATTTAAGAATTGAATTTAAATAAAACTGATTGAGAACTTATTGATTTGAGATTTTAAAGACATGATTGTATAACTTGATTTTGATTAAATGTGAATAAATGGATACTTTCAAACATAAAAAAATTGAAATTGAATATTTAATTTTGATTTAAATTTGTAATCTAGGATTTTATTTAAAGGGTTATTAAAATGATCAAGTGAATATTTCAGGTTTAAATAAAATTAAATGTTGAATTTGGAAATATAAATGAAATTTATCAATTTGAGTATTGTAAATTGTTTGAATATTTATACTTTGAAACTTATTGAAATTGGAAGTGGATAAAATTGTAGTTCAAACTTGGATTTTATATCGATATAGATTAAAAATGGTTTTATTGAGTATTTGAGTTGAGTTGTAATTGATGAACTAAGATTGATTTAAATAGAATTTTGAAACTAAAGTTGATTTGAATCAATTTGTGGAATTGGACGAAACAATTCTAATTCGAAGCTATTTTGATATAAACTCTTCTAATATAAACTAACTTAATATTGAGACTATTTTAAATCTATAAACTATTTTTAAATTATAACTATTTTAATATATATAAACCTTTTTAAATTGTTTAAGATTGGAACTGTTATGATTTAGATTAAATGGATTTAAATGCGAACACTTTATTATGATTTCGGAAGAGATTTGATTTCGAATGTGATATATAATTTGTAATAAATATGATATTTTGATATGAAGTATAATGTTGAAATACAAAATAACCACGGTGTGAAATAAGCATTTGGTTGTTAAAGAGACCGGGATCGGATATTGCCATACTCTCTGCCAATACCAAAAACCACTTTAACAACTGTGTACATGGTGGAGATTCCATAGCGAAGTAGGATAGTTTGGCGACGCTTCCATATGAGGTATTAACGCGGCCCTGACTTTCGTGAGTCAGCTTAGATGTGACTAAAATAGGAGTCGTGTCGAGCCAAGTGAGGTCATTCCTTCTATCGGGCACATTTCTTCGATACCATTCTATTAGTTTGTGATTTGACTAGGTACACCTTTGATTTGGGAGTGTGTCTCAAGGTGAGCGGTAGTAGCTTCTATGCGTTACTACCAGTCCGGATCCACAAAATGGTAGAATCATACCATAGCATTGCCTCGCGTGCCGTGTTCACATGCCCTATCGTGCCTTCTACGAGTTTTTTTGTACCGTACCTATGGAGTGTCCTCTGGGTAAACCACCGGTTTGCTAGAGCTTACGGTACTGTATAGACTACGGGAATATATAAAATGTGTCAAAGGGGATATGATTAACGCCTTAAGGCTATTTTAGTACTTTACTTTACTAATAGACATATTATAATAGCGTATATTAGTACATAGTAGATAGTTCCACGGATCCTTAAAAGATGGGAATCCCAGACATCCTTTAAATTATTTGTATTCCAGTTGATACTTCACTTCAGTTGAATTTACTGGTATAAGAATGTTAATCCTGACTCGAGTGCTTTGTGTTTTGCTTTATGCTCGGGTCAGATTGAGTGTCACAGCATTTGAGACATACCTTTGGAGTTTGGAGCTTTGCTTGAAGATTTGTCTTTGTCTATTCCGCTTTCCAGTTACTTCAGTTATTCCAGTTGTTTTGTTTCAGACTTGTCATTCGCATTTGTATTAGTAACTATTCTGTATTTGAAATATCTGTTGTATTTTACTTTAAACTCGGTGTCTATATAGTAGTTTTATGAACGACTATTTATCTATTCCACTACTTATTATTGTATTACTTTGTGCCTGTGATTGATTTATTTACTGTATATGTTAAGTTTTTATAAATATAAGTTAACACTCTATTGTTTTGAGTAATTCAAGTCCGACATGTGTGGATGATTCTCGATTTGGACGGTTCGAAATAGCAGGTCGTTATAGATCTAGATTTGGAATGACATAACCTACTTGGGACCTACCTACTTGGCCCTGCTGCATACTCGATTTTTTTCATTTCCCGGTTGATGAGGTCCGTGGCTATGTTTTACCTTTTTATAGCACTTCCTACTTGGAATGCTAATATTGTCCTTTATGAAACAATGCAATATCGGCATTCATCCGTACAAGTTCGTTCTGAGACTGAACGAAAAACTTGAGAGCTCTGTCTCCAAATTCCATCATCTTTAAGGTATCTTCACTTCGAAATGCATTCGACCGAAGTTGTTTTTGGATAACATATCTGATCTCGGTCTCTTCGAAACAACGTTCGATAATTTCTGGTAAACTCAACCCTAGTTCTTTAGGAAATAAACAGTAATAGATAAGAGTGGAGATCACCTCCTAACCGTTAGTGGATGGATTTTCTTATCATTGCTCTAGAAGAACTAAACTAGATTTACACGCATAATACAGCATCATCGGAGATGGTTGTGCCATATAACACAAGTGTTTCTCCTAGAAATTTCTAAAGTTACGTTTGGGTCCAATTCCGATAGTCGACAAACATTCAATCAGGAATTTAATACCATAGGGAAAACCAACATTGGTTAAGCATCAAGCAACACTAGGCCTGTATTAATTAATCTTTTATTAATTAAATTCACTTTGTAATATTCATCTCAAAAATCCTTTTTCAAAGATACACACACACACACACATCCACAATCCCTATATTTTCAATACTTAGAGAATATCCATATACTTACCTCAACACTATTAATATATTCACAAAACTAAGAAATATTTCCTTTCAATACAATTCAGAATTCATTTACGAATCCATTACAAATCCCAAAAACCATTTATAAAACCATTTACAACCTTTTTATAAATCCACGCAACTATTTATAAAGCTCTTCTTATAAACCCACTCATAAATTTTCTCTATAATTATCTAAAACCTTCTACAAAGCCCTCTTCATACATTATATATGAATCTCCTTTATGTCTCTAAAACAATTTACAAACTTCTCTTATAAAGCCCAAATCTATTTATAAATCTTGAAATATTTACAAAAAATAATAATCATTTAATTTAAAACACTATTATATATAATAATAATAATAAACATTATAAATAAGTATTAACTTTAAACATCTTAAAAATAGTGATTGGTAAATTTCAAAACATTCTTGATAAACAAAAATAAATTATCTTCAATGTTTTTATAATTACTAATAATTAATTTGCAAATCTTTACTAATTAATAATTATAATCAATTTCATATCATATTAATATTTTTAAATAATTAACCATTCAAATATTAAAATATTGATAAACCACTTTTAAACGGTATTAACATAAATAAATAAAAATAAAACATAATTATATTCCCTTGATAAAATCCACACTTAACTTTCCACAAAATTGTTTCCATATTTATAAAACTATATTTATAATTCACTTTGCAAACTTCCTTCCATAAATCTCTTTATTTATGAACTCCATTTATAACTCTATTTCCTTTATAAATCTCATTTATTTATAAAGTCTCATTCAAAACATAATTTTAACCATTTTATCCTTGCTCCAATAGGTACAAATTACTTTTATAAATTTCTTTCAATTTATAAAATATTGTTTAAAACTCCAATTTACCCTCACTTCCGATTTCCAAATTAGAATCAACTATTTCTAAAATATCATTCCACATCTTAAAATAAATCCAATGTTTGATTAATTTCTCCAATCTACTAAATGATAATAGTTTCCTTTTTAATTTATAAAACACCATTTATCAATCTAACCCTTTATAAATAAAATACGATTTTACAAATATTAATTTCTTTATAAATATCACTTTTATAACTTATCACATTTATGAATTTCAGCTTTATAAATAATCTTTAATATATGGGCCTATATATATTTATTTCGTTAAATAGAATGGTTAATAATTATTTATATCAAAATATTCTAATTTCTTTAAGCCCGTATATTTATTATAAAAGATGGAACTGTGTTAAGATTAAAAAATCTTTATTTTACAGTTCGATAATCTCTATTCGAAATATTTTATAAAACTACTAAGTTATAATGTCCAAAAATCGTACCTTTGATTTTAAAATAAATTACTTCTTCAAATAATTCAAGAATAATTATTTTAAACATATATAATCTTCAAAATAATTTTGAAATCCCTTTTCAAAATCAATCACTATTTTATGGTATTTTAAAATACCAAAATAAAAGGCAAAATACTACTAAATCACTAAATAAACAAAATCATGTCCATGTCTTCAATTGACATCCAACATATCATATATATATTTTATATGAAAATAAATCGATGGTGTGAGGAATCCCATTGGATCCCTCCAACTTGTCCCCCTGCATCACATACAGTATATAATCATAAAAATATAAATCAACAGCTTTAATGCGAGATTCGTATACAATGGGTCATCCACTCTTATACGGGAATGTAATAGTGTCTCATCCACTCCAATAGGCGGGAATAAATCCAAACCAATAATATAATTTAGTATATGATCCAAACAATAAATAACGACTAGAATAAACATCCAAACATCCAATAAATAATATTTATTGACTATACAAATTTTCTGATTAGCAAAAAAGGTGAGATTACCTCACAGTGAATTTATGTTTAGTAAAAACGTCCAGTTTGAACTAAAATTGGACAAACATTCAATTTTAACCCAAATTTCTATCAACTCCAAATTCATCCAATCGAACTACATAGCATAGCCTTTGTCGACATGATCGCAACGTGACTTTTCGTGCTTGATTCGGACCTCGTATGAGTAAAATATGATTAAATGAACATTTGAATAATTAAATTAAAATTAACATAACTTAATAAAATTAAAAACCAAATTTTCCTCTACCTTCCCTCTCCCATGCACGTTTCAGGCGATGTCTCCTTCTTTCCTTTTTTTAATTATTGTTCGATCGCGCAACTATCCAGCTACCGCCGACCATGCCTACGTCGCCGTGGGCCGCTCCACCCACCACCCATCACTACAACACGCGCGACCCAAGAACCTATCCATCTACCAACTAACGTGGCACGATTTCTCCCTCCACATGATGACCCATGATGATCCAACCATTTATTGTCTTCATCTTGCCAAGCTCTCCAAGTTTGCAGTTGAAGTCGTTGGTCAATTCGGCCTCGATTGATCCCGATGAATTTCTACCATTCGATTTGGTTATTTTTAATTTGAAATGAATGAACCCTTTTTCTAAGATAGGTGCAATTTATTTATTAAGGGAACGGTATGGGTTGGCATGCTAGGGTATGGCAGGAGTGTTAGGCATGGCTAAGGCATGGTTGACAATCTATATATATATATATATATATATAATAAAATAAATTATCCATCTTTTAAACTTCCGAGAATTTTCAAACTCCTATCAAGACGTGCCGCATGGCGATATATATGCTATACCCTTATCGTGAATCGAATGGAACTAGTCTCGAGACCTAATTCGGTCATATGCAAAAGATAACTTGTCAAACCCAATTATTATATAAATTCTTTTAATTAATTTCTAATCGTTTTGATCTCGCATGTCCAAACGATTCGTCTGATTTCCATGAAATTTGATGTCATGCAATAATTTACTATTATGGCACCAATGGAACTAGTTTCGTCGAAATCCGAGACAGTGCCCCAAAAGGCTATTTTTACACGTTAACTAAAACAACTAATTTCAAAAATTAGTTAAATCACTTTTAAATCCACCTTTAAAGGTTTACTATCTTTATTCTTGTTTAATAGAAATTAACTCAACTTTTGAATCATTTTCATTCATATTAAATTCAAGATTCAATTATTTAAAAAATTCAAATATTAAATTTAACAATTAAATTATCAAATAAATAGTTATATTTGAAATCCAAGTTATTTAACTTATAAAAATACTTTTCAATATTTAAAATAAATTAAATATTCCAAATTTGAATGACGAAAATTCTAAGTCGTTACATACTCTCCCCCAAAAAGAATTTCATCCCCGAAATTGCTAGGTAAGAAAACTGCCCCAAACCAATTAACTTTTCACAAACGATTCATTAAAATATACCATAAAATCTCTAAGTCTTTAAATTCATTCATATTTACTAACTAATTTACACCATACCACTTGTTTAGCTAAGCTGTTTAATTAGATTTTCTCATACGAATGAGGTAAAGGTTTGTATATACTAATAGGTTGGAAAATGGTTTTATAAAGAGCTTTGTATAAATAATATTTGTAAAAGTGTTTGAATATTTACTGCTAGTATAGAAAACTTTGTATTTGAAAGTGACAGATCACAGAAATGATTGTAGAAACAACCAATCATCAAAAACTCATGTACGGAGACGTGAATCAAAACCATAGATTCAATACCAATCCATCAAAACGGATATTCCCAAAAATCCTGAAAAAGAAGTCATCAAAGTTGATAATGAATGATAACAACTAATCGGATCAACACGAATCGATTAAAATTGGAAACCCAAGCAAAATAGGCAAATTGGGCTGAGGCAAGCAGATCAGTCGACTGGACCAGGTGGTCAGTCGGCTGACCCAATGCTTGGATACTTTTGGTTTCCAGGTCAGTCGACTGATACAGGTACAGAGCATTTTCTGTCCCCTAGTTCAGTGGACTGACCTCTTGGTTCAGTCGACTGAACCTGCTTCTACAGCATTATCAGCCTAGCCGCCAAGTGAGGCAAAATCCAACAAATTACGATCGAACGAGTGATGGGCGCTAGGGGTTTATGCCAATCGGCAACCCAACTCTATAGGCTCTTTGATACTCCACCAAAAACATGTTCAAATATCAAAGCTAGGATTTTTAAACATTTGGCTTCAAAAAGCCAAAAATTGGAATATTCATAAAACCAATTCAATTCAAAGCAAATGGACAAGGAATAAATGTTAGGAATTACTACCTAACAACTATCAAAGATATAGACATAGATGTGAGTTCAAAAACTCACCTTTAAAACTCAAAAACAACAAAGGAGAAGCTTGAAAACAAAGGGAAGATCAACTACTCTTCAACTTCAACTCTAAAAGCTCCAATCTAAGATCATAAGCAAATATTTCCTAAGTTAGGTTATAGGAAAATTTTGAAATTGGAGAGAGATTGAGATGGAGAAGAAGAAGAGGATGCTTCCCTAAGCTTCTCTTTGATTTTGGAGCTAGAACTTGAATTTGCAAAGGAAACTAGGGCATAGGATTTTAGTTCCCATCCTCCTACCCATTTTTACTAAAGCTTGAAGTGTTAGGAAACGAGGAAGGAACGAATGAATAGGAGAGGGGGTGGAGTTAGGATATAAGATGAGCTGGGTTAGTGGGCTGAAACCCAAACCCAAACCCTAAATGAAAACATAAAAATTTCAATCAACTCCAAACATATCGATATTTATAATCAAAAAGGTTGCAAATGCCATTTTGAACTCAATGGAAGTGGTCTCGAGTTCTAATTCGACTGTTTTCAAAAAGTAGCTTTTCAGACTTAAATCCGACTAACGATGCTATATTTAAATAAAATAATTTAATATACAATTGTAAAATATGCGGGTTGTTACAAATCAAATCCAATTATTCACTTTAATTTCACTTTCATAACTTAAGTTCATTTTTAACTCAAATTCTCATTCACTCCATTACTTTGCTTAATTCATTCCAAATCTAATACAATTTAATCTAACCTTTCATTAAGTTAAGCTTCATTCCCTTTAATTCAACACTCAATTTTATTTAACTTATTTAAAAAAATTAATTTCATATCTCACTTCCAATTCTCTTTTCATATTTGTACTATTTCTAGATTTTAAGTTCAAAAACTTATCATCTTATGTTTCTCAAAACATCTACATAGAAATTTTAGGATTTTAAGCATCCGGTTTGTTTTCAAATCATTTTGAAATCATATATATCATGCTTCCTTTATATTTCTAATTAAATTACAAAATCTAAAACAAATTTGTTTTACCAAAACAAAACTTCAATGGTGGCAATTCCTCACTTAGAAACTTGAAAATGGACACTGATTATGAGGCCGTCATTACCAAAATTATTTTCAGCAACTGAAATGAGTTTAATGCTTTCTATTTCTTTTAAATCATAATTCAAAATATTTCTATTTTTTTTTAAATAATACTATTATTATTTTTCCAAACTTTTAGAAGAATAATTTCCAAATCGATGGAATTTAAATTCTCAAATTCCTTGTTTTTAAACCATTTCCATTTACAAAATTATATTTATGAAATTTTCATTTCCTTTCCACTTATAAATGATATTCATAAATTCACTTTCTTATATAACTTAATTTGCAAATTTTTATCATTTTTTATATTACAATAATAACAACTTTTATTAGACAATAAACAACAAATGATAATAATCAAATGTTATCATTCACTAACAATCAAAAACACCAAATATAGCTATAATAGTTTCTAAAAAATTATCCCTATGTATGTTAATTATAATTTTGGTAAAATTATTTCATTTACCAAGGCTCAAAACAATATTGTGTCAGTTTTCATTTTTTAAGCATTTAGAAACCCCTATCGATAACGTGGCATCCCACGTACCGACCGGGATTCATAAACCACTTAACAGATAAATCAACATAATATAAAATGCTTTTATATCACTAACAAATATGTGCTCATACACACACACTCTCTCTCTCACTCTTAAACTCATAATAATGCATTCCATTACTTTATCTCTTATTGAGTTACCCCCACCAAAGCCAAGGTTCTCGCTTAACCTTGTGATCTGATACCAAGTGTAACAACCTGCCAATCCGTACAGTTCAAGCTGACAAATAACCACACGTGTCCAACCCAAATCAAACGGAAAGACGGATAGTTATGGAAAAGAAAGAAAAAGAAGAAGTGAAGAGAAGAAGAGGAGAAAGAAACCAAAACAACCACAGAATCTCATAATCGCTGCGGAACAACATATAATATAAAATCAATCATCTTTACAAAGGAGAAACTGTTATGTACATACATCCATCGGAGTACAACAACAATCATAATCATTAGCTTGGATAGTTAGAACAACATGTCCTCACAAATTGCCAACGATTTCAACAATAAAGAAGTGGAAAATAAACATATACACGAATATGGCTTAAAGAACTCCAACTCGTCTTCTAAGCTCCAATGCATCTAAAGAAATATGTAAATATACTCGGTCTAACCCAAGCATTAAGATATAATAACACTCGAGTCAGTCTGGAAAACCAACATGAGAAAACACACCCAACTGGATTTTTAAAGTTATAGAAAACCTATCGAAAATCAAAAGTATTTCGTAAGACCATACCGCACATAAACACGGATGTGTTTTTACCTTACGCTAACCAAAACATTTCATATGAAATACTCTAGTATTATAATAATGTCTAACATAAATACCTATTAATCTTAGCAAAATTGTTACATTATTTAATTCTAGCATACTAGGTTATACAATCAAAACCGTAAAGGCACGTATTGGAGATTGGACTCCTTACTATGACAAGGTAAGGAACTAACTTTCGAAGGTACATCTCAAGATAAATGCACCGGGGTCTGACAAGAACATCTTGTACCCCTACTATATAGGACTGACCTACCACTTGACTAATGGTATCGAATATGATCACCCCACTTGGGCCTCAAAGCATACAAGAATAGATAGTAACTGATTTAGATTTAGAATGGCCATACCCTACTTGGGAGCTACCCACTTGGCCCTGCTGCATGCCTGATTTTTTTCATTTCCCGGTTGATAAGGTCCGAGGCTACGTTTACGTTTTTATAGCACTTCCTACTTGGAATGCTAACACTACCCTCCAAGAAATAATGTAGTGTTATCATTCATCCATACAAGTTCATTCTGGGATTGAATGAAACACTTGAGAGCTCCGTCTCCAAATTCCATTATCTTCAAGATATCTTCATGCGAAAAGCATTTGTTGGATCATAGAGGTTTTTAGGATAACATATCTGATCCCAGTCTCTTCGAAACAACATTTGATAATTTCCGGTAAAATCAACCCTGGTTCTTTAGGAAATGAATAGTCAAAGATAAAAAGAGATCACCTCCTAACCGTTAGTGGACGGATTTCCTTATCATTGCCCTTGAAGAATGAAATGAGATTTATATGCATAGTACAACATCATCAGAGATGACTGTGCCATATAACTCACGTGTTTTTCCTAGAGATTTCCAAAGTTACGTTTAGGTCCAATTTCGATAGTCGGTTATTTAACTATAGAATAACAAACATTCAATAAGGAATTTAATTCCATAGGGAAAACCAACATTGGTTAAGCATCAAGCAACACTAGGACTTTATTAATTAATCCTTTATTAATTAAATTCACTTTGTAATATTCATCTCAAAATCCTTTTAGCTATATATACATACATACATATATAAACACACATCCACAGTCCCTATATTTTCAATACTTTGAGAATATCCATATACTTAACTCAAGTATATTCATAAAATTAAGGAAGATTTTCTTCGATACAATTCAAAAACCATTTACGAATCCCTTACCAATCTCAAAAACCATTTATAAAAGCATTTAAAACCTTTTTATGAATCCATGCAACTATTTATAAAGCTTTTCTTATAAACTTATAAACCCATTTATAAATTTCCTCTATAATTATCTAAAACCATTTGCAAAGCTCTCTTCATACATTATAAATGAATCTCCTTTATGTCTCCAAAATATTTTACAAACTTCTCTTATAAAGCTCAAATCTATTCATAAAACCTTATTTATAAATCTCGAAAACATTTATAAATAAATAATAATCATTTACGTTAAAACACTGTTATATATAATAATAAACATTATAAATAAATAAGTATTAACTTTAAACATCTTAAACACAGTAATTCGTAAATTTCAAAAAATTCTAAATAAATAAAAATAAATTATCTTCGACGTTTTTATAATTACTAATGATTAATTTCCAAATCTTTACCGATAAATAATTATAATCAGTTTCAAACCATATTAATATTTTTAAATAATTAACCTTTCAAAATATTAAAATATTGATAAATCACTTTTAAACGGTATTAATATAAATAAACAACTTCTAAAACATAATTATATACCCTTGATAAAATCCATACTTAACTTTCTACATAACTGTTTCCATATTTATAAAACTATATTTATAAATCTTTTTTATTTTATGAAACTTCCTTCCATAAATCTCTTTATTTATGACTCCATTTATAGCTCTATTTTCTTTATAAATCTCATTTATTTATAAAGTCCCATTTAAAATATAATTTTAACTGTTTTAACCTTGCTCCCATAGGTATAAATTCTTTTATAAATTTCTTCAATTTATAAAATATTTTAACAACTCCAATTTATCCCCGCTTCCAATTTTCAAATTAGAATCAACTATTTCTAAAATATCATTCCACATCTTAAAATAAATCTACTATTTGATTTATTTCTCCAATCTATTAAATGATAATGTTTCCTTTTTAATTTATAATACACCGTTTACAAATCTAACCCTTTATAAATAAAATACGATTTTACAAATCTTAATTTCTTTGTAAAATATCACCTTTATAACTTATTACATTCATAAATTTCACCTTTATAAATAATCTTTAATATATGTGCCTATATATATATTATATTACTTTAAATAGAATGGCTAATAATTATTTATATCAAAATATTCTATATTCTTTAAGCCTGTATCCTTTATTATAAAAGACGGAATTGTCTTAAGATTTAAAAAAAAAAAATTTACAGTTCGAAAATCCCTATTCAAAATATTTTATAAAACTATTAAATTATAATGTCCAAAAATCATACCTTTGATTTTAAAATAAATTACTTCTTTAAATAATTCAAGAATAATTATTTTAAACATATATAATTTTCAAAATAACTTTGAAATCCCTTTTCAAAATCAATCACTATTTTATGGTATTTTAAAATACCAAAATATAAGGTCGAGTGTTACTAAAGCGCTATACAAACAAAATCATGTCCATATCATCAATTGTAACATCCAACATATCATATATCAAATTTATACGAAATAAATCAATAGTGTGAAGAATCCCGTTAGATCCCTCCAACCTATTCCCTACATCACATATAGTATATAATCATAAAAATATATATACACTGCTTGGAGGTGGAATTCGTATACAAAGGTCATCCATTCTTACACGGAAACGTAATGGAGTCTCATCTGCTCCCATAGGTGGAAATATATCCAAACCAACAATATAATTTAGTATATTATCCAAAGAATCAATAACGACCAAAATAATCCAATAAATTATAATCATGGACTATATAAATTTTTTGATTAGCCAAAAAGGTGAGATTAACTCACATTGAATTTTTGTTTCGTCAGAACGTCCAGTTTGAATTAAAATTGGACAGACGTTCAATTATAACCCAAACTTCTTTCCGCTCTGAATCCGTCCAATCCAACTCCATAGCATAGCCTTCGTCGACATGATCGCGATGCAACTTGTCGCATTCGATATGTACCTCATATGAGTTAAATATGATTAAATGAGCATTTGAATAATTAAATTAAAATTAACATAATTTAATAAAAGTAAAAATCAAATTTTCCATCACCTTCCCTCTCTCACGCACGTTCCAGGCTGCATCTCCTTCTTTCCTTTTTTTTAATTATTATATGCAATCATCCAGCCACCATCGACCACGCCTGCACCGCTGTGCACAGTTCCACCTGCCGCCCTCCACGGCTACACATGTGCGACCCAATTCAACCCAAAAACCCATCCATCTGCCAACGAATGTGGTGAATTTTCGTCCTCCACACGAGGATCCATGACGATCCCATCATTGATTGCATTCATCTTGCCGAGATCTCCAAGTTTGCAGTTGAAAGCCGTTGGCCAATTCGGCCTTGATTGATCCTGGCGAATTTCCACCATTCGATTTGGTTGTTTTTAATTTGAAATGAACGAACCCTTTTTCTTAGATAGGCGCGATTTATATATTAAGGGAACGGTATGGGTTGGCATGCTTGGGTATAAGAGGGGTGCATGGCTGAGGCATGGTTGACAATATATATGTGTGTGTGTGTGTTAGAAAATGTCCATCTTTTAAACGTACGAGAATTTTCGAGATCCTATCGAGACATGCCGCTTGGCGTCTTATATGTTATACCCCTATCTCAAATGCAATGGAACTAGTCTGGAGACCTAATTTGATCATATGCAGAAGATAGCTTTTCAAACACAATTATTATATAGATTCTTTTAATTAATTTCTATGTGTTTCGATCCCGCACATCCAAACGATACGTCCGATCGCCATGAAATTTAACGATGTACTATAATTCGCTATTACGGATCGAGTGGAACTAGTTTCTTCGAAATCCAAGACATTGCCCCCAAAAGGCTATTTTTACACGTTAACTAAAATGACTAATTTAAAAAATTAGTTAAATCACTTTTAAATCCAATTTTAATGGTTTACTATCTTCATTCTTGTTTAAATAGAAATTAATTCAACTTTTTGAAATTGATTTCATTCATATTAAATTCAAGAATCAATTATTTAAACAATTTCAGATATTAAATTTAATAACTAAATTATCATATAAATCGTTATATTTGAAATCCAAGTTATTTAACTTATAAAAATAACATTTCAATATTAAAATTAAATTAAATATTCGAAATTTGAATTATTGAAATTCTAGGTCTTTACACTGGCCAGAGCATTTCGATTAATAATAATTGTTATTATTGAATCAAGAACTTTGTATATTGGAATTTTGACTGTTACCAAATTCCATAAGTCCTACTGTGATATAGTTTTAACGAAGAGAATTGGTGTAAATAATTGTCACTGTTGGGTACCGCTTATAATAAGTAAAATTGGATTTTACCAAAATATGTGTAAGCGATATATTCGGCCAAAATGTCACACCACCTGTTAAGTGATGTGTGGACATTAATATTCGAATAGTTCGATATTAATCGCTAACTGAATTTACACTTTTGAGTCACACAACTATAATGGTGAATTATCTGAAAAACAACATGATTTAATTAATTTATAAAATATTGTAAATTGATTAAATTAATTAATATTTGAGAAATATTAATTATTATTTATTTGACACTTGGAAGGTTTTTGCAATTAATTTAATGCATTTATAAAAGTTACATATACACACACTGTATACGATATCAATGTAATTTAAAGATAATTGCATGAAATGATTTATGGAAATTTTATATCATTTGATGACATGATTTATGTAAATTTTATGTCATTTGATGGTATGATTTATGGAAATTTTATGTCATCTGATGAGATACGTGTAAAGAAAGGATTGAAGAAAGAGAAATAATCAAAGGAATTAATTAGGGAAGTTTTAATTAAGGATAGGAAAGGTTTCAATAAAACATATTCTCTAATTCATTATGTATGTACAATTCATTTTTCATTCTCATTCATTCTTTCTCTTTCTCTCCTCCTAACTTTTCATGGGAAAAAAAAAAGAAAAATGATTTCCAAATCTTTCAACTCTAAATAAAAAGATCAAATAAAATATAAAAAAGTGGTTCATCTATCTCTTGCATGGATAGGATGTGGATCTCGAAGTTCAGAAAGATATCATCACTCAAGGTGTGATTTTTAGGCAACATTTTGAGGTGATTCAATCGGATCTAAAAGCATACTTCATTTAAGGTGCAAATCATGTAACATCAACAAGGTGTGTTTTAAGGATTGGGTAGCTATGTATGTCATTATCTATAAATAAATAGTGCTTTTACAATGTTTGATGAAAATTTAATTTGACATTAATAATTTGTATGATGTATTACTGCCTTGCTTAATTAAATTTTTTTTATGAAGATTGAATTATTTATTGAATGATATGATTGGGCTTTTATTTTAATAGATCAAAATTAATTTTTTTCATGTTTTAAAACAATATTTAAGTATAGATCTATGTTTTTAACCATTCTAATTAAAGTGTAATTCTTCAAATCTGAATGTTTACATTTTTGAATTGATTAGCTGTTTTTCTTTACTATGTTAAATTGAAACTAATATGTATATTTTATAATACGATGTTTTATTTTGGTCTATGTTTTAACATTTAATTTAAATTTCATTTCTTTAAATCTATAAATTTACATTTTTATGTTGATTGATTGAATTATATTTGAAGTTAAAAATGAAATTATATGAAATCATCAATGTTTCAATTGTAGATCTATGTTTTAATCTTTAATGACAAAGTGTAATTTTAGTGTTGAATGTTAATATATATATATATACACACACGTTTGTATGTATGTATGCATGTATTACTAGATATTTACATATGAATAAAATAAATTTTAACAACGAATCAAAGTTTTGAAATTGGCTGTAATAACTACCTAATTTATATTATTAGAAAGCTTTGATTGAATTCCATATATACATATATGGATATACTTGTATGTGTTCATATAAAATTTATCTTTCTTTACATATATTGTCATAGTATGAAATCATTTCCCTTTTTAATTAAGACAATAATTTAAACATATAATTCACAGTTACCTTATATGTTCTTTCATTATGGTATCTATTTCTTGTCATCGGTATGTTGCATTAATTAAGTTTACTAAAAGGGAAACTATGTCAATCACCATTGTCATCCCTTATTTATTTCCATTTTGGTTCCTATGTAATAACCATTCAACTTGTTCTTTTTTATTTTATGTATATGTATCAATTACCACTGACTATGCATAGTCCCTATATGTTGCACTTGCACAATATTAACTGTGGATATATTTGAAATTCATGTCATATTTAGATTAATTATTAATATTATTTTATTAATCAATTATTTAATTTAACTAAGAGAAGGAAATGAAAAGTTTCCTTTTCTAATTAAATTTATGATCCCTCGTTAATTGAATAATTTAAGAGAAAGGAAATAAAAAATTTCATTCTCTAAATAAATTTATGCCCTTCTATTAATTGAGTATGTTAAGAGAAAGGAAATGAAATATTTTCTTCTCTAAATAAATTTGAAAAGTAAACGTTACATACAAATCTGTATACAAGAGTATATTTGATATACTCTAACTTACATACACATTAAGTTAAAATGAAACTTTATTCATGAAGTTAAATAAAATATTGATTTTATTTAAAAGAAACTTATAAAAGTTTTAAGTATATTTAGACTTCATAGGCCCATAAAAGATCCAAAATGGCTAATTTTTTTGAAAATCACTCATTTCTTCCGACGTGGGTTGGCCCAGTTCCAACACAAACGAAATGGAGAGGTATGGAATTGTAGATCTCACTAAAACAAACTCAATGAAAATTGTTTGGTGATTTTTAGAGTAGTTTGATTATGAATGTTAAAGCTAGATAATATTTTGATTTTTTCGGGAACAAACTAAGGAAGACGAAGAAGAGTGAGAACAAAAGTTAGATGGAATGAATGTGCCAAAATCTAAATGTTGCCTTTACTAAATTTATAAGCTAAACTATTGCTTATTACACACTAGATAATCCAAGGTATTTAAGAAACATCTCAAATCAATATTAAATTTAGTTGAAAATTTTGAATTTGATTTGACTTGGAAAAGGTTTTGAAAAGACGGATTTGCAGTATTCTACTATATAATATTTTATTCACGTACGGACCACGAACGAAAGAAATAAAAATACGATCATGTGCCAAAAAGCGACATAATCTCAAAACAAAAATAAAATACACCGGTTATTTCATTCTGTGAAATTTCAAAAACACCATCGTTTGTCGAAAATCATCAAACGACAATTTAAATATTTTCTAAACTAAAAATTAGGAACTTATAAATTAACTAAAAATATTACAATAAAATCAAGTCGTTCTATGAACACTTTATTTTATTATTATTTATTCGAACCATATATTGTTGAAAATAAATTTACAAAATGAATTCATAATTATTGTTTATCAATTAAAAGGAGTCAAATAAGGCTATTTAAATCCTTTTAATCAATATTTACTTCATAATTCAAATATTTAAATAATCCCTATATTTGAACTTAAGTTATTGATATCTTTAAACATCGATTATTTAAATATGTAAAGTTAATTAAATGTCCAAAATCAAAACAAAATTTCGGGATGTTACATCCATGATCATGTTCGGAGAGAGAAAGCGATGACTATCTAGAATAGATTACATATCACCCATGCCTACTGTAGAGTCTATTGCTCTATGATGCGACCCAGAATCTATGATATATTTAGTTACTAACTCGTTTTGGTTTATTCTCCAGTGGGTGGTCTATGGAAGGCCGATCACATAGTAGGTCCTAAGGACTCCATCCGCCATCGATTGCGGGTATATCATACAGTTGACGATTTATGAAAGATGGTGAGTGGTACAGTTCTATTATGCACTTCTCGTACACTTGTACTATTTATCTGACATTAGAGGTAGACCTATATTGGGATGCCTATATCACCACTAGTTTAACAAGAGTGTAATTTCGATTTGTGGAGAGGACTGGTTGTGCCTTAGTAGCTTCATATTTTATATTTGTATATATTTTCGATAAACAATATTTTAAGATAGTTCCCCTCATACCTGGCTTTAAGTCCCATCCGCATTTCTTTCCTTTGTCTGTTATGTTATGATAATTCTCGGATGCTCGATTGAGTAGTTTGGGAGTCAGGTGTTTATAGGGATAGGCTTACAGGACAGCTGGAGCATTTTGGAGACGTGATGTCAATATTTTGGATATGTATAGTTTTGTTGGTGTAGTACATGGCAGACTTGTTATTCTGTATATGTGACTATTGGTATCAAATATTATATCCAAAACTCGGTATGTATGGAGTTAATGTATTTTGACTTTCTCTACTGATATTTATTTATCGGTTGATTTTGCCAGTGTAGTCTCTTATGTATTGTTATTATGTTCTATTATTTATATTCAGTATATTATATTCAATCATTTTGATATACTGTGTTTATTGATATCACTCAGATCTATAGCATAGATATGAAACATTGGAGCAACAACTTGGAAAAATACATTGCAAAATTCAACAAACGATTCTATATATGCAAGTTGATATTGATATACACATGCACTGAGACTATGAAGGAGTGTATGGGATTTCTAAGCTGATAAATAGAGTTTACAAATCTATTAAAGCATAAGAATGCTAAACTCACACTTGATGATAGACGAATGAGCACAAAAGTCACGTATATTTGCTATTAAGTGTATATCAAGTCACAATGCTCTAGATTTGTTAAAAATTCACAAATAATTTCAAAATCACCCCAAACTTTTACACGGAGCCTGAAATATAATCTAGTAATTTTGAGATTTTGCTTTATTTATTCTTTTAGAGGCATATCTTTAGCCTTAGAATGCATTGCTGCACTTAACTAGATACCAATGGTAGATCACCCTTGGTCCACCGGCCATCGGTTGTATGCATTTGTATGAAGAAGTCATGTATGTCCATCAAGGTTTTAATCCCTCCAGCATTTTCTCTTTGATGCTTCTTTCTAAAGGGTTATAACACCTTTAGTGCCATATCTACATTCCTGTATAAGTATATCATCGCCCTAAAATTAATAATCTAATTTCAAATACTCTATTTATAAATTTTAGTATTACAAAATTTCAATAACTACATTCTCTTACTTCGCATCCATTGGGTTTGATCAAAATTTTATTCTAACCGTTGCACATCCACTCAACTTCAATGTAAGGGTTATATGAGTTGCTGTATAATAAATTAGCAACATCAATGTTAAAGCCACATGTATTCATACAACTTATTTACTAATGGAAGAAACTTTAAGGAAAAGTGCCTTAATAGTGAAGTACAAAGGGGTCAACAATGTATGTAACTAAGAAGTCGGTGGTAAAGTTTGAGAAGTTGACAATGAGAAAATCCAAGAATTACATTAGGTAAGAGGTTATCTATTATATGCGCCTATTTCTCTTAGGTAAGTGATGATTGATGATGACATATGCAGGAGGCTAAAGGATTGCATGTAGGTTAAGGTTTGAATGGGTATAAAAATCAAGGTATGCTTATTTTTACTTTACTTTACATGAAATTCCACTGCATATTCTTAAATTTACTATTACATTGATTTATTTATATGTACACTACTTAGTATATTCATAAGCATATTGATTGAGTTAGGAGTATGCCTTAAAAGCAATTATGTAAATTTAACTCGATAACCAATCTTGTTCAAAATAAAATGTGTTTTCTACCTATTACAAACTTGTTATAATGTTCTATACATAATTGATTATCGATTTAAGTATATTTAACAGAAAATTCATAAATGGTATGTTTTATGATAGTATTTACAATGTGTTGCAGCTATGAGTAATTTATCGTAAAATGATAAACATGTCGTTTTAAATATTTCTAGTCAAGGTGTATCGAGACTAGATATTGATCATCCGTTGAGACTAGAGTATGTAACGCTGTTCAAATATTGGGCAGTGTATTTCTCATGGCTGCTTGAGGCACCAAGTACAGTAGAATTACATTACATGATTATTTCCTTTTTTAACTTTAATTTGATTAGATTTAACTACAACATAAATTACCTTTCCATCTTCACTCTTCCAATTTGCTCTTATATTGATTGTCGACTTCGTGTGAATTATTTTCATACCTTTATTTCACCCAAGCTACCCGGTTTTATAGTGGACCATCCATTTTAATAAAAGGTTTAAAGAACAAGTGTTTGGTACATGCACCGGAATAGCTAAATAAAAGAAAAGCACGGGAGATAGGAAAAACGCCTATACTATTAATACAGACCAAACTAGTCCCCTCTGAAGAGGAGGCTCTACTCAGACAAGTCAGCGTGAATGACATGAAAGTACCTAAAAAAAAGAGAATATAAAGTTGGAACGTAATCCACCAAATGAGGTCATACAAGTACTTCCTATTCCAAGTAACATCTGCCAACAATGTCATATTACTATCACAAAGCTCATTTAGAACACTTAGAGAAAGCACCTCATCATCCTCCTGATAAAATAGGCGTCTGTCCTCACCTTCAACTCATACGTATTTGAAAAATATTCCACTATACGACACATATCTCATCTTTGATTGCTATGGACACATGCTTGCTTAAATGAACTCCAAAAAAATCATTCTCTAAAGCTAGAGGATTAGAGTCACCAACTAGAGGGGAAGGAAGAACCACTATAGGTTCATCCAAGCTGCAAGTGTCAACAGTACCCAACAAAGGATTAAAAGGAATACTAGAAGTAGGATCTTTTTCAATAACGACTATAGATTCAAGAAGAGTGGTCGACGACAAAGGCTTGTGGACTTACTGGAGGACAAGGGAGAGGGATCTTGGTAGGAAGGGTAAGATGAGAGTCCACATCAGAAGAGTAAGAATGCTTACAAATGCCCATAGTGTGACCAAACGAATGAAATGTAGTGCAGGTATCAGGAGCCTAACTATAATGAACATCTACTATAGCAACCTGGCCTTCTATAGGTCTAACCTTAAGCTTGGACGGAAATGGTTTATCGGGAGTTATTTCAATAAGAACCTTAGCATAAACAAGTTTCTTTCTATCCACAGTATTCGCATCAAAACAGTTTAGCTTGTCTACAAGGCTAACAAATCAATCCAGCTCAATCGTGGGTTGCAAAACTAAAAGGATATAAGAAAATTGAGCCCAGACAGGAATAGACAATATCTGTTCCCTAGCACTGTCAACTGATGGACTCTAAGGAGTGATAATAAAAGGCTCCCTACCTTTGAAAGACGACACTGCCTCGAGAATACACAGTCTTTCATCAGCTCTAGAGAACTTAAAATAGAACATTGAATTATCGTAATGAACCTGAAGTCCACCACTAATTCTCCATACATTTTTGCAATGTTCTTTAACAACATAATATGGGGGATTAGAATCAAGGATAAATTCAACTAAATAATTAGACCCAAATTCCACACCTGCTTGAATAATTTCTACCAGTGACACCATTACACCAGCTACTACAGAAGTTTCAAAAGACCGAGGAGTATATACACCCACATTTATAGGCAATGATGTGAATAGCGACGATCATTTGTTAGTGTCATGGGGGGAGGATAAGTAGTTGACTATTGCAAACCGGAAACAACACGAGGAGCACAAGATAAGGCAATATAACGAGCATTTAGAGTGCATTCACATCTCGAGCTTACTTTAGCATACTCATGTGCATCAAATTTCAAACATACTGCGACGTTTCCACCAGATACCAAGTCACATAATTTTCACAACCCAAAGCTAATTAAGTCGACTTATCAACATTCAATCCATTAAGGAAAGAGGTATTAGCGCACATTAATTGAATACCTAATATAGGCTACACAGACGTATACACGCGCTTAATAGATTAAACTAGCTCTATGTGAGATGAAGCTAAATCGTGGGTAGGATCATTCATTACGGAAAGTGGGACGACCACCAGAAGAGGGGCACCACGATTAAGAGTAGGAAATCCACTATTAGATACTTTAGACGTCAAAGGAACAACTTGCAAATAGAGCTAGGTATTAGATGATTTTTTGAATTGACGAACAGATTGGACAACGACGATGCTACATTGGTAGGGGTAAATAGGGGTTTGAATTTTCTAACATGCATCATGATGGTGCCAGAAAGGCAGAAGAGACAAGATGAGATAGAGGCGGGGGAGCTAGGGCACACCAATATCGCCAATCGCCATTTTCTATAAGTTGAATTTCCAAATTGATTTTCGAACCTTTTTATATATGTAAATATAAAATCTAAATGGCAACAAAGATTACACTTATGTATACATGTATGTCTAAACCATACATATGTGATACTGCCAATATGTGTATAAAATCCATGTACATATGTTGCAGTATACTCAAGCATTTGTATATACTTAGACATTTATATTTTCAATATGCATGTAAGAATGTAACATGTATATATTAGTACACATGCGCACATAATAGATATAAATCCCAATATCTAGGTGTACATATGCATACATGCATGCATGCATGCATGTATGTATGTATGTATGTATGTATGTATGTATGTATGTGTAGATGTATATATATACACATGCTTTTATTAGCCCATTTATGTTGATATATGTTTGAATGTATATTGGTGCATTCCCAATAAAACATTTAATCAAAATATTAACATGTTTAATTAAAAAATATATACGACGAAATTAAATAAAATATGTTTTTATTTAAAACCAGATTGGATATAGAATAACCTCTTTAGACTTCGTAGGTCCAATATCAAAGATAGTTTTTTTTTTAATCTACACATTTCACCCGATTCCGACTGGTATAATTCTAACAATGGTATCAAAGCCAAATAGTTTATGCAGCCTAAACTAGTCATGTTATGGCTAAATGATTAAACTTATCAATTTAGTAAGGTGTGTAGAAAATCAATGTCCTTGCTTGAGTTTGGTAATCAAGTACCCTGTCCTCCCTGGCACCTGCCTGGCCCAAAAATGAGGTAAGCCCAAAGGTTGCCCCTAATAGAAAATGCCCAGTTTGAATTAGACCTTAAGGTTATTTCCAAAATTATTTTGAAAATTGAAAATCAAAATTCAAATTTAGAAGTTAAATTTAGAACAAGAAATACATTATAAATGATGTAATATGATTTCAAAATTGTTTTGAAATTAAAATATGATTTTAAGTTTAAAAATTAAATTTAAAATAAGAATAACTTTATAAATGTTATAATATGATTTTTAAAGTTGGCTTTTAAAACATGTATATTATAATGTTATGATCTAGTTTTCAAAAGTATTTTGAAAATATAATAAACATATTTCAACAAAATTAATATTTATTAATATGATTAATAAATTAATTAAATAGTTAATTAATTAAAGTATATACATGTACAATATATTATAGATATATTTTACATTATCTTAAATTGTTTAAGATAAAGTAAATATGAATGTGTGTGTATAAGAAATTTTCAAAAATTAATGTTTTATTAAATTATCTAATTAAACAAGTTAATTAAAAATTTATAAAATACATACATACAAATATATATGTCAGTAACCATAAATGTGATGGTATACATACTCAATCAAATGTTTAATTGAATAACATAAAATTAATTAAAATGTTAATTAATTAAACTACCTAAATAAGGTTTAATTAATTTAATGTTCATAAGACTATTATATAAGTTAATTAAATTATAACGCTTATGTAATAGTTAAATTTACATATTATGAATATATAATATTAAGTGGAATAGAAAAAAAAGACTTAAGGGATAAATACATACATGTAGTACGTACATCGTGATTTCTGATGTGGCTGACGCTTGAATCAAGAGAGTATTACATATGAAATACATCATAAGTCGATATCACTTGATATAATATATCAAAGATATGAATCTTCAAGAAAAAGTAGTCCTCAACCATTTATATATTAATAGATTTCTTGCATACCTTCTAAATGTTGATATTTCTCGAACTAGAGATGTTATGTGTAGCATTATTAGTACATTGACTAGACAAGGTAATATACATCATGTATTTGTTGATAACTCTCATGATACATGCATTATACTTAGGTCGTCGTGAAATGTTGGGTATGAGTGAATAATATCTTATGATTTGTTGATATTCCTTAAGGTCGAGATGAGATTGGGACAAAGACCATGGGTTAGGAGTTGTGTTGGATACAACAGGTAAGTGTTATCCATCACTTGCGGGCCTATGGTTTGCTGATATTCCTTATGGTCAGAATCCCAAGGCAAGAAAGTCCTAGCGCCTAATAGAGAAATCAAATGATTACTATTTTTTCTTAGGGCTTTGATAAACAAAAAAAATCTAACAGGAGCCTTATTAGAAAAATATGGTAAAATTTAACCTTCCTAATATTGTGAGAACATTTGGTATATAAGGTTAAAATATTCTACATTAATAAATTTGTGCAGTTAATATAATAGATAAAATGTTTATCAATTAAGATATACAAATGAACAGAATTAAAGATTGATAAAGAAATATGAAATATACTTGCTGATAAGTATTTTTTTCATGTTATTGTTTTAATACCCATGCAATTGCCTAATTTTATAAATATTAAATACATTCATAATCGGTCACTTACGTGTTTATTTGGCTAAGATTGTATATCGTCCGTTATGAGTTTCGAACTCTAAAAGCAATATTTGAATATGGATATTTGGTCTATGTACCTTAAATATTAATGTTGTATGGTGAACGGTTTCAATTTATAATGAATGAAATCCCGAAATCGATTCATCGAAATAAGAAAGTAAACCATAGTGTGAGATCACATATTCAATATGACTGATTACAGTAATGATAAGAAAGGTATAAGAATTCGATCACTGAAATGCCACTTTGATCAATTTACTAAATTTGATACCCTTGATAGTAGGGATGATCAAATGCACTTTTGTACAATAATAACATTATGATATTGTAGTAAGAGTTTTCTTTTTAACGGTTCCACCATTTAGAAAGAAAAACGAATGCACAAGGGTAGGTATAACTTAAGGTACAATTGGAATAAAGAGAGTGAACGATCACTTCTACTTCATAATGAAACGTCAAAAATAAGAATTGTAAAATAATAATTGATACTTAACATTGGAATGAGAAATAATTTCTATTCCATAATGTATTTCTTATATAGAAAATAATTTTCCATTAAATTTATTCCATTGAGTTTAAGATATTTGATCTAAGAACTCTTGACTATAAAGTTACAGTAGATGGAATAATAGCCTACATAAGTGGTTGAATGAAACTCCATATTTTATATGCTATTATTATAATGGAAGAAATAGTTGGAGAGTATCATATAACACTTATTAGTCGCATCAAGCTACAAAAATTGCTTTTGTAAATCATAGCAAATATTATTTATGAAATAAGAACAGCTTTTTCATTGTTGACTAAAAAATAGATATAGTTTTATTTCAATATGACTACTATGAATATTCATTATAAAATAAAACTATAATAGCAGTATTTGTTTTCATAACAAAAGTGATGCATTAGAAAATACAAAAGTATCTTAAATTATTTGGAATATTTTGGAATTATAGACTAAGCCATAGATTTGAGAAATAGTTCTTTGATTCTATGATCATAAATCATATGTGCTAGTGAATTATATCTCAGATAAATAAGAACAAAGCACCCACTCTATAGGAGCATCTTAAGAGTTGATGAACTTTTCAGGTTGATACATATAGATGTATGTAGTTGAAAGTCTATTAATACCAAAACAGTTCCACGTACTTCGTTGTATTCACAGATAAGTTATCACAAATAGGAACAAGTGTTATAATAAGCATGTTATATGTCCATGATGATTTCATAGAATATGAAACGATGGTAAATGAAATTATATGTAATATAAATGATTTGATTTGATCGAATCAGTAAGTATATTGAAAAGAGTTTCGAACGTACCTAAAGATTCCACCTCAAAAGTCACTGCTTCCTATGATACATAATGATGTTTTAATAAGGATAATCGAACTTTGTTGGACAAAGTACGATTAATTGTGAGTGAAGTTGAGCTAACTTATTTCCGTAAGGTCCTGTACTAAAAGGTTGTACACAAGGTTAAAATTAATGTCATTAAAAGAATTTTTTACAAAATCATACAAGATAAGGGTTTATGTTGAAATCCAACATATCCTAGGAAAAGGAGTTGGCGGATTGTGCTAGTTAAAAGACTATATGTAATACTTAGAAATAAGGGTTCTTGTATTAATCATCCCAAAAGAGTTTGGGAACGATCGTCATTGGATGATCAATTAAACATAATTATTATAAACAAAAACCAAGTCAATTTTATATAATGGAATTCATAAAAATATTATGGCTACCTAGCCGATTACACTGAGAAGCAATTGTCGTTTGAAGAAAAACCAAATTTATGGTGAAGTGATTTTTCTAAAAGTTATTAGTAGTAAAATGGGTATGGATACAATCCAAAGATGAAACTGATTATGAGGGATGAAATGAAATTAACCAAACATAAACGAACATAACACATTGGAATATCTAATAAGTATTCCTGCACATTGAAGAGAAATTATGAGTTTCTTAGCAATGTCTAAAATAGATAATCCTTAGCATTAATTGAACCAATAAGAGTATTGACTCTACAATTTGGCATGATACGAAAATCCAAAATGGATTCCCAGTACGTTATCAAAATATGAATTTGATAGGTATACTTGAAGGGATATGATCCTTCAATCGCAAATGTTTCTTCAAGAGAAAGACAAATGCAGTTGGGATAAAGTAAGCCACACTGATAAAAATACTATCGTAAACTTCAATTATCAAAATTTGCCTAATAGATTCATCATTAAATGTGCTCTAGTTAAGTCAGATTTACTCACAAATTATCGCCTAGTATGACTTTGTGTTTTGGTACATATGTATCGAAAAATAAAATTCTAAATAATAATTTAGAATACACTATTTACATATAACAACCAAAGTGTCTTGAAGCCAATGAGAGTGATATTTCATTTGTGGGTTCTCGGATATTATCCTAGAATGAATATGAGAGTATCGTTTGACAAGCAACAAAGTATGCAAGTGTTTTGATAGAAATATCGAATAGTTTGATTTTCATTCAAAACGCAGAGGAAGCTTGTGTCTGAAAGAAAGAATAATAAATGGTACATAGATATTTCTTAAATAAGTAAACAACATAATGCTTATTATTAACAATGTATTTATGTTAAAATCAGTCCTAGACTGGGTGTTTAATACTTGATATTGGATTTGTAGATTATATATTTTATAATAAGTATAAGAGATGTTGGGAATGTCCCAAGCGATAAGCAAAGACACCTTATTAAAATGTTTAATATGAAACATGTAAGATGGATTTCTTATGCATCAGCAATAGGTATTATCATACATGTAATGTGATGATCCATCTCCTCGACTCTCGAAAATCGATACTAGTACATCCACGGTATTCGCGTGCTGTAAATCCAAGTGACGAGGAGGCAGATTATCAGGGATAAAGTAATGCAAAGATAGAAGATAGAAACATAAATTCTCACATTTCGATTAGTTATGCAGATAGATAGTACATACAATCACTCTCACTTGGGTACATCAGATTTATGGTATGAACTAACCCAGTCAGGAATAGTTATAACTGCATGCTTCCACAATTTCTAGTACAAACTAAACTTTGGTACAACGGAAAATAAAAAGATAGATAGATGTCCACATCAGATGCTCCAGCTCCATGATCCAAAAACTCCTCAAAAATGCTTCACTAAAATGTTCCTAACACGATCCTGATTGCTTGGCTGCCCGAAAAAAAAAGGGCACCTAGATTTTAAAGGGAAAATAAATTAAACTCTGGATCAATCATGGGGATGGTATGAGAAATCAAAATCTGATGTTTGAAAATGAAAGGTATCTCATAAGACCACGCTGCACATAAACATGAACGAGTTTTTACCTTATGATAACCAAATCTTTATTACGTAAAAATAAAGGATATTATTTTTAATGACATTTCTTTGAAAATATTTGCAAGTAAAATTTTTAATAGTGGCTGAAATTGTTGCATTATTAAACTCCAGCATACCACCTTATAATACTAAGCTTTCTACATCAAATATCGTATAGGCTCTTATTGGAGAATGGGTTTCCATACAAAATGACGAGGTGAACAGACTACCTTCTGGTAGTACATCTATAGAGGAATGTACCGTGGTCAACGGAACATATGCACCTCTACCAACACAATACCGGCCTACCTTTCTCACTAGATAATACTGAATATGTCATCCCTCCGATCGTTGCTGACTTATCCGAGACGTATCTTAGCAGTCACCATAATAATTTGAACCCGAGCATCATAGTGGGAATAAATATATCTATAAGGGAATGATCATACCCTTCCCTAAGGGTTGTGAACCACATAGCGTTGCTGCATTTACCCAGTTTAGGCCATTACCGGGTGTGAGGCTGGAGGTAACGATATTATCTTTCACATTGCACATTTCACTTTGAAGGCTACAATGACATTCCATAATCACACAACTGATTTCTACAAACGTATAACTCATGAGCTCGTACGTCTTAGGAAAGGGTGTTAAGCTAAGAAAATATGCCTTCTATGCCAGCAAACAGATGTGTAACATCCCATATCTTAAGGCCCGAAGCTAAGCGTTACAGATGCTGCAGTCATCCATATTATTAGCTTCCGATGACAAAATATGGTAAGGTTAATGGTATCCATAATATCAGAAGCACACGAATATGAAATAAAAACAACACAGATTAAACCAACTTTTCTGATTACATTTGAAAGCAATATTTCATATTCAAATTACATAACCCCAAAATCGATTCCTAGGTTTTGATCAAATATAATTATTATAAAATACGCCAAGAGCGACATATGAAGACTCTCCCATGGATGATCAAAGTACTAAATAGACATATAAATCTTAATACATCACAGCACAAATAACAACTCCTAAATAGCTAACTTTGCCTCCTACAAATCTTTGGAGCATTATTCGTCCACCTACTAAACCTGTAAAACTTTAACTCTCAATCTACTCAAATTAATTATGAGCACCCGAGAGTTTTAGGGGAAAACATAAATTTTGATTCAGACATTAAGCCTGGTGTGAATAATACTGTTACATCTTAGTTTATTAATATTAAGTCAGACCATGCCACTTAGTGGAACAGGTTTCCCCTCACCAATATCCTTTTAAAACATATCATTTTGCAAATCAAAATGCTGCAACCAAACTGGTTAATTTAAATGATTATATCAATAATAGAAATATCATATATGCTCAAAATCAAGTGACAAATGGACCATCTGTCCCAAAAATGTAGTTTTTTTGGCTAACTAACTAATCTTTGGCTGGCTCGGGCCTACCAGACAAATTAAACAAATTATCTTACACTTGTTGGATAAACTTTCAGGCAGTCTGTCCTTAAATTTCTTCTCCAAGGGTCACCTGATCCTAATGGTTTTTCATGCTCACCAATAACCTATCCTCCTTCCTCGTACAAATATTCTTTTCTGTGTATAACCATCATTTAAGTCTTACCTATGACTATGCCCTACACACTAGAATTTTGGACAAAATTAGCCTAGGGCTAAAGCTAATGTATAGGGAATGACATTATGCCAATCCCATCTGGTGTACAAATTTCTGAGTCATTTTACTTAGGGTTAATTACCCTTTAAATTTTCTTTGAAAACCTTTCAAATTGATTTAATCCCTTTAAATCATACTTAAACAAGGAAAACATACTATTTGCTTTACTCAAAGCTATTTGCTGTATTATATATACTTTACCCAAAATAATGTTGATGAAATATATTGAGGATTACTTATCCCTCCAAAATAAGTTAAAACCCTTTTTAACTTAAAAACATTTAGGCTATATTACCAAGGTAAATCATTCATAAATTTATTTAAAATCTTTAAGCATCCCTTCTGAAACCATTGAAAGTACCCCTTTCAATACCATTGAAAGTACCCCTATAGACATAAGTAAACTATTTTACTCTATAACCTTAGGCCGAAAGGCCAAAACATACCTTTCGAAACCATTTACAATAGTCCTTTTGAAAACATTAAAAATATCTTCTTCAAAAGCTTTATAAACCTTAGACATCCTCTTTTCAAAACATAAAACTTGCCTATTGAAAGCAATTCGAAACCTTCCATTTAAAATACTTTATGTACCTTTCAAAACCATTGGGGAATCACCCCTTCGGAATCTATATTGGTAACCTTTTGAAAGCATTAAAGTACACTACTTAAATAAAACCTTTCGATAACATCGGGTTCAAGCAAAAGCTTGTGAAACATAATTTCAAAAGCATTAAAACCATTCTAATCAAAGCCTATAGGTTTATCTTTCAATAGAACAAAGTGCCTTAAAACAACCAAGTCGAAAGCACTCTTTCGAAAGCAATTTCCTAAGTAAAGAAAGTATATGGTTTCGACGCCATCTCTTTTGAAAGCATTGGAGAAGCGACTTCTTTAACAAATTCGAAAGCACCCCTTCAAAACCTTGTTTAAAGGCAAAGCGACCTCAATTGGGTTGAAATGTAGAATTGTGGCAATAAGGGTTTTGAAACTGTCAAAAGCCTATTTAAACAAAATGCGACAATCTAGGTCGAAAGCTTATCTTTAAACCAATTAATCAATTTTTAAGTTATCTCATTCGAAAGCAAAGTAAGCGCATTTTCTTTTAAAAGCAAAACAAGGTTTCGACCCTTCCGAAAGCCATGTTTCGACCCTCTACTTTTTGCCCCTCTCCAACTCAGTACATACCAAGTCTTTGATACCATGTACATTGGTTTCAAACAGGTTAGCGGCGGAGGTATGTGATCGAAAGTTAGCTGCCGAAGATAGAGAAATAGCATATACTTAGAAAAATTATTTTCTTTCTTTATAAAGTAATTTCTTTTCAACTAACTTGCTTATTTGTCATAATATAATTGGTTGTCAATTTCTTTTCCAAAGTCTTTTCTGAAAGTGCTGCCGAATTCAGAATTTATTTATTTAAAATTTTACAAAATGCCCTTCTCCTACTTTAAACATATAAAACATTTAAGTCACATACCTTAAATAATTTTATATACTTAACAAAACACTTAGGAAAACTCTCCAAAAATTCCAATAAATCACTTTTAATATGTCTTCTAACATATTTAAATTTCTAACCCAAAGCTACTATATATTAGCTGTAAATAAATTTTAAACCCAACATAGAATTTTCTTCAATAGAAAATTCATAATAAATCAACAACAATTCGTAAAATTATGAAACTTGAAACCCATTTCTAAAATATTATTCTGGCCTTATATCAAAAGTGCAAGTCATTTGTAAGTCATCTAATAGGTTTTCTAAATCAAATTTTATCATAAAATCCATATGAAATAGCCAAAATCATCAACAAGTATATGTACCCATTTTAAACAATCAAAACATGGAAAACCATTTGCAAATAAATCCGGTCTCATTCTGGAAATCGAGAATAAAAAACATGAGATGTTATCTATTATTTATTTTAGCTTTGTTGTTAAGAAGTTGAGATTTATTCTTGAATTAAGATGCTTAGTTTCTTCCTCTTGATTCTTGTTTATCTTCCCCTTTATCTTCTTTAATGGTGGCCGCCCTCTTGTTTAGTTTTAGTTTGTGGAAATGAACATGCAAATTGAGAGTGGGTAAGGGTTTAGGGTATAAAATTAAGACTTGTTCCTATTTTGCCCCTTATCTAATTTCCAAGCCTATTTTAAATTCCATTTAGTTCATAAGTTCAACTAGGCATGGCTCCCCTTATTATACAAATCTCAATCCCTTAACCATTTACATTATTTTATTTTATTTAACTAATTAAATGTCATAAATAATGTTAAATAAAATTAGGTTCGTTACAGACTCCCTTTCTTAAAGATTTTGTCCTCAAAATTACGATAAGATACTCATCAAAATCAATCATAAAGTAAAACATGCCATGAAACAAGTTACGATAAGCATCTCGACTCCTGCCCTCAGTTTTCCAAGTACAGTCCTTCTTGTCGTCACTCCACTAGAACTTAACTAATATGACTATCTTTTTCCTTAGCCTCTTCTCATCTCTCACAACTATATGAACTGGATTTCTAATGATAGTCAATTTCGGTTCCACTGCTAAGTCGTCTAACAAAGTTGGTGCTATGATAGTCTATGCATCCCAAATACACTTATTTAGATGAGAAACATAAAAAACATCATGGACTCCTGCCAAATTGTTTGGTAACTCTACTCTATATGCCTCCACACACTTATCGGTCGAAATAAACTTCACATCCTTTCGTGTTAGCTTGGTCATCGGTGCCACTATCTATGAGAATCCATGATGAATCTCCGATGATACCTAGCTAATCCAAGAAAACTCTTTATCTCGGTCTCTATCTCGAGTTTCTTCCAATTATTCACCACTTCAATCTTAGTCAGATCTACAGACAACCCTTTCTCTTAGACTACAGACCAAGAAACTTCACTTCTTTCTTCCAGAAATGACACTTCAAAATTTTCCTTTTTAGTTGATGCTGCCTCAGCATCTCAAACACCACTCTAAGATGAACTTCATGCTCACTTTCATATTTAGAGTATATTAAAATATCATCTATGAAAACTAACATGAACCTGTACAAGTGCTCTCGGAAAACTCGATTCATCAAATCTACAAAGAATGCTGGCGCATTAGTTAGTCCAAACGGCATTACTAACCATTCATACGATCTATATCTGGTTCTAAATGCTGTCAAAGGAATACTATCCTCTGCCACTCTAAGCTGATGGAACCTTGTCACTAAATCCAACTGAGAAAACACTCTTGCTCCACTCAACTGATCGAACAAATCGTCAATTTAAGTTAACGGATATCGATTCTTTATCTTCTTCTCATTCAACTTACGATAATTGATATATAACCTCAACAATCTGCCTGGCTTCTTTGTGTACACCATGGATGCTCCCAAGGTGAACTGCTTGGCCGGATAAAATTCTCACCCTCCAAATCCACTAACTGCACCTTTGACTCCCTCATTTGTATAGGTGTCATACTGCTTTGTTCTTTACTCACACATTCTTCTCCTGGTACCAAATCTTTTGAAACTCAATGGCTCGTTTTGGTGGCAATCCTACTACAAGTTCAAAGACATCTGCGAATTCTCTAACAACGAAAACATGACTCAACTCATCTCCTGCCTTCACAACACCCAATAAAGCACTGACTTCAAAACTAGGGTTTTCTATGGAGTATATGATCTGATCTCTAAAGTCAGGGGTCTAAGTGATATTTTCATAGCAGGGCAAAATATCCTTGCATCGTATTTACTTAACCAATCCATATCTAAAATAATTTCGAACCCTACGAAATCAAACACATTCAAACTGCAAGAAAATACATGGCCTAATAATTCAAACTCTAGGTGGTCACATCTCATCCCAAGAGCCGCATAACCTCCTATCAGATTTGCAACCCTTAAGGAAGTAACAAGGTAGAAGGGTTCTAGGTTAAGCTTATCTACCAAAAAAATGAGATATAAAAGAATGTGGTGCACCCGTATCTAATAGAACTCTAACGGATACACCATAAATCAAAAGTGTACCTACCAACATAGCTTTTCCTGTCTCCTGTACTGTTGGTCTCGAGGTAGCTGGTTCTAATGTAAGCATCTTGCCTTTACCATCCTTGGCTGGCTCCTTGCACTAGTTCTTATAGTGTCCAATCTGATCACAATTTGAAATACTTCATTCCTTTCTTCTTAACAGCCTTCTTTCCCTTGTCTGTCTGGCACTCATGGACAGTGTCCTTTTTTGTCACACTTGTAATAGACTACTTCTGCTTTTCCCTTCTTAGCAGCTTCTTCCTTCTGAGCTCCTTTCTTGTGTAAAAACTTCATCTTCTGACTCTGCACCCCTTGAGCATCCTTGGCCTTATTTCTCTTAAAAAAAGCTTACATCTCTTCATTCCTCAAGACCATCTCAACAAAAATATCACTTGGATCCTTGATATGTGGTAACAAGGCCTTAGCAAGCTTAGGCTTCAACCCCTGTTGAACTTCTCATTCTTCTTAATTACAGCATCAATCATAGCGTAGCCATATCTCGCTAGCTCCTCAAACCTCGTCGCATACTCGAGCACAGTCATATCTCCTTGCTCAAACTCGGCAAACTTCCTAAGCAGGGTGGACTTAGTAATTTCTGACATAAACCTTTCCTTGAACCTCCTCTTGAACTCTGCCCAAGTCATATTCTCCTCGTTGACTCCAACTGTTACACTGTTCCACCAAAAAAGTGTTGCCCCTTGAAGTTGGCTAGAAGCAAGTCTCCTTTTCTACTCATCGTTGAGCTGTAAGTCAGCGAAAATCATCTCGCAATGAAGTAGCTAATTCTCCAATTTGATTGCGTCTTCAATACCAATAAACGGCTTTCCTCCCAGTCCAGCAAAATCTCTACTCAGAATAGCATAGTTAGTCACCACTAGAGCATCTTGGTTCCCTCCTCCAACATTTCCTCCAACTACTCCAACATCAATTCATGCCTGCATCATATTGACAAAGAATAGATACATTGCTCCCTTGCCCAATTGTGGGACTCCAGCACCCACATTTGTAGCTTGTACCTGACGCTGGTTTCTCCTAGTATTTGATCTGGCACTTCTATTAGTTGTGGTGCTTCCCTCACCAAGGTTAACTCTTCCACCTCTAGCATCCATATCTACATTCGAGTCTTCGTAAGATATAGAAGAATAGCCCAATAGAGATGGAAGAATAGAGATAAAGCATATACTTATATATAAAAAATACAAGTATGTTATTCTAGCGTTATCCAATACCTCGATCTTTTCTCTTATTCCCTAGGATTATATTTTCAAAATCATTTTAATTTAAAGTTTTTCCATAAACATATGCTCTGATACCAAGTTGTAACATCTCCTATCTTGAGGCCCAAAGCTAAGCGTTATAGATACTGCATTCATTCTTAGTATTAACTTCCGATGACAAAATACGGTAATGTTAATGGTATCCATAATATCAGAAGCATACAAATATGAAATAAAAACAGCACATATTAAAACAACTTTTTTGATTACATTTCAAAGCAATATATCATTTTCAAATTACATAATCCCAAAATCGATTCCCAGGTTTTGATTAAATATAATTATTACAAAATAAACGAAGAGCAACATATGAAGATGCCACTTGAATGACCAAAGTAGTAAATAGACATATAAGTCTTAATACATCACAGCGGATATAAAACTAAATAGCAATTCCTAAATAGCTAACTTTGCCTCCTGCACGTCAACGGAGCTTTATTCGTCCACCTATTAAACCTATAAAATCTTAACTCTCAGTCTACTCAAATTAATTTTGAGTACCCGAGAGTTTAAGGGGAAAAACATAAACTTTGAATCTGACATAAAATCTATGTGAATAATACTGTTACATCTCGGTTTACTAATATTAAGTGATACCATGCCACTGAGTGAAACAAGTTTCCCCTCACCAATATCCTTTTAAAACATATCTTTTTGCAAATCAAAATCCAACAACCAAACTGGTTAATCAAACTGACTATATCAATAATAGCAATATCATGTATGCTCAGAAAAAGGTAACAAATAGATCATCTGTTCGAAAAATGTAGTTTTGTTTGGCTAACTACTAACCTTTGGCTGACTCGGGCTCATCAAACAAACTAAACAAATTATCTAACACCTGTTAGACAAACTTTTGGATGGTCTGTCCTCAACTTACTTCTCCATGGGTCGCCTGATCCTGGTGGTTTTTTAGGCTCACCAATAACTATCCTCCTTCCTCATACATATATTCCTTTCTATTTGTAACCATCATTTAAGTCTTACCTGCGATTATGTCCTACACACTAGAATTTTGGTCTAAATTAGTTTGAGGATAAACCTTATGTATAGGGAACGAACCTATACCAATCCCATCTATTATATGAATTTTTGAGTCATTTTACTTAGGGTTAACTACCCTTTAAATTTTCCTTGAAAACCTTTCAAATTGATTTAATCCCTTTAAATCATACTTAAACAAGGAAAATATACTATTTGCTTTACTCAAAGCTATTTTCCATGTTAAAACCCTTTTTAACTTAAAAACACTTAGGCTATATTGCTAAGGTAAATCATTTGTAATGTTTGTTTAAAATCTTTAAACAACCCTTCGAAACCAATGAAAGTACCCCCTCGATACCATTAAAAGTACCCTTTTAGATACAAGTAAACTACTTTACTTTATAACCTTAGGCCGAAAGGCCAAAACATACCTTTCAAAACCATTTACAATAGTCCTTTCCAAATAATTGAAAGCATCTCCTTCGAAAGCTTTAGAAACCTTAGACATCCTCTTTTCAAAACATAAAACCTTCCCATCGAAAGCAATTGGAAAACTTTCGCCCCTCTCCAATTTAGTACGTACCAAGTCTTTGATACCATGTGTATTGGTTTCGAGCTGGTTAGAGGCGGAGGTATGCGATCGAAAGGTAGCTGCCAAAGATAGAGAAACAGCATATACTTACAAAAACTATTTTCTTTCTTTATAAAGTAATTTCTTTCCAACTAGCTAGCTTATTTATCATAATATAATCGGTTGCCAATTTCTTTTCTAAAAGTGCTGTCGAATTTGGAATTTATTTATCTAAAACATTTACAAAATGCCCCTTCTCCTATTTTAAACATATAAAACATTTAAATCACATACCTTAAATAATTTTATATACTTAACAAAACACTTAGGAAAATTTTCCAAAAATTCCAATAAATCACTTTTAATATGTCTTCTAACATATTTAAATTTCTGACCCAAAGTTACTATATAGGACAAATTTTCAAAAGAGACCAATTTTCAAAACCATTTGCAGATATAGGCTAGTTTTGAAACTAATTGCAGAAATAGGCTAGTTTTGGCCAGCTCAGCGATGAGCTGGCTTTTTAAAAAAAATATATAATGGGGCGCATTTCTGAAATGCGCCCCTTTATATTTGCACTGGCGCATCTGCAAAATGCGCCAGTGCAAATCTTGCTGTCCAAACCTGGACAGCAAACTATATTAAGCAATTCGAATTGAAATACACAAAATCGAAATTCAATTGGACAATCTTAAATGATAGCAAACGTTTATCAATATGCAAGCCAACAAATAAAACTGCCATTAAATAAATTCCAAGCATAACATAATTAAAATCTGATTACATTCGAATTAAAGCAGAAGTTATAGTTCGATTACAAAAGCAAATTAATAGTAAACTAAAAATAGGAGTGCTCATGGTTGAGTTGGATCGTCTTGAGTAGGTGGGGGTTGAGAAGGTCCAGCAGGTTGCGATTGGTGTGTATCCTGCCTTCTTTTAGTTCTTCGCTCTCTAATCCGCAAAGCTTGTTCGGAAGAGCTTGGCCGTGTTAATCGATTTCTAAAAAGAAGCATGTCAATAAGTTTCTTCAAATCAAGACACCGTGGTTGGACTTCTCGTTCGGGTACTCTACCATGTCCGATATCAGCTAACCCTCCTCCTACCGTCTCTATTACATCGACCTACAAGTTGAAGTTATTTATTCAAAATTAGAAATATAATTCAAGCGAACAAACTAAAAATATCACGATAATGTGAAGATTTACCACATCTCGCTCAAGTGGTGCACGAGCGGTGTACGCTCGTTCGTGAGAAGTCCGATCTGCAACAATGAATCTTCGAGTAATCGACCAATACCAAGTCATGTATCTCGAAATAGAAATCGTAGGAAGCTGTTGGTGTACGATACGGTTATGTCTATCGTTCCACTGGATGATAGCAAACTCCAAATCCGGCTTTGGTTCGCATGGATCAGGTATGTGTTGCTGAAGACCAAACTGTCGCATCACTCGATCAGGATTATACATTTCTACATCTCGCATGCAAATGATAGGTGTCTTACAAAGCCAACTATGCATCCCACTTAGACATATCTGTGGAAGATCGACAAGCACATCTTGTGTATATGGATTCCATATAACAGCTTCATCTGTTAACATGTCGAGATGGTCGCGATAGTTAGTGGCCACCTGCTTTGGAGACTCAACCCAACTCCTCGAACCAAACCACCTATATATAGTTATACAAGTAGAGTTTTATTAGTACAAAAATATACACATGTAAATATAGTTGGAAATTCACTACCTTGCACTATAAGGCAATGTTCTGTCGATTTGCGTGGATGAAGTCACATTTGGACGACCAATGGGAAGATGTGTCCATGCCCAAAGCTGTGAAATAAATTAAAAATTTGAATACTTTAGAATTACATATGAGTTTATAGCAAATATATCTATGCATATTGTACCTGTAAAAGCGAGAGACAACCAGCTATAGATTTAGATTTCATGAGTGCAACATTTGTTAACTCATTATATAATGTTGCCAATATAGCACTGCCCCAAGAATATCGTGCACACTCGTCCAGATTTCGCAAAAACAATAACCAAAAAAGGTTTAGTCGTCCTTTAGAATGATCGGGAAATAGACGACAAGATATCAAATGTAGAATAACAGCTCTCGCATGATATTCAATTTCTTCATCTGAAGCATCCGGTGATGGCTCATCTGCAAACATGTCGCGAAGCCATGTCAACTTAACTGTTGCACCTCTTATCTCACTCCGAGGTGGAACCACACCTAAACACTGTTGACAAATATCTTCGTAATTACTTAGCTGTCTGATTGTAACAGGATTTCCTTCTACTGTAACACCTAGAAGACAACTAACATCTGCTAATGTGATGGTAATTTCACCAGTAGGGAAATGGAAAGTTGAAGTCTCTGGTCTCCATCTATCTACCAATGAAGTAATTAGTGCATGATCTATTTTGAAAAAACCCAATCTAGATATTTCTCTGAATCCCGCTCTTTGTAATGCAAGTTGAACTCTAGGAGTATTAGACTTGATTAATTTTAATTTGCTTGAATGATCATGACACTCAAGTGGCTCATCACTCTACACATTCATAAACAAACACTTGCATCAAGTTCATAAACAAACACTCAATGGTAATTTTAATTTTCTTGAAAAATACCTGCATCAAGTTCCTATTATTGCTTCGATGTTCATTCTGAAGATACAAAACACTTGCATTCACGGGACCGGATACTAACTCTTTAAGAAAAAAATGTCCAAGTAAACAAATGATGTAAATGAATGTAAATATAAAATAATTGATGTAAATGAATGTAATTGCTTTGATGTAAATGCTTTGATGTTCATTTTGGTGGTGCAAAACTAAATTGATAAATAAAATTCCAAATTGATAAAAAAAGGTGTATAATTCATCCATGACATATCATGTTCATCGTTATCATCTTCATCTTCTTCTTCCACCAAAGATGCTTCGTTATTTTCATTTTCTTTCTCATGATTAATTTCAAACTCTAGTGCTTCATTGTTAACTTCCATATTATTCATCCATGACATGTCATTATCCATTGAAGCAATTTGCATACTATCTATATGCGGTGAACTATGACCTCCATCATCATTGTTAACATCTCTAGCATTTGTAGGAACAGAGTGTAAAAATTGATCATTTGCCAATCTAGAGCTTGAACCACCCGGATGCATCGTAAAACTGTGAAAAAAAGAGTATAAGATCAAAACGCTATAAATTCCAACTACTCGAATGTAAATACTTTAATAAATTACTTACTTTGTATTCACACAAGTAGGAAATACTGGACTTGGATTGCTCTGATAAGGATAACTCGGAATAGTACCAAGAATTTGAGTAGAATGTTGGTTCAAATTAGTGGTATTTGCATCTTCAAAATGTCTCAACTCCTCTTTTATTACAAATAATTCGATCACTTTCATATTAACCGGAAACATAGCATCGACATCTTCATCATCATTTACGTCGATAGCAGAAGATCTAGAATCAGTAACCCACTTGCTTACTAGTTTTACATCATATTCTTGTGAATTAATTTATGTCACCCTATACACCGTTTCTTTTAGTTCATGATAGGAGCAAAAAATTTTAACCTTCGAACCTTTTTGTTTACCACCAACATATACCGGTGTATTGTTTTCTTTTATAGTCAATTTTCATCAAAGTAGCAAATTATTGGGATGAAATCCGACATACTTCTAAAAAAGAACACATTATTAATTTTAGAACAATCAATTACTGCACAAATACTAATGACATAATAAAGCATAAAAATGAAAATAAAAATACCCAAAAATTGAGCTAGGGTTTGAGTTTTTACCTTCAAATTGATGCCAAGTAGCTGATAGATGTAATCCGACTAGTAATCCTTGTATATTTTGGAGATTTTAAATAGATATTGATCAATTTTTGAGCTGAATGGAAGAAAGGTTCGGAATTGGAGTTTGGACTAGACTGTTTTGTTTTGAGTAATAAAAGTGAATTGGGGATATTGCTGCTTTCTGTCTTGTGTAGAAAGATTTGCACTGGCGCATTTGGCAGGTGCGCCAGTGCAAATATAAAGGGGTGCATTTCAGAAATGCGTCCCGTTATATTTCTAAAAAAAAAGGCCAGCTCGTCGCTGAGCTGGCCAAAACTAGCCTACTTTTGCAATTAGTTTCAAAACTAGCCTATATCTGCAAATGGTTTTGAAAATTGGTATCTTTTGAAAATTTGTCCTACTATATATTAGCCGTAAATAAATTTTAAACCCAAAATAGCATTTTGTTCATTTGAAAATTCATAATAAATCTACAACAATTCATAAAATTATGAAACTTGAAACCCATTTGTATAATATTATTTTTGACCTCATATCAAAATTGTAAGTCATTTGGATGTCATCTAATAGGTTTTCTAAATCAATTCTTATCATAAAATCCATATGAAATAGCCTAAATCATCAACAAATATATATATATATATATCCATTTTAAACAATCAAAACATGTAAAACATTTGCAAATAAATTTGGATCTCATTCTAGCAGCCTAAAATCAAAACATGAGATGTAATCTATTATTCACCTTAGCTTTATCATTAAGGAGTTGAGATTTGTTCTTGAATTAAGTTGATTAGCTTCTTCCTCTTGATTCTTGCTTATCTTCCTTTTTATCTTCTTTAATAGCGGCAGGCCTCTTGTTTAGTTTTAGTTTGTACAAATGAATGTGTAAAATGAGAGTGAATAAGGGTTTAGGGTATAAGAATAAGACTTTTTCCTATTTTACCCCTCATCTAATTCCATAAACTATTTCATTTTATTTTCCATTTAGTTCATTGGTTCAACTAGGCATGGCTCCCCTTGATTATACATATTTCAGTCCCTTAACCATTTACATTATTTCATTTAATTTAACTAATTAAATATCCTAAATAATGTTAATTTAAACTAGGGTCGTTATAAGATGATACGTTCATAGAGATCAATTGATGTAACTAGAAATGCAACGTCAAACATTCGTCCATACAAGTTGTCCAGGAACAGGACAAACCGAATGGACTCTCCTACCACATCCTGTCAGGAGTTACCTCAGGATTAGTAGCAAGAAGTCCTTACATTGGAGATCTTAAATTAAGCACTACTACCATATAATATGATATGGGAAATCTCCCCTGAGGCTTAATGGCGAGCAGCCCTACATTCCATCTTCCAAATTATCTTCATGTCTTCACTTCGAATACGTAAATTGGTTCGAAGTGTTCTTCAGATAGGAATCATCCAAATCCAACCCAGGTTCCTTCGAACCAATCACCGATAAAAAAAAGGTCAAGTAAATAAGGGAATAATATTTGATTATTTCATTCCTTTTAACAAAAAAATATTTTTTTAAGTTATATAACTTTAAAAATCTTCTTTCTGGCATATATGGAATCATCAAACCTCTCTTATCAAATCCCTTGATTTCTTCAAACCTTTTTATACTTAAATCATTTCCGACATTTCGACCTTATCTATCCCTCGCCCGGGGAAGAGGCCAAGTTAACTAGGGAACTGATTGCTCCTAAACATCTCCTTAGTTTAAGTACCTCACATATGAATCTCACGAATAGAAAAATCCGGTCAACTCGTCGTCTTTTAGAGCCAAGATTAAATCACTTAATTTATAATAGCTTTTCTTTAAACCGTTTATTTAAATTCTTTTTTAAATAAACTATAAAACTTCCAAATCATTACTAAAAGTCTTAATTATTCATTTGAAAACATTTATAAAAGATTTGGAAAAGAATTATTTAGTTTAAAGCTATATTTCAAAGGTTATAAAAAAGTGATGTGGAAAGTGATGTAAAAAGTGCTTTTAAAGCTATATTGATCAAAATGACTTTTCTATCATTTGAAAATTCATTTTTATAACTCAAATCACTTTTAAAACATTTTAAAAGATTTTTAAAATTTATTTCATATTTTTAAACAATTTTAATAATCAATTTCGAAGAAATCCTTTATGTATAATGAACTACAAAACCCACAATTCTTCCATAAACTTGTTTTACTCATATTTCAGAATCTACTTATCGAAATCTCTATTTTACTTCTTTTTTAAAAACTATAGATATAATAGTTTGGAAAATCCTTATCTCGAAGAATATGGAGCTAAATTCGATTCTATATCCTCGTTTGACTTTTATGGAGTGAAATCGCGAACTGCCACCAAAACTCTTTCATATATTTGTAAAACATTTCAAACTCATTTTTAAATCAGTCTAAAGAGGTTTAACATTCCATATACACCAATTCTTTGAAATAGAGGAAAGTGCTTTCCTTTGTGCTTATCGACGTGTATTTCCATGACTTGCATATATATTCTACATTTGTTTTTAACAACCATCATCAAAAATCATAATTAAACATATATAACATCAAATGGTATATAATACTATAGTTTAGGAGTTTTCACCTTGGGTTTTAAACGATTAGCTAAAAATTCACTATAGCTCCGCTATTTGATTTTCAAAGCTCACGATCCTTCGGACTTAAGCTCCTAGGTGACTTGGCCAAAGCTTGGTGTGACTTGGGGAGCTCCTGGCCTAGGGTAGAGCAAGAAAGAGGCTCAGCCTTCAAGGAATGTGGTGGTGGCCATGAAAAGCAAGGAGAAAAGGTGGAGTTTCGGGATTGTTTTGAGGTGCTTAAGTATATATAACTATATAGTATAAATTTAAACTCTTTTTGAAATAAAATTTGCCATAATTTCTCTTAGGGTGGAAGCCATTAAAGAGAAGGATAAAGCTTAGAAAAATGAAGAAGGAGATGAATGAAAATGAAGATGAGAGTGTAGGGTATCTATGGGAAAAGAAGAATGTAAAAATATCTATGCATCATCATTTTCATCACCATCACATGCACCATCATCATTACACCTCCACCCTAATGCATGGCAAAAGCTCCATCACCCATATGCCCATCACTTCCATTACTTTAGGGTATGCATATGTTGACTTTTGTATGCTTAAGAAGTAGGAAACTTAGAATATCTTATATATTTTAAATTATATATTTATACTTAATTATATTTGTATAAGTATGTTCTTATGTATGCACATGTACATGTGCAGGTGTATGTTACATATCTTCACAACGTTGCACAACTTCCACACATTGTATCGTTACAAATCCTGATTCTGATTTTCGATCATGTTTTCTCTTTTTAGTTAATATGCATATGTTTGTAAACAAATTTTGAAAATAAAATATATTATCATTCTTAACTAATTAAAATGATCATATTTCATTTATAAGATCTTATATGTTAATATTAATAATTATTTACAAAATTATTGTTATACTGATAAAGCAAAACAAACATTTATTAAAGTAATATATTTGCGGGTCGTTATATGTATTGTCTACATTATCGTAATTTTCTTATGTATTTGAAGCATGGAGCAAATATCAAATCCAAACTAAGATCATTAAACGTTAATTTAGACTGTTCTTAAGTATTTATGATGTAGCAATCCTAACTCGGCCTACGAAAATCGGCACCGAATACGATGCTCATATTCCAATGTCGTAGATCCAAACATCGAATCTGGTTCGCTGGAGCTTATAACACAATTAAGTACAAAAACACAACGGAAGAAAAAGAATAGTACATTGATGTACAGCATTGATACAATATCTAATATAACAGATGATACAATGAATATCAATACACATCAGAGATATGATACAATAAAATAGCAGCGGAAAAGAAAAAAAAAAAAAAACAAATAAAAAAAAAAAAACAAAAAAAAAAAAAAAAAAAAAAAACAAAAAAAAGCTCGAACCAGCATCACGATAACTAAGACAAGCAAGTCTCGTCTGCATCCAAAGACTGAACTAGCTCCAGATAATCAACTGAACCTGACTATCTGAAAAACCCAACTCTAGACTGACCATATGGAAAATAGTGAGCACCCAGAGTTTAGGAAAGGGAAAATAAACTCCAGATTAATCGTAGGACTGGTATGAGTAACGAAAAGAGTTTATCTTTTAAAACCAAACAAAGAAATATTTTAAAATAGATCCGCAATGCTTTTAGAAAATGGAACTACTATAAGGCCTCCCTCTCACACACACAATGCAAACGCAGAATCGGAGGAGATTTCTCCTTATGATAGTCAAGGATGCTTGATACGCAAATTTCTTTGATATTATTACTATAAGTGCAAAGTGTAGAAAACCTTTCAAAAGTACAATATAAATCTTAGCCAACATACGACCAGTATCTTATGCCTACTATAGCTACCATCTAAACAGTGGGGCGCCACCATAAGTAAATGGCAGGTTATACAACTAAAACCGTAAAGAGCTCATATTGGATGAATGGATTTCCGACAAATGGTCGGGCAAAGGAACTTCCCAAGTAAAATGGAACGCCTCTGGAGCGACGTCCCCGGATCCTAACCGGATCTCTGCTACATAAGGTCGGGTTACCCCTAGCTGGGTAACAACTGACACGAATATGCCATCCCCCGGTCGTAACCAACCTTTATCCGGGGCCCCAGCAACAAATCACAAAGTAATACATATATCTACGATAACCACATAAGTTAAGTATCTGGGCTCCATACCATGACACCACTTCTATCCAGAAGGAAATGCACATACCCTAAAGGGCGCTACCTCCAATAACCTTGCCGCATCTTTCCTGTTTCGACCATTTCGGGGTGTGAGGTTCGACGAAGTCTCGTCCACAAAGCTACACTTTTTACAAAAGCCACGCTTTGATCAACGAATGATCAGGAACACTCAGCATGTCACACTACCAAATTTGGGAGTATATCACTAATAACCTTCAACTACATAACCTCTGAGCTCGTACGTCTCAGAGAAGGGTGTTAAGCTAAGAGAATAAATTCTCCGCTACCAACAAAAATGTATTTGAAAGAAATCTGCTTTATATCTCAAAGTGTAATGTCAGACATACAATCCATACAAGTCTGTTCTGAGTTCGAATAGAACCGAAGGCACTTCCAAAGAAGCCCTTGCAATCCGGATATTCACAATCCCGATCAGACTTCCCATCACTTAGGGAATCTCTATACCGGCGCGACTCGGTGCAGAGACAATCAACGAGTTATCCTTTCGTTCTCGAAAATACCCGGTCTTCACCAACCGGTCTTCAAATGCTATCCACAACGACGTATCATTATTCGGAATGGGTCATATGACACAATGGTCCTCTCTCGGTTAAACCGAATAATGAGCGCAGTGTTTAAAAATATATGGATATAGGATTTCAGTTAAGTCACAACTTATCATCCAAAACTTTCAATTCTAGTTCCAAAACTATTTTTGGATTCAAAAATTCAATCTTTATAACTGTTTCAAAATCTGTGGCTTCACCGATTTCCTCATGAAATCCATATTTGTGTGTAGGGTGTAGTCCAGGGGTTTAACACAATAGTGCAACATCATTCAATCATCACAGATTAAAACACAAAAATATAGTTGATAAACGATATAAACTATAACGCTTATCTTTATTCATAGATCACAGATAAATATATGTCACAGGTAATGAATTACATCACAGAAAATTAATTACATTACAGATCACAACACCAATCAGGATATAACACAAAGCATCACATATCAGGGATATCAAACAATTCATCATCCAATATAATACAGTCGTCCATAAGTAAGGTTAATTTATTAATCATTTAATTAATGGAACTCAGATTAATTACTATCCCCGGTTAATTAAAATTAAATTTATTATCCTTAATAAATGAATAAATCATTGATAATTAACCTTTAATTATTTATTGTAATTAATTACATAATTTATTAACACTTAATTAATTAAAAAAAGGATTATCCCTAATCACAAATTAATTACTTTGAGTAATTAGCTTCTTAATTACTTCCATGAAGTAATTACACTTACACAATTTTATAAGTGATTATCTTTAATTAATCTAATCCAGTTGATTGTCACAATTTATCACATTTGTGAATTATTCAATATAAAATCTTAGTTAATGAGTTCATTAACTATTGAATTTCTTTAATTACCTTTATAAAGAGACTTACTTATATTAATCATTATAAATCGATTCACCATTAAGAACTCATTTGTTAATGAATTAGAAATCATTAATCTTCATTATTTAAAGTCACTCATTCATGATTAAATATGTTCTTTACAACATGTTAAAAACGCTGTTTCAAATTTCCTTTTTAAATCCATTTTTTTAAACCTAAGTTCTAAAACTAATTTAATTTCAAAATCTTGAAATTAGATCTAAAATTTAATTTGTTTAAATTTCCATTTACAAATTTCAAATCTATTATAAATTCAAATTTCTTCAAACTTTTAATTGCTTTTGAGTTATTTAAACAATTTGAATTTTAAACTTCATTTATGTTCAAACTAAATTTCAATTTAAACATGAATTATATTTGTATTTTGATTTAAACCTTAGTGTAACACCTTGCTTTATAAATTTGAATTTAGTTTTTTTCAAATTCAGGAAACAGAAAACAGGTTCAAGTTAAAAAGCTTGGGACAAAATTTGACTCGAGCACTTCCCATTCCAGCTTCGAGTAAACTACTCGATTCACTCGAGTATAATGCGATAAACAAACCAACCCTCCCCAGGTAACAAATACCCCGCTAACCACTCCAGTGCTCGTGCACGTGCACTTCGCCGTTGGCCATCTTCCGGCATCGCCGCGGCGACAAGCACGTCGACGATCCTCCCCAGAACATGCTCCGACCACTTGAACTTCGCCGTCACCTCTAAATTTGAATTCGAGAGAAAACTCGAAACCTGGAAACACTTAAACCCATCACATCCCAAACCTGTCAACGCCACGTCCACCAAACTCCGACCACTAGCCAGTCTACAACTCCGGCCATCGACTCGTCGACCCCCCAACCACCATTACCCAAAAGCATGAGTAACTCGGCGCTCGAAAAAAGGCATGAGGTACGAGTTTCCTATTCGTGAAAAAATTAGGTTTACAAACTAAAGTCCTACGCCGCTTTCGCCACCGTCATCTTCGCCACCTCCGACCATTTTTCCAGGCATCCCCGTAGGCTTCTCCATCGCCACGAGAAAAACCTGACCTCACGAATCAATTAATCACCGGAAATTGATCAAAATTCAATTTTCGAGCAAAAACAAACTGCTCTCGATCCAGTTACTTAAAAATCATCAAACAAGGCTTAAAAATCATAGCTTCCAATAGGGATTCAAGCTATATACTTGGATCAAAAATTCGTGAGCTTCAAAATTTCCAGAGTTTAAAGTTTTGACTGTAAAAACTTGATTTTCATCCTATATACATTTTTATTTTATGAAACTATTTTTAAGTTATCATCCATACTTAAACACAACTATTTGCTTCTGAAGCCAAAGTCTAATATTGATCAGGTAATTTGAAATTGAACTTCTTTGTTATTTTGTACTCTGAGACTAACAGAGAAGTTACAAATGTTCAGGTCCCTGTATACACCATACTTCATAAATTCAAAAATGTAAATGCTCAACATACTTCACAATAAAATATTGATCATAGAATTAACATAAAAACTAATTTATACTTCAAGTTTTAAGGTTAAGTTACTCATTTTTTAGTTTGAACAGAGAGAAGATTTATGCCTGGAAAAATTGATTTTTTCCTTTCAAGTTGAATATTGGTTTCTGGCTCAATTTCTTGGATTCCAGATCATCATCCCCAAGCCGAAGACTTTGCATTTGATGATCATTTAGTTGAGACTGAACTTAAAAACAGCAGATTGCTTTTTGAATTTGTTTGTATTGTTGAATAGTTATTTAAGTTGTAGTTTGTTTAAAAATGAGGTGGTATTTCTTCAACTGAGAATGAAGTTTTATATATAAAAGAAGTCACAGGGTGATATATATTTGTACAGGTGATGTTATTTGTACAACAAGATCTTCTTCTTCTTTTTCAATAGGGTGGCTAATATCTTGTGTACAAAAGATAATGGCATTAATTGCCAAGTGCTTTATGTCTTCATTTGCCATACTTGTTGACTTCAACTGATATATAAAAAGAAATGCATAGTGATATACATATAAAGAGGATAGTTGTACAGGGAGTGATCTTGTTTTTACTAAGGCATGGCTGAAGATGATATCAATTCGTGCTGAGGAGATGGGGTATTAAATGCATGTCTTATTTTATTTACAAACTTATACTATTTGGATTATGCATGTACAGTTTTTTCTTTATTATTATTTTCTTTTGTCTTATTTCTATTCATACTTTGTTTTTGCCTACTAAACTTTACACGCAACATATATACAAAGAAGAGAAGTTTACAAGGGGATCATATTTTATGTTTGTACAATATCAGGTACAAGTATATTGTCTTTGCTTTGCCTTATTTTTCTTACTTGGTGGCTGAATTTATATTTAAAGAAATTCGAATTGACTTTGTTTGCTGTCAAGATGATGGCATTTAATGCATAAATACTTTATCTCAGCTGAAATGATGTAAATGTGTTGTGTATTTGTTCATACATATATATTTTGTACAAAGATTATACTATTCTTATTATATTTTTATTTTATACTTTGTTTAGGTTCTTACTTCTTACTTCAATGTATTTTATTTCTTTTACTTGCCTTAATTATCTTTCTTTTATTTTAAAACTTAAACTATCAAATATTGAATTTACTTATTATTATTTTTATACTTATCTTATCTTTTATAAATATTTTTCTATTTCCAATTTAAATATTTATTTTAACTTTAATACTTATTGTCTTGTATGCCTACATATTTATTTATTTTTATTATTTTGTAAATCCAAATTCAAATTTAATTTAAATACATTTTTCCAGTAATTCATATTTTATATAACTACAAACTTATTTGAGATATTTACATTTTTATTTTAAACCTAGAGAAACTCAAATCAATTTACAATTAAATTTAAAAAATTTAATCAAAAATGAATTTAATTGTAAATTTAAATTTAATTAAAATCTAAGATCATTACATATGAAATACTAGAGAATTGTTTACAGAAACAATAAACTCCTTATGAATGAGTATTCATACTCAAACTTCATAAGGGATATTGAGTATAATATGTCAATATAAAATTCATGTTCAAACCACAAGGGTCATTCTGTTGGAAATGTTATAAACAAAATCTCGTGACTAATTCAATGAAAAGGCTGAGTACATCACCTTGAATAGCACTGCAATAATAGAAATGTAAAAATATAAAGTGCATAAACTTACAACTGAGCTAGGAGTGATTCCAAGTATTGAGAATACAACATCGTTGTTACATAATAACATTGTAAAAGCTCAGTAGAAGTCGAGAAACATACTCTAAATAGTTCCACATGATAAAAGTAGTTTATCGGCGTTGGAGAAAGTTGGTTGACAGAGTAGAGAATTAAAACAAAATAGCATACCCATTCACTGAGGAACTGACTCGATTAGTTTTAAGAAAATCGATTAAAGAAATTTGAATAAGATTCTACAATTGAACCCAAGTGCTAGTAGGAGATTAGAAAAGTTAAGGGTATGCTCTAGAAGCAATTATGTAATTTTATTTACGCAAATCTAACTCGATAACCGATCTTGTTCAAAATAAAAGGTGTTTTTTTCTGTTACATACTGTTATAATATGCTATAAATAATTAATTATTCAACTTATGTATATTTAAAAGAAAATCCATAAATGGCATGTTTTGTGATAGTAGTTACAATGTGTTGCAACCATGAGTAACTTATCATAATATAATAAATATAACATTTTAAATATTCCTCGTCAAGATGTATCAAGACTGGATATTGATCTGATTATTGAGACTAGAGTACATAACGCTCTTCAAATGTTAAGTAATTAATTTCTTATGGATACTGAGGGCACCAAGGGATTATATACTGATAGTTATTGGATAACTATGTAATGACTCACTCGATAATTTTCTATTGGTTAATATAACTAAGGTCAAAACGAGAATATCGATGTAACAATGTTACATAATTCCCTCGACTTGATAATACTATTAACCTTCAATGAAGGAATTCCACTTTAATTATAGTTAAATCATGGAACGGCACCCATCGAATGACTATAATTGACTATGATGGAAGCATTGGAGGTGAAACACTATTAAAGAGAGAATTCGTCTCCTTAATTATATGGGGTTAGCATCACGATCAACTATTGTCAACTCAAAATCAAAGTCTCTAGCTAGAGCAGTACAGTTAATAATAATTGTTATTATTGAACCAACGATTATGTGTTTGGAATTACAAAGTTGAGTGTGGGTAATGTTGGAATTTTGATAAAAACCAAATTCCATAAGTCCTAATGTGATATAGTTTCGACTAAGAAAATTGGTGTAAATTATCGTTACTAAAAGGCACCTCTTAAGTGTTTGCGAAATTTTTACCGAAAAGATATGTAAGTGATGAATTCTACTAACTGTCATATGGCAAGCTAAGGTGATGTGTAAACGTTGATATTTGAATTATTCGATGTTAATCGCTGACTGAATTCACTCCTTTTAGTCGCACAATCGCATTTATGATTTCTCCATAAACCACACAAATTTATAATTTGTAAAATTCTGTAAATTGATAAAAATTATTAATATTTATGAAATGTGAACCATTGTTAATTTAACTGATGTTTTGAAAGTTGTTAGTAATTACTTAAATGCATATATAAAGTTATATTTGCGTATATCGATATACGATATCGATATAATTTTAAACATGGTTTGAATATTAAAATAATTACATAAAAGTTCTTATTTGGAAAATTTGCACATTAAGAATGTGCAAGGATCAGCCATATAGTGGTGAGAGGAGGGAATTAATTAACTATATTGATTGAAATTTAAAAGGAATTAAAGAAGGGAGTTTTGATAAGGGGAGTGAGAAAGGTTCCTTTGAAATAATCTCCTCGTTTGATTTCTTTAAAAAACCACAAATTTTCTTCCTCTTCTCTATCACTCATAGCCAAAATTTGTTCCAAAAAAAATCTCAAGATAAATTTGAATCAACACTCAAATTAAATTAAAAAAAGGTAGTTCATTGCACGGTGGGATACTGATTTATTTTAAATCTGAGGAGAAGCCACAAATTAAGGTGTGATGAAGGGCAAGGTTTATTAGGTAAGTTTATAATTCATTCGTAATGTTTAAAATAAAGTTTTTACATATATGTAAATTGTGGCCACTTATTAAAATCAGTTTTAAAATTATTCTATGCATTGTGATTGGCTGTGAAGTCTATTTATGTATAGCTTTAAATGTTAATGATTTAGTTAGATTTGAAATAACTAATTATTGCAGAATTCATTTGTTGAATTTTTATACATATAATTGGTTAATTATTTGTCTAATAATTTACGTTTTATTTCATATGAGATCTGAAGAAAATCCTCATGTTCGTTATCCTACCGTGCATTGTTGTAGATTTTCTAATAAATTACCCTTGTTGTCACAATTATTCCTTTTAATCATGGATCAAATTTTAGTAGATTGAATCATGAAATTCTCTGTATGCATGTGCGTCTCTATATATGTAACATCTATATACAAACATATATGTATACAAACATATATTCCCTTCTGTATACAAATATATTCGTATACAAACATATATTCCCTTCTGCGTGTAATCATAATTTTAGTCTTACCTGTGACAAAACCCTTCAGACTGGAATCTTGGACTAAATAACCTGGGGCCAATAGCAAATGTATAGTGCACGACCCTATACCAGTCTCATCTGGTATTCTAATATCTGAGTCGTTTTACTTAGGGATACCTTCCTAAAATTTTCCTTGGAAATCTTTTCAAACTGATTTAAACCTTTAAATCAAACTTAAATAAGGAAAATATATAATCTCTATGCTTTACTAAAAATCACCTTTCCATTATACACACACACACACATATGTATACATACATACTTTACTAAAATCTTGGTTGATGAAAATATTTAACTTTTGAAAGTACCCCTTTCGAATCCACTGAAAGCACCTCTTCTGAAAGCAAGTAAAACCTTTCTTTCATCTAGGCCGAAAGGCCAAAACCATCCATTCTCAAAACCTTTTGAACCTTCCTTACGAAAGCTTTAAACCTTGGATATCTCCGTTTTAAAGCCTTTAAATGTTACATTTCGAAACCATTGGAAAACCTTTCCTTTTAACCTTTCGAAACCATTGGGGAACCACCCCTTTGAAACCCTACCTTAAACCTTTCGAAAGCATCAAATCTTTGTAAACAGCAAAACTTTCGAAAGCGTTTGGGTTCAATTTAAAACATGTGGAAAACACCTTTCGAAAATATTCAAATATTTACCCCTTCAAAACCTTTGAAAAAAATTTCGGTCGAAACCATTTGGATAATGCCTTTAAGTAGAGAAAAAGGATATAAAACCCATTAGAGTCGAAAGAATTCCTTTCGAAAGCTATTCTTAAGTAAAGAAGTGATGGTGTCGAAACCATACTTCCGAAAGTATTGGAGAAGTGACCAAGTTTTAAAACAAGGTATACCTTTCGAAACCATTGATTTTGAAAGGTAAGAAAAGCGGAAGCTAAAAGGGCTTTGACCCAGTCGAAAGCCTATATTTAAAAACAAAGGCGCGACCTCCTTGAAATTAGTTCCCTTAAACCATTTTACCAAGTTGAAAGCCAACCAAGTCGAAAGCAAAGCAGACACATTTTTCACTTTAAAACAAAGGCGTGCTTCAACCCTTTTGGAACCTCTGGGTTTCGACCTCATACCTTCTACCTTCTTTTCAATTCGCAATGCACCATATCTTTGATGCCATGCATATTGGTTTCTATAGTGATTGAGGCAAATAGACTAAATCGAAAGCCATCTGCGTCCAAAGCAGGGCGCTGAAAGTGGCGAAATAGGCTAAAAGCAAAGAAAAAAATTCTTTAACTTAAAAGAGAAATACTTTTTGACTAATCTGCTTTGTTTTTTAGAATCTTGTTGGTTGCTAATTACTCTTTTCTAAAAGCACTGCCATAATTTCAAAAATAACAATAAATTTTATTTTATAAAATACCCCTTCTCCTTTTATAAATATATAAAACATTTAAGTCTCATACCTTAAATAATTTTATATATTCATTAAAAAACTTAGGAAAATTCCATAAATATTCCAGAAAATCATTTTAAATATGTTTTCTAATATATATAAATTTCAGACCCAAATAACTAGTTACTCGGCCGTAAATAATTTGTAACCCAATAAATCATTTTCTTCACTATAAAATTAGTATAAAATTCATATTAATTTAGAAAATTATAAAAATTGAAATCCGTCTCTAAAATTTGGATGTCACTAATTAGGGTTTTCACATCAAAACATATCACAAAATCTATATGAATAAGCATAAATCATCAAAAAGCATATCTACACAATTAATCCTTCAAAAACATGGCATAAACTTGCAAAACACTTCGAAGTTAACTTAAAACTGAAAACATTAAAAGAATGAGATATAGTCATTATTCACCTTAGCTTTCTGATTAAGGATGTGAGATTTGAGCTTGATTAATTGATTTGATTCTTCTCTTGAATCCTAGCTTTATCTTCTCTTGAGATTGCTAATGATGGTCGACTTTAGAATTGTTTTCGTCTGAGAAAATATGAAATGAACATGTGTTTTGGTTTCCAAAGGGTTTAGGGTATAAGTTTAATCATTTTCCTATTTTACCTTCCCTTATTTCCTAACATCTTGATTCTTTGATTCATTGTTTACTCATTAACATGGAACAGCTACCGCTTAATTAAATCACAAATCTCAATCCATTAATCGATCCTACATTATTTAGTTTAATTTAACTAATTAAATGTTCTAAATAATATCACCAAAAATATGGGGTGTTAAAATCTCTCATTCTTAAAGAATTTCGTTCTCAAAATTATGATAAGGCAAACAACATAACAATCAAAGGTAAAACATACCCTCAAACAAATCAGGATAAGCGTCTCTAATCTTGCTCTCAGTCTCCCAAGTACAGTCCTTATCATTGTCACTCCACTAGACTTTCACTAATCTGACTGTCTTGTTCCTCAACTTCTTCTCATCTCTCGCGACTATTCGGATAGGCTTCCTAATTGTAGTCATGTCTGGCTCCACTACTAAATCTTCTAACACAGTCAGTGCTATAGCAGTGTCTGGATTCCTAACACACTTCCTTAGATGAGATACATGGAAAACATCATGAACTCCTACTAAGCTACTCGGTAACTCTACTCTATATGCGAGTTTTCTAATCCTTTTTAAAATAGGAAATGGTTCTGCTAACCTTAGTGCTAACTTCCCTATCTTCTTGAACCTGGCAACACCTTTCATTAGCGATACTTTGACGAAAACATGATCTCCAACAGAGAAATCCAAATCTTTCCGTCTTTTATCTGCATATCTTTTGTAAAGACCCGTAAATCCATACTCCTTGAATAGACACTAATCTCCTTTGTTTAATTCAAGATGAACGAAAATACGAACCCTTAGGGGTTTAAGAAAATTTTAGGAAAAGAAAAGGATATAAAATTTAGATAGGGAAAAGAAGATAGAAAATTTTAAAATAGAAAGAGAAGAGAAGAGAAAGGAAACAGAACAGAAAACAACAGAACAATATCAGAATCTCACAATTCGCAGCGGAACAACATATAATAATAAATGAATAATCTTTAAACAAAGAACTATATCAGTTATTACATTACATCACATTTCATTACATCATATCATCAGAGTGTACGACAACAACAACAAACAATGCAGCGGAAAAGAAATACTATATAAATTAGTAAGACGCCATGCCATCCAGCTTGCCTCCAGCAACTCCAGAATATCCAGAATATCCTGATAAACCTTACTCTTGACTGCCCGTGTGAAAATTGGTGGGCACCCAGAGTTTAGGAAGGAAAACAATAAACTCCAAGTCAGTCATGTGACTGGTGTGAGAACTCAAAACAGTTTATTTATCTTTAAAATCAAAATAGAGGAATATTTTTAATCAATTCGCAATGCTTTTAAAAATGAGACTACCATAAGACCTCCTGCCACACACACAATGCAAACGCAGACTTGGAGAAGATTTCTCCTTATGATAGTCAAACATGCTTGATACGCATTTAAAAGAACATTTCATATTATTATTAGTGCATAGTGTATAAAACGATTTCGAAAGTAGAATATAAATCTTAGCCAGCATAGGTACCATTATATTATGCCTACTAATAGCTACCATATTAGATGGCAGGTTCTACAACTAAAACCGTACAAGTCACGTATTGTTTCTTTGGATTTCCAACAAATAATCAGGCCAAGGAACTTCCCATTGCCACATGAGAATGCCTCTGGAAAGACATCCCCGAGAACCAAACCGGAACTCTGCCAACACAAGGTCGGGTTACTCCTAACGGGTAACTACTGACACGAGCACGCCATTCCCCGATCGTAAACGACCTTTCTCACGGGATCCCGAAAGCCAACAAGCACAAAGTAATAAATTCGTAGTAACCACATAGGTTAAATATCTGGGCTCCATACCATGATACCACCTCTATCCAGAAGGAAATGTACATACCCTAAAGGGAGCTACCCCTCATAACCTTGCCGCATCTTTCCTGTTTTGACCATTTCCGGGGTGTGAGGTTCGACGAAGTCACGTCCACAAAAACATACTTTATACAAAAGCCATGCTTTGGGTCAACAAATGATCAACACAATGATCACCAAGATAGACGATCAAATAAACGATCCTATCACAATAATCAACACAATGATCATTTACAGCAACACTCAGCATGTCACATTACCAAATTGGGAATATATCGCTGATAACTTCAACTATATAACCTCTGAGCTCGTACGTCTCAGAGAAGGGTGTTAAGCTAAAAGAATAAATTCTTCGCCACCAACAGAAATATATTTGAAAGAAATCGGCTTTATATCTCAACTTGTAATGTCAGACACACAATCCATACAAGTCTGTTCCGGGCTCGAACAAAACCGAAGGCACTTACAAAGAAGTCCTTGCAATCCGGATATTCACAATCCTGATCGGATTTCCCATCACTTAGGGAGTCTCTATACCGCTGCAACTCAGTGCAGAGACAATCGACAGGTCATCCTATCGCTCTTGCAAATACCGGGTCTTCAACACCGATCTTCAATGCAATTATAACGACATATCACATATTCGGAATGGGTTATACGACCCCATGGTCCTTTCCCGGTTAACCCGAATAGTGAGCGCTTATTCAAAAATAAGTGTAGCATTCACATTCAAACAAATCACGTCAATTACCCATTCAAAGGGAAATATCGATAGTCGGTTATTGAACTATCACTGGATATGCACACATCACCAGATTCCAAATAATTTTCTAAATTATTTATTTTCCAAAATATCTTTACAAGATATATAATTTCAACACTTCAAAAATAAATCAATATTTATTTTCATACAAATTCCACTTTCACATATAAATTCCATAATGAATTTATATTTCAAAATATCCATGCATATACGATTTCAATTATCCATTCCAATTTATCTTCAAAAAGATAAACTCTTAAAATATTCACTTTATATCGAAAAACATTTCCATACTTATTTATTCATAAGTAATTCACAAATTTTATTTATTTTCAACATTTGGAAAATATTCAATATACTTCAATCGAGATTAAGTATATATTTCATTCTTTAAGGAAATCATTCTCTTAAACATATTTATTTGGACCAAAACGAATGTTGCGTAAAACATCGTTACAACAACCCAAAACCACTAGTATAGGGATTCGAAATGAAAATAGATATATAAATCCCAATACTATACAAAACATTTCCTTTCGGAAATTATTTACTATAACAACAGTGTTATAGTCCACTATTTCCTTCTATTTCTCGAAAACGTCTATTTCAACAATAAATGTTGAAATCTAGGGTTTCGAATCTCAACACAATTAAAACTTCGTTAGATCGTTTTAATTCAATTTAAACATCTCATTCAAAACATTTCCTTTAACATATTATTCACTATTCAAAAACGTGAATATACTACGTTAACACATTTCATCCTTTTATACATTTTAATTCAAAGGATTATTCACTATTCAAAAATGTGAATATAACTCCACTTATAGGTTTCAACAAATTTTCTTGTCAAAATAAGTCATTTGCGAATTTATAAAACAACGTTTATAAATTCCATTTCTATTTATTTATAAAAACTTCCTTTTTATAAATTCTTTAATTAACCTATTCCAGTTTATAACTCAATTATAGACTAAAAGTTCATATTATAAGTTAAATACTTATAAAACGATTATTTTACAAAATCGTTCCTTTTTTAAAGACTTTCCAAATCATAAATCTTATAACTTATAAGACTCATTCATTTAACCAAATCTATTCTTTCAATAACTTCACAAATTTATAAATCTTACTATTTATAAATTTTATTTATAACTTCACAGTTTATAATTTTATAAATTTCATTCTTTAATGAAATTCATTTTCACTTCATTCAAACACTTATAAAAACTCGTTTTATAATTCAAATGTTTTAATTTATAAATATCAATTTATAAATCCTTTAATATAAATCAATTTATATTATTCTTTAAAAACGTCTTTAATCTCCTTTATTATTTCACCATTTTGATTCATAAAATAATTAAATTTTATAAATCCTATATTTAAACTTTTCACAATAAATTCTAAAATTCCGATTTAACTATTTTATAAAATCATTAGCATCATATTCTCACAAATCAGTTTTTAACTGTATTTCACAAAAATCATAATTTTTATAACATTAAAAACTATAACGTTTATTTATTTAAAATGGATCAATTCCAAAATTATTTTATAAAACGTATACTTTCTAAAATCACTTTAAAATCATTTTAAAATCCCAAAATCTGGGTCCAATGATGCTACACACCAAATAGTCAATCACGACAACAACGATATCATATATCAATATGAAAATCCATCAAATATCAAAATATCTGAAATCAAATAAAAACTGTTGAGGAATCCAGTTGGATCCCTCCAACCTGTTTTCCTGCATCCAAAAACATTAGCACAATACCAATTTCGCTCCCGTACGAAATTATCGCGGTATATGTTCTTATTAAATATTATCCGCTTAATAACGGCGTAATAGGGTCTCATCCGCTAAAAAAATGCGGGGAATCAATAACTCCAATATATACATATGCCAATATATATATATTGCTATTATATATAATACCAATTTCACTGTTTATGAAATATTCGCGGTATATGTTTTTATTAAATAACATCCGCTTACTAACGGCGTATAATGTCTATTTTAACAATCAATAGATATCAATCAACATTCAAACATGCATTCAAATATTTTAAATCTAACTATTTAAAATAAAATCGAAACTGATTCGATTGAGTGAGAAGTTCTCACCATGGTTTTATTTCCGTTTTAGCGATTTATTTCGAATAAAATTAAACGGACGTTTAATTTTACCCAAAATTCTCACTAACTCCAAACAACTCCAAACCAACTCCATCGCGTAGTGCTCGTCCATACGATTCCAACGCAACTGAGTTTGCATTTTTTCGACCTCGTATGAAAAAGTTATGATAATTTGAAGTTTACACAAATTTAATAACTAATTTACAACTTAAATTAAAAATTTTAAACCCTAATTGATCTCAGCCACTAGATCCTCACCCCTGCAAATCTGGCCGTCCCTGTATCTTCTTCCATCTTCACGCATTCCTCTCCAGTACACTAATCCAAGGCCGAACCCATCATTCAAATTTAGGGTTTAATATTACAACCTCAAACGACGACGAGACTCCATCATACCACCTTCATTCTCACCGCCTACGCGAGAGCTATGCTCGGCCTAAAGCTCGGCACACTCGGCCCCCACATCTGCATAGAATTCTGTGCGCAAGTTGAAGCAAACGGCCCCATTTATCTCCCTCTCTGGTCAACCTCACACCATCATCACCGTATGGAATCGAAGCTCTCGTCGAGCTCTTCGACTTTGTAGTTGAGCACTTCGCGTAATTCCTTACGGATTGAGAGAGATTAATGGAAGAAGATGAGATGATTTCAGCCATCCAATTGATACTGGCGGCTAGGGTTATGAAATTAGGGTTTTTATTTTTTTTCTAAATTATGAAGAGGTGGGTGCTATTTATAAAGAAAAATCGAACACTATTCATCCGGAAATTCCGAACTCCGATTTACGCGTCGAAACTGACGTTTCTAGGGTTTACCCCGCGTTCCGGACACAATGGAACAGGTTTCGGAAGCTAATTCGGACATCTGTGCGAGTTATGGCTATAAACGCTCAATTTAAATTAAACCGATTTAAGTTGATTTCTAGGCGTTTTAATTTGTACCGGACAAACGGTAAATCCAATTGACTTGAAATTTGAAACCTTGCAATAATATCACATTACGGATCCGATGAAACTGGTTTCGTTGAAATCCGAGACTTTTTGAAAAATGGCTATTTTCACTCGCCAAATTTAAATTAAAAACAAATCGATGCGTTTCGAGCTGCTACGATCAAACGATAGCTCCGATTGACACGAAATTTGAAATCCGGTAATAACTAACTATTACGGATCCAATGGAACTGGTTTCGTTCAATTCTAAGACTGTTCAAAAATTGACTATTTTCACTAGTCGATTTAAATATTAAAATATTCAATTTTCACAAATTAACTTTTAATTCGATTTTAAAAGTTCTAAAATATCTTTCTAACTCCAACATGATAAAATAAAATTTTACAAATCATTTTCAATCATATTTAACTATATTTTCAATTATTTCCATAATTCAACATATTAATTTATTGATTTAATTATCCAATTAAATTCAATAATTCAAAATAAAATTTATTCGACTTATAAATTCACTTTTTAATATTTAAAATTAATTAAATATTCAAATTTAAATTAATTAAAATTCTGGGTCGTTACATCTTTTCTGCCTAGACTGAGCTTCTTTCATTCTCGCACTTATCAGCTGAATCTTTTCTGCTGCTTCTCTCACCAAATCGGGACCAAGGACCAATCTATCTCCGGTCTCTAACCAACATACAGGAGATTTTCATGGTCTTCCTCACAAAGCTTCATACGTGCCATCCCTATACTAGTCTGATAACTATTGTTATATGAAAACTCGACTAGGTGTAGATGGTCTTCCCATGATCCCCCAAAGTTTAATACACAAGCTCTTAACAAGTCTTCCCAGATTTTGTTAACTCTTTCTATTTGCTTATATGTTTGTAGATGGTAAGCGGTATTCATCTTGAGCTTGGTTCCTAAACTTTTCTATAGACTCCAAAATTTGCTAGTGAATAAAGAATCTCTATCACTAACAATACTACTAGGAATCTCGTGAAGTCTAACCACGTTCCTCATAAATAACTTAGCCAATACAGGTGTCGTCCTATTCGACTTAAAGGGAATGAAATGGGAACTCTTGGTCAATCTGTCCACTATGACCCATACACTTTCATTTCCTCTATTAGATCTCAGCATCCCATCTATGAAATCCATAGAAATAGAATCACATTCCCAAATCGGAATATCCAATGGCTGAAGCAAACCTACTTGGCTTTTGATGCTCGGCTTTCACCTACTGGAAGTTTAAACACGATTTCACCCATAAGCCACATCCCTCTTTATTCCTTACCAGAGGAAACTTCTTTTCATATCTTGATACATTTTTGTTCCTCTTGGACGAATAGTGAATTTTGAACGATGGCATTCCTACAAAACTTCTTTCCTTATGTCTCCCACATCTGGGACACATAATCCACCCTTCTTTCTTAACCACCCATTCTGGTCAAAACTGAAATTCTTCAAATCATCACTCTCTATTTAGAAAGAATCAAGATAACATAGCAAATTCTCCACTAGACCCAGCCTCTGATCTCCATTGCACTCTACAAGCTGACAATGCTTCCAAGTCTTTCCATTCTGCTACCATAGTTAACATAGCATTTTAATGCTTCCTACTAAGCGCATCTGCAAAATTGTTGCCTTTCCCTAGCGTGTACTCTATTCCAAAATCATAAGCGGCTAAAAACTCTAACCACCTTTCCTCTCTCTTGTTCAGCTCCCTCTGAGAGAGAAAGTACTTCAACTGTGATGACCTAGAATTTTTGAACATTTAAAAATGAAATATTTAATCGATTTTAAATGTTTGGAAGTTATTTTGACTTGAATTTCAATTATAACTATGAATTTGGTAATTAAATTATTTAATTTAATTATTAAAGCTTGGGTAAGAATTTGTATCTCCAATTTTAAGCTCATTAAAAATATTTTTCAAGGCTTAGAAAATTTATATTGATGATACTGAAGATAATAGAAGCTTCAGAATTGAATTTGGAAATAATTTATTCAGTTTTGAAATTTTATTGTTTAAATCGATATTTAAAAATAGTCTTCTGAGGCACAGTCTTGGGATTCAACAAAACCCAGTTCTATTGGATTCATAGTATTGTATTAATATCAGATTTCAATTTTCATAATGTTTGGAGTTGTCGTTTGGCCATATGATAAGCAAACGCGCTGAAAATTATATCGAAATTTAATTTAATAATTGAGTCTAAAAAGTTATGTTCTCCATACGATCGAATTAGGACTTGAACCTTTTCCATTGCGTTCGTAATAGGGGTATAACATTAAAACGCCTAGCGGCACGCCTCAATAGGAGTTTGAAATGTTAAGTTGCATTTATCGAGACAATTTGAATCTAATTAAAAATACATTTATATTCTGGTCAAAATTCCTCTCACGTCCAAACTTTTTCCCCTCCTATCAATCACTGTAGCAAGCCTATTCGAGCACGTGAAAGAATTCAAAACACATTTCCATTTTTATTCTTGCCCTTGTTTCTTTTTGCGGAAGCTTCAGCCAAAAATAAAATAAAATAATATGAGCTCGAAAGAGAATGATCTCGTCCCTTCTTTCTTTCTTTCAGCCGAGTCTCCTACCTTATCTTTAAATCGATATCAATGGCCGAAACTAAAAGAAAGAAATCGAAGTCTCAGCTACAAAATAAAATATATAAAAAATGATGTATCCAAACGAATTCAAGTGAAATCGAATCCTCTTAAGTTCGTTCTCGAGGCCGTGAAAAAAAAAAGGGGGAGAAATAAAAACCGAATCGTAGTGCTCGATCGTTGTCCAGTTTCACTTCTGAATCATCGTCAGCACCATACAAGATTTCTTCGTCCAGATCTCGCTAGTTGAGTGGCGTATGTTTGGAATCAAGGGTTGAGATCGTGCGCGGCTGTAAGGAGTTCGAGGCGACGTGATGCGTAGGCAGTGGTGGTCTCGAGATTGGCTCGCGCGAGAGGCGATGGCGGTGAGGTAGGACCGTGATCGATTGCAGTTGGTTAGAGTTCGAACTCGAGTTCGATCGAAATAGCACCGCTTGAGGCGAGGGATTGGCGTTCATTCGGAGCATCAGGGATGTGTGGTTTCGAGAATCGCGATTTGGAAATTGTTCTTCGGTAGTGAAGGTAATTCAGTAGTTTAAATTATTTATTACAATAAGGCTGTTTACTGTTAAAATGCATGTAAAGATTAGGAATTCAGAACATATTTGCAGTCAAGACACCAAATATTTTTTATATAGATGTATGTTAGGGATATATCACTGTAAGATTTTTAAAAAAATATTATATATCTATATATAAAGTTTTACAGTAACAAAAATATTTTTATAAATGTGTATATATATAATTTAAAAGATAAAAATAGGAAAATAAAGGATATACATATACATATTCTAAACTTACTAGATTAATTCTAAAATAATAGATTATGAAAATATTATTTGTCTAACTAACCTATTAAATTATTTGGTCACTAAAGATATTTTTTGTAGAATTAGTTTAAAGTTGCAATTAATTGTTCGGTAATTCAAATAGTAATAGATCGTGAATTGTTTATACAAGGTTTAAATCTGAAGGAAACAAGTCAAGATTGGATTTGGATTGCAAAAAGCAAAGGTGAGATCTTCTCACTCAATCAATATTTTTCTGATTTAAATTTTGAATAGTTAGATTTAAAATTGATTGACTGTGTGCTTGGATGATTGATTTATAATAATTATTCACTGGATGATATTATATATATAGTAGTATATAGTATATAATGGGTGATTGATTTCCCGCATTATATAGCGGATGAGACCCTATGCGCCGCATAATAGCGGATGATATTTTATAAATCTCATATACCGCGATATTCCACCTCGAAGTGGAATTGGTATTTAATTGTTGTGCTAACGTCTGTGGATGCAGGGAAAACAGGTTGGAGGGATCCAACTAGATTCCTCAAAAATTTGAATTAGTTTCAATATTGCATGTTGATTATTTGTAATCTATGTGTGACTATTTATGATTGAGACTGTTGAAGGCTATAATTTAGCCGAATATATTTTTGATATCGTAGGATATCAAAAATAAATAAAATTGGATTTTTTGAAATTTAGTAGAAAATTTATAGTAAATTAATCTTAGAAAATTGAATAGATTTAAAAGAAGGAATTTGTTTCAAAAGAGAATAAATTTGGTGTTGAAATAAATTTAGAAATCAATTTTGGAAATTGATTTGGTATTTGTAAATAAATTTGAAAATCAATTTAGAATTTAATTCGGTGCTGAAAATGAATATTTGGAGATCGATTTGAAAATCGTATATCATTGGATATTTAGAAGGTTAAATTCACAATGGGAATTTATAAAGGAAAGGGAAATTTGTTTTAAAAATAAACATTTGGTTATTTTTAAAAGAGTGAAAGGAATTTATGGATTCCGAACGTTAATTTAAAATAAATCAAGAAAGATTTAATAATTGATTTGAATGAACCATTTTGAATGGAAATATGTATTTTCTCTGGAAAGCTGATATGATTTCGAAGTAGCCTATAAATATAAACTGAAAATTTTTAAGGATGGTTTTAGAAAGGATACTTTGCATAAATTATTTTCTTAACTGGTTTCAAATCTTTAAAGTATGGATTTATTTAATTACTTATAGAACGGGTTATTTTAAAGGTTAAAATTGAAATTTGTTTTAGGAAACGATTATTTAAATAGTTATACCTTATCTACTAATTTTATTTTAAAAATTAGTTGGGACTTAAAATCTTATATGTGATAATTAGTATAATGTTTTCATAACCCTATTTTAAGTAAGTATTTAAGATGGTTTTATTTTAAATGTTCCAAGAATATTTTAGATAAGTGATTTGAATTATTTTAACTCGGCGGATTTTCAGTGGAAATGAATAAATATTTGAAAATGTATTCCGCGTAAGAAAAGGTGATTTGAAGTTTGTTTTCAAAGTATTGAAATGTGGAAGGTAGTTTGAAATCTTTTTTCAAATGGTTAAAGTGTGAAATATATCTTGCGAAAATATTTTGAAAACAAATAATTTGGGAAATTTATTTAAACCCGACAATTGTTATGGATGTTGATTGATAGTTAAATAACCGACTATCAATATTGGCCTTTTAATGGCATTTGAATTTCTATGCAACTGGGGATCGGATTCCAAGTAGATATCTGATAACCACATCGAACCTTTGTGATTGTGATGGATCTTTTATTTAAAAGATCAAAGTGAAAATTGTTGTAATTTGTTGAAATCTGAATGTAACACTTATTTTAAAAAAAAAATAAGCGCTCGTTATTCGGATTAGCCGGGAGAGGACCTTGTATCATAAAACCCATTCCGAATAACGATACGACGAAATGGGATCATATTGAAGACGGTGTTGAAGACCAGGTATTTTCAAAAGCGAAAGGATTACCTGTCGAATGTCTCTGCACCGGGTTGCTCCGGTATAGAGATTTATCACCTTTGTGACGGGGATTCCGGACGTGATGTGTGAATATCCGGATTTGCAAGGTCTTCTTTGAAGTGCCTTCGGTTCCGTTCGATCCTGGAACGGACTTGTATGGATGTGCGTCTGATGTTAATGTAAAGCTGGTTTCTATCAAATACACCTCTGTTGGTAGCGGAGAATTTATTCTTTTAGCTTAACACCCTTCTCTGAGACATACGAGCTCAGAAGTTATGTAGTTGATGGTTATTAGTGATATATTCCCAAAACTGGTATTGTGGCATACAAAGTGTTGCTGATCATTTGTTGCTCAAAGCATGACTTTGTGAAAAGTGTAGCTTTGTGGACGAGACTTCGTGGGACCTCACACCTCGAAAATGGTCAAAACAGGAAAGATGCGACAAGGTTATGAGGGTCGCGCCCTTTAGGGTATGACATTTCCTTTTGGAAAAGGGTAGTATCATGGTATGAAGCCCGGATATTTTACCTATGTTATTGCCGCAATTTTTTTATACTTTGTGGTTGTTGCTTTATGCTTGAGGATCCTCGGATAAAGGTCGCAAACGACCGGGGGATGGCATACTCGAGTAGTAGTTACCTAGTTACAGAGGTAACCCGGCCTTGTGTTGGCAGAGATCCGGGTAGGTTCTCGGGACGTCCCTCCAGAGGCGTATCCATGTGGCAGTAGGAAGTTCCTTAGCCTGACCATTTGTTGGAAGTCCAAAGAAACAATACGCGCCATGTACGGTTTTAGTTGTATAACCTGCCATTGAACGTGGTGGTAAACTGCTATTGAACATAGTAGTTATAGTGGGTATACAATAACGGTTGTATGCTGGCTAAGATTAATATTATACTTTCAAAATGTTTTCTGCACTATGCACTAATAATAATAATAATATCAGAGAATTTTCCGTATTAAGCATGTTTGACTATCATAAGAAGAAATATCCTCTAATTCTGCGTTTGCATTGTGTGTGTGGCAGGTGGCCTTATGGTAGTTTCATTTTCCAAAAGCATAGAGGATTTCTTTTTATATTTTTTGTGAAAATAACTGTTTTTAAGATCTCACACCAGTCCCACGACTGACCTAGAGTTTACTGTTCCTTTTTTAAAGTCTGGGTGCCCATAATTTTCCCACGGGTAGCCTAGAGTCAGGTTATCATTATTCTAGAGCGAAGCCGGAAAAATGATGTTGTGGAGATCAGGAGCAAGCTGGATGGCGAAGTGTATCACTAGCATATGTTATATTCTTTTCCCCTGTTTGTTGTTGTAACACTCTGATAATGTGATGTATAAACTGATATAGTGCTTCAATTTTAAAAGATATTCATTTATCTATTATATTTCTTCGCTGCGAAATGTGAGATTTTGTTATTGTTCCTGTTTCTTCTTCTATCTTCTTCTTCTTAAACCCTAACGTTTTGGTTTTTGGGCATTCGACTGTGCGGTATTGGATAAAATGGACGTATCGATGTCGACTTTCGAGCGTCGTAAAATCGGGTCGTTACAATTTGTGGTATCAGATCATTTGGTTAAGCGATAACCTTGGCTATGTTGGGTGTTACTCATTAGAGATAGAGTCAGCAGTACTCTAGAATAAGTGTGAGTGTAATAATAGATATGAGCGTGTATTTGTTAGTGAATATAAAATTGTTTAATATTGTGTTGATTGGTATGTTGAGTGGTATATGGATTCTGGTCAATACGAGTAATTAACGTTATTGATAGGGATCTCTAAACACTTGTACAGAACAAATTCAACATGATATCGTTTTAAAATAGGGTAAATGAAATAATTTTACCCAAACTATTTTCGTATATAAAAGAAATAAATTTTCTGTGAATTATTATAATATATGGTTGCTTGGTTGTTAGGAAGTGATAATATCAAATTATTATCATCGTTGTATGAGGAATTGAAATCAAAACCAAAAGCTAAGAAAATAAAAATCCCAATGGGATTTATAAATGTAAGTTGTGAATGAGATTTATAATTTGAAATAGAATTCCAGAGAAATATTTGGAAATGTTCTTGAAAATATTTGAAATTCGGGGAGTTTGGAAATTAAATTCCTTTGGAGATTGCAAATAGTTTTCAAGGGTTTGGAAAAATGTTTTTGGAGGGATAAAAGCTCTAAACTCTTTTCGGTCACTGGAAAATAATTTCGGTGATGATCGCGACATCTTCGTTGTTCATTTTTGGGTTTCCAAAAGAGGAATTGGTGCCAAATTATTTTAAATGGAAGTTGTTTGAAAAATTTGGGTTTGGTTTTGAAATTCAAAGCATGATTTGAATTGTTTTCAATAATGGTTTTGGAAAAGGTGGAAAGACTCTGGAATTTTATTAAAAATAGTTGTGGAATAATAAGTTAGAAAACTTAGGAATTCAGATTTAAACTGAAATTGACTTGAGTTAATCTGAATAAAGGTGAATTTTAGAAGTCTAATAGACTAAAATAATTGGAATAAAATTATTAAGATGGAAAATAAATTGTGAATGAATGAATAAATTTGCAATTGTAAGTAAATGAAAGAGAAATTGAATGTTGAAATTCATTTCGAATTTATAAGTAAATAGAACTGGAGTTGGAACTGAAATTGATTTGTGATAAACAAAGTGAAGTATTAAACTAAAATTAGTAAGTGAAACTAATTAATGAATGAACAAATGGATAAGGTTTAAAATGGATTGGAATTTGTAATGGATTAATAAATGAAACTAATTTAAAATAGTGCAGTTGTGAATGAAAGATAATTGACAAAATTCAATATTCAGAAGATAAATTGAATCCAATTAAATTGAAAGTGTAAATTGAATTCAAATGAAATTGAAAATTCAAATTAAATGAAAATGGATATATAACATCAATAGTGAAGTAAAAATGGTATAAGAAGTATTCAAACTTTTGTAAAGAAATGTGCAAAAATGATATTTGAATGTTGTAATTGGATATTATGGCTAGCAGGATATACAGGTGTATTAAAGGAAATGGAATTGAGATTTTGATTTCGAAGATAAAATTCAATTGCTCGACAAAAAGGTATGTATTTAAATTTCAGTATGGAATTTGATGATTTTCTTGTCCAGCCACTTAGCTTTTTGTTTTCTTTTTGAATCTGGGGGCCGTGGTGCCATTTTGTAGTCGTACTGAGCTTGCCGCGTAAAGGAGACGCTGGCGAAATTTTTCGAAAATTTAGGGAGTTAGAAAAATTTTGAAAATTTAAAACTTGAATTTAAATTTAAATTTGAATTTGTTATGTAAACAAGATTGTTTGGAAACTTATGATTGAATTTGGAAAGCTAGTTGAATTAATGATGGGTCTTAAATAAAAAGATTTGTTTTGATAAGATGATAAAACTATTTGGATTGGGAAAAATAATAAATGGGCTAAGGATCATTCTTTTTAACTAGTAATTTTGGGGAGAAATTCTTTTAAGGGAGGAAGGATGTGACAACCCAGAATTTTTGAACATATAAAAATGAAATATTTAATTGATTTTAAATATTTGGAAGTTATTTTGACTTGAATTTCAATTATAACTATGAATTTAGTAATTAAATTATTTAATTTAATTATTAAAGCTTGGGTAAGAATTTGTATCTCCAATTTTAAGCTGATTAAAAATATTTTTCAAGGCTTAGAAAATTTATATTGATGATACTGAAGATAATGGAAACTACAGAATTGAATTTGGAAATAATTTATTCAGTTTTGAAATTTTATTGTTTAAATCGATATTTAGAAATAGTCTTCCGAGGCACAGTCTCGGAATTCATCAAAACCAGTTCCATTGGATCCGTAATATTGTATTATTATCGGATTTCAATTTTCGTAAGGTTTGGAGTTGTCGTTTGGCAGTACGACAAGCAAACGCACTGAAAATTATATCGGAATTTAATTTAATAACTGAGTCTAAAAAGCTATCTTCTCCATACGATCGAATTAGGACTCGGAACCTTTTCCATTGCGTTCTTAATAGGGGTATAACATTAAAACGCCTAGCGGCATGCCTCGATAGGAGTTTGAAATGATAAGTTGCATTTATCGAGACAAATTAAATTTAGTTAAAAATATACTTATATTCTGGTCAAAATTCCTCTCACGTCCAAACTTTTTCCCTTCTTATCAATCACTGTAGCAAGCCTATTCAAGCACGTGAAAGAATTCAAAACACGTTTCCCTTTTTAATCTCGCCCTTGTTTCTTCTTGCGGAAGCTTCAGCCGAAAAATTAAATAATATAAGCTGGAAAGAGAACGATCTCGTCCCTTCTTTCTTTCTTTCAGCCGAGTCTCCTACCTTATCTCTAAATCGATATCAATGGCCGAAACTAAAAGAAAGAAATCGAACTCTCAGCTACAAAATAAAATATATAAAAATGATGTATCCAAATGAATTCGAGTGAAATAGAATCCTCTTGAGTTCGTTCTCGAGGCCGTGAAAAAAAAGGGGGAGAAATAAAAATCGAATCGCAGTGCTCGATCGTAGTCCAGTTTCACTTCCGAAGTCATCCTCAGCACCGTACAAGATTTCTTCATCCAGATCTCGCGAGTTGAGTGGCGTATGTTTGGAATCGAGGGTTGAGATCGTGCGCGGCTGTAAGGAGTTCGAGGCAACGTGATGCGCAGGCAGTGGTGGTCTCGAGATCAGCTCGCGTGAGAGGCGATGGCGGGAGGTAGGACCGTGATCGATTGCAGTTGGTTAGGGTTTGAACTCGAGTTCGATCGAAATAGCGCCGCTTGAGGAGAGGGATTGGCGTTTGTTCGGAGCATCAGGGATGTGTGGTTTCGAGAATCGCGATTTGGAAATTGTTCTTCGGAAGTGAAGGTAATTGGGTAGTTTAAATTATTTATTACATTAAGGCTGTTTGCAGTTAAATGCATGTAAAGATTAGGAATTCAAATCATATTTACAGTGAAGACACCATATATTTTTTATATAGGTGTATGTTAGCGATATATCACAGTAAGATTTAAAAAAAATTATTATATATCTATATATAAAGTTTTGAAGTAACAAAATTATTGTTATAAATGTCTGTATATATAGTTTCAAAGATAAAAGTAGGAAAATAAAGGATATACATATACATATTCTAAACTTACTCGATTAATTCTACAATAATAGATTATGAAAATATTATTTGTCTAACTAACCTATTAAATTATTTGGTCACTAAAGATACTTTTATATAATTAGTTTAAAATTAAATAAATAAGTGGTAATTAATTGTTCGGTAATTCAAATAGTAATAGATCGTGAATTGTTTATACAAGGTTAAAATCTGAAGGAAACAAGTCAAGATTGGATTTGGATTGCAAAACGCAAAGATGAGATCTTCTCACTCAATCAATATTGTACTGATTTAAATTTTGAATAGTTAGATATAAATTTATTGATTGTGGGCTTGGATGATTAATTTACGATAATTATTCGCTGGATGATATTATATATAGTAGTATATAGTATATATTGGGTGATTGATTTCCCGCATTATATAGCGGATGAGAACCTTGCGCCGCATAATAGCGGATGATACTTAATAAATCCCATATACCGCGATATTCCACCTCGAAGTGGAATTGGTATTTAATTGTTGTGCTAACGTCTGTGGATGCAGGGAAAACAGGTTGGAGGGATCCAACTGGATTCCTCAAATATTTGAATTAGTTTTAATATTGCGTGTTGATTATTTGTAATCCGTGTGTGACTATTTATGATTGAGACTGTTGAAGGCTATAATTTAGCCGAATATATTTTTGATATCGTAGGATATCATAAATAAATAAAATTGGATTTTTTGAAATTTAGTAGAAAATATATAGTAAATTAATCTTAGAAAATTGAATAGATTTAAAAGAAGGAATTTGCTTCAACGAGAATAAATTTGGTGTTGAAATAAATTTAGAAATCAATTTTGGAAATTGATTTGGTATTTGTAAATAAATTTGGAAATCAATTTAGAATTTAATTCGGTGCTGAAAATGAATATTTGGAGATCATTTGAAAATCGTATATCAATGGATATTTAGAAGGTTAAATTCACAATGGGAATTTATAAAGGAAAGGGAAATTTGTTTTAAAAATAAACACTTGGTTATTTTTAAAAGTGTGAAAGAAATTTATGGATTCCGAACGTAAATTTAAAATAAATCAAGAAAGATTTATTAATTGATTTGAATGAACCATTTTGAAATGAAAAATGTATTTTCCTTGGAAAGCTGAGTATGATTTCGAAGTAGCCTATAAATATAAACTAAAAATCTTTAAGGATGGTTTTAGAAAGGATACTTTGGATAAATTATTTCCTTAACTGGTTTCAAATCTTTAAAGTATGGATTTATTTAGTTACTTATAGAAAGGGTTATTTTAAAGGTTAAAATTGATATTTGTTTTAGGAAACGATTATTCAAATAGTTATACCTTATCTACTAATTTTATTTTAAAAATTAGTTGGGACTTAAAATCTTATATGTGATAATTAGTATAATGTTTTCATAACCGTTATTTTAAGTAAATATTTAAGATGGTTTTATTTTTAAATGTTCCAAGAATATTTTGGATAAGTGATTTGAATTATTTTAACTCGGCGGATTTCCAGTGGAAATGAATAAATATTTGAAAATGTATTCCGCGTAAGGAAAGGTGATTTGAAATTTGTTTTCAAAGTATTGAAATGTGGAAGGTAGTTTGAAATCTGTTTTCAAATGGTTGAAGTGTGGAATATATCTTGCAGAAATATTTTGAAACTAAATAATTTGGGAAATTTATTTTAATCCGGCAATTGTTGTGGATGTTGATTGATAGTTAAATAACCGACTATCAATATTGGCCTTTTAATGGCATTTGAATTTCGATATGACCGGGGTCGGATTCCAAGTGGATATCCAAAAACCACATCAAACCTTTGTGATTGTGATGGATCTTTTATTTAAAAGATAAAAGTGAAAATTGTTGTAATTTGTTAAAATCTGAATGTAACACTTATTTTTTTTAAAAAGAAGCGCTCGTTATTCGGATTAGCCAGGAGAGGACGATGTGTCATAAAACCCATTCCGATTAACGATACAACGAAATGGGATTGTATTTGAAGACGGTGTTGAAGACCGGGTATTTTCGAAAGCGAAAGGATTACCTGTCGAATGTCTCTGCACTGGGTTGCTCCGGTACAGAGATTTTATCACCTTTGTGATGGGGATTCCGGACGTGATGTGTGAATATTCGGATTTGCAAGGGCTTCTTTGAAGTGCCTTCGGTTCCGTTCGATACCGGAACGGACTTGTACGGATGTGTGTCTGACGTTATACTTTGAGATGTAAAGCTGGTTTCTATCAAATACATTTCTGTTGGTGGCGGTGAATTTATTCTCTTAACTTAACACCCTTCTCTGAGATATACGAGCTCAGAAGTTATGTAGTTGATGGTTATTAGTAATATATTCGCAAAACTGGTAGTGTGGCAAACGAAGTGCTGCTGATCATTTGTTGATCAAAGCATGACTTTGTGAAAAGTGTAGCTTTGTGGACGAGACTTCGTCGGACCTCACACCCCGGAAATGGTCAAAACGGGAAAGATGTGGCAAGGTTATGAGGGTCGCGCATTTTAGGGTATGTCATTTCCTTCTAGAAAAGGGTATTATCATGGTATGGAGCCCAGATATTTTACCTATGTTGTTGCCGCAAATTTATTATACTTTGTGGTTGTTGCTTTATGGTAGAGGATCCTCGGATAAAGGTCGCAAACGACAGGAGGATGGCATACTCGAGTAGTAGTTACCTAGTTACCTCTGTAACCCGGCCTTGTGTTGGTAGAGATCCGGGTAGGTTCTCGGGACGTCCCACCAGAGGCGTGCCCATGTGGCAGTAGGAAGTTCCTTAGCCTGACCATTTATTGGAAATCCAAAGAAATAATACGCGCCATGTACGGTTTTAGTTGTATAACCTGCCATGGAATGTGGCGGTAACCTGCAATTGAACATGGTAGCTATACTAGGCATACAATAATGGTTGTATGCTGGCTAAGATTAATATTATACTTTCGAAATGTTTTCTGCACTATGCACTAATAATAATAATATCCAAGAATTTTGCGTATTAAGCATATTTGACTATCATAATGAGCAATCTCCTCCAATTCTGCATTTGCATTGTGTGTATGGCAGGAGGCCTTATGGTAGTTTCATTTTCCAAAAGCACAGCGGAATTATTTTTATATTTTTTGTGAAGATAACTATTTTTAAGATCTCACACCAGTCACACGACTGACCTGAAATTTTTTTCCCTTCCTAAACTCCGGGTGCCCATAATTTTCCCACGGGCAGCCTAGAGTCAGGTTATCATTATTCTGGAGCGAAGCCGGAAAAAGGATGATGTGGAGATCAGGAGCAAGCTGGATGGTGAAGCGTATCACTAGTATATATTATATTCTTTTCCGCTGTAACACTCTGAAAATGTGATGTATAAACTGATATAGTGCTTCTGTTTTAAAAGATATTCATTTATCTATTATATTTGTTGGCTGCGAAATGTGAGATTCTATTATTGTTCATGTTTCTTCTTCTATCTTCTTCTTTTTAAATCTAACAGTTTGGTTTTCCGGCATTCGACTGTGCGGCATTGGATACAATGGACGTATCGATGTCGACTTTCAAGGGCCGTAAAATTGGGTCGTTACATCAACGACTTATGATCCATATAAAGCTCGAACCTCTCTCCTAAAAGGTAATGCCTCCACATCTTCAATGAAAATATCACTACATCTAACTCCAAGTCATGGGTCGTGTATCTAACTTCATGTGTTCTAAGATGTCTAGAAGCATAAGCAATCACTTTGCCTTCCTGCATTAACACTGCCCATAATCCAGTTCCACATGCATATGTATAAACTACCAAGTCCCTATTCCCTTCCGAAACCACTAACATAGGTGCATGGGTCAACAAGTGTTTCAAGCTTTGAAATGCTTCCTCACACTTATCGATCCACACAAACTTTACATGCTTTCACGTTAGCTTGGTCATTGGCGCTGCTATCCTCAAGAAATCCTTAATAAACCTCCGATAATATCCAGCTAACCAAGGAAACTTCTTATCTTGGTGACCATTTTTGGTCTTTTCACTTATTAACAGCTTTGATCTTATCTGGATCGACTGACAACCCATTCTCCGAAACCACGTGACCAAGAAGTTTCACTTCCTTTTTTCAAAAATGGCACTTCAAAAACTTTGCCTTTAGCTGATGCTGCCTCAGCATCTCAAGAACAACTGTAAGATGAACTTCATGCCCCTTCTAATCCTTGGAGTATATCAAAATATCATCTATAAAAACCAACACGAACCTATCCAAGTGCTCTCGAAAAATCCAGTTCATCAAATCCGCAAAGAATTTCGGCGCATTAGTGAGTCCGAACGGCATAGCTAACCATTCGTATGACTCATACCTTGTTTTAAATGCAGTCAAAGGCATACTATCTTCTGCCACTCTAAGCTGATGAAAGCCTGTCGCTTAGTCTAACTGAGAAAATACCTTGGCTCCCTCAACTGATCGAACAAATCATCAATCCTAGGCAATGGATATTGATTCTTTATCGTTTTCTCATTCAACTTACGATAATCGATACATAGCCTTAACAATCCGTCTAGCTTCTTAGCAAATACTACAACTTCTCTCCAAGGTGAACTAATCAGTCTGATAAAATTCTTGCCTTTCAAATCTACCAACTGAGCCTTTAACTCTCTCATCTCTGTAGGTGTTATCCGGCTTGGTGGTCTACTTACCGGTTCTGCTCTAGGCACCAAATCTGTCCAAAACCCAATGGCTCGTTTCGATGGCAATTCTACTACCGGCTCGAAGACATCTGCGAATTCTCTAACCACGAAAATGCAATTTAACTCATCCTCTAACTCCACAACCCCCAATAGAGCATTCACCTCATAGCTAGGCTATCCTGCGGTATAAACTATCTGATAAGTACAGTCCGGGTGTCTAAGTGATATTTTCCTATCCTGGAAAAATATCCTAGCATCATATTCACTTAAAATATCCATACCCAATATAATTCTGAAACCTACAAAGTCAAATGTATGTAAACTGCAAACAAAGGTATGACCTAACAAATCAAACTCTAAGTGGTCACACTTCATCCCATGTGTTGCATACTCTTCTATCGGATTTGCAACTCTGAAGGAAGTAACTAAATATGGTTCTAGATTAAGCTTATCTACCAAATATCGAGATATAAAAGAATGAGATGCACCGATATCAAACAAAACGCTAACAAACATATCATAAACCTGAAGCGTACCTTCTAATACTAAATTTCCTTTCTCCTAGGTCGTTGGCTTTGAAGTAGCACGCTCCAATGCAAATACTTGGCCTTTATCTCCTTTAGCTGGCACTTTGTGCTGGTTCTTATAGTGCCAAACTTGATGACAGTTGAAACATCTAACTCCTTTCTTCTCAGCAATCTTCTTTCCTTTGCCTGTCCGACGCTTATGAGCATAATGGCCTTTCTTATCACACATATACTAGACCACTTCAGACTTCCCCTTCTTTGTTGCTCCACCTTTCTGAGAACCCTTCTTATGAAAGAACTTTCTCATCTGACCTTTCCCAACCTGGACCTCCTTCTCCTCCTTCTTCTCTAAACAAGCAAGCAACTCTTCATGTCTTAACGCCATCTCCACTACCACAACACAGGAATCTTTGATATGCAGTAAGGTAGCCCTAGCCAACTCAGACTTCAATCCTCTGATGAACTTCTCATTCCTTTTCATCAATTTATCAACAGTGGCAGACCATATCTAGCCAACTCGTCAAACCTACGAGCATACTGGAGAACAAACATTTCTCCTTGTTCTAACTTAGCAAACTTCTTGATCAAAATAGACTACGCCATTACTGACATGAACCTCTTCTGGAACCTTCTCTTAAACTCTACTCATGTAATTGTCTCATCCACACCAGCAGTTACACTATTCCACCAAAATAAAGTCGCTCCTTGAAGCTGTTTAGAAGCAAGCCTCCTCTTCTACTCATCATTGAGCCCTTAGTCAGCAAAAATCCTTTCACAGTGCAACAACTAGTTCTTCACTTTTATAGCATCCTCGTTTCCAATAAACGGCTTCCCTCCAAGCCTAGCATTGTCTTTACTCAACTTGGCATAATGATTGACAACCGAAGCTTCTTGAACTCCTCCCACATCATTTCCTCCAACATCCCCAACAGTAATTCCAGCTTGCTTCATGTTTATGAAAGACTGATACATAGCCCCTGTATTTACTTGTGGGACTCCATTACCAACATTCTCAGCTTAAGCTTGACTATAAGTCCTCTTGTATTGGGTCGGGAATTTCCATTGGTGGTGGTGCTCTCCTCTCCAAGGTTAACTCTACCTCTTCTAACGTCCATATCTGTATTCAAGCCTCGTGAGATACAACAGAATAGCCTAAATAGAGATAGGAGAATGGAGATATAGCGTATACTTATATATAGAAAATACAAGTATGTTACTATATCGTTATTTCGTACCCTATCTTACTCTAATTCCTAAGGATTGTGTTTTAAAAAAAATCATGTTAGTTTAAGTATTTCATAAACCTATGCTCTGCTACCAAGTTGTAACATCCTCTATTTAGACGCTCAAAGCTAAGCGTTACAGATGCTATAGACATCCATAGTATTAACTTTCGACGATAAAATACAGCTATGTTAATGGTATCTATAATATCAGGAGCATTTGAATATGAAACAAAATCATATATTTCAAAGATAACATTTTACTAGTTACACTTCAAAATACATGTTTCCCATTCTAATTACATAATCCCATAATCGTTTTCCAGGTTCGGATAAAATATAATTATTAGAGAAATACACCAAGAGCGACATATGATGATGCCCCCTTGGTTGACCAAAGTACTACATAGACATAATTGTCTTAAATACAACACAGCAAAAAATAAAACAAAACAACAACTCCTATATAGCTATATGTCAGCCACCTGCTCGCATCTGGAAGCTTTATTCATTAGCATACTAAAACTATAAAACCTTAACTCTCAGCCTACCGAAATCAATTTTGAGAACCCAAGAGTTTAAGGGAAAACATAAACTTCAAGTCAGACATAAAGCCTAGTGTGAACAATATTATACATCTCAGACATACGATGTTAAGTGAGACCACGCCGCTTAGCGGAACGAGTTTTCACTCACTAATATCCTTTTAAAACATATCATTTTGCAAATCATTATCATGCAACCAAAACTGGTTAAAACTGTAAAGCATTATTATGTAAGCATACATATCAGGTAACAAGTGGAATATCTGTTAGATACACCTCTTCTGGACGGTCTTTCTTAATTATCTGTTAAATACTACCTAATTTAACACCTCCCAGGGTCACATGATCCTAATGGTTTTACGTGCTCACTAATAACCTATCTTCATACAAACATATATTCCCTTCCGTGTGTAATCATAATTTTAATCTTACCTATGATAAAGCCCCACACAGTGGAGTTTTGGACTAAATTAGCTAGGGCCAATAGCTAATGTATAGGGCGCGACCCTATACCGGTCTCATCTGGTATTATAATATCTGATTCATTTTACTTAGGGGTACCTTCCCAAAATTTTCCTTGGAAATCTTTTCAAACTGATTTAAACCTTTAAATCAAATTTAAACAAGGAAAATATATGATCTCTATACTTTACTCAAAATCACCATGCCATATTATATATATACATACATACGTACGTATATATATACACACTTTACCCAAATCTTGGTTGATGAAAACATTTAACTTTTGGAAGCACCACTTTCGAAATCATTGAAAGCGCCTCTTTCGAAACCAAGTAAAACCCTTTATTTCATCAAGGTCGAATTGCCAAAACCTTAACTTCGAAACCATTCTCAAAACCATTTGAAACCACTGAAAAACCTTCCTTACGAAAGCTTTAAAACCTTGGACGTCTCCCTTTTAAAGCCCTTAAACGTGATTTTTCAAAAATTTTGGAATACCTTCCTTTCAACCTTTCGAAACCATTGGGGAACCACCCCTTTGAAACCTTTCTTTAAACCTTTCGAAAGCATCAAACCTTTATAAATAGCAAACCTTTCGAAAGGATTTGGGTTCAATTTAAAATATGTGGAAAAAACCTTGCGAAACCATTCAAAAATTTACCCCTTCGAAACCTTTGAAAACCGTTTCGGTCGAAACTATTTAGATTATGCCTTCAAGTAGAGAAAAAGGATCTGAAACCCATTAGATTCGAAATCATTCCTTTCGAAAGCTATTCTTAAGTAAATAAGTGATGGTGTCGAAACCATACTTTTGAAAGTATTGGAAGTGGCCAAGTTTAAAAACAAGGTATACCTTTTGAAACCATTGACTTCGAAAGGTAAGAAAAGCGCCAGCTAAAAGGGCTTCAACCTAGTCGAAAGCCTCTATTTAAAAGAAAAAGCACAACCTCCTTAAAATCATTTCTTTAAAACTATTTGAGCTAGTCGGAAGCCAACCATTCGAAAGCAACATAGTTGAAAGCAAAGCTGGCACATTTTTCACTTTAAAACAATGGCATGCTTCAACCCTTTTGGAACCCTTCGGTTTCGACCTCATACCTTCCGCCTTCTTTCCCGTTCTTTGCGCACCGAGTCTTTGATGCCATGCACATTGGTTACAATAGTAATTGAGGCGAAAGGACTAAGTCAGAAGCCATCTGTGTCCAAAGCAGGGTGCTAAAAGTGGAGAAACAGGCTAAAAACAAGAAAATTTTGTCTTTAACTTAAAAGAGAAATACATTTGACTAACCTACTAAGTTTTTCAAAATCTTATCGGTTGCTAATTATTCTTTTCTAAAGCACTTCCATAATTTCAGAAATAACAGTCAAATTTATTTTATAAAATACCCTTTCTCCTTTTACAAATATATAAAACATTAAAGTCCCATACCATAAATAATTTTATATATTCATTAAAACACTTAGGAAAATTCTACATTCCAGAAAAACATTTTCAATATGTTTTCTAACATATATAAATTTCAGATCCAGATTATTAATTATTTTGCCGTAAATAATTTATAACCCAATAAATCAATTACTTCACTAGAAAATTAATATATAATCCACATTAATTTAGAAAATTATAAAAAATGAAACTCATCTCTAAATTATCATTTCTAATCTACATATAAATTCGTAAGGAATATGGATGCCATAAATAGGGTTTTCACATCAAAAAATATCATAAAATCTATACAAATAAGCATAAATCATTAACAAACATATATACACATTTAATCCTTCAAAAACATGGCATAAACTTGCAAAACACTTCAGATTTAACTTAAAACTGAAAACACTTAAAAGAATGAATGTGGTCATTATTTACCTTAGCTTTGTGATTACGGATGTGAGATTTGATCTTGATTAATTGATTTGATTCTTCTCTTGAATCCTAGCTTTGTCTTCTCTTGAGATTACTAATGGTGGATGGCCTTAGAAGTGTTTTTTCATTGAGAAAATATGAAATGAACGTGTGTTTTGGTTTCCTAAAGGTTTAGCGTATAAGTTTAATCATTTTCCTATTTTACCCTCCCTTATTTCCTAACACCTTAACTCTTTGATTCATTGTTTACTCATTAATATGCACAGCTGCCCCTTAATTAAATCAAAAATCTCAATCCATTAATCAATCCTATGTTATTTAGTTTAATTTAACTAATTAAATTTCCTAAATAATGTCACTAAAAATATAGGGTGTTATAATACACACACACACACACACACACACACATATCAATTCTTCTTTATACCTTAAAATTACAAGCCAATATTAAACTAAATTTTACTTGGTTGATTATTTTTAGATTAACCTATTTATTTTTCAAAATTAAATTTTAGTTCATTGCATATGTGTATGTGCATGAACATAAATTTATGTTTCAAATCCAATTATATCATTAGGGTCAACAAATTAAATTATAAAAGTTTTAATTTTCTTTATGTTAATTGTATTATATGCCTTTTAAAATTAGGTATAACATTAACTTCTTTTATTTTGAAATGGTTTTGATGTTTGCTGTAATTAAGTTTGAAATTCCATAAGGTATTAAATTAATTGTTTAATTGGTAGTTGTAGAAGGAAGTCAAGTAGATTTACACTGCATGATTGTTTCCTTTTTAACTTATATTTGATTAGATATTTCCATATAAATCATATTTCCATCTTCCTTCTTCTTATTTACTCTTATATTAATTTTATAACTTTTTTTACTTACTTGTAAATCTTTTTATATATGTATATATAAAATATAAGTGGCAGTAAAGATTACATAAATGTGTGTCTATATATATATATATATATATATATATATATATATATATATATATATATAAACTATATATATATGGTATTGTCAATATGTGAATGAAACTATAAATATTGTAGTATACACAAACATATATGCTTATACTTAGGCATTTTTATTTTGATATGCATGTGAGAATGCAACATATATAGGTAAATACACATACACACACAATATATATAAATCCTAAAATATAGATGTAAACACACATGGTTGCATTAGCTTAGTTACATTGTTACTATGTTTGAGTGTATACTGAGGCATTCCCAATAAAACGTATAATTGAAATTTTCACATGTTTAATTAACAAATATATAATGAAGCTAAATATATATGATTTTATTTAAAACCAGATTGGATCTGGTATAACTCCTTTAGTCTTCATAGGCCCAATAGATCCAAGAAAGATTTTTCTTGAAATCCACCTATTTCATATGCTTCCAATTGGCCCGGTTCGAACATATTACTTGATCTACCCAAATTTTCACTATCTATAGGATTCTACATAACAATTTATAGATGTATATATACACAAAGTTGGTAGTTTATAATGCTGTTATATATGGATATCGTCATCTTTTTAATCGACTAGCTTTCTTTATTACTCTTTTTAATCGACTAGCTTTCTTTATTTGTGTATATTTTTAAATGGTTGGTTGCTAAACCTATTTTATAAATATTTGTACATATATTCGAATTAAAATATACTTATATACAAAGTAGGTAAAATATATATACGAATGGTTGGTTTAAGAAATTAGCTTCCACTGACAAGGTCGAAAGTTTGATTTGCATTGACCGCACTGTACATGTAAATATAATGGTATACGGGTTGGGGTGACATAACACATACTTTCTCGGGGTTCACAAGTAAAGCTTGGTTCTTTTTGATAGAGTTAAGGTAGTGCTCTTGGGCAATTATGTAATTTGATCATGTAAAGTAAATCTTATAGGCAATTTTTTGAATAAAGCAAGCTTTTGGTTTTATTTTCTTTTGTATTTATTGTTATGTAAGGTAATGTTATAAATACACTAAATACACACAAGTAGAAAATCTTTAGAAAAAATATTTAATAGATTGCAGTTACGAATGTGTTTGTAACCATGCGTATTAGATAGAAAAAAATAAATAATTGTTCTTAAATGTTCCTATCGAGCTGTATCGAGATTGGAATATCGATGTATCCATTGAGACTAATGCATAATAATGATCTCCATATAATGGATGATAAACTGCTAATGACCATTAGGATACCCAAGAGGTTACGTACATGTGGTTGTTTGGAATAATTATTGAGCAACTCCTTGAAAGCCTTATATAAGTTAAAAATCAATTAAAAGAACTCAAGTGATGATGTGCAATAATCTTTTGATTTGAGAATACTATGAGTCTTAAGTTTCTAAGTTATACTTTTATTATAGTCAATCACATAACCATGTTAAGGCCATAAGTGGGTATAGTCGAACGACTTGAAGTGAAACATTATTCAAAAAAGTACTCTTCTCGTTCAAATAGAAGTTTAGTATGGTCAAAATTAGTAGTCGACGCAAAGTCAAACTCTTTGGCGAAAGTATATCGGCTAATCGATAATTGTTAATGGATTGAACCATGAACGCTAGCATTGGACTATGCAATTGACAATAGATATTAATAAATTTTTGACCATTGACTAAGCTCTAGATATCAAAGTGATATAGTGATGACAAAAAAAATGTGCACAATATATCATTTCTTAAGTTTGTCGCTTTAATATATTAGAAATTAGATTTCACATGGTTAATCTATAAGCAACTGAACACATATCAAACTATACTCTTCTTTGTTAAAGTCCATACTAGCTTAAATATTTAAATTTTTTAAATATTACTAATGGTTGAGTTCATGCCTGGTAGTCACACAACTGAAACCCATAGTTTTTGGCCGAAAATAATTTATTCATATAATTTATAAAAGTTATAAATTATCATTATCAAGAAACTAATATAATAGTTATATTAATTGGTTTATTATTTTTTGAGTAAGATGAGCGATCCTCTTTAGGAGGAGAACGCTCATTAATTAGTTTATTATTATCTTTACTTCTTATTAGTGGGCCTAAAATTAATCAATAAAATATATAATTGTTACATGTTTCTGTAATTACTTTTTAGGTCAAGATGATAATTTAAATATAATAAATAATATGTATGTGTTATATTTTTTTATTTGGTAGCCGAAAATTTTAAAATTGTTTTAGAAAGGCCAAGATATATGTGGTTATGAATTAACTAAATGAGTTTAATTAATTAATTGAGATAAAATCTCCTTTATAATGGCCCATGAATGGTGGATATGGATAAGATATTTACATAATCCATTGGCATCACTATAAATATACCCCGATGCCTCCATTATCTTACACAAAATCCATTCTCTTAGTCTCCAAAATAAATTACATCTTAACGGTGGACTTTGCAACTCCTCTATTAAGTTAGAGATTGGATCTCTTAAGACGAGACTGACGGTTCAAGGTGTGCTTGAGCAACAAGAGTATCGAGGAAAATTTTCAAATTATTTTGAACAAAATGTTTTTAAACTATTTAAAATCAATTTTATAATCAATTTATTTTATTTTTAAAAAGATTTTTTTTGCACATATTTTCATGCACATCTCACCTTGCATCCATTATCACCATCAGCAATGACCTTAAGCTCCACCCACAATCAATAATGGCAATGGCGAGTTAAATCCAACATCGACATCAATGAAGTGAAGTTAGAATTAGGATTTTATACAATACAAACTTCGTTTTGCGAACAAATTATTGTGTTGGGCTCATATTAAAATTCTGGACATAATGGTATTATCAAACCATATACAATGTAATTATGTACGATATTGTTATTTGGTTGTCAATATGTATATGGAAATTTGTTATAGGATATTTATAAATTAACATTGCTAATCATTATTAATATACTTAAACATGATTCATTTTATTCAATATTTGATATTTGGAATTAAGACGAATTGCAATCATTAAATTTATAACATCAATGTAGTAAATATTGAGTTTAGAATTCCTATTTGAATTTATGTTAAAATTATTAAATAGTTATTATCATTCAAATATTAATTAAAAATGTTATACATATACATACATACACATATATATATATAATAATTATATATAATATAATTATTTTAACATTGAATTTACCATTGAGTAAATGTTAATTAATTTGACAATGAATTATTTTGTTAAACATTTTGAACAAACATTAATATTGCAAATCACATCCATAGTATGTAACATGTTTTAAGTAAAAATTCAAATCAAAATCATTCAATATACATCAAATATGATTTAATGTTATTTAATTATTCATGATAATTCTACTAAAGATCCAATGCATAATGAATTAAAAAGAATATTTTTTTTAAAATTTTCCATTTTATCCTACTGCCTGATTGTAAAAATAAAAATAAATCTAAGGAATAGGAATATTTTATGAGATATTGAGAGAGTTAATGGTATGCCTTATAGGCGATTATATATATATATATATATATATATATATGTGTGTGTGTGTGTATGTATGTATGTATGTATGTATGTATGTATGTATGTATGTTTGTATGTTTGTATGTATGTATGTATATCCAACTCTGTAATCAACTTTATTCACAATAAAAGTTATTTTGGTGTTTGTTCTCTTTTATTTACTAGGAACTCAAGGAATGCACCATCATTGAAGGTGATGTTAAGGATCTTCCTTTCCCTCCTGATTTCATGGATAGATATGTTTCTTATGGTGCATGCATGGTTCTTCATGTTTTACAATATTATGTCATTTTAACTAAAATGCTAAGGTTTACTTACTTTTAACACATAGTACTCAGTACTAACCGAAGCCACATAGAGGACTAAATGAAGCATATAGAGTGTTGAAGCCAGGAGGTAGAGCGTGTATTGTGAGTGCGGTGCATCTTACTACATGGATGTAAGCATTATAACTAATATGCGGATGATTTTTCCTGAAGAAGAAGATTGTATTCGATTGTTCAAAAATGTTGGGTTTGAAGATGTTCAGCTCAAAAGAATTGGTCCTAATTGGTACCGTGGAGTTTATAGACATGGCTTGGTTGTTGCTTGTTGGTTGTTCTCTTACTGGCATTACAAGAGCTTCTTGTGCTTCTACTTATCAGGTAGTGTTGAATAAGATTTCATATTTTTCTTCTAAGTTTATGCATGTATAACTTTTCATTGTGTTTACAAGTTAAGATAAAGAAAGAGAGCAAGGTGTCAAGTGGTTCGGTTGGGTTTACGTTTTGACTTTATGGCGTATGTAAGAGCTCTTTACTTCAACCTTTTGTCAGTTTATATGGAAATTAAAAAGAATTTGCTTCCTAAAGGTATATTGTATGTGTTATTTATCTTTTGTTTTCTGCTATGTCTTACTTATTTTTGTATTGAATATGAATATGTTTATAGATCGTTAGGTCATTAATGTTCGCTGATATAAATTTTATTTGATATTCGGTGTATTCTATGTTCTAATCATTAGATATTATAGGAGAGGGAAGCAATAGCCAAAATTATGTAAAAAAAATTGGACAATTTTGCAACGGCCTAAAACCGTTACTAATTGAAATTTAGCAACGATTTTGAGTCGTTATGAAATTTAAATTAGCAACCATCCAAAGCTGTTGCTAAATGTAAATTAGCAGCGGCCCTAAGCCATTGCTTAAATTCAGTTAGCAATAGCTTTGACCCATTGCTAGCCACTCCCTATTTCATAACGACTTTGGACCGCTGCAAAATCCTTTTGCAATCATTCAAAGCCATTGTGAAATAGCTTTTCTGGTGTACTGGTACAAAATCTAATGGATGTCAATGTTGTTAATCAATTGGGTTCGGTACATTGATCGAGGTAGTATGAAGTGTCAATTTATACAAAGTGTGTCTTGTGTTCAAAGCATGATGTATGTAGACACTCTGAGTAGGTGTCCCACTCATGCAAGCAAATGAGCTCTGTTACGCTATGAGACTGTGTATCGAATGTGACCCATTGTTGTCGAATATATAATAACAAACCACTGTCCAGAGTGACATAAAGTTTCCTTTGTAGGAACGCAAGATTTTGACGTTCATCTTGAAATGTTAGCATGTGATTTAGTTGGATGCCAAAGTACATTTAATATGGTCGTTTCTTTGAATCGTCCCATGAAAGTTAAGCCGTCAATCCAAATCCAACCAAAACTCAATGAAAGTTGATTGCCTCTTTCCCATATGTGAAAGTTTATCACATTTGAAGGATTTAGGCTGACCATATGACAGCTTGTAGTGTAGACCAAGAAGGCATGACACTAAGCTAAGGAAAGAAAAAAGAACTTAAGGGCAAACCTAGAAAACTTGGTACCAACTTTGAGTTGAATGAAACTATCCCTGAGCTATCACAACCACACCTTCAAACACACCGATCTACATCCTAGGGTGGATTTCGGACTCGTGTCGTGCCATGAAGTATGAGCTCAATTTTTAAAATGTTCTAAAGACTAAGATTATAAAGTAAGAAATCTAATACATTGTACACTTTCAGATCTCACAATGGCAGGTAGTCAAATATAAATGTAGAAAACTACCTTCCTAGACAATATCCTAGAAAACACATTCACAAAATATACATAGTTCAAAAATCCAAATTTTTGCAAAATAACAGCATACAGTTTAAAAGGTACTAAAATACGATAAATAGCTACATAGGGAGTGACAAAGGGTAGTAAGCAGTGCAAATGCCAAGCTTACTCTACTGTACTAGATTTAGGCCAACCACCCGGTGCCCTTTCCTTCTGTAGTGTAAGAAAAAGAAAGGAATGGGTCAAAAAATAGTCGGATGAATGAATTACATCATTAATACACAGTGAACACATGCAACTGAATTCATTCATAATCTGTATGCCAAGTATGTCCTACCTGTATTGAAAATTACTTACTAGTGTTGGTCATTGTAACCTAAGGAATCTAGCTCTAAATATACCTTCATCAAACATCTTGTAAAGTTTTAACTTTGAGTCAAATAACTAATCGAATCTCAAATCATCTATGGATCGGCCTAATAGCCTCTATGATTATTCCTAACATACAGTTGCATAAATATTGTCCTTGGGACTACATTCCCCAAACTATAACTACAACATATCATACTTTTACGCATTGAGAGGAGCCTACAATTCCAACTCGTTTTGAAGACATCTCAAGGTCGTTGCATCTGCGTCTAAGCTAAATGGTAACATCACACCGCTTATTGCAGCATGTCGAGCATTCACCAACAATGTCACGTTCTAACTGCCAAATTCACCAATGAACCTCCCGTTAATGATGAACCACACACTTCTCTAGGCATCTACCAATAGTGTTGCGCATCCAAGGAGGAACCGTCTGTGAGTGCTTCCGACGATTGAATTGCCTTTGTTGGACGAATAATGTCTAAGCCAAATTGTCGGCATACGCTACCTCACTAGTTCCGTAAGGTCTGAAAGTTGAGAATTAAGGAACTAATTTCCCTAATAATACACTAATATGCATATATATAATATATAAATTTATAAATACTGGGCATTAGGCTGAGGTTCAATTCGCACTTGGAAGTCAATGACCCGTGGATCATCGGTTATTGTAGTGGTCGGCTGGCTGCAATAAGCCTATCGATCGGTCGGATTTTTGTTTCCATTAACCTTTTGTCCTCTTTTGCTTGTTTTCGTTGTTTGCCTGAAAATTAATTTCATTTCTAGTAAACCATATTTCCCTTATCTACCATTCCAATTTCTAAACATATCAAAATTTTATAAATGTATTTATCATTAAATCATATTAACTCAGATTTAGGACAAATGGGGATCGATATGTTGGTTTATATTCAGTTTAACAAAAAGAGTGTGTTCAACTCTGATCACTTATATTCAAACAAATTTTAATTTAACCAAATTCCTAATCAAATACAATTATTAGATAAACGGTACTACTAATTAAGTTGCCAATTATAGAACAAATAGGGGTATAAACAAACTTAGTTACATATAAATCAACTTAACTAACAACAAATCCACTCATCTCTAGTAAGACATTCTCTCTTTTATCTGCTTGGAATTACCTTCACTTGATTTTTAGATCTCTCTCCTTCCTCGATTGAATTGGTTATCTTCTCCCTCTTTGATTTTAATGTTCAATTTTGTTTTTGAAGAACAATTTGATTTGGAGAGAGCAGAGAGTTGAGTTTTGGAAGAGAGAGTTTTGGTATGTCCAGAATTTGATTAAGATTTTTAGCTGAGATTAACATTGTATTTATAGAGATATGAATCGTCTTAGAATATTAGATTAAATTTTATAAAATTTTGGTTTTTAGCCTGGGCAAACCCTAGTTGACAATGTTTGATCGATCGACTAGTGGGCATGGAGCAATAGACTGCTAGGGATTGGCCGGTCCTAACCTAGGTGTTGACCAGTTAAACTTCCCATTTTATATTATCTTACCATAATTTTATATTCAATTATTTTTGATCCCGAATTTTTAAACTTCAATAACTTTTTCATACGAGCTCCGATTACAAAACTTATATAAGATTGTCTAGAAAATCGCTATAAACACGATAGTACAAGTTTCATAGTCAAATTCGAAAGGATTTAAAATTCCATTTTATCCTTATTATATTTAATTTAATTTCTTTCACTAAATTTTCAATTAATTTTTGTGAGGTGTTGCATTCTTCTCCCTTAAAAGGATTTCATATCAAAAATCTTTAAAGATGGAAAAATGTAACTCGTGCATACTAAAATTAATACTTACAACCATCAACCACTGACAACCATTGTTCTTAGTTCAGATTTTCTAATGCAACATGAACATATAGGCATGGAATGCGTATGAACCTGTACTGATGCGAAAATTAGGCAGTCTCCAGATCTAGTCGACCTCCTAAAATGCAAGTGCTAATGTCATGTATCCGAAATGTATACAACATCCTATGTAAATGTACTGGTAGTTCTACATGTATGCACAACCATTTAATCCATATGCAACCATATGTATACAACTTGATGCAATAAAATAAGTGATGGTGTGAGTGCATGTTAACCTAAATATATACATTTGTCTATGTGTGCAAAGTTTAAAAAATACATCCATTGGCAAATATCATCCAAAACATGTCCTAATAACATGTCTACATCCATTTCTAACATCTATACATCCCTATCTATAGGATACACTAAGCTAAAGCCTAAATTCCTATGCAGTTATACTCATATTAACTAAAATGGAAACGTAACAAAAAAGAGCTTTGGATGGGTAGCTCGGATCTTCTCTTCAAGCTCCTATGTACTCTCTGCCGCGTCATCTCCTCACTGGCCCTTAACAAGCTTAATAACTTTATTGCAAAGTCACTTTGTACAATGCTTAAGGATATGGGTAGGTACATGACGAACAAGTCACTCCCTTTCTACTACCACCTTGTGCGGTTAAAGCGCTCGGCGGATTCAGTGCAGCGTAGATTCAAAAAGTTATAGCGGGGTTATAGCGGGGATATAGTGGATGAGTTGAAAATAGCATATAAAACTCATACTTAATGTTTTTACGATTATGAAAACGATAATTAAATGAAATATTAACATTCAGTTTAACTATAATTAATACATATTTGGTTTTGAATAAAAACATGTGTAAATATATTGTAAATAAATGTAAATTTTATTTAACACGATTAAATGTAATATAATATTAGAGTATTTTTGTTGCTGAAAATATGTCAAAAAATTCAATTAAAAAAATTAATTTCAAAATTGGTATAATGTATAAATGACGTTTTTTAGTTCATTTCTTTCAAACAAGATAGTGGAATAGCAAAATATAGCGGGAATAACAGGATAAAGCAGAAATAGCGGGGCTTAAAACGGAAAGGCTTATTTAAGGCTATTTGGGATAGAGGTAGGAATCCACTATGAGATATAGTAGAGTTATAGTGGCGTAATAGCGAGGTATTAACTGCAAAGCTACCACCTCCTCAAGCTGAGTCTGCTCGACTATAACTGCTGAATCATGTAGACACTTTCATAAGTGTGATACATGAAAACGTCATGTGCTCCCACTAACTTTTAAGAAGTTTTACCCTGTTAACTAACTCGCTACTCTACCTATGGTCGGAACAAGCCCTACAAACCTTGGCACTAACTTTCCCAAACTACCAAACCTCATAACATGCCTAATTGATGAGACCTTCACGAAAACCATGTCGCCCACTATGAACTCCAAACCTTCCTATTGACATAAGACTTATGCCCGTCTTACATGGTTTTCATCCATCTACGGATCAATTCTACTTTCTCTGACGTCTCCCTCACCATATCTGGTCCGAGAATAACCCTATCCATGGTGTCCCTCCAACAAGATGGCGATCTGAAAAGCCTTCCGTACAACGCCTCAAACGGTGCCATCATAATACTTGTATAATAGCTGTTATTATAAGTGGACTCCACTAGTGGCAAGTGATCCTACAAAGAGCCTTCGAAATCTAGGACACACATTTGAAGTAAATATTCTAAAACCCGATTCACTCTCTTCATCTGTCCATCCATCTGTAGGTGGTAAGCAGTACTCAAGCTCAACTCAAGGCCTAAAGCCGCCTAAAGACTCCTCCAAAACTCGATGGTGAAAGGCGAATCTTGGTCTCTAATATTGCTAAAAGGAACTCTATGTAGCCTAACTATCTCTTTCACATATAAAGTTTCTAAAGACATGGCGGTCCTCATACTCCTAGTTGGAATAAAATGAGCGCATTTGATCAGTCCGACCACTATGACACAAATACTCTCATTTCCTCTCCTACTCCTAGGTAGTCAATTTATGAAATCCATATAAACACTCACACTTCCAGTGTAGTATATCTAATAACTGCAACAATCCTCTAGGCTTCTTTTGCTCTGCTTTTACCCTTTAGCAGGTAATTTATTTAAGCACATACTATGTCCATGCTTCTTCATACCCAGTCAATAAAAGACTCTCTTCGTATCACGATACATTTTGTCTCCATTAGGATGAATAGTCATCCAAGAACTATCAGACTCAGTTAGTACCATGTCAATCAAATCCATAATGAAAGGGACACATAATCTACCATCTCTCTTTAAGACAACGATGTAGCATGGTAAATGGCTTGACTACTCTTGTGAAGACCCTCCTTTCAAACACATAGATTTTTTTTTTGCATACAAAACAAGTTCATCAGTAAACCCCATTTCTACTATATTTAAATATTTAGATAATTTCCAAATATTTTTCCCAAGACCCTGGATTACTAATATAATCATATTAGTACACAAAACATATAAAGACAATTATATATTTGATGATATATAATTGTTTTCCCTATATTTTGCCCTACTGCAAAAGATATATTTTAGGCAATTATAATACATATATATGTAATACTGCAATGCACAGCACATTTTTCTTTTCTAGACTTTCTGCCTAAACAAGCTTATAATCACTAAAATGGCATTTGATTGTTCTTATGATAGTTATCAAGTTCTTATATGAAATAACTTCAAAAATTTATACTTGCAGGCATGAACATTGGGATTAATTCCTATTCACCATTTCAGGTTGAACAAATTAAGCCATATTGCATTTTTAAGTTTATCATGGTGCAGACTTGAGTACTTGGTGTTTTATTGAAAATACTTGGAGTCTTTTTGAGTGTTGCTTGGAGTTTTCTTTCTTTTTGGTCAGGTCTGGAAACACTTACACTTCATGAGTTGAAGTAAAATGGTTCCAGGCTACAAGGGTTTGACCCAAGGCCATCTAGGCTAGCCATAGTCCCTCTTTTACCGCTTTCAAACCCATATTCCTCATGTTAACAAACTTCTAAAAAGATCTGTCCCTAACACAAGCACGTCTCTGCCTTATTTAAATTCCTGGGCATCTCTTTACATTCAATCTATTAACCAGAAATACAAATACTTCCAGGTTTGTTTCCTTCATAATCTTTTTTTTTATAAATCAAATACTCAAATGCATGTTATAATTGATTCTCTCTCCAGAATTTCATGCACAAGCCTGTATTACTTACCTGCCATGCACAAATTCACTTCTCTTGAATACCCCTACTCAAACCTTGTTAGCTCGTTTTTCTTTTTTCTTTTTTTATCTATCACCTTAGCTCTTTAATTTTCATAAATCACAATATAAATTCAGGCAATAAGAATCAGAGATTATCATCTACACATATCATATTTATATGATATGTCCATCCCCTTGTTTCTCCAAATCAGGCATTGATAAAATCAGTAGTTAACCAAATATTCTCAATTGTCAATCAAAACAGGATTACTTAGTACATATCTTAATTCAAATACCCAGAAAACTTCCTACAATTAACTCCAACTCCAACATATAATCTGACTAATAAATTCATTACAAGACAACTGCAAATTTTAAAACTGGTCTCTTTTATTTATACTAGCAGCTAATGCCTTCTTCATCCATCAAGCCAACTTCAATTTCCTGCAGGCAATTCACTGAGCTACCCCAAATTTCATTGAGACACCCCGATGATTGCAAGGGCAACCAAAAGGGTCAGTTTTCACTGGTATGAGTATTTATCAAACTTTATACCCATATTCATAAATTTTGGTGAACATGCAATATCTACCTAATTTAGCAAGTTACATACTTTGCATATTATTGGTTAATGCCAATGATATAAAGACACATTCATTCAGCCAAACAACACCCAGCAAATAATCAAAATAAATATATTATTCTTGATTCATTTTCCTCCATTTCTGAATAAATAAACCCAGACTTATACTCCCAATTTCTCCCAGCAATTAATCAAAGCATATTATTCCAATTTGATTAATTTAGTTCCATGTCTGTATATTTTATAACCCAGATTTTAAACCCCATTCTCCCTTCATTTTATGGTCTTTAACTCCCTGTCAAATGAACATCATGTATGCATTGTGAAGGAAACTCCCAGGTTATTTAATTTATTCCAACACACAAAGGCCTCAGGGTGCAATTACACCATGCATATACTTACTCCCACCTGAAGCAAGCAGATCATTGACTAACTCCCAGATGACCAATTTAATTTTTCTTTCATTCTTTCATAGGGTTTATTGATTTAATAAATCCCCCTCCAGTTTCAGCTTATTTTATTAAACTTCCATTTATGAATTAAATCATAAAAACTTCTAACTTATTCATGTTTCAGAAAGGCATATTTACTTTTATACTTTCTGGTTCAGCCCCATATTCTCCCTTTTTTTGTTAAAGAAAATGCAACATGCCTGTGGTTTTCCTAAAAATAATTTAAGCATCATGATCCTACTATCTTTATTCTATATTATTATGAAAATGGATAAAGGTTTTATTAAGGAAATCCATCAAAAAAACCCAGAAATTCTCCTCTGACTTATAATATGAATCTTTAGTTTCATGCTTCATTCTCTAAGAAATAAACATGAGCTAGATCACTGTCTTGCTACCTATTTCCTAAATAATTCAGGTCCATACTTCATAATAATAAAGTAGAATAAAATGCTCAAACCATTTAACTTTGAAAACTCACGTACAGATTTAAAACCCCAAACAAGAATGCACAAACAAACATCCATCTCACCCATAACAAATCATTTCAGAGATTTTAAATGATTTATAAAATTTTAATCTGCATATAAGAGAACTTAATGCCATTGCATACAAAGGGATAAATACTCACATAGCATTCTCTTTTTACTGCTTTAATCCCCTGAACAGCAAATCCTCCAAAGTTTCAAGCTAATATTTCTCCTATTTTTATTTTATTTTGTTTTAATCCCGAGAGAATGATGGATATGATTATGTAGGTTTTTATAAAACCATTCTTGGGTTTAAGAAAAATGGGTAATTCCCTAGGTACCCTTACATGTTCATGCACAAATCATTTCCCTGTGTGGTCCTTAATTGGGAATGCACACATCTGGTACCATAATTAGTTATTTCGGGAATCAAGCATTTTAAACTCTTCATGCCATTTTCATGACTCTGTTTTACTCATGCCATATGCATGTGACCCCTTGTTTTATTTACCTAACTACCACCTCCATTCAATCATGCATACTTCCGTACACAATCTTGTAATGTAAAAAAATCATTCACACTATGTTGTTTGCTTGAAATAAGTATAAGATATAAAATTCATATTTGATCCTATATTTGTTTTAATTCTGCTTTTAGTTAAAACAGTAACTCCTCATACACCTTTATGTGATAAAAATCACATACATCATGTTAATTGTTTCTAGCATAAATACATAAGACATTTACGCCTTATATTAAACTCCATTTTATTCTGTCTTTAAATAAAATAGAAAACACCCCATATATTAGATATATGTATTTACATAATTCTTTGGACATGGAATTATATTTGTTTTAAGTCCAAATTTTTAATCACCTTAACTCCTTGCATTTTATCAAACAGAAACTCCTATTCACATTTTATTTATTTATTAACAAGCTTTTTTGTTTTAATGCATCATTTATTTATTTTTTATAATTTCAGAATTCCTTAAAATAAATGTAACTTTCACTTTATTTTATTTCATTTTATTTTAAGGTCATTACATACCCTCCCCCTTAAAGGAATTATGTCCCCATAATTCCTTCTAATTCTCCAAATAAAGCACTAATCCATAGTCTGTTTTAACTCCATAACCCCATACTCACATTTTATGAAAGCAAGCAATATATAAAAATGTTCAGAAAGCCATCATAAGGCTACTTAAACATACCTCTCCATCAAAAAACAAATTGGGGTATTTATCCCTCATTTTGTCTTCAACCTCCTATGTACAATCATTGGTGTCCAAGCTCCATTGAATTTTCACCAGTTTGATCACCTTGTTTCTCAATCTCTTTTCCTCCTTAGCAACAATCCCCACTGGCTCATCTGCATAGATCATGATCTTATGGATTTGAATTTGAGTAGGTGACTCTAAAATTGCTCCTTCATCATGTACCCACTTTCTCAATTGAGAAACATGAAATACTGGATGTACACCACTCAATTCTTCTGGTAATTTAAGCTTGTAGGCCATAGCACCAATTCTCTGTATGACTTCATATGGTCCTACAAATCTTGGTGAGAGCTTACCGAATTTCCCAAACCTGAACACCTTCTTCATTGGTGATACCTTCAGAAAAACATACTCTCCTACTTCAAACTCAATTGGCTTCCTCCTTCTATCTGCATAAGACTTTTGTCTTGATTGTGCTACCTTCATCCTATGCCTAATTAATTCAATCATGTTGGAAGTTTCTTTAACATGATCTGGCCCCAATATTACACCCTCTCCCACTTCCAACCAACAGGCAGGAGACATGCAGGGTCTCCCATACAAGGCTTCAAAGGGAGCCATTCCTATTGTTGACTGATAGCTATTGTTGTAAGTGAATTCTGCCAAGTGGATATGATCCTCCCAGTTACCCCCAAAATCAAGCACACATGCTCTCAGTAAATCCTCCAATATTTTATTCACTATCTCTGTCTGCCCATCACTTTGAGGATGGTAGGCAGTGCTTAAACAAAGTTGGGTTCCCATTGCTTCTTGGAAGCTCTCCCAAAATCTTGAGGTGAACAAAGTGTATCTATCACTTACAATGGTCTTTGGTATGCCATGTAACCTCACCACTTCCTTAATAAATAATTGTGCAAGTCTATGTGCATTTCTGTCTGACCTGACAGGGATAAAGTGAGCAGACTTGGTTAGTCTATCAACAATTACCCATATACTATCATTACCTTTCTTAGTTCTAGGCAAACCATCCACAAAATCCATGGAAATACTTTCCCATTTCCACTGAGGTACGTCCAGAGGTTGCAACATGCCAGAGGGCTTTTGATAGTCTGCCTTGATTTGCTGACAGGTTAAACACTTCGCCACATATTTTGCCACTGCTTGTTTCATTCCTGGCCACCAGTAACTCCTTTTCAAACCATGATACATTTTAGTGCCACCAGGGTGTATGGTGTACTTTGTTTTGTGATGCACATTCATGGTTTCTTCCTTTAATTCTGCAAAGTCTGGTACACAAAGCTTTTCATTTTTCCTCAAATATCCCTTGGGATCTATTTTAGAATTCTCTAACTCAATGTATTTAGTAACATTTCTTTCTCCTCCTTTAAATTTTGATCTTGATCTTGCATGCCACGAATTTTCTCCACCAGGTTAGATTTCACTGTGCTTAATCCCAGTGTACCATACTCCACCATATCACCATGCCCTTTAAAATTCATTCCATCCTTGCTATATATATCTGCCTCCCCAAGCACTGCAAGGTCTTTAAACTCATTAATCATCAAACTTGCTAATCTAATATGATTTCTACTCAATGCATCTGCCACTCTATTAGATTTTCCAGGGGCGTACAAAATATCTAGATCATATGCAGCAAGAAATTCCATCCACCTTGCTTGCCTCATATTCAAATCTTTTTGAGAAAATAAATACTTCAATGCTTGATGATCTGTAAATAATTCAAATTTTGCCCCAAGCAAATAATGCCTCCGAAGTTTTAATGCAAACACTATTGTTGCTAATTCTAAATCATGAGTTGCATATTTGGTCTCATTGGGTTTAAGCTGTCTTGATGCATATGCCACCACTTTGCCATGTTGCATAAGCACTGCACCTAACCCAGACCCACTAGCATCAGTGTATACAACCATTCCTTCATTTACCTCTGGGATTTGCAAGACAGGAGCCTCCACCAATGCTTGCTTCAATTTTTCAAAGGCTTGATCACACTGCTCAGTCCACACATATGGTTGGTTTTTCTTTGTTAGCTTGGTCATTGGTGCGGCTATTCTTGAAAAATCCTTGATGAACCTCCTATAGTACCCTGCCAATCCCAAGAATGATCTCACCTCAGTCACTGTTTTGGGTCTACTCCATGATTGAACTGCAATGACCTTGCTTGGATCCACACTCACCCCTTGCTGTGATACTATGTGTCCTAAGAATTTCACTTCATGTTGCCAAAATATACACTTTGAATACTTGGCTTTTAATTCGTGTTCTCTAAGCTTGGATAATACTAAATGTAGGTGCACAGCATGATCATTTTCTGACTTTGAATAAATTAATATGTCATCTATAAATACCAAAACAAATTTATCCAAAAAGTCTCTAAAAATTCTATTCATCAAATCTACAAAATAGGAGGGAGCATTTGTTAAACCAAATTGCATTACTAGAAATTCATAAAGGCCATATCTTGTGTTAAAGGCTGTGTACTCAATGCTTTCCTCTGCAACCTTCATTTGGTGAAATCCAGAGGCTAAGTTTAGCCTTAAGAATATTTTGGCTTCATGCAATTTATCAAATAGATCATCTATTCTAGGCAGTGGATACTTATTCTTGATGGTCGCCTTATTTAAATCCCTATAATCCACACACATTCTCATTGTTCCATCATACTTCTTGACAAAGAGCACTGGGGAACCCCAACTAGAACTGCTTGATCTTATGAACCCCTTCTCTTCTAATTCTTCTAGTTGGCGTTTTAATTCCACTAACTCTTTTGGACCCATTCTATAAGGCTTCTTAATGATTGGGCTAGTTCCTGGCATTAATTTTATTTTAAATTCAACTGGCCTGTTTTGAGGAATTCCCCTCACTTCTCCAAACACATCTATATATTCATTGATTACTGGAATTTCCTCTATTTTTAATTCCTTTTGAATTTCATTAATACTCCAGATTTTATTAAAACATGTATTCTTTGCTATTTCACTTAGAATTGTAATTCTTTTGCCTTCATTTCTCTCCAAAGAAATAGTAAGATTTTCTAATTTTAAAATTGCTTTTTTTCATTAACCAATCCACCCCCAAATTAACCCCAATACCAGGATAATTTAAAGTATATAGATCTGAATTAAATTCATAACCCCCTGTAATTAATTTCAGACCCATACACTTCATCCCTAACACACAATAACTCCCTATGGGGCTGTATATAGTTAAGGGTTGATCAATAGAAACATAAGCAAGTGCTAACCTCTTTGCAATTTCCAGAGATATTAGTGAATGTGAGGCACCAGTGTCATATATTACTGATATTGGTTGGGTATGGATTAAAATTATACCTTTAAGTTGCCCGACATTTCCAGTGTTGTTTGCTGCCAAAGCTCCTACCCTTGCTGTTCTTCTATTAATCTCTGGGCAATCCTTCTTTAGATGACCCATCCTTCCACAACTATAGCAGCCTCCTCTAGGTATTTTAGGGTCAGGGCATTGGTTGCTATAATGTCCATCTTTTCCATAATTAAAGCAATGAGTAAGTTTCTTGCTTTCAGGTGCTACTGCTCCTTCCTCCTTCTTAACTCCTTTGTTTGCATTTTTCTTGTCATAAGGTTGCACCTTGTTCTGACCTCCCTTCTTCTTATTGAACTTCATGTTCTTGAATTTCTCTCTTGAGGTGTCATGTTGCTCAAATGAGAGAGTTAGATCAATTACTTGATCAAAGGTTTTATCCTTGTATGGCAACATTGCCCTTGATAGACTAGGATTCAAGCCTTGAATGTACCTTGCATTCTTTGCTTCTTCATTCCCTATTAATACCATTCCATACTTAGACAATCCTTCAAATTTCTGAGTGTACTCATTCACACTCATGCCTCCCTGCCTTAATCTAATAAAGTCTTCTAGCAGTGTGACCTTGGCAGATGCTGAGACAAACCTAGCCTCAAGCATGACTTTGAATTCATCCCAAGTGATGTCATTCTCTGGCCTTCCTGCTATCACGACCTCCCACCAATCCAGTGCAACACCCTTCAACCTCCTTGAAGCTATCTGTCTCTTCCTTTGGTCATTGACTTTCATATCTGCAAATACTCTCTCCATAGTTCTTATCCAAGTTTGAACACCCATAGCTCCTTCAGTGCCTTCAAAATCCTTTCCTCCCAAATTGGTGCATGTCTTAAGCAGTTTGGAAAGCTCCTCATGAGGGTTGTCATGCCTTGGTGCTACTCCATCCCTCAAAGATCTCACAAAATCCTCCATGTTTATCACAGGTGGATCACGTGACGGTCCTACAACTGTGTGATGTCTTGCTCCTACCATATTGCCATAAATATGATTTTTAGTTAGTTTGTTTACCCCCATCATTTCATTTTTTTGTGTCTTTACTTTGTTTATTTTATTCAGACATAAAACAAAAGCATCCAACACCAATAATTCATATAATGCATTCAAACATCCATATGCATACAATAATATTTACTATGTTATTTAAAACATAGCTCTGATACCAACTGTGAAGACCCTCCTTTCAAACACATAGATATTTTTTTTTTGCATACAAAAGAAGTTCATCACTAAACCCCATTTCTAATATATTTAAATATTTAGATAATTTCCAAATATTTTTCCCAAGACCCCGGATTACTAATATAATCATATCAGTACACAAAACATATAAAGACAATTACATATTTGATGATATATAATTGTTTTCCCTAAATTTTGCTCTACTGCAAAAGATATATTTTAGGCAATTATAATACATATATATGTAATACTGCAATGCACAGCACATTTTTCTTTTCTAGACTTTCTGCCTAAACAAGTTTATAATCACTAAAATGGCATTTGATTGTTCTTATGATAGTTATAAAGTTCTTATATGACATAACTTCACAAATTTATACTTGCAGGCATGAACATTGGGATTAATTCCTATTCACCATTTCAGGTTGAACAAATTAAGCCATATTGCATTTTTAAGTTTATCATGGTGCAGACTTGAGTACTTGGTGTTTTGTTGAAAATACTTGGAGTCTTTTTGAGTGTTGCTTGGAGTTTTCTTTCTTTTTGGTCAGGTCTGGAAACACTTACACTTCATGAGTTGAGGTAAAATGGTTCCAGGCTACAAGGGTTTAACCCAAGGCCATCTAGGCTAGCCATAGTCCCTCTTTTACCACTTTCAAACCCATATTCCTCATGTTAACAAACTTCTACAAAGATCTGTCCCTAACACAAGCATGTCTCTGCCTTATTTAAATTCCTGGGCATCTCTTTACATTTAATCTATTAACCAGAATACAAATACTTCCAGGTTTGTTTCCTTCATAATCTTTTTTTTATGTAAATCAAATACTCAAATGCATGTTATAATTGATTTTCTCTCCAGAATTTCATGCACAAGCCTGTATACTTACCTGCCATGCACAAATTCATTTCTCTTGAATACCCCTACTCAAACCTTGTGAGCTCATTTTTCTTTTTCTTTTTTTTATCTATCACCTTAGCTCTTTAATTTTCATAAATCACAATATAAATTCAGGCAATAAGAATCAGAGATTATCATCTACACATATCATATTTATATGATATGTCCATCCCCTTGTTTCTCCAAATCAGACATTCATAAAATCAATAGTTAACCAAATATTCTCAATTGTCAATCAAAACAGGATTACTTAGTACATATCTTAATTCAAATACCCAGAAAACTTCCTACAATTAACTCCAACTCCAACATATAATCTGACTAATAAATTCATTACAAGACAACTGCAAATTTTAAAACTGGTCTCTTTTATTTATACTAGCAGCTAATGCCTTCTTCATCCATCAAGCCAACTTCAATTTCCTGCAGGCAATTCACTGAGCTGCCCCAAATTTCATTGAGACACCCAGATGATTGCAAGGGCAACCAAAAGGGTCATTTTTCACTGGTATGAGTATTTATCAAACTTTATACCCATATTCATAAATTTTGGTGAACATGCAATATCTACCTAATTTAGCAAGTTACATACTTTGCATATTACTGGTTAATGCCAATGATACAAAGACACATTCATTCATCCAAACAACACCCAGCAAATAATCAAAATAAATATATTATTCTTGATTCACTTTCCTCTATTTCTGAATAAATAAACCCAGACTTATACTGCCAATTTCTCCCAGCAATTAATCAAAGCATATTATTCCAATTTGATTAATTTAGTTCCATGTCTGTATATTTTTATAACCCAAATTTTTAAACCCCATTCTCCCTTCATTTTATGGTCTTTAACTCCCTGTCAAATGAACACCATGTATGCATTGTGAAGGAAACTCCCAGGTTATTTAATTTATTCCAACACACAAAGGCCTCAGGATGCAATTGCACCATGCATATACTTACTCCTACCTGAAGCAAGCAGATCATTGACTAACTCCCAGATGACCAATTTAATTTTTCTTTCATTCTTTCATAGGGTTTATCGATTTAATAAATCCCCTTCCAGTTTCAGCTTATTTTATTAAACTTCCATTTATGAGTTAAATCATAAAAACTTCTAACTTATTCATGTTTCAGAAAGGAATACTTACTTTTATACTTTCTGGTTCATCCCCATATTCTCCATTTATTTTTATTTATTTTTATTACAGAAAATACAACATGCCTATGGTTTTCCTAAAAATAATTTAAGCATCATGATCCTACTATCTTTCCTCTATATTATTGTGAAAATGGATAAAGGTTTTATTAAGGAAATCCCTCAAAAAAAACCCAGAAATTCTCCTCTGACTTATAATATGAATCTTTAGTTTCATGCTTCATTCTCTAAGAAAGAAACATGAGCTAGATCACTGTCTTGCTGCCTATTTCCTAAATAATTCAGGTCCATACTTCATAAAAATAAAGTAGAATAAAAATGCTCAAACCATTTTAGCTTTGAAAACTCACATACAGATTTAAAACCCCAAACAAGAATGCACAAACAAACATCCATCTCACCCATAACAAATCATTTCAGAGATTTTAAATGATTTATAAAATTTTAATCTGCATATAAGAGAACTTAATGCCATTGCATACAAAGGGATAAATACTCACATAGTATTCTCTTTTTACTGCTTTAATCCCCTGAACAGCAAATCCTCCAAAGTTTCAAGCTAATATTTCTCCTATTTTTATTTTACTTTGTTTTGATCCCGAGAGAATGATGGATATGATTATGTGCAGGTTTTTATAAAACCATTCTAGGGTTTAAGAAAAATGGGTAATTCCCTGGGTACCCTTAGATGTTCATGCACAAATCATTTCCCTGTGTGGTCCTTAATTGGGAAAACACACGTCTGGTTACCATAATTAGTTATTTCGGGAATCAAGCATTTTAAACTCTTCATGCCATTTTCATGACTCTGTTTTACTCATGCCATATGCATGTGACCCCTTGTTTTATTTACCTAACTACCACCTCCATTCAATCATGCATACTTCCATACACAATCATGTAATGTAAAAAAAATCATTCACACTATGTTGTTTGCTTGAAATAAATATAAGATATAAAATTCATATTTGATCCTATATTTGTTTTTATTCTGCTTTTAGTTAAAACAGCAACTCCTCATACACCTTTATGTGATAAAAATCACATACATCATGTTAATTGTTTCTAGCATAAATACATAAGACATTTAAGCCTTGTATTAAACTCCATTTTATTCTGTCTTTAAATAAAACAGAAAACACCCCATATATTAGATATATGTATTTACATAATTCTTTGGACATGGAATTATATTTGTTTTAAGTCCAAATTTTTAATCACCTTAACTCCTTGCATTTTATCAAACAGAAACTCCTATTCACATTTTATTTATTTATTAACAAGCTTTTCTGTTTTAATGCATCATTTGTTTTTTTGTATAATTTCAGAAATCCTTAAAATAAATGTAACTTTCACTTTATTTTATTTTATTTTATTTTAGGGTCGTTACAACTCTCCTCTATCAAGCTTCTCGAAAATATCCAGTAACTTTATGTCTTACTTCTGACTTGACCTAATGTGATCCATGAGTGTAGGCTGCATATCCAAAGCTGTTAACAATCCTAAAGTAATGTTTGACGATGGTCGAAAATCAAACATAGAGATAAACTCCAAGTGCTTCCACTCTAAGAACATAGGACTCAACATTACATGCTTTCTAATCAAGGCATTGTCTTTAACATTGCCCTTGCCTATAGTATATGAGATATCAGAATCATATGATGATAAGAACTTCATCCATCTCTGTTGCCTTAAATTCAATTCTTTCTGGTAGAACAAATACATCGAAGACTTATGATATGTGTACAGCTAAAACTGTCCTACAAATAAATAATGTCTCCAGGATTTGAAGGCAAAAACAATGGCCGCTAACTCCAGATCGTGCGAAGGACAGTTTCTCCCATGGACTTTCAATTATTAACTAGCATTTTATCACTCTCCCTTCCTACGTCAAAACTATGCACAATCTCGTACCATAAGCATTGGTATAAACTTTGAATGTCTTTGAACCATCTAGTAGAACTAAGAGAGATGCAATTTTAAACTAAGTTATTTATAACTAAGCAATAGTACTTCAAATAGGTTGGGACAGTTCGATACCTTGATTAGGACCGGACGACACCGTGATTGGGATCATAATTGGGATCGGTCGACACCGTGATTGGGTAATACTCGGAAATGATTAAAATATATACGAGGAAAGAGAATTTTAAACTAAACAAATTTAATCGGTTGACAACATGATTGGGACCGGTTGATGGATACGTTTTAAACTAAGCAAAAGAACTAAGCCAATTTTGGCTAAGGTTAGCCTAGGCCGAATGATCAAAAATTTATATTATTAATTCAAACAGCTGGCGTAGATTTTAGCGTACATAAATAGGATGTTAACCCTCACAGTAGTCATTTAAATAACCCTAATCTATTCAGTATGCTCCAAACCCTCTCTCCTCAAAAATGTATGAAAATCAAATCTAAAAGATAAATCAGAGGTTAGGGAATAAGAAAAGATAACTAAGAAAAAATCAAATCAAAGAGCGGGTGAATCAAGTAATATAGAAGGAAGGAAGCTCTTAAGACGTGAGTGGGCTTATTATTAAATATGATGATTTATAAGTAGTTTGGTTTATTCATACGTATATTTATCTAGTTATTAAATTTTTTAAATTTGAGATGAAAGTTTAATTTGAAAAATTATTTGAAGATATTGAAATCCGGCATATGGTTTATTTAGTAATTGGAATTAGATAGAAATTGGATTGAAATTCTAGATCATATACAACCTCCATTTAATTTATTTTTGGTTAAAAGAAGTTGATTTGGATATAAAGTAAACTTTGAGATATGATTGAAATTGATTCCACTTGATATTAATATGAATACACCCTTTAGTTCATCTTGCATTGAATTTGAAATTGAATATGTATACACCCTATTGATTCCACTCGAAATCGATTTTAATATGCAAACATACATATGAAATTAGGAAATTAATGAATTGAAACCATGTAAATAAAATTATAAGCTACACACGAAAATTGTTGGAATTATAGGCATAGTTTAGATTTAAACAAATAAGTGAAATTTGATCAGAAGTTGATAATCATAAAAAAGGATTTACTGTCAAAAAATATTATTAACGTTAAACAAACGAAAAGAAAAAATATAATAATAACTAAAACCTGACTAGTTAGCAGGCTTACCGTAGGCAGTCGACAGTAAGAGGTCGACCACTACAGTAGCCAACAGTCAATCGATCAATGTATTTTGGGCGTGACTTAAACCTCGGCCTATGGCACAAGTTAGAATATACATAATAGTGTCTCTGTGTGTGTGTGTACTGTATAATATAAGTAAGGGAAGTTAGTTCCCTAATTCTTAACTTCTAGATACTACGGCACTAGATAGATATGTATGTGGCCAATTAGGCATAGACACTATTTATTCTGTGAATTTGATCTTCAATATAAGACGGTTCAATTGCAATGCACTAATAGGAGGTTTCTCGACGTACGCACGATGCTGTTGGTGGATGCCTGATATAGTGCTTGGTCTGACACTAATAGGAGATTACTCGGTGCATACGGCAATTATGAAGTGACGCTATTGGTAGATGCCGATGTGGTCCAATAAGTAGCGTTACCATTGAGTTTTGGGCACGATGCAAAAGACCCTAAGTCGTCTTTGATGCTAGTCAGAATTGTGGGATCCTCTTAATGTGTAAGTACGATACATTGTAGTAACACCCTATATTTTTATTAACATTATTTAGGAACATTTAATTAGGTAAATTGAATGAAATAAGGTAAAATAGTTAAAGGATTGAGATTTGTGATTAGCAAGGGTAGTCATGCAATATACAAATGAACTGAAGAATTAAAATGTTAAGGAAAACAGATAAAGAGCAATATAGGAATATAACACATCATTATAACCTAAACATTAACCCCATCATTTACATCTTCATTTCAATATTCACAAAAGAAAAACAAATTTGAGGTCAGAAACCATTAAGGGAAGAAAAGAGAAAATAAGCAGGATTTCAAAGGGAAAGCTTAAGCAACATAATCACGATCAAATCTCAAATCATTAATCTCAAAGCTAAGATGAATAATGACAACATCTTATATTTTCTATTATTTTTGGTTTTAAGGTTAATCTGAATTATTTTGCAAGGTTATGCCATGTTTTTGAATGATTAAATGTTTATATAAGCTTGTTGATGATTTATGCTTATTTATATAGGTTTTATGATATGTTTTGTTGTGAAAATCCTATTAAATGACATCCAAATGCCTTGTGATTTTAGATTGAGATAAGAAATGATTTTTATAGATGGCTTTCAATTTTCATAATTTTATGAACTAATGTGGATTTAATATTAATTTTCTAGAGAGGAAATTGGTTATTTGGGTTTAAAAATTATTTGTGGTTAAATAATATATGTTTTGCATCTGAAATTATTATATGTTAGAAAACATATTAAAAATGATTTTCCAGAATATTCGTAGAATTTTCCTAAGTGTTTTAAAAAAAAAAAATATATATATATATATATAATTATCTAAGATAAGGGACTTAAATATTTTATATATTTACAGAAGGATATGGGGTATTTTGTAAATGTTTTAGTTGGTTACTTCCAAACTTTTGGTAGCACTTTTAGAAAAGAAAATTAGCAACCAATCAGGTTTTGACAAATAAGAAAGGTTAGTTGAAAAGATTAATTTAAAAAGTTAAAAATCAGTTTAAACATGCTTTTTCCATGTTTTGCCACTTTCGGCACTATGCTTTTGACCCAGTGTTCCCGCCTCCTTCTCAGTCGAAACCAATGCACCTGGTATCAATACTTAGTACATAGCGAATTGGATGTAGGCGAAAGGTATGAAGTCGAAACGATGGGTTTCGAAGAGGTCAAACCATGTCTTTGCTCCTAAATGAAAATGCACCTGCTTTGCTTTCGATTTAGCTGGCTTTCGACCGGGTCAAATTGATTTAAAGAATGGTTTCGAAGATGTTGCGCCTTTGGTTTTAAGTAAAAGTTTCATCGGGGTCGAAACCCCTTTGCTGCCACTATTTTCCTTTCGAAGTAATGCCATCAAAAGGGATGTTTTTTTAAAACTTAGGTTGGTTTTGACACCATCACTTCTTTACTTATGAAATGCTTTCGAAAGAGTGCTTTCAACTTAAATGTTTTATGACCCTTTTGCTCTGTTGAAGGTGGAACCCATAGGTTTCAAAGGAGAGAGCTTTAAATGATTTCGAAAGGATATTCCACATGTTATACTTGAGCCTAAATGGTTTCGAAAGGTTGGATGTTCTAATACTTTCGAAAGGTTTTAATGAAGGTTTCGAAGGGGCGGTTCCCCAATTGTTTCGAAAGGTTTGAGGAAAGGTTTTCCAACGTTATCGAAAGGTATTGTTTAAGTGTTTTAAATATAGGATGTTTAAGGTTTTAAAGCTTTCAAAGGTAATGTTTTTCAAAGGTTTCGAAAGGTTTAGTATGAAGGGTTTCGAAAGGATATGTTTTGGCCTTCGGCGTAAGGTTTCACTTATATCGAAAGGGGTACTTCCAAAGGTTTAAATGTTTTCATCAACAAAGTTTTGTGCAAATTATATATAACATGGTTGGATGATTTGAGTAAAGTATAGTATATTTTCCTTGTTTAAAGAATGATACAAAAGGTTTAAATCAATTTGAAAGAAATGGTTTTCAAGAAAAATTTATGGGTAGTTAACCTTAAGTAAAATGACTCGGATATTAGAAAACCAGATGGGACTGGTATAGCGCCACGTCCTATACATTAGCTATTAGCCCCTAGCAAATTTAGTCCAAAATTCCAGTGTGTAGGGCTTTGTCACAGGTAAGACTAAAATGATGTTACACAGAGAAAGGAATATATTTGTATAGAGGTAGGTTATTGGTGAGCCCGCAAAACCATTAAGATCAGTTGACCAGGAAAAAGCAAGTTAGGGACAGACCATCCAGAAGAGGTGTATCTAACAGATGTTAGATTATTTGTTTATATTGTCTGGTAGGCCCAAGTCAGCAAAAGGTTAGTAGTTAGCCAAACAAACTACAGTGTTCGGACAAATAGTCCATGTTTTGCCTGATATGTATGTTTACATGATAATGCTTTATAGTTTTAACCATTTTTGGTTGTAGGATTCTAATTTGCAAAAGATATGTTTTAAAAGGATATTAGTGAGGGAGAACCCGTTCCACTTAGCGGCGTGGTCTCACTTAGTATCAAATAACCGTGATGTATAGTATTATTCACACAAGGCTTTATGTTTGACTCGAAGTTTATGTTTTTCCCCTTAAATTCTCGGGTGCTCAAAATTGATTTGAGTAGGCTGAGGGTTGAGGACTTTTAGGTACTTAGTAGGTTGGCGAATAATGCTTTCGAAGATTAGCAGGTGGCTGACAGATAGCTATTGAGGAGTTGTTTTATTTTGTTTGATGCCATTATGTTGTATTATGTCAGTTATGAGTATATAGTACTCTGGTCAACCAAGGGGGCATCTTCATATGTCGCTCTTGACGTATTTTGTAATAATTATAATTAATCTAAACTTGGAAAATGATTGGGATTATGTAATCGAATATGAAACATGTTTTGTGAAATTTAATCAGAAAAGTTGTTTTTGAAATCAGTAGTTTTGTTTCATATTCATGTGCTTTTGATATTATGGATATCATTAACATTACTGTATTTGATCACCAGAAGTTCATACTATGGATGACTATGGCATCTGTAGCACTAGCTTCAGGCCTCCAAAAAGGGATGTTACAACTTGGTATCAGAGCATAGGTTTATAAAAAACTTTAAACTAAAATGATTTTTGGAAACATAATCCTAAGGAATTAAAGAAAAGATCGGGGTATGGGATTACGCTATAGTAACACACTTGTGTTTGCTATACATAACTATACACTATATCTCTATTCTCCTATCGCTTTTAGGCTATTCTTCTGTATCTCACAAGGCTTGAATACAGATAAGGATGCTAAAAGTGGAAGAGTTAACCTTGAAGGGGGAAGCACCACGACAGATGGAAATGCCAGACCAAATACTAGGAGAAACCCAGGTCAGGCACAAGTTGGAAATATTGGTGCTGGAGTCTCACAAGTTGACATAGGAGCTATGTATCAGTTCTTTGTCAACATGATGTAGGTGGGTGTTACGCTGTAGTAGTTAGAGGAGGAGTTCAGGAAGCTCCAGTGGTCAACAAATATGCTATTTTGAGTAAAGACTATGCTAGGCTGGAAGGAAAGGCATTTATTGAAACTGAAGATGCCAATTGAAGTAGAAAACTGGTTGTTGCATTGTGAGAGGATCTTTGTAGACTTGGGCTTAATGATGAGCAGAAGAGAAGGCTTGCTTCGAGATAGCTTTAGGGAGCAGCTTTATTCTGGTAGAATAGTGTGATGATTGGAGTAAATGAAGAGATGATGACATGGGCTGAGTTTAAGAGGAGGTTCGAGGAGAGGTTCGTGTCTGTAATAGCAAAGTCTACCTTAATCAGAAAGTCTGCTGAGTTAGAACAAGGGGAGATCACTGTGTTGGAGTATGCTAGGAGGTTTGAAGAGTTGGCTTGGTATGGATATGCCATGGTGGATACTATGATGAAGAGAAATGAGAAGTTCATAAGGGGGTTGAAGCCTGAGTTGGTAAGGGCCACATTACCTCATATTAAGGATCCTTATGATGTTGTAGTAGAGATGGCGTTGAGACATGAGGAGATGCTTGCTTCTCTGGAGAAGAACAAGGAAAAGGAGGTCCGATTGGGGCAGAGTTAGAAAAGAAAGTTTTTCCACAAGAAAGGAGCTCAGAAGGATGGAGCTGCTAAGAAGGGGAAGGCAGAGGTGGTCTGTTACAAGTGTGACAAGAAGGGACACAATGCTTATGAGTGTCGAACATGTAAAGGAAAGAAAGCTGGGGAGAAGAAAGGGGTGAGGATGGAAGGAGCAAAGTGTTTGCATTAGAGCCAGCTACCTCGACGCCAACAGTAGAAGAAAAAGGAAAAGCTGTGTTGGGAGGTATGCTTTAGATTCATGGTATGTCAGTTAGTGTTCTGTTTGACGCTGGTGCATCGCATTCGTTATATCTCATTTTTTAGTAGATAAGATTAAGCAAGAACCCTCATATTTAGTTACTTCTTTAAGTGTTGTAAATCCGATAGGAGGGTACGCAACACTTGGGATGAAGTGTGACCACCTAGAGTTTGATTTGTTAGGTCATACCTTTGTTTGCAATTTGCATTTGTTTGATTTTGTAGGGTTTGGAATTATTTTGGGTATGCATTGGTTAAGTAAATATGATGCCAGGATATTTTAACATAATAGGAAAATATCGCTTAGACACTCTGACAGTAGTGATCGAATTATATATACTATTGAAAATCCTAGTTCTGTGGTGATGCTTTGTTTGGTATTGTGAAGGTAGAAGACGAGTTGAATCAAGTTTTCATGGTTAGAGAATTTGCGGATGTCATTGAACCTGTAGTAGGACTCCCACCGAAACGAGCCATTAAGTTTCGGATAGATTTAGTGCCTGGAGCAGAACCAGTGGGTAGACCTCCAAGCAGGATGACATCTACTGAGATGAGGGAGCTAAAGGTGCAGTGGGCGGATTTGGAAGGCAAGAATTTTATTAGACCTTGTAGTTCACCTTGGGGAGCAGCCATAGTGTTTGCCAAGAAGTCAGACGGATCGCTAAGGTTATGTATCGATTATCGTAAGATGAATGAGAAGACGATACAAAATTGATATCCATTACCAAGAATTGACGATTTGTTCGATCAGTTGAGTGGACCCAAGGTATTTTCTTAGTTGGATTTAGCAATAGGTTACGGCTTAGAGTAGCAGAGGATAGTATACCTTTGATAGCGTTTATAACCAGATATGTATCATACGAATGGTTAGTTATGTCATTCGGACTAACTAATGCACTAGATCGAGTTTTCCAAGAGCCCTTGGATAGATTCGTGTTGGTTTTCATGGATGATATTTCGATGCACTCTAAGGATGAAAGGGAGCATGAAGTTCATCTTAGAGTGGTGCTTGAGACACTGAGGCAGCATAAAATTGAAGGCGAAGTTTTCAAAGTGTTACTTTTGGAAGAAGGAGGTGAAGTTTATTGGTCATGTAGTCTCAGAGAAAGGGTGTCTGCAAATCCGACTAAGATTGAAGCGGTGAATAATTGGAAGAGACCCGAGACGATGACTAAGATAAGGAGTTTTCTTTGATTAGCTAGGTATTGTCGAAAATTCAAAAAGGATTTTTCGTGAATAGCAGCATCGATGACCAAGCTAACGCGAAAGGTTGTGAAGTTTGTTTGGACCGATAAGTATGGGGAAGCATTCCTGAGCTTGAAACACTTATTAACTCATGCACCTGTACTAGTTGTTCCAAAGGTGAATCTGGATTTGATAGTATATACAAATGCGTGTGGAACTGGATTAGGAGTTGTGTCAATGCAAAGAGGTAAAGTGATTGCCCATGCTGCTCGACAGCTTAGACCGCATGAGGTTAGATATCCAACACATGATTTGGATTTGGCTGTGGTGATATTTGCATTAAGTTGTGGAGACATTCCCTTTTTGGGAGAAAGATATGAGCTATACATGGATCATAAGTCGTTAGTATTTGTTCTCTCAGAAGGAGCTGAACATGAGACAACAAAGATGGTTAGAGTTTATTGCAGGCTATGATTTGGGAATTGAGTACACACCAGGGAAAGGTAAAATGGTTGCAGATGCGCTTAGCAGAAAGCATCATAATGTAGTGTTGGCAATGATAGTAAAGTGAAAAGATGTGGAAGCGTTGTCGACTTGCGGAGTGCAGTGGAGACTGAGGCTGGTCTAGTGGAGAATCTGTTGTGATATCTTGTTTAGAAGTCCGACCGGTAATAATCGAATTGATTGCTTCTAAACAGATGGAGGATCCGGTATAGTTGAATGGCAAGAAGTTAAGGGATGGAACAGTGAGAGATGACTTGAGGGATTTTAGTCTTGATAAGAACGGCTGGTTAAGAAAGAAAGGAAGGTTGTATGTTCTGAATGTGGGAGATATTAGGAAGAATGTTTTAGAGGAATGCCATCGTTCGAAGTTCACTACTCATCCGAGGGGAACTAAGATGTATGAGGACATGAAGCGAAGTTTCTTCTGGGGAGGTATGAAGAGGGATGTAGGCTTATGGGTAAAGCAGTGTTTGAAATGCTAACAGGTAAAGGTCGAACATCAGAAACCAAGTGGGTTGCTTCAGCCATTAGATATTCTAGTATGGCGGTGGGATTCTATTTCTATGGATTTCATAGACGGGTTGCCAAGATCTAATAGAGGAAATGAAAGTATATGGGTCACAGTGGACAAATTAACCATGAGTGTCCATTTCATTCTAGTTAAGTCAACTAGGATGGAACCTATTTTAGCTAATTTATTTATGAAGAATATAGTTAGACTTCATCGAATTCCTTGTAGTATCGTAAGCGATAGAGATTCCTTGTTCAATAGCGAGTTCTGGAAGAGTCTACAGAAGATTTTAGGAACCGAGCTTAAGATGAGTACCGCTTACCATCCACAGACCGATGGGCAAATGAAAGAGTTAACAAAATCTTAGAGGATTTTTTACGAGCTTGTGTGTTAGATTTTGGAGGATCATGGGAAGACCATCTACACTTAGTCAAGTTTTCTTATAACAACGGTTATTGGGCTAGTATAGGGATGACACCGTTTGAAGCTTTGTATGGAAGATCATGCAAATCTTTCGTTTGTTGGTTAGAGACTGGGAATAGGTTGGTTCTTAGTCCAGATTTGATTAGAGAAGCTGCAGAAAAGATTGAGTTAATTCGAGCTAAGATAAAGGATGCTCAGTTTAGGTAGAAGAGATATGCAAACAGAAGACAGAAAGACTTGGAGTTCTCCACTGGAGATCATGTTTTCATTAAGGTATCACCAATGAAGGGTGTGATTCGATTTGGAAAATCAAGGAAGCTGGCACCGAGATTCATACGACTATTTCCTATTGTAGAGAGGATCGGAAAACTTGCATATAGAGTAGAGTTACCGAACAATTAGGCAGGAGTCCACGATGTCTTCTATGTTTCTCATCTAAGGAATTGTGTTAGAGACCCAGAGACTACTATAGCACCGACTGTATTAGAAGACTTGGCAGTAGAATCAGACTTGACTATAGTTAAAAAGCCAATTCGGATAGTTGCGAGAGATGAGAAGAGGGTTAGAAACAAGATAGTGAGATTAGTGAAAGTCCAGTGGAATGAAGATGAGAGAGACTGTACTTGGGAGACCGAGGGCAGGATTAGAAACGCTTATCATGATGGTATGTTTTACCTTTATGTTTAATTTGTATGAGTACCTTATCGCAATTTCGAGAATGAAATTCTTTGAGGAGGGGAGTCTATAACACCCCATATTTTCAGTAACAATATTTAGGAACATTTAATTAGGTAAATTAAATGAAATAAAGTAAAATGGTTAACAAGTTTGAGATTTGTGATTAGTAAGGGTAGTCGTGCAATATACAAAAGAACTTAAGAATTAAAATGTTAAGGAAAATAGATAAGGGGCAATATAGGAATATGAAACATCCTTATACCCTAAACCCTTAACCCCATCTTTACACATTCATTTCTATATTCGCAAAAGAAAAAAAATTAAGGCGGGCCACCATTAAGGGAAGAAAAGAGAAGATAAGCAAGATTTCAAAGGAAAAGCTTAAGTAACTTAATTAAGATCAATCCCAAATACTTCAAACCCTTAATTCAAAGCAAATGTGAATAAGGACTACATCTCATATTTTCTATTTTTTCGGTTTTAAGGTTAATCCGAATTAATTTTTCAAGGTTATGCCATGTTTTTTAATGGTTAAATATTTATATATGCTTGTTGATGATTTATGCTTCTACATATAGGTTTTATGATACTTTTAATGTAAAAACCCTATTAAATGACATTCAAATGCCATGCTATTTTAGATTTAGATCAAAAATGACTTTTAGAGATGGGTTTCAATTTTCATAATTTTCTAAATTAATGTAAATTGAATATTAATTTTCTAGAGAGGAAATTAGTTATTTAGGTTTAAAATATATTTACAGTTAAATAATATATGTTTTGGATCTGAATTTATTATATGTTAGAAAAAATATTAAAAATAATTTAATGGAATATTTGTAGAAATTTCCTAAGTATTAAATAAATATATATAAAATAATTTAAGGTATGGGACTTAAATGTTTTATATATTTACAAAAGGAATATTTTATAAATGTTTTAAATGGTCACTACCAAATTTTTGGTAGCAATTTTAGAAAAAAAATTAGCAACCAATCAAGTTTTGACAATTAAAACACGTTATTTGAAAAGATTACTTTAAAAGGTAAAAATCAATTTAAACATGCTTTTTCCATGCTTCGCCACTTTCGGCACTATGCTTTCGACCTAGTACTCCCGCCTCCTTCTCAGTCGAAACCAATGCGCATGGTATCAATACTTGGTACGTAGTGAATTGGATGTAGGCGGAAGGTATAAAGTCAAAACGATGGGTTCTGAAGGGGTCGAAAGATGTCTTTGCTCCTAAATGAAAATACACCTGCTTTGTTTTTAACTAAGTAGATTTCGACTTAGTTGGCTTCTGACTGGGTCAAATTGATTTAAACAATGGTTTCGAAGAGGTTGCGCCTTTTTTTAAGTAAAAGTTTCGTCGGTGTCGAAACCCCTTTGCTGCCGCCTCTTTCCTTTCGAAGTAATGCCTTCGAAAGGGTTGTTTTTTTTTAAAACTTAGCCGCTTCTCCAATGCTTTCGAAAGGGTTGGTTTCGACTCCATCGCTTCGTTACTTAGGAAATGCTTTCGAAAGAGTGCTTTCGACTTAAATGTTTATGACTCTTTTGCTCCGTTGAAGGTAGAACCCATAGGTCTCAAAGGAGAAAGTTTTAAACGATTTCGAAAAGATGTTCCACATCTTATACTTGAACCCAAATAATTTTGAAAGGTTGGATGTTTAATGCTTTCGAAAGGTTTTAATGAAGGTTTTGAAGGGGTGGCTCCCCAATGACTTCGAAAGGTTTGAAAGGAAAGGTTTTCCAACGTTTTCGAAAGGCAATGTTTAAGTGTTTTAAAGATAGGATGCCTAAGGTTTTAAATATTTCAAAGCTAATGTTTTTCAAAGGTTTTGATAGGTTTAGTATGAAGGGTTTCAAAATGATATGTTTTAGCTTTTGACCTAAGGTTTCACTTATATCGAAAGGGGCAGTTTCAATGGGTTCGAAAGGGGTACTTTCAAAGGTTTAAATGCTTTTATCAATAAAGTTTTGTGTAAAGTATATATAACATGGAAAGATGATTTGAGTAAAGCATAGAGTATATTTTCCTTGTTTAAAGAATGATTTAAAGGATAAATCAATTGGAAAGAAATGGTTTTCAAGGAAAATTTATGGGTAGTTAATCTTAAGTAAAATGAGTCAGATATCAGAATACCAGATGGGACTGGTATAGGGTCGCGCCCTATACTTTAGCTATTAGGCCCGAGCTAATTTAGTCCAAAATTCCAATGTGTAGGGCTTTGTCACAGGTAAGACTGAGATGATGTTACACACAAAGAGGAATATATTTGTACAGAGGTAGGTTATTAATGAGTCTGCAAAACCATTAGGATCGGTTGACCTAGAGAAAGTAAGCTAGGGATAGACCATATAGAAGAGGAGTATCTAACAAGTATTAGATTATTTGGTTATATTGTTTGGTAGGCCCGAGTCAACCAAAGGTTAGTAGTTAGCCAAACAAAACTATAGTGTTGGGACAGATAGTCCATTTGTTACCTAATATGTATGTTTACATGATAATGCTTTACAATTTTAACCAATTTTGGTTGCAGGATTATGGTTTGCAAAAGATATTTTTAAAAGGATGTTAATGAGGGGAAACTCATTCCGCTAAGCGGCCTAATATCACTTAATATCAAATAACCGAGATGTATTGTATTATTCACACCAGGCTTTATGTCCGACTCGAAGTTTATGTTTTCCCCTTTAACTCTCGGGTGCTCAAAATTAATTTGAGTAGGCTGAGGGTTGAGGATTTTTAGGTATTTAGTAGGTTGGCGAATAAAGCTTTCGGAGATGAGAAGGTGGCTGACGGATAGCTATTTAGGAGTTGTTGTTTATTTTTCTTGATTCTGTTGCGTTGTATTATGTCAGCTATGACTATATAATACTCTGGTCAACCAAGAGGGCATTTCATATGTCACTCTTGGCGTATTTTGTAATAATTATAATTAATTTGAACCTGGAAAACAATTGGGACTATGTAATGGAATATGAAACCTATTTTGTGAAATGTAATCAAAAAAGTTTTTTTTGAAATCTTTATTTTTGTTTCATATTCATGTGCTTCTGATATTATAGACACTATTAACATTACCGTATTTTGGTCATTGGAAGTTAATACTGTGGATGACTGTTGCATTTGTAGTGCTTAGTTTCGGGCCTCCAGATAGGAGATGTTATAGTTGTAGTCAAGGTTTGGGTAATGCAGTGCCAAGGGTGATATTTTATGTAATTGTATGTTAGGAGCAATCCTCGAGATTATCAGTTTGATCTATTGTTGATCAGTAATCTGATCCGTTGTTAATTAGTGGTTTGATTAGTTGTTCGACGCCTAAATACATAAACCTTCATAAGAGATCGAGTCTAGGTGTATTTAGAAGCATATTCCTTAGCTTAATGTGACCAACCGTAGTAAATAATTCACAAACACATGTTGGATACCCTAGGTCACGCAGATTATAAATGAAGTCAATTGCATGTGATCACCATACATTAGTAATACAACTCATTCACCAGACTTTTGTCCGACCCACTCCTTTCATTTTCCTCTACCACAGGAAGATAGGCTGTAGTTGATTTGTCCTAGGCATTAATGCATGGAGAAAGGGTCTAAGCACTGAAGTTCCATTATTCATTGTTATTCCTCATGTAGTTATTTATTGTATTAAATCTCTATCAGAATTTATATTGCACTTTGAAAACGTTATATATGAACTAAGTATTTCTAGAGACTGTTTTGCTAAAATGTCTATTTAGCACTTATATTTTATTCTTTCTACTGTGAGATCTAAAAGTGTAGAATGTTTTTTTAACTTTATCTTAGTCATTGAAATTCTCTAAAACACGATAGCTCGTACATCATGGCACGATGTGAGTCCAAAAGTCATTTTGGGCTTTGGATCGGTGTGTCCGGAATGTTGGTTTATATTGATATGTTTATCACATTGACATTTTATTGACCATAGAACACAATACCCTATTTTCCTATTATAACCGTCATATGGTTTCTATATTTATGTTATTGTAAAGTTCGTATTTTGAATATGAATGTCGTAAAAATTAACATATAGAATTAAAATAAATTACTAAGTTAATTTTCAGCTAAATTATTAAATATTATTTAAACATTAACAAACAAATAGCCATTTTAAGTAGATTATGAAAACAAAAATATTATCCAAATACTTTTATTAATTAATAAACACTTTTACAATACTATAATTAATTTGGTATAAAGAAAATTTTATTCACACGATATTGTGCTTTAATAAAAAGATTTCTTTTGAGATTCACCTCTTTTACCCACTATCAATGCACCTGATCCAACACCGTAAGCACTGAGCGTGCTTTGATTGAAGGCAAGAAACCTCTTTTACCCTCTATGATCACCATATCCAAAAAACCAAATATCTAAACATACCAAATATACACACGATCGCCATCTCCAAAGCAACCAAATATACATAACTAAATACCTATAAGCCTTAACCCCACCCAGCATCACCATCTCTATCACCGCTACCACACTTAGAAAAAATGTCCTCATTTGGAAAGCGTAAAAAATGCATTCGTAAGCAATCTGAACTGCCTTTGTAGCTAACCGACGTGTGATTTCGACTGTCGGTTTTCTTCTTCTACGGTGGTACTAAATGTAAAAGCTCTATTTAATAAGGATCGCTGCATTTTAACCAAATTTGTTTATTAGTAACAAGCAATTTGTTTATTTCAACTATTGCATTTACTGAAACGAAATTATTAAACTTTCATTAAGCATATATTTTTTTAATTGACTAAGTGACTTAACTTATATATTTGTTTAATTTATTAGGTGATTTAACTTTTATATATATTTAATTATGTATGTGTGTGTGAACATTCAGTTTATCGATTGATTTAACATTTACAAACAAACCCTTGTTTAATTTATAGAATTTTTCTATAATTTAACTCAATCATATATACATTTTCTTAAGTTGTTGAATGATTTAACTTATATATGTTTACTTTATTATGTGATTTAACTTATATTTATTAAAAAATTATTGTGTATTTAAAAAAAATCTATATTTTAACTCGATTAAACTCTTATTTAATTTATTAAAATTAAATTTATAATTTAACTCAATTATATATACATTTGTGTAAATTATTGAGTGATTTAACTTATATATTTGTTTAATTTAATATGTATTTAAAAAAATTCAATATTTTAACTCAAATATTTTCTAGTTTATTTCATTTGCCTTTGTTTTAACATCGTAGAGCGGTGATTATACTAAGCATTCGTAGAAAACCATGTGCATATGGTTCTTAGGATTTAAAACCAATGTATTTATACATATAGCATAATATGCATGCATGTATGTTTTATGTATATATAAATATAAATGTATATGGTATGGTATACATATATACTTAATACCATATTTATATAATGAATGTTTAAGTTATTATACAGAGGAGGAAATTTTCGTAGTTGGATTTATAATCCGCCCTTTTTGCAGCAGCTCCAATGAGCGCGTGGAATATATCTTTGTCCATTTCTTTAGTTATCTCCATACCATGACTCTAAAGCTCCTCAATCCTAGCCCGATATATTTCCTGTTTTGCATTTTACTTATTTATTAGAATTTTGTACATGTATATACATGTAAATATCGTGCAACTGGTTTAAGTTTTTTAGATAACATACCACAAATGTAAGGAAACGGGTCTTCGACGCCCGAACGTCGACATCAATACGTCCAATGTATTAACTGTTGAGCAATCGAATGCCGGAAAACCGAATTATTAGTGTTTAAAAAAGAAGAAAAAGATGGAAGAAGTAAGAAAAAGATAGAACAGAACAGAAAGAAAACAACAGAACAATATCGGAATCTCACAATCGCAGCGGAACAACATATAATAGATAAATGAATAATCTTTAAACAAAGAACTATATCAGTTATTACATTACATCACCATCAGAACAAACAACAACAAACAGCGGAAAAGAAATACTATATACTAGTGAATATGCCATGCCATCCAGCTTGCCTCCAGCAACTCTCGAATTCCAAAATATCCTGATAACCTAACTCTAGACTGCCCGTGTGGAAATTGGTGGGCACCCAGAGTTTAGGAAGGAAAAACAATAAACTCCGAGTCAGTCATGGGACTGGTGTGAGAACTTAAGACAGTTATTTATCTTTAAAATAAAGTACAGAATAATTTTAAAATAGATTCATAATGCTTTTTAGAAAATGAGACTACCATAAGGCTTCACGCACGCATACACAATGCAAACGCAGAATCGGAGGAGATTTCTCCTTATGATAGTCAAAGATGCTTGATACGCATTAAAAGAAACATTTGATATTATTACTAGTGCATAGTGTAGAAAAAAATCATTTCGAAAGTAAAGATATAAATCTTAGCCAGCATAGGCATTCCGCACTTATGCCTACTATAGCTACCATCCAAACAGTGGTGACCACCATAAGTGAATGATAGGTTCTACGACTAAAACCGTACAAGATCATATTATTTCTTTGGATTTTCAACAAATGGTCGGGCCAAGGAACTTCCCATTGCCACATGGAAACGCCTCTGGAATGACGTCCCAAGAACCTAACAAGGTTCGTATTGTTTCTTTGGATTTCCAACAAATGGTCAGGCAAAGGAACTTCCCATTGCCACATGGGTACGCCTCTGGAAAGACGACCCGAGAACCTAACCAGATCTCTGCCAACACAAGGCTGGGTTACCCCTAACTGGGTAACTACTGACACGAATATGTCATTCCCCGATCGTAACCGATCTATATCCGAGGATCCTCGATTTCCAACAACCACAAAGTAATAAATTTGCAGCAGCAACATAGGTTAAGTATATGGACTCCATACCATGATACCACCTCTATCCAGAAGGAATGACATACACTAAAGAGGCGCTACCCCCTAATAACTTTGCTGCATCCTTCCTGTTTTGACAAATTCCGGGGTGTGAGGTCCGACGAAGTCTCGTCCATAAAGCTACGCTTTATACAAAGCCATGCTTCGATCAACCAATGATCAGCATCACTCATATGCCACATTACCAATTTGGGAACGTATCACCAAAATAGACAGAAATAAGCTACGGATTTTTTCAACCAGAGGCAAAATTCAGCTACTGTAAGTTTTATACTTAAAAATACTTTAAAATATTATATAATAATTATTTTTAAATCCCCTAAATTTTAAAAATCATTTCAAAAAGAATTGGAGAAAACCGTGCTCGAAAATGACAAAAAAACAAGCAAAATTCCACTTAAACCGAAATTCAAATTTAAATTCAAATTAAATTCAAATAATTCAAATTTTGAATTTTGAATTCATTAAAATTGAGCTAACCTGTTTGTTCCTTATAATAAGGGAAATTTTCAAATATGGTTTCCAAATAGTTTTCGAAATCGGTTCTTCAAACAGCAACAGAATATTTGTTGTTATTTTGGCTAAGTGTTTTTATGTCCTTTTCCGTCCGATTTTTGACATTTACTTTTATTTTTGTGATAACCATCAACCACATAACCTCTGAGCCGTATGTCTCAGAGAAGGGTGTTAAGCTAAGAGAATAAATTCTCCGCCACCAACAGAAATATATTTGATAGAAAACAGTTTTACATATCAAATTGTAATGTCAGACACACATCCATACAATTCCGTTCCGGGATCGAACAGAACCGAAGGCACTTCCAAAGAAGCCCTTGCAATCCGGATATTCACTAATCACGTCCGGACTTCCCATCACATATGGAAACTCTATACCGGGGCCATTCGGTGCAGAGACGTTCGACGGTAATCCTTCCATTTTCAAAAATATCCGGTCCTCAACACCAGTCTTCAAATGCAATCCATAACGACGTATCACATATTCGGAATGTGTTATACGACCCCAAGGTCCTTTCTCGGCTAACCCGAATAGTGAGCGCTTGTTCAAAAATAAGTGTGGCATTCAAATTCAAGCAAATCACAACAAATACCCATTCAAAGGTAAATATTGATAGTCGGTTATTGAACTATCAATGGATATGCACAACATCACCAGATTCCAAATAATTTACCAAATTATTTATTTTCCAAAAATATCTTTACAAGATATATAATTTCAATACTTCAAAAATAAATCAATATTTATTTTTAAACAAATGCCCCTTTCTTTAATATATTCCAACGTGAATTTACATTTCCAAAATATCTATGAATATACGATTTTCAAATCGATTTCTAATATTCATTTTCAATTCATCTTTAAAAGATTTAGTCTCAACATTTCACTTCATATTGGAAAACATTTCCATACTTATTAATAATAAGTAGTTCACAAATCTATTTATTTTTAATATTTGGAAATTATTCCATATACTTAAATTACAATTAAGTATATATTTTATTCTTTAAGGAAAAACATTCTCTTAAACACATTTATTTGGGTCAAAACGAATGTTGTGTAAAACATCGTTACGACGACCCAAAATCACTAGTATAGGGATTCGAAGTTAAGGTAGTATAAATCCCAATACTACATAAAACATTTCCTTTCGGAAATCATTTACTATAACAACAGTGTTATAGTCTACCATTTCCTTATTCTCGAAAACGTCTATTTCAACAATGAATGTTGAAATCTATGGTTTCGAACCTTAACACATTTTAAAACATCGTTAAATCGTTTTAATTCTATTTAAAATATCACCTCCAAAACATTTTCTTTAACATATTATTCACTATCCAAAAGCGTGAATATACTTCGTTAACCAATTTCATCATTTCTATACATTTTATTTTAAAGGATTATCCATTGTCCAAAATCGTGGATATAACTCCTTTAATAATTTCTACATTTACTTTATCAAATTCAATTGATTTGGATTTATAAAACAATTTTTATAAATCCTATTTCTATTTATTTTATAACAACTTCAATTTATAAATCTCCTTTCTTAACCTATTCAATTTATAACTCAATTATATACCAAAATTCCATATTATAAGTTAAATACTTATAATTTATTTGTTTACAAAATCGTTCTTTTAAACTTCCCAAATTATAAATCTTATAACTTATAAGATTCATTTATTTACCCAAATCTATTCTTTTAATAACTTTACAAAAAAAATTAAATCCTACTACTTATAAATTCCATTTATAACTTCACCGTTTATAATTCTACAATCTCATTCACTTATGAAACCCATTTACACTTCATTCTAACATTTAGAAAAAACTCGTTTTATAATTCCAATATTTTAATTTATAAATATCGATTTTATATATCTTTTATATAAATCAGTTTATATTATTATTTTAAAATGTTTTTAAACTCCTTTATAATTTCATCATTTTGATTTATAAAATAATCAAATTTTATAAATCTTATATTTAATCCTTTTACAATAAATTCAAAAAATCCTAATTTAAACTATTTTATAAAATCATTAACCCCATATTTTCAAAAATCAACTTTTAACTATATTTCTCAAAAATCATAATTTTTATAACATTAAAATTATAACGTTTATTTATTTAAAATGAATCAATTCCAAAAAATATTTTATAAAACGTATACTTTCAAAAATCACTTTAAAATCCTTTTAAAATTCCAAAATTGGCCCAATGATGCTACACACCAAATAGTCAATCACGACAACAACGACATCATATATCTGTATATGATAATCATCAAATATCAAAATATCTATGACCAAATAAATATTGTTGAGGAATCCAGTTGGATCCCTCCAACATGTTTCCCTACATCCACAGACATTAGCACAATACCAATTTCGTTTCCAAACGAAATATCGCGGTATATAGGATTTAAAATATTATCCGCTATTATACGACGCAATAGGGTCTCGTCCGCTATATAATGCGGGAAATCAACTCCAAGTACATATATAATACCAATTCCACTGTACTGTGAAATATTCGCGGTATATGTTTTTAATAAATAACCACCACTTAATAACGGCGTATAGTGTCTATTTCAATCAATCACAGATAATAATTTATCATTTAGGCATACAATCAATAATTTTAAATCTAACTATTTAAAATTTAAATCAAAACCGATTCGATTGAGTGAGAAGTTCTCACCTTGATTTCAATTTCGTTTTCAACTTTTATTTCGAATAAAATTAAACACGCGTTTAATTTTACCCGAAATTCTCACTAGCTCTAAATGACTCCAATTAAGTTCCATTGCGTATTGCTCGATAAAACGAACCCAACGCAATTCGTTTCGTGCATTTTCGACCTAGTATTAAAAAGATATGCATTTTTAAAGTTACACGAATTATAATATAACCAGTTTACAATTTATTTTAATTTTTTTTATACCCTCAGCTAATCCTGGCCGTGCATTCCATCACCTCCATATCCAAGCCGCTCGCATCATCTTCCCCCATCAGTAACTCACGCGCGTGCAAGAACCTTGTGACGGTCGAGACTTTTCGACGCTCGAAAACCGACATCAATACGTCCATTTTACCAACTGCCGAGCAATCGAAGGCCGGAAAACCGTACCGTTAGGGTTAAAGAAGATGTAGAAGATAGAAGAAGAAAGAAAAAGATGGAACGGAACAGAAAGAAATAGCATAACAATATCAGAATCTCACAATCGCAGCGGAACAACATATAATAGATAAATGAATAATCTTTAAACAAAGACCTATATCAGTTATTACATTACATCATATTACATTACATCATCAGAGTGTACAACAACAAACAACAACAAACAGCGGAAAAGAAATATTATATACTAGTGAATACGCCATGCCATTCAGCTTGCCTCCAGCAACTCCTAAATTCCAGAATATCCTGATAACCTAACTCTTGACTGCCCGTGTGGACCGAGAGTTTAGGAAGGAAAATAATAAACTCCGAGTCAGTCATGTGACTGGTGTGAGAACTAAAACAGTTTATCTTTTAAAAACAAAACAGAGGAATATTTTTAAATTCAATTCGAAATGGTTTTAAAAATGAAACTACCGTAAGACCTCCCACCATACACACAATGCAAACGCAGACTTGGAGGAGATTTCTTCTTATGTTAGTTAAAGATGCTTACTACGCAAAATCAAATCTTTTTTGATATTATTATTAGTGCATAGTGTAGAAAACATTTCGAAAGTAGAATATAAATTTTAGCCAGCATAGGTACCATTATATTATGCCTACTATAGCTACCATATTAGATGGCAGGTTGTACAACTAAAACCGTACAAGGTTCGTATTGTTTCTTTGGATTTCCAACAAATGGTCAGGCCAAGGAACTTCCCATTGCCACATGGGTACGCCTCTGGAAAGACGACCCGAGAACCTAACCGGATCTCTGCCAACACAAGGCCGGGTTACCCCTAACTGGGTAACTACTGACATGAATATGTCATTCCCCGATCGTAACCGATCTATATCCAAGGATCCTCGATTTTCAACAACCACAAAGCAATAAATTTGCAGCAACAACATAGGTTAAGTATCTGGGCTCCATACCATGATACCACCTCTATCCAGAAGGAATGACATACACTAAAGGGGCGCTACCCCCTAATAACCTTGCTGCATCCTTCCTGTTTTGACCATTTCCGGGGTGTGAGGTCCGACGAAGTCTCGTCCACAAAGCCACGCTTTATACAAAAGCTGTGCTTTGATCACAATGCTCAACAGCACTTCGTATGCCACATTACCAATTTGGGAATATATCACTAGTAACCATCAACGACATAACCTCTAAGGTGTTAAGCTAAGAGAATAAATTCTACGCCGCCAACGGTAATATATTTGATAGAAACCAGCTTTACATCTCAAATTGTAATGTCAGACACACATCCATACAAGTCCGTTCCGAGATCGAATGGAACTGAAGGCACTTACAAAGAAGTCCTTGCAATCCGGATATTCACTAATCACGAGACTTCCGATCACAAAGGGTAATAAATTTCTATATCGGGGATCAGCCGATGCAGAAACATTCGACGGTAATCCTTTCGTTTTCACAAATATCCGGTCTTCAACACCTGTAATCAAATGCAATCCACAACGACGTATCACATACTCGGAATGGGTTATACGACCCCAAGGTCCTTTCCCGGCTAACCCGAATAGTGAGCGCTTATTTTGAAAATTAGTGTGGCATTCAAATTCAAGAAAATCACAACAAATACATATTTAAAGGTAATTATTGATAGTCGGTTATTTATCTATCAATAGGCGTGCTTAACATCACCAGATTCCAAATAATTTCCCAAATTATTAATTTTCCAAAATATCTTTACTAGATATAAAATTTCCACACTTCAACCATTTGAAAACAATTTTCTAATCACTTTTCACCTTTACCACTTTTGAAGACAAATTTCAAACATTTTCCTTACGCGGAAATACTTTCATTTCGACATGGTTCATTTAAACTAATTAAATAAATCCTTAACGATTTGCTTTATATTTACGATTCAAATCCGTAAATTTATTCCCACACTTCAAAAATAAATCAACTTTTATTTTTAAACAAATTTCCTTTTCTTTTATAAATTCCATAGTGAATTTACAATTCCAAAATATCTATGAATATACGATTTCCAAATCGATTTCTAATATTCATTTTCAATTTATCTTTAAAAGATAAAATCTCAAAAAATTCAGTACATATTGGAAAACATTTCCATACTTATTTAATAATAAGTAATTTACAAATCCATTTATTTTCAACACTTGGAAGATATTCAATATACTTAAATCGAAATTAAGTATATATTTCATTCTTTAAAGAAGACGTTCTTTCAAACACATTTATTTGGGTCAAAACGAATGTTGCGTAAAATATCGTTACGACAACCCAAAATCACTAGTATAGGGATTCGAAATTTACATAGATATATAAATCACAATACTATATAAAATATTTTCTTTCGGAAATCATCTACTATAACAACAGTGTTATAGTCTACCATTTCCTTCTATTTCTCGAAAACGTCTATTTCAACAATAAATGTTGAAATCTATGTATTCGATAGTTAATCCATTTTAAAACATCTTTTAAAACAATTAACTTCATTTTTTAAAATTTCACTTCTCCAAATCATACTAGTTTTATTCAATAATATATTCACCGTCCAAAATCGTGAATATACCTTATTTACCCAATTCAGTATTTCTACACTTTTATCAAAGGATTATCCACTGTCCAAAATCGTGGATATACATCGTTTACCAAATTCAACACTTCCACATATTTAATTAAAGGATTTTCCACAGTCCAAAATCGTGGATATAATTCCTTTAATAATTTCCATGTTTACTTATCAAATTTATTTGATTACGGATTTATAAAACAACGTTTATAAATTCCATTTCTATTTCATAACTACTTCGATTTACAAATCTCCTTTAATAACCAATTCTATTTATATTTCGTTTACATGTCGAATCCAACTTATAAGTAAATTACTTATAATCCATTTATTTACAAATCCATTCTTTTATATCATCATTAATTTATAAATCTAAAATTCTTATTTACTTATAAAACTAGGTACAACTTTATTTTAACACTTATAAAAGATCGTTTTATAATTCCAATATTTTTAACTTATAAAATATAAATTTTATAAATCTTTTATATAAACCGTTTATAATAATTCAAAAATATCAATTTAAATAAAGCAATCTCTTTAATAATTTACAAAACGTTATTTAAAACTTATATAACTCCAAAATTATACTTAAGTATTATTTTCCAAAAAATATAACTTTTATAACAATAAAACTATAATGTTTATTTATTTTAACAATTCAAAATTTAATAAAACGTATACTTTCAAAAATCACTTTAAATTTCTTTTTAAAATCAAAATCATTATTTTAAAACTTCAAAAATGGATCTGATGATGCAACAGCACCAAATAGTCAATCACGACATCCAAATATCATACATCGATATGATAATCAACAAACATCACAATATCGGTAATCAAATAAATACTGGTGAGGAATCCAGTTGGATCCCTCCAACCTGTTTCCCTACATCCAAAGATGTTAGCACAATACCAATTCCGCTCCAGTACGGAATATCGCGGTATATGAGTTCATAAAATATTATCCGTTATTATACGGCGCAATAGGGTCTCATCCGCTATATAATGCGGGAAAATCAACTCCAAGTACAATAATAATACCAATTTCACTTTGCAGTGAAATATTCGCGGTATATGTTTTTAATAAATAACCTCTGCTTAATAACAGCGTATAATGTCTATTTCGGTCAATAACAGATAAAATTTATCATCCAGGCATACAATCAACAATTTTAAATCTAACTATTTAAAATTAACATCGAAATCGTTCGATGGAGTGAGTTCTCAACTTGAATTTCCGATAGCAATTTGCAGCGCTTTATTTCGAATAAAATTAAAAGAACGTTTAATTTTATCCGAAATTTTCGCTAACTCCAAACGACTTTAAACCATTTCCATTGCATAGTGCTCGACAAAACGAAGCCAACGCAACTGATTTCATAATTTTTCGACCTCGTATGAAGAAGATATAACATTTTCAAGTTTAGTGAATAAATATATAAATTAATTTCAATTTCAATTTTATAATTTTATACCCTCAAATAATCCAAGCCGTTGATTTTCTTCTTGCCCCAGATCGACCCGTCCCTGATGCTTCTTCCTCTCGCGTGATACTCCCAGGCAGATGAAACGCGTTCGAACCCAAAGAGCCGGCCTAAACCCTAATCACGCAACCCAAAACGAGCATCACCACGTAGATCAGGAACCACCATTTGAAGCTCCACCCACCACTCCATGCTCGGCCAGAGTAGCTCGAATTCCTGTCGCCCCTATAGCGCGCGATTTGATGATGAACGGCCGGCCTTTGAACTGAAATTGTCGTTGATCGGTTGCTCGAAACTTCATCATCTCCGTTGGATGCAAAGATCTTGCTCCGCTCTACAACTTTCGTGTTGAACATTCTTTGAATTGATGAATGGATTTGAAAATATTGGAGGAAGGGCATGGTCATTTTGTGGCCATTGAAGTTTAAAATGGCGGTCGACTATAGAAGAAACCCTAGCCCTTTTTTTATTTTTGTGAATTAAGGTCCTTATATAGAAATTTTCCCAAACACTATTCATTCTGGAATTTCCGAACTACGATTTACGTGTGGTAATCGGCGTCTCTAGGGTTTAACCCGCGTTCCGGACACAATGGAACAGGTTTCGGAAGCTGATTCGATCGTCTGTGCGAGTTATGGCAATAAAGATCGATTTAAAATTAAATCGGTTAATCAATTTTCTGTGCGTTTTAGCTTGCCCCGGACAAACGGTAAATCCGATTGACACGAAATTTGAAACCTTACAATAATATGACATTACGAATCCGATGAAACTAGTTTTGTCAAAATCCGAGACTGTTTGAAAAATGACTATTTTTCAGTCGATAATTAAATATTAAAATATTCAATTTTCACAGATTAACTTTTAATTCGATTTTAAAAGTTCTATAACATCATTCTAACTCCAATATGATAAAATAAAATTTTACAAATCTATTTTAATCATTTTAAACCCAAGTTTCAATTATTTCTGTAATTTCAACCATTAAATTATCGATTTAATTATCCAATTAAATCCAGATATTCGAAATTTAATTTATTCGACTTATATATTCCACTTATTAATGTTTAAATTCAATTAAATATACAATTTTTAATTAACAGAAATTCTGGGTCGTTACAAACCCATCAAGCCACCACTAGGGTGTCATTTTGCTCTAGCTTCGTCCATTTTGAAGATGATCAGAGAACACCACCTCGAAGCCCTACACATGCACGACCTTCGGTCTGAAGGGTTTGAGGCTCGCCCCCTTTGCCCTCGAAACAAGTGCCCAAAGGCAGCCCAAACGCGACCCCCTAGCAGCCTCCCCGTTGCTCCAATTTCGATCATGACCGTTCATCTTCAAGATCTCGCCACCCTCTTCACTTTTGTAGTTGACAACTTCCTCCAATTGTTTGTGGATTTGTAGAAAATAGAGGAAGAAGATGGGTGATTTTCGGCCGTGTACAGTGTTGATGGCGGCTGAAGAATAAAACCCTAGCTAGGTTTGGTTTTTAATTGCAAATGAGAATAATCCAAGGCCTTTTATAGAAAATTCCAAATTACTATTCAACCCGAATTTTTTCGAACTCCAAATCTCGCGCGGTGACTGGCTTTTCTAGGGTTTACCCCGTGTTCTGGACACAATGGAACGTGTTTCGGAAGCTAATTCGATCATCTGTGCGAGTTACGGCAATAACCGATCAATTTTCAAATTAAACCGATTAAACGAATTTTCTATGCGTTTTGGCTTGCCCCGGACAAACGGTATATCCGATTGGCACAAAATTTGAAACCATACAATTATATCACATTATGGATCCGATTTCGTCGAAATCCGAGACTGTTTGAAAAATAGCTATTCTAACTCGTCAATTAAATATTAAAATATTCAATTTTCACAAATTAACTTTTAATTCGATTTTAAAAGTTATATAACATCATTCTAACTCCAATATAATATAATAAAATTTTACAAATCATTTTTAATCATTTTAAACCCAATTTTCAATTATCTCTGAATTTTCAAATATTAAATTATCGATTTAATTATCCAATTAAATCCAGATTATTCGAAATAAAATTTATTCGACTTATAAATTTCACTTATTAATATTTAAATTCAATTAAATATACAAATTTTAATTAATAGAAATTCTGGGTTGTTACAACAAACTCGGTGGAAGCATCATTTACATAACTACCAATGGTGAACCCATCCGATGATGTAATCTTGTTAGTCTTGCAAAAGAGTTACCAAGATATAGGCTCACTATGCCACTCTTTATACTGAAATATCAAATAAGCACATTCACATATAAGTCTTTTTTAAATGTTAAGTAAATGTTATGGTGATCTGCATATGATCTAAAGCTATCTGTATGTAATCAAGGATTTCTATTTCTATTTCGATATTATTTTTTGATAATACCTTGAATTCCTATAATCCCTAAAGCCACAAGAACTGCTCATATATATCCTAGGCTTGGGCTAGATGCTTCTTGCAGTTCTTACGCATATCACATGTATAGTCATTGTATTTTTTGGATGCTGCAACCGATCAAGCCTTTTACATTACCTCTTCACAACTACCCTCTTTCTAACTGAATTTCCTCTGTAAATGCAAATTTAATATATTATGAACAAAATTATATGCATTTTATATAGTGTATTATGCAATAAAATTATTTAACTTAAAATTCTTTGAACATGACTCACTTCACATCAACAGGAATGGCGTCGAATGAAGGCCAGAATGTTGTGATCCGGGCCAACAACCCTTCATGGATGGCATCGGATGTGATGCTAACATTGAAATAAAACTTATATATATATATGGATGTATGAATATTTAATTCATAAAATATTGTGTACATATGCATGTGTATGTATGTGTATGTGATTGTATATGTACATGTGGTATGTGTGAGTGTATACGTATGTAAGTGTATATATGTGAGTGTATGTGTATGTGTGTATGTGTATGTGTGTATGTGTTTGTGAGCGTATTTGTATATGTGTGTTTCTGTATATGTATGTATATGTATATGTGTGTAAGTTTATGTGTATGTATGTATGTGTGTGTGTGCGTGTGCGTATGTATGTATGTGTATGTATATGTGAGTGTATGTGTGTACGTAATTACTCACCTTGATGCTTGCTCTCTCGGAAGACATCAAGTCAGTCGACAGAGGTGGAACAGTATGCTCCAAGCACACCGGTAGACAGACCAGTACCATCGATAGGAGCATCTATAGAAGAGTTGGCAGTCTGAATGAATGGTGACATCGTATGTACTGCATCGACGTCATGCTTTGATGACTGGGTGCCACTTTGACCTAATAATGAGCCGCCATGATCAGATGATGAACCACCATGGCTGTATCAGCGTCGACTAGACATATTAGTTATAATAATACATATACATATGTATACGATATAATAAAAAATTATAAATCCATCTTTGTATTACAGTTGGTTGATAATTATCAGTATATTATACTTGGCATGACAAATAGAGAAAAACGAAATAATGTGCATATAAAAATTGTCTTTCAATAATTATACATAAGCTACCAATTTTGAGCATCATTATTGATAATGTCATTTACAATATCATCATCATATTCAAGTTCATTTACTTTGACATCATCATCGTCAACCTCAACATCTTCATCTAATTTAACTCCATCAATTACTTCATTGTTAAGTGTTCTTATATCATCAGCATCTTCTATTTTTAGGAATATTTCATTGTCCTTCAGATCATTTTGGTACGGTTGATCATTGGTTATGAGCATATCCTCATTGGATGACTATCTAGGTTTTGTTTTAATAACAGCCCATCACTCATCCTTTTTGCTATTCATGGCAAGATAAGGCTCATGATAAACTTGTATTGATTGCATCGCTGGCACAAATGGATCGTTTCCTTTATATCGTTTTTATGATTTACCTCAACAAAAGGATAATCCTTTCTATAAAAAAGAGAGGATAATCTTTATGTATACAATGTACTCTTACGTTAGGAGTAGTATCAAACCAATTGCATTTGAATAAAAAGTTTTAAACACTGATATTGCAGAATAAGTGGGTTCAATTATTTCCTAAAACACTCCATAATAATCTTGTAAATCATCACCTTGTTCATCGCCTTTAACACAACCTCGCTATTATAAGTTGTTCTACTAGCTCCAAACTCCTTTGTGTGAAATTTAAAGCCGTATATGATTTGGCACTTTCTACATTTTGTCATTGGACTAAACATAAGAGTTTTATAACAAATATCACTGGTTTCGTTATCAACAACCTATTGCATTAAAGTAATACAAATTAATACGAGTACTTTGGCACGCGCTTTGCATGTGCAATTAAAAAAAGATGAAATAAAGAGTTGCTTTGCACATGGAAAGGAAAACCATTTATGACAATGGCAAGCCCTTCAAAGATGCCATTGATAATATTCCGTAAGTCTTACCATTTTGAAGTGTGAGGTTCTATTGAAACTGAAAGTAAAAGCTATGGAGCATCCGCTGTATATGTATATATGTGTGTATGTGTGTATATATATGTATATGTGTGTGTCTATGTATATATAATATATGTATATGTATGTATGTATATAGTTGTATATATATGGGGGTGGGTGTACATGTACCTTAACTTTCTAATACAAATTGACTAATAAATTGGTTAAAGCTTTTTCCATAGTTCTTTATAAAGAATTAACCAACAACTATGTATCTATACTTACATGTGTATGAATAAACATAGATAAATACAAAGAATTCAAAGTGTTTGGACTTTAAGATTAAATGATAGACACTGATAAGTATAATTCGATGGATTTTTATATATACTCGTATAAATCTCCATTTCTCCTAAATCGCCATAAACTTAATATACCTTTGACCTTATTATACTCAAATAGGTCTTATAACCATAGATATGTATATACTTGCATATACATATAAATGTACATAATATAATGTTTCTTCCCTCTTTTTTCAGGCATATTAGAGCCTCAACAATAACAAACCGAGTTGACTCTCCAACTCAGATCCGTTATAGGCTTCACCATCCCTAGCTCACTAATCACAGCTCGCAATCTCTAAAACATTATAGGCTTGACCTTCACTAGCTCACCAATTACAGCTCGCATACTCAGCCCAGCATACTGCAGTTTCATAGAATACCTTCTTGCATCAGATTCTCCAACAGACGGTAACATGTATGTGCAGTACACCCCATTGTGCAACAACATACAACCTCATTGTGACTTTCAACAATTGTTAGGTGGATCCCTTCATTGCTACTTGCAGTCCAACCATACTCTACCTAGCATCATTGCTACTGTTGGATTATAGTACATCACATGATCGTTGTTAAAGCTCAATATTCATCAACGTCATGTCCTTGACTTGAAGCATCACCAGTGCCACTTATTGCATATCAGCAACCTCTAAAGCTTCACTACTTGTCTCATCCACTTGTTCACACACATCACCACTCATTGTTGTCATTTCATTGCTGGGCTCCAGCACATTACTCAATGGTCCTGATGCGCTTTCTCTGATATCTCCACTCTCTATTATAGAGTAGTATCATTCTGTAGCTAAGCGTGGCATTGCTATTAATCGTAATCATAATATCTTATTTATTTCTATCTATATCATCTCGTTGATCATCATAGTGATGATTTGCATTCTTGTAATAGCTAAAACCCAAAAAACTTTTGTATGGCTTCTAATTTTCGTTTAATAAAATATGGAGGCTCTTCTCATAAGAGGACCACTCTTTCATCGGAAAAAATGTAACATATACACTCAAAGCCATCATGTCATACATTATGAAAAAATCTTAGGAAAGTTCTAAATTTTGTTCACATTCAATGGATGAATTTTGTACAAATTATCAATTAAGAAAAAATCAAACATAGTAATCAATAATTATGTATGCATAACTAATTTGGAAGTATACCTTTTGCTACTAATAAAATAAGTACGATATCAAATATAAATATCCTTAAGGTAGAAAATGTTGTTATTGTACGGTTTAAGTTTATGAAGTCTAAAATTTAGTAATTTACAACCATGAATATAAAGAAGCAACACCCATGTATATTGAAATTTTAAAACACTCTTGGCGAGTTATGTCCAGTAAGAAAGGAGTTGATTTGCAAAAGTACTACTTTGTAGAAAAACTATTTTTTATTTATATCGAAGCCAAAAAACAACTATCGCTTGCATCAAGATAAATGATAACGAACTTACTATTGAACATTTTGATTTCCTTGGCTTTGATTTAACTTAGCAATCAAGTTCCTCTAACAGCGTTTTCAATAACATCTCCTAAAGCAGTAGCCTTTAATTGAAAAATCAGGTCCTCAAGTGTAACTTTTCTGCTTATCTTCTGTCTGGTTTTAGCTCTAGTTGATGCAGGATCATCATCTTCTTGACTAATCTGGTTCATAGAGAAATCAAATAGTGTGAAATTATTTGGTTCCTATTCATCAGTATAAATGCTATCATGTTGAATTTGATCTATTCATGCAATCCTATTGAAATTTATATCTGGTTGACTGTGAAACTTGTTTTTCATTTTCAGCCCAGACTTTGTTATTTTGTAATGTCCCCGATTTGCATTCGTGAATTACAACATTAGCACTGTCATTTTGCTGAAGCTGGGGGATTGTAATCATTATATATTTTAATTAATGAACTATCTATACTAAGGATTGGAATGTGAACGTTAACTGACTGCCCTGCATTTTGCTATGTATCCATGTTCAGTGTATTTTGCAAGCTGCTCTCAATACTTATATCACATGAACACTACTTATCCTGATTTATGCTTTGTTTGTCAATAAATTATTTTTCTGGGTTATTCATTGCATCAATGTCCATTGGATTTTGGCAATTATCATTTGTACTCGCTTTGGTCTTCCACACCTTTTCAAAAACACGATATCTTTCACTAACTTTTTCTTTGGATATGATACTATTGAACATCAAAAATAGGTAAACTTTGACAAATAAGTGAAAAATTATTAGCATGATAGTATTAAACGGCAAAAATATTAAATCTCAGTTACAACAGATCCATTGAAAAGCATTAAAATATATATACACAACCCACATAATTTATTGTCATGGCAACTGAATAAAATTATCTTCTAACCTTTGATTTTTATTATGTTACAAAATAATGAGGTAAAATGTCAGAAGTACATTTTGCAAAATGTCAGAAGTACATTTTGCAAAATGTCATATATCAAATCTGAGAAATCAAATTACTGAGAGCAAAAAACAATGAGACACCATACTATTGTGAGACCATAAATTAGTTTAAGAGTACAAACAGTAAGACTATAAATTGCTGAGAGCAAAAACAGCAAGACCATAAATTAGATCGGAGATCATAAATCAAATCAGAGAAACCAAATGACGCGAGAGCAAAAAATAGCGAGACCGCCAAAAAACTCGTTGTAGTCGAAGCATGTAACAAATTAATCAAAATATAGAGGTTAAAGAAGCATTCCTTGCAGAGAAAATAAAGGCAATAGAAACTGCCTGTCGCCCGAGGTGACAGATCGGTGAGAAGTATACCATGCAAGGCACATTGCTGGTGAGGTCAAGCTTAGGGTTGAATGGAATCAAGGATTAATAGGGAGGGCATTGAAGAATTGGGATCGAATTCGGTAGTCGCAGTTTAGGAAGATCGATGTCGAGGAAGGTTGCCGTGAAAGTTACGTGGCCGGTGAGATTGAACTTGGGAATGAATAGAAGCAGAAATTCTGATGTCAAATTCTTATACAAGTATGTAAAGAAATTTTATCTATTAACCTTATATACCTAGGTCAACCAAATATTAACATGGGAATAAAGTTGAAAGATCCCCGTACAATTATTTCAAATAGGAAACACAATAATACACCATGTTAGCTATAATATTAGAAGTGGATATTTGTTTCAAGGATGAAATTGTTTTCTTTTTTATTTCAAAGGACAATCAATTTCCCTTATTCATATCAAGGACAATTTTAATGTTTAATTGAATAAAATCCAAATATTTTAAATCAGGGACGCACATCAACATTTCATAAATAATAAAAATTAATTATAGAAACATTTCTTTGGTGAATATGAGAAAAAATATAGCAAATAATAAAAATTAGTTACAAAAACTTTTTTTGAATATGGAAAAATAATATAGGAAAAATCAACAATGGAAAGCTAAATGCAAATAGCTTTATTGTTTAAACAAACATTTTTTCAAAAGTTAGATGAGATTAGCTTTCCAAATTACCTAGTTCTATATTTTAAGTCATATAATAAAACGTTGTTTTTTAAGTTATAAAGTTATATTCATTTAGCTTTTAGCGTTGTTAACTTCTATATTTTCATGCTAAAATTAAACGATTATCATGTTTTGTTAAATAACCTTTTTCTTGTGATATTAAGCGTTATTTTTACTATTTACTAATTTAGTGAAGGTGAATAATTAAAACGAACATGAGATTTGCATATAATCTAATAGGGTCTTCATCCTTGCTATAATTATTAAAGTTCGTTGTCCTTGGATCTATTTTTTCTAAAATGCGTCCTTAAAACTAAATACCCATTATCTATTAAACAACAGTAAAGCAGAAGGATTTCTAACTCTCTTATTGATTCTAGGAGTTTTCTCCACTCTTCTTAATTCTCTCCAAATATGATTTTTCAAATTCTTACAATATATCACTTTATAGTTATTTAATAAAGCTTCTTACACCATGTTATATCAATACCAACTTTTCAACAAAATTTTCAATTATTTACAATATGAAATAAGCATAGGGACAAACTTGAAAAAAATTGGGCCAAAGGACAACATGTTTTTTTAAGTTGAAGAACAATGCTAATTGTAACTAGCATTATGTATAGTATAAAATTGTATATAATGATAGCCACACTTGGCATTTTGTGTTGTGTAAAAATTAAATATAATGCTAGTTATAGCTTGTTAATCGGGTTTTTAACCCAGTAGAAGTGAGAAGGAGTTAGAACGTTCAAACTAAGCCCGAACGACTTAAAACTTGGCCGGAAGAGCTAAAAGAACATAATAAATGAACCTTGAGAATTTGGGATGAAAATAAGATAACTGTTCGGATCGGCACCGATCTGATCCAATTAGATCAGTACCGATCCAAATTATTGGCTCGTTAGTGCTTCGAATCACTTGCATTATGTCCCCATATCACTTCTAAGCTTATCTACTAAATATGATATTATTCAGAGCATCCAAGTTGAAGAAGTCAGGACTTGCCCTATGCAAGTTATAGTTCGATCTAATCTACTAGTAATCCATCGTCAAAACAAGTCAACAAGTCATGGAATTTCAAGGGAAGCATCGCTAGCAGATAAGGAAGCTTATGGGATGGAAGTTGTGCAAGAATTGCTCAACAATTCGAATCAATACCTATTTGATCCAATTGAATCGGTACCGATCCAAATAGTTAGCTCGGTTTACTTCCAAAATTTATGTGTTGCCTCATAGAGATGATAAGAAGCCTTTGGTGCTCTGGTTTCGATCCAAGTGCACTTAGAATTCGATAAATACCATGCTACCATCAACAGAAAGGGGGTTGGCTGCTCTAGTCACTTGAGAAACTCTGTTATGATGATTCTTCAATCTTCTTCTTCCTCACAATGGTTGCCATGGGATAATTGAGATCCTTCTTTTTATCTCCTTCAATGGCAGATTGATTTCCTTAAATTCAAACATACCAATTGTAATCAACTTGTACCCGTGATCAATAGTCAATACATCAATAAAATCCATAAAGTGGATGTAAGCTTCGATAACAGCAGAACCACTATGAAAATCTCTTGTTCATTTACTTTTTTCTGCAATTTACTCTTGCTTTTTCTATCTTATTTGCCTTGATAAACATGGTTGGTGCTTTCATACTCATTCTAAGATGTTGATCCATTTTTTTGGGTTAACATTTTGGTGCTTTTCATTAAGAGTGGAACTCAAACAAAGATCTAGCTATCTACTTTGTATCAGAAAGTTTCAGAAGTTAGATCCTTAATCTTTGTTCGAAATATCTACTATTAAGAATCGAGGGCTCCGGAAAGAAAGAAAACTTCTTGTGGAAGATCCATAGGAGGGTAATTGCTGAAGAAGAGGAGAATCATTAACAAAACAAAGTAAATGGCGCCAGCATAGGGAATCAGGTGCTAGGATCCTCTAATCAACGCGAAGTTGTTACTAGAGATGAATTGAATGAAATGGTTGACGAAATCAATCAGAAAATGGAAAGTGGTCAGAGAGCTCTAATGGACAAACTTAATGCCCTCTTGACCTTACAATCACATCCTTCTCCAAGAACAATGGAAGAACCCACGACTGTCATAAAACAAGAAAATTCTTCCATTTCTGGCCTAAATAGAAGGAACGGGAAGCAGCCGTAGAAAGGAGTGATAGTTGGAACCGTGGGAATCAACATAGAAGGAAGCACAAGCACTCCACTGACTGTGAGGCAACCAGCTACGAACTTAAATCTAGGAGCGAAGACCCTACAAGAGGATATAGCCATGGACCTCTCCGATTCAAAAGATGGAGAGCAACTTAACGACGGTAAGTTGGATGGAAATGCCAATGCATTTGATAATGCTAAGGATATCCAAACTTCCCCAATCAGGCCAACCGCAGGCCAAGGGAATCCCGAGGGAGTGGCTCTCCTGAAGACAGGAGAGCCTAGGCTTCAGGCCACTTACCAAGATCGTTTGTAAAGTCAAACATTCGGTGTAGTTGTTAGTCCTTGAGATGATGGTAACAACCTTAGAATAGGATTATAAAATATAAATACTAACATTATAGTTTAGAAATATATGTAGGATTTAACCATGTAGGTACCAAGAATGAAGACTGTACAGTATAGAGATTCAAGATATTAAGATTGAAGACTCATGAGTAACAAGAATATCAAGATTATCAAGAGTTCAGGATTTCAAGAATAAGTAATTTAATTAGGAATTTTGTTAAAACTTCTAGAAAAGCACCGGCATCTTAAAAATCCAATTTATTCGTGGAATGGAATCCACTTCGAGCCTGTTAAAGGGATGGAACCCTAAGCAGCATGGAACCTATGAAAAATCTAGTGGAACATCATTTTGTATCCGTTGAAATTTTATAAAAAATGATTTTACAAAATTATATCTTGTTTTCAAAATATTTTCAAAACCTTCCTTTTAAAAAAATCAAAAACATCTATCCTGGTTTTAAGTACTTTTAGCCTCAAAATAATCTTTAATTTCAAAATCAAATTATCCTTAGTTTTAAACTATCTTTTAATAATGATATATTTAACTTTTAATATTTATACTTAGATTTAAATATAAAATTATAGTAAAATTTTATATGTACCAAAATATTATTCTTTATATTTATTTAAGTATTTTAACTATAGTTAAGTATATTTATGAAAGTTTAAAATAGTTTTAATATAAGATAAAAGTTATTTTCAAAGAAAAACAGAACACCAAAATTGCAGCGACCTGGGATTTTCGATCCCCAAATTCCAGATAGTTAGGAAAGAAGAAAGAGGAGGAAGAAGAAGAAACAGAAAACTAAACTCAGAATCTCACATTTATAGCGGATAAAATATAATATCACATAGTATTCTTTACACTGAGAAATCTGTATCAGTCAATTACATTTAAATACATCAGAGTTACAACATTTAACACAAACGCTGGACAGTTAATTATAACCTGTCTCAGATAAACAACAATATATCACAGCAGACTACTCTCCATACATTCCTGCCGTCCAGCTCGCCTCCTAAGCTCCAGAACGTCCTTACTTGGAAATCTGTAATACTCGGTCTGACCCGAGCATTACATCAAAGTAACACCCGGGTCAGGCTAGAAAACAGCATGAGTAAACCCATCTAACATGGAATACAACAGCATACAACTTTTATAAACCCGGGGTAACTTGTATCAATTTACAACTTCACAAGTTGATACAGACATCACTTATTTCACACATCAATTTCTAAGTACCAAAACTTAGATTAAATAGTCCAATTCATTTAAATCATTCCATTTCAGCCTATTGATTCCACATTTCAATTTATAAAGAATCGAAGTGATTTCGGGTATTTACTAATACCCGACTCCGGTCTCTTCGAATTCAATACTATCTTATCCCAGGTTATTCAAATGATTAAATTTTAAATATTGGATGTCACTTTTACATAGCAATTCATCAAAGATATCCACATTATATGTGTTCAACCCAACAAATCATATTACAAAACATTTCATTTCACAAAGCATCACAATCACATATTAGAAATAACAAATAATCCAAGATATTCAAATATCTTTCAATCATTCATAAGCAAGATAAATTAGTCATTCCATTTCCAATTTATTTAATTAACTACCAATGAATTAAATTATTTACTTATTACTTATAAATCTTGCTTATTTTACATTAATTAATTATATCCAATTAACTAATCATCCCTTAATTATTCATCTTGATTAATCATCCTTGATTAATCATTCTTTAATTACATTAAGTAATTTGCCTTTAAATTAGTTACACAAACTAATTTTTCTCAAACTCATCACATTACTTAACCTTTAATTACCATCTTAATTAATTACCCAAATTAATTATCCGACAATTACTTTGATTTATTATCCTTTAATTAATCACACTCATTAATTAGCTAACCCTTGGTTAATTTTCTTAAATAAATCAACCCTTAATTAATTAATTCCTCAATCAATTTATCCTTTAATTAATTACGCTAAGTAATTAATCCTTAATTACTTCCCTTAAGTAATTTTACCTTTAATTACTTCCAACAAGTATTATCCCATTGGTTAATTATCCTCAATTAATTAACCCTTAACAATTTTATCCTTTAATTACTAACATCATTTAATAAATCACCTTTAGTAATTAATCATTAATTATCCACCTTAATTAATGACATTAAGAAGTTATCCTTAATTATTTTCATTAAGAAATTATCATTAATTAATTACATCTATTAATTAATCTTAATTAATCTCATTTAATAATTAATCATCCTTTAATTACTTACATTAATTTGTCAATCATTAATTATTAAAAAATCTTAATTGATTTAAAGATAAACCATTTATTTTCTTTAAATATCTTTAAATCCTTACTAAATGAATCTTGAAAATAATTTATCACCATTCTACTAACTTAACCATTTAAAGTTAAATTTTAGGATTTAAAATTACCTAATCTTTTAATCATTTCTTAATTTACAAAAATCAAGTTTCATTTTAAAACAAACTTTTCAAGCAAAGATTGTATATATTATAAAACACTTTTAAATTTTTGAACCTGTATTACTTTATTTTGTTCAAACTGAACATCATCACCGAAACCCGAGTAAAACACCCAAATTCCCGAATTCCCTATCGAGCAACTCGCTACCCCCCTTTCTTCGAGCATAACCCTTGCTTGCTTCGAGTCGAACCCCTGTACTACCCGAGCTCATCCCTGAGTACCTCAAAACAAAAAGACAATCAAGCCTAACCTGATACAATGTGCACGCGGTGCACGTCCACCGTTACTCCGACCATCGAAGGCCAGTGCCGCGGCTCTCGACAAGCCATCAATCTCCATGCTAACCCCCATGAAAACCCAGATCGACAAAAAACGCTTTGAATCAAAAATGGGCTTCTTGATCAAACTGGATCAAAACTCGACCGGATAAAACCAAGCCAGCCACCAACTCCGATCACCGGGTCACATGCCCATGAACCAGAAGCTACGACACTACCACCTTCTGTAGTTACCCCCATCGCAATCTGGCCCGATGCATCACCCTCGTCGAACAAAGCTCGTCATCCACCTCGATAAAAACTGGAACCAAACCCTACATTGACGATCTTTGGCTGCCCCTTCCATCAATAATCCATTCCATTATTTTTCCAGAGATCCTCAACCCACTGGCCAACTTCAGACCAAACTTCACCGCTCCTTTCGCCGTCGATAATCGAAAATCGACTAAACACCCAAATCCGTTCAACTAAGCATAACTCGTTTTACACAACGCTAAAAATCACGATTGTTACACCTAAATTCATTATTTACGATAACTAACCTGATTTAAGATTCCAATTATTAAATCGAGATATTCAAAATTTTCCCAAATTCAAAAATTCCACTGTAATTTTCATTTCAGAGATGAATACTCGACCATTGGACTCGAAATCATTTTATAAATGATATTACTTCATTTTAAACATTAACCTTTCAGAAATTGAAGTCTAAAACGGATCCTAATAGCAGATAGGAATTTTGGTTTGAAGTCTTTGAGTCTGTAATGATAACAGTGACAAAAATATATTCATAGTCATTTATATCCATATATACAGGTAGTTCCATTCATATTTCAGAAAAGAATTATCTATGCAAACATGTTACTTATACCCATACAAATTTATCGCTTGCAACAGATTCAAACTTTTTTTATTTAGGGTAAAAGTTCACTCACTTTTTGATGTTGGACAGAGAGCACTTATTTCAGAATAAACTGCTGATGGTTTGATTTTTACCTGCTTGATCTTTGAACTGGGAAACCTAGTTGAGTTGCTTCTGCTTTAAATCTGAGATGATCTTGTTTTGATTTGGTTTTGGGGTTGGAATCTTACTTGCTGTTTTGAATTTCTGGTTTTAAAGTTGTTAACAGCCTTCTTTTGATTTTCTCGGGTCAGTTTGAAAAAAATGAGAAAATGGCCTGGCTATCTTTTCTTTTGTTTTACAAATTCAAATAGGAAAAACTTTTCCACTTGTTGTTATAAATTTACAAGTGTTTATTTCCTATATTAATGGTCTTACAAATGTCATTTGCTAATAAATGTATTTAAGTCCTTGTTTAAATAAATTTTACAACTTTGTTTTAAACACTTCTTAAATTTTATTAAATTTTTAAACTTAACCCTTTTCATTTAATAAATTTATGAATCATGCTTTCTTAAATGTTTATATATATACTAAGGAAATGTATTATGTTTACAAATGTATATTAAATCTTTTATAAATCTTATTTAATGACAAAAGATATGTGTATATATATAAACTAAAACTTTGTATTTATTATTATTATTATTATATTATTTTTTCAGATTAATGTTTTTGAATTATTTTACTTATATATACACACTTATATACTTTAATTATATTTTAAATGTTTTCCATAAAACTCTTATACTAAATTTTTATTTGGTAACCTCTTTCCTTTATTTATTTAACCAATTAGAATCGATATTTCAATGATTTAAAAGCAGTTAATTATCCAATTAACAGATAATAAGAATTCGGGTTATCACAAAATTTTCCTTTGGGATGTCAACATACCTAAGTTACCCATGTCGACATAGTGTTAGTTGATTTCAAAATTTTGAATTTCAAAAGAAGTGTCTATTCGTCATATCCCTTCACGTATGGACATGGTTATTGTTCTTCTATAAATAGGGGATGTTTTCAACGAATTTTCATATATATTTTATGGATTTCACTCCTCTTCTTCTTCCACATTTCTTTATACACATTCTAACCATTACTCTGCTGAAATCAACATTGAATCTAACCAGATCATTTCTGATTTGATTCTCTATCACTATCTCAACAAGATTCTCGATGTTATTCAGAGTTATAGACTTCTTTGTAATCAATTTAGCGAGAAAAGGTGTGATTTTAGCCTTAAAAATCAATCAAGCGAGAAAAGGTGTGATTGTAGCCTTGGAAATCAATTGGTTGAACTTGTTGCTCTGGAAATTAAGTATCTCTACCTAGAGGATTGTGAATCTGAAGGGTGTACCTCGCAGCCTTAAAATCGAGAGTGTAATTGTAATAATTGCTTTTGAAAGGAAATACGTACTTGTGTGCGGGACTGAATGTAGGGTAACTCCGAACTAGTACAAAATCCGATGTGTTCTTTCCTTTACTGCTTTTACTTTATATTTGCATCTGTGTTTGATTCTGTGATCATATCTGTGTCTGAATATTGCATACGTCTATGTTCAAATTAACAAAAACTCAAAAAGATTTAGCAATTTCTTTAAACACTATTCTTCCCCCCTCTAGTGTTAATCCTAGCCTTAAGATCTGTATTCCACATTTCTCACAGTAGTTACCGACAGCCGACCCTCGGATTATCGAACGTCTAAGGCATATATTATGGATATGGAACATATGGTCAAGCGACTGATGGATGAGAGTAAGAATAGAAGGGATGATGAATGGGGATCTGCTCCAAGTTGGACTCCTTTCACTGATGAGATTTTGAATGAGCAGTACGTAGAGAAGTTCATTATGCCAACTATTCCAATTTATGATGAAACAAGAGACTCGAAACCCCATTTATACAAGTATAGTTGGTGCATGGACAGATCAAATGCTTCGGACGTCGTTAACTGTAGATGCTTCTCGATTTTCCCGAAGGGAATCGCTCCTATGTGGTTCACTAGACTTCCGCCAAGATCCATCTCCACTTTCAATCAACTAGCAATAAGATTCCTTGATCAATTCAAATTTCACACCGTGCAGCCTAAAGATGTGATGTCCTTGTCCTGTTTATTCCATGGACAAAATGAATCTCTGAAGTTTTTCATGAATTGGTTCAATATCGCAGTGGCAGAAGTAAGCTTTACGAACGAGGATATGACTTCTATGGCCTTGGTCCATGCAATCCATCCCGAAAATGAGTTCGAAACATGGATCAAAATGAAATAACCTACCACTAGGAAGGGATTCAACCATAAGGCGAATCAATACTTCAAATTGGAAGAGGTGTAGGAGTTAGAAAGGAAATCTACTAGCTTATAATCGATGAACATTGGACAGAGTGGCATGGCTATGAACTAGGACATAAATACCTCCGCGACTGCTGAAGGAAGTGCGAGAAAAGACAGAAACCAGAAAAGGAAAAAATTAGAATTCCAACAAACGAAATGGAAACAATAAGCGGCTTAAAGGCTTCAGGCTCGAAGATTACACCCCGCTCAATGATACTCCGGAAAACATCTATCTCGCAACACAAGGGACAGAGGAGTACAAGAAACCCCCTAAAAAGGAAGCAAGTAGACAGCAAAAGCATTCCAAGAAGTATTGTCGCTTCCACGAAACACATGACCACAACATGAATGAGTGTCATCGCGTAAAGAACTTGATTGAGGAGCTGATCTGGGAAAACAGGATTTAGCAATATATGAGAAAATCACAAAAATCCTGAACAACCCGCGATCCCCAAGCTCCTAGAGATCGAGGAAACCAAGCTGGAAACAGTGAAGAGCGATCTAGACGAACTGACCAGAGACTCATCACTGATTCGACATTTGGAGGACCTCATCCTGCACAGAGGGGTTGGGGAGAAATGGAGTGGTATGCGAGCTCATTAAAACATGCTTTAAAGGATTCATGCCTCGCGATCGAAGATGGAGCCTCTACTAAGCAGCAGAGAACCTTTAATGATGATATAGTATTCCGAAATTGAGATACCGAAGGGATTGAAGCTCCAACTCTCGATCCCATGGTCATGACAGTAGGGATCGAACCTGCAATGGTCCAATGAGTATTGGTTGACAGCGACAGTTCTGTAGATATCCTTTTCAAATGCACCTTTGATTAGATGAAGATCAACATGAAAGACGTATTCACCAACCAAACAAAAATTCTATGATACACTAGCAAACCCAAACAACCTGTCGGGATGATTGACTTGCCTATAGAACTTAGGGAAGGCAACCAAAGAGTCACCCTCATCCAAGCTTTCATGATCATAGATGAAACTTCTACATACAACGCCTTCTTGGGACGGCCCGCGCTATTGGATTTAAGAATCGCTTTAGCCCAATGGTGCCTTGCCATAAAATTCCCAATGATGAGCGGTATTGGAGTGATCAAAAGAGATCAATGTGCCGCCAGAGAATGTTACATTGTAGAACTGCATAAATCTAAAAGAAAGGAAAATGGGAAGAATCTGAGGAGAACTCTTGACATACGCGAACCTGCTGAATAGAAACTACAAAGCCACCACTGGCTTGAGGACCATAGCCGATTCAACAAGGCTTTAGACCCTAGAAAGAAGAGTTTAGGGGAGGATCGAGTAGCACCAGCATAATTGGTGATGTCTGTCGCAATAGACACGGATGACCCGACGCGGGTCTTAAAAATTGGATCTCACCTTGGACCTTGGAAAACAAGAAGCAATTTGAACTCGCTAAATTTCTTTATGTCAACTTGGATGTGTTCGCTTGGACACACTTCGATATGTATGGGGTATCATCGAAAATTGCATTTCACGCACTTAACATTGATCCCAGGTTTACACCAGTAAAGTAGAAAAGGCATAGCCTGGGCCTGGAACGATGCAAAGCATTGAGAGAAGTAGACAAGCTGATGGTTAATGGTTTTATCCCTGATGCGACCTACCCCGAATGGGTATCTAACCCGGTTTGGTCAAGAAGTCCAATGGGAAATGGAAAAATCATATCGATTACTTAGATTTAGACAAAGCCTGCTCGTAGGATAGTTTTCCTCTACCCAGAATCGAACAGCTTGTGGACGGGGAGGTTGGACGTGAATTGCTATCATATATGGATGCATACTCAAGGTACAACCAGACCATGATGCACGAACTAGACAAAGAAAATGCCAGTTTTATTACCGACCTAGGACTGTATTGCTATAAAGTAATAATTTGGCTTAAAGAATGCTAGGGCAACTCAACGACTGGTAAATGCCATGTTCAAGCGCCAGATCGAAAAAACCATGGAAGTCTATATGGATGACATGTTGGTTAAAGCACGAGTAGCTGCTAATCACTTGGATAATCTCCAAAATGTTTGAAATAATCCAAAAATATGGGATGAAGCTCAATCCACCTAAACGTCACTTTGGGGTAGCCTTCAAAAAGTTCTTGGAATTCATAGTGAGCGCCAGAGGCATCGAAGCAAATCCGGAGCAAATTACTGCCCTACGAGAAGTTGAAGCCCTTAGAACAAGAATGAGTTACAAAGCCTAAATAGGAAAGTCACGACGCTAAGCTGGTTCATCTCAAAAGCCATCGACAAATGTATACTATTTTTTGATGCACTAAAGAAAGGAAAAGAAGAACTTCGAATGGAATGAGGCTTGTCAAACCACGTTTGAAGAGTTTCTACGACATATGGAAACCCCGTCGATCCTATCAAAGCCACTAGATCAAGAGGATTTGTTCATCTACTTAGAAGTCTCACCTCACGCATTAAATGCTGCTCTTGTATGTGAAGAAGCTAGGATCCAACGACCCGTGTACTACATAAATAAACGGTTCACTGGAGTCGAGAAAAATTATCCAAAATTGGAAAAGCTAGCATATTACCTCTTGATCGCATGTAGGAAGTTACGATCGTATTTCCAGCACACCTGATCAAAGTACTGACCGAACAACCCTTAAAGCAAGTATTGTACTGCCCCTAGACTTTTGGGCGGCTCATCAAATAGAATCAATATGAAATCACTTACCCACCTAGAAGGGCAATCAACAGGCAATCATTGGTAGATTTAATCGCCGAATTCACCATACGGGATTATAAAGAAGAAATTGCACCGGAAGTGGAAACATGGTGGAAACTCTTCGTCAATGGCGCGTCTAATAACTTTTTCTTGGGAGCAAGGGTAGTACTTGAAACTCATGAAGTACGAGCCATTTGCTATGCCTTGCAGTTAGAGTTTCCAGCAAAAAATAATGAAGCAGAATACGAGGCATTGATAGCTGGCTAAAAATTGTGAAAGAGCTGGAGATAAAATCCGTGCACATCTATAGCGACTCTCAATTGGTCGTCTATCATGTGAAAGGCGAATACCAAGCTCGAAGGGAGAACCTTCTCCCATATCTATCTAAAGTCCAAGAGTTGCTGAACAATAGCAAACATTACAACGTAACACACATCCCGATGGAGCAGAACACGAAGGCTAACTACTTAGCTAAACTGGCCAGTTTTGGAGAAGCTCAATCATTGGGACTAGTCTCCTTCATAACCCACCCTTCGGTCTGCTCCAAGCCTCTCCCACCCTTCAGCCTGCTCCAAGCCTCTTTGGATCGCCCAAAGATGGGGTGATTAAGACTCTATACTGATTGACTTCAGATTGGGCTTGTCAAAAACAACCCCCCTTAAGAATAAGTTGGAAAATGCAGCTTGCAGAAGAGGGGCACCGGCAGGGAGAATGTAAGGATCTATCTTTGAAATTAGAAGAGGAGCAGTAGCAGCATGAGTGGAGGAGGTTGCGGCCCTGGTAGTGGAAGCAGGAAGACGTTCTTGATCTTTCTTTGACTTTTTGGATGGGTCTCCCAACTCAATCGGGCTTTTCCTTTTACTTGGCCACTCTCCCTATCATGGTCTTGATCCTTCGCAGTCTGTCGGCGCTCTTCTACCTCCTTTTCTTTTGTCCTTCGTGTCTCTTCATCGGTTCCACGGGAGGAGGAGTATCGAGATGAATGTCATTGTAAATGTTGAGACTTGAGCGCTCGGTTAATATCATTATAAAAGCCCTGATACATGATTCCTGTAGTAAATAACAAAATGACTTCAGGAAAAAAGACATCTGATGGATAAAAACTCAAGATGAATAACAGTGAAATAGATGGTCCTAATGAAGTGTGCGCTATAGTTTAACGACCTCGGTAGAAAAACACAAACTAGATCGATCGTCGATTAATATCGAGATATTCATTTCGGTAGGAATGATTTAGGCAGGCTGAGAAGGCAACCCTTCCAAAGTAGAACCACCTATCAGATCCTTCACATCCATACAGATGTCATTCGCATCTCCGAAGTTGAATTCGGCATTTCCCAGTGAATGACTGGGAGCAGGTTTGTCTTTAGGAGGGACTTCTTTAGAATGTTCTTTAGGACGGGGTGATGGAGTGTGCCTGGGGAACAACCCAGGGACTTGTCACCCAAATCGACATTGCCTTCATCAATATCTATATCCAAGTTTTCTCCCTCATTGATAGAAAGGAGTCCCTCATCGACTCCTCCTTTCTCCTTTCTCACAATTACCGGAGCTTTACATTCCCGATTGTTATCCAGCCTTTTGGCCTGGCTATATTCATACCAATTAGACAAGTTAGACTAGATGATCAACGGGAAAGACATCCTGGAGAGATGATTATTATGCTCAGATCAAGTGTAGACAATGATATAAAGCGACGATCAATTGAGCTAAGAGATAGACTCTCTTGAGTATTTTAAGTATGGAATAATGCCTCCCTTAGGCAGGGGATCGGTGCCTATCCCTTTCCCTAAGGGATCGGTACATATCCTAAATTATTGATCCAAATTTGGTAAGATCGATATAGAGTGAGAAGGAAGGCCCCGTAAGGCTACATTTAAAGTTTTAAATCATTTGGAGTTTGTATGCTCAAGTTATGGGCAAATTACTTTACCAATTAAAAGAGATCAGTATAAAAAGGGATCATTCATATTCAGCTTTCACTACATATTGCAACAATGATCGGTCAATAACTCAAAATCTACATATGCTATCAACATGAAACTTCGAGTATAAGCTAAGTAAGACACGTGAAACACCCCATAAGGATCGCATGAAATTTGGAGTAAGTTGGAGGGATCGGTACATATCTCTCTAGAGGTATTGGTGGAAATCAGAATTCAAGCAACACTACTTAACGGAAAATGCGATATCTTTGAAACGTACATTAGAATTGGACAAAATTTTGGAAGCAAGTAGCTAACATCATGAGTCGTCCTACATAAGGATTGTAGCTCATTTGGATGCATTTATAGGGATCAGTACCAATCCCTATTGTCAACCTCGATGGGCCTATAAATTTTTGGGTAGACTCATCTTAGCCTCTCGAACCTTGTGCCAAAATTTAGATCTGATCCATGCACATCTTCTCCTATAAATATAGTTGACATGGCTTTATAAAAGTGATCCTACTTTCTCTACTGAGGCTCTATCATTTTATTCTTCACTTTTTGTACTAATGGGTCCCAGTTAATCCAAACATTCTTGTAATCATAATCCAGTGGAAGATCAATAAAAATATGAAGTGTACATAGGCAAGATTTCCGAACCACTATAAAAACTTGTGCGTTCATTTATGATATTTGCTTTGTTTTAATTTCGTCCTTTGTTTAATCTCAACTAGATTCTATTGGGTGTTGATGCCCATTTTTGGCGTCAACGCCAAGGAACCAACTCCACTTCTTTCTTCTTTGGGATCGAAGGCACCTTGGGTGGACTGACGGTTTCAATTTTGATTTGATTTTCCTTAGAAGATTCTGTTGACACGCTAGTCGAATTTTTGTCTTTCCCTTCATCAGCATCATCTCCATTAGAATCTCTGGAGGTAGAAACTAAGCGAGCCTGAGCTATGGAACAAGAGGGAGCACTAACAAACCCAACTGATATCCTGGGATATAAAAGCCACATCGGCGAAGATTCTCATCGGTGATTAGAAATCTGATCGTGCACTCTCGGGCATCGACCGCCTTAAGGGCACTGAGAACAGACATGAACGTTGGATCCTTGTTAATCCTTGGGAGGATTGCAAAAGAATAGATGATCGCTTAAAAGAATTTTTAGCATCTAATACAAACTTTATGCCAGTGAGAGAAACTTACCCTCCGCGATCCATAGATGAGTGAACTACTCGGGACACTTGACAAAGAGAAATTGATTTTTGAATGAAGGGACTTTGCTAGGGAGATCGAGTACAAGCTTTCGGCTACATTGCACCACTATGTAAACAAGAGATGGGTTGGGTTACCTCTTCTTAAAAAGCAAAAGATACTGCAGCTTGGCAAAGTTCGAGGCATGACTAAGCATTCGCACGAACAGAACATATAGATATGTCAGCATGGCATAACCATTCCGAAGAATCTCAAATGGGGCCAGCCCCATATTTTGAAGAATCGCTATCAAAAAATGATTAAATAGGGGCGCCACACCATACATGCATATGCAGCGGTGGCAGGTCACGTATCCAGAAGGTGGCCGATGAGCGAATTGACCTCTTGATGGAAAAAGTACATCATCTTCTAGAATGTCGTATTGCGAGCAAATGCTTCACAATGCTCTGCGTGTAAGAATCGAGGAGGCCATCTCTAAAGGATCGAGCAGAACCTTAAAGTTGGGGGGAGTGCGGTTGACAACGTGGCCGAATAGAATTAGGCGGCCATATTGTCCCAAAGTTATAGAGGTAGCTAGTCCATCCGAGATCGACGAGGACTTCACTTCGAAAGTAAATAAACTCCCTTCGATTGACTTGCGACGGGAAGATTTACACGGCATTGTATATAAGAAAGCTTATGTTCAAAGCAGTCAGGTGTGCATAATTTCTAAACTATAAACCCTTAACATGGATGATACTTGGAATTCAGGAGATGATCGACATATATCTATCACCTGTCAGACTCCAAGCATTAATTGTGAGTGCATGCAATGTGTAATATATAAGAGAATGGGCACAACATCTTGAGTGTTGCAAGCAGACCATTCCGTGTAGATGGCTTGCTCACATCTAAAAAAGCAGTCCTTGTCAGTTTTTTATTTCTTTTCTTCTGCACTTACCCATTGTTGATCAATGATTGATAACGGATCTGTTGTCCAATGCGACATAGAAAGCTCTTTCCATTCCACGTACGTCGGCTGTGCAATAACAAGTCCAGTCCAAATCAAGCAACTGTAGATTAATGGGTCCGGATTAGGAAGGAAATTATCAGCATAAGTCAATTTTTAGTTTCCTGGAAGATGATAACAACCTAAGCTGCATGCAAGATGTTATCCTAAGTTATTATCACCTCCTAAAAAACCAAAATCAATCCGCAATCCATGAGATGTCAAGTCGGAATCGACCATGAAACTCGATATAAGCTAATTCTGATTCTAAAGATAAAGATAGCAAACCATGTTGATAACCAAAGAAAGACCTTGATGTCGCTCCATGAAGAACTTCAGACTCGATTTACTATCTTCTACACAAAATCGCAATCGGCCTGGATCTTCCACTATGACCATAGCCGACACAAACTAACTAACCAATAACTTGATATTGCACCGAAACTCGCTTCACCAACCTTCACCTTCAGGATTGAGAAGAGTAATGATAAGGTCCTCGATTCAAGATGGCTCGAATCACCGTGCTTTGGATCGGCAACAATTGGATCAGCAATGATTGGGGCAGGCGAAATCACTGCAAAAGAATGGTGGCAGAAGTGTCTAAAGGTAGTGGTTAGCAGCACTAGAGGGGAAGAACGTCGATGGTGGCGTTCTGGTGGCGTAAGAAGATGGATCGGTGGAGTAGGGTTGCAGCAAGATCGGTTCGGCACAAAGATGTAGAGTAAGGGAACGGGAGATCCAATCCCACTTTCATGATTAAAAAAAGAAGAAAAAAGAGAAAGGGCGGAAAATTTTCCTAAGTAATTGAATCAGCGCTGATTCGACCCAATTGGATCGATACCGACCTAATTTATTCACCCAGAATGACGTCCAACTTCTCCTGTTTGCCCATTTTGATGTTCGTATTCATCCTGGAAGATATCGAGCCAAGATCATTCTATAGTTGCGACTAATGAAGATTCTCTCTAAAAGACTGGATTGGTAGCCGAAACGTCATAAGCAACTGCACAAGGAAACAAGACGTGGTCAATAAAGCTCCATAAAATTAAAACTGGAAGAAAGGTGATTCCAGAGCATGCCTTGTTTCCAACGAAAGCATGCTCTTCGGGGGCAAACGTTAATCGGGTTTTTTTTAACCTAGTAGAAGTGAGAAGGAGCTAGAACATTCAAACTAAGCCCGAACGACTCAAAACTTGGCCGGAAGACCTAAAAGAACATAATAAATGACCCTAAGAATTTGGGACGAAAATAAGATAGTATTTGGATCTGGACTGATCTGATCCAATAGGATCGGTACAGATCCAAATCGTTGGCTCGTTAGTGCTTCAAACCACTTGCATTATGTCCCTACATCACTTTTAAGCTTATCTACTAAATTTGATAATATTTCGAGCATCCAAGTTGAAGAAATGAGGCCTTGCCCTATGCAAGTTACAGTTTAATCTAACCTACCAGTGATTCATCTCAAAACAAGTCAACAAATCAGAGAATTGCAACGGAAGTCTTGCTTACAGATAAGGGAACTTGTAGGATGAAAGTTGTGCAAGAATTGCTCGACTATTCAGATCAGTACTGATCCGATCCAATTGGATTGGATCGGTACTGACCCAAATAGTTAGCTCAGTTTACTTCCAAAATTTATATGTTGCCTCATGGTGATGATTAGAAGCCTCTGGTGCTCTGATTTCGATCCTAATGCTCTTAGAATTCTATAAATACCATGCTACCATCAATAAAAAGGGGCTGACTGCTCTGACCATTGCAAAAACTTTACTACGAAGATTCTTCATCCTTCTTCTTCCTCAATGGCTGCCATGGGACAATTGATATCCTTCCTTTTGTCTCCTTCAATGGCAGCTTGATTTCCTTGAATTCAAAAATACCAATTATAATCAACTTGTACCCGTGATCAATAGTCAATACATCAATAAAATTCATAAAGTGGACATAGGCTTTGATAACAGTCGAACCACTCTAAAAGTCTCTTGTTCATTTACTTTTTCTACGATTTACTATTGCTTTTTCAATCCTATTTTCCTTGATAAACAGGGCTAGTGCTTTCACACTCATTCCAAGGTGTCGATCCATTTTTGGGTTAACATAACTAGCATCGTCCTTTAGCCCAAAAATAAAACTTGTTTTCCTATAACTTAATTTTTTTTTCGAAGTTTGTTCTTCTCCTTAGTTCTCCTTATTTACAAATCTCTTAATTCTCTTTAACCATTTTACATTCAATTCATTAAATTTAAATTAATTACTTGATCAAAATTTAAATTTCTTGATAAACTCGATCAATTAATATTCAATCCATTAAATAAATCCTAAAAAGATGACAATTTTAATACTTATATCATAGTAGCATCAACAAATTAGTAAAATTAATTTTCCATATAAATGCAAAGATATATAAAACACATCATCTAAACAAAAAATATTAATAAGTAATGAATTTATTTTATAATTCATTTATCTAAAATGAAGTTATCAAGCATTGCACTAATTTATTTTAACATCGGATACCTACATTTTAAAATTTCAACAATTATTTTACAAACTCTTCTCAATTCTCACCAAATATTTTAGATTCCATTTCGTATATTTAACTAATTATGTAATTTCAAATTTAAGGTATCTAAAGAAGTTCAATCAACTAATATTCACTAACTCATCTAACAAATCCCAAAAATAAACAATTTAAATATGTATGTTACACTCATATGTATGTGCAAAAGTGATATAATTATTTTTTATTTAGATATATAAATATATACACATAGTATAACATGTATAAATTAATAATAATAATAATTCCATTATAATTCGTTTATCTCAAAAAAATTATCATACATTGCAAAAAAAATTTGATTTTTAACAATCTTTAAAAGATAATTTATATTGTTATGATTTTTAACAATCTTTAAAAGATAATTTATATTTTTAACATTAGAATGTGAACATACGGATTATAGTGTAAAAATTAGATTATGGAAATTTTTCATTTTCAATATAATATTAAACCTTACCCTACCCTACTCATAACTCAATTAAATGCTACGGGACTTTTTTTGCACTTATCAAAGTTCTAAATATGACCTTCTCACAATAAAATGAAATCATGATTAGTAGCACAGTTAAGATTGTTTAATAATTAAAATCTCAAATAATGGATAAAGGTTCACGTGGATAAGCTAGCCATAAGATGCTCCTCTCATCTACACTTACGTATAAAGCTTTTCTTAAATTTTGACATTCAACTCCTTATAAAGTATTTAAATAAACATTCAATTCTATAATTGTTGACCTTTTCGTCAACCTCGAAATTACACCACAAAAAGCAAAAGTCACTTGCTAATCATCCAATTTAAGAGCTATAATAAGCATTTAATGGGTACTGACATAAGATATAAATCGGTTCAACAGAGCTATCAACGTCCAATGTGAATTCCTCTCATTATACACTCTCTTGCAATTAAAGTTTATTACAAGAGATACAACAAGATTGCAACACCCCTAGTTTTTTTATTAACGTTATTCAGGGGATATAATTAGAAAATTAAATAGAATAATATGGAGTGTAGGGATAGAGAGAATGACATTTGATAATTAATTTGGTTGGGGCTTAATTAGTCTATTAACAAGATTGTTTTAAGCATAGAATAGAAGAGAACAAATGAATGAGGCGAAGTGGGAATAGTCCTTCGTTTTATTCCTAAAATCTTTACCTCCTACATTCATTCCTATTTTCATTTCGTACAATCAAAAACTACATATAAGAGGGCGACCATTGCTAGAAGAAAACGAAGGGAAAACTCTAAGGGATTCAAAGGGGAAGCTTGAGGAAATCAACCAACAGCAAATCTCAATCTCTCTCATCCAATCTAGGGCGAATAGTAGAATCAATCTCTTTTTGCTATGTTTTTTTGGATCTAAAAAAGAATTTTGAATTACTTAGTGATTATATGTCATACTACGGTTGATCGTATCCTTGATTAGATGAATTATGATTTGTGGGAATTTCGTGAAATTATTATGATAGGTTTTAAGGGTACAAACCTAATATATGATATCCAATTGACTTGAAATTTTGATATGATTTATAAAATATTATTTTGAAGGTGGGTTTTTAATTTCATAAATTTTCAAGTTTATAAGAATTTTTAATGAATTATTAAGGAGAAATAAGGGTTCATTTCAAGTTTTAATTATTAAAAATAATTGGGTAATTATTTTAGCCTTGTAATTTTTTATATGCAAAAGATAATGTAAATTCTGATTTTTAGTGATTTTTACTAAGGGGTTATGATTTTTTATGAATTAATTATGTTAAAAAGGCTATTAATTAATACTTATTATGATGTTAATTACAAATGTTTACAAATTTGTTCTGGGAATGTAAAACTTGTTTCGAGTAAATTTTCTTAAAAGAAAAGGAAAATATTTTGGTTAACCAATGATATTTGGCAAGATGCAAGAGTTTATGAAAAGAAATAACTTTAAAAGAAAATAAATCAATTTTATACTTTTTTACAAAAGCGCCATTGAAGATATTCGGCACCCCATCACTTTATTATGCAACATCTATGAGAAAGCCGATACCTAAAATGACTATACGATAGTTATAGGAGGTATCAGATCTATAGGTCCGACATCTATATGGAGTGATACATGTAATATCTACCTAGTAGATGTGTGATGTATTGGTTTATGCTGAAGTGTAGCATCTATTATGGTGGGAGTTCGATATCTCAAGGTTGTAGAGGTATGACATCCAAGGGTTTCAGAATCCTCAAGCTTTTTAAAAGTAATGGCATCTTAAGCTTTTAAGGTTCAACAGCCTATACATATACATACATACATATACATACATACATACATACAGATATATATATATACATATATATATATTTGTGGTATTGATGTCGTATCTTTTGTTTTCAACATCCATGTTTTATGACCGAAATGCCATATGTTCATAAATTCGACAACCTTGTTTATAGCCATAGGCTAGCCTTATGTTAAATCTTTGTTTAAAAAAGCCCAATAGCCTATGTGTTTTAGAAAATTTGATAACCCTATATTTTCGATATCATAGCCTTATGCTTTACAAAGTTGGAATGTTTGTTTTCGACATCCTATTCTAGCGGCATGAATGCCATAAGTTTACAAATTAAATGGCTTTTGTTTAATGGCTAGATAAACCATATATTTTAGAATTTCGACAACTTAGTTAGGGATACCAATGTTTTAAAGGTTCGACAAACTATCCGTTTTATAAATTCATTAACCTCATTTGGGATATCTATAACATCCTCTATCTTGAGGCCCGAAGCTAAGCACTATAGATGCTGCAATCGTCTATAGTATTAACTTCTGGTGACAAAATAAGGTAATATTAATGGTATCCGTAATATCAAAAGAACATGAATATGAAATAAAATCAACACAAAATTCAAAAAAAAAAAACAACTTTTCTAATTACATGTCAAAATAATATTTCATATTCAGTTACATAATCCCAAAATGGTTCCCAGGTTTTGATCAAATATAATTATTATAAATTACGCCAAGAGCGATATATGAAGATGCCCCATTGGATGGTCAGAGTCCTAGATAGACATATCATTCATAAATACATCATAGCGGAACTAATACTAAATAACTCCTACGTAGCTAGCTTTGCCTCCTGCACGTCTTCATAAGCTTATTCCCCCAACCTACTAAACATTAAAAGACCTTAACTCTCAGTCTACTCAAATTAATTTTGAGCACCCTAGAGTTTAAAGGGAAAAACATAAACTTCGAGATGACCATAAAGCCTAATGTGAATAATACTATTACATCCCGGTTTACTGATATTAAGTGAGCCTACACCGCTTAAGGAACAAGTTTTCCCTCACTGATATCCTTTTAAAAGTGTATCTTTTACAAATCAAAATCCTACAATCAAACTAATTATAATAGCAAGAGAAATAACATATATGTATATAAATCAGGTAATCAATGGACTATCTATCCATACTATAGTTTTATCTAGTTAACTATTAACCATTGGCTATCTCAGGCCTACCAGACATAATTAATAATCTAGCTTCTATTAGACACAATACTGGGTCATCTGCTCTTAACTATCTTTTTCTAGGGTTAATTGATCCTAATGGTTTTGCGGGCTCACGAATAACCTATCTTTAATCTATATATTCCCTTCAGTATGTAACATCATTTAAGTCCTATCTGTGACAAAGCCCTACACATTGAAATTTTAAACATATTTTAGCTAGGGCTAATAGCTAAATTATAAGGCGTGACCCCATACCAGTCCCACCTTATCTTCTAATATTTAAGTCATAAACTTAGGGTTAACTACCCTATTAAATTTTCATTTCCTTGTAAACTGTCTTTACAAATGATTTTCCCTTAAAAGTCATATCTTTATAAAACAAGGAAATCATGCTCTTTGATTTACTCAAAACATTTATGCCATGATACATGCTTTACACAAAACAATGTTGATGCAATCTAATCAATGGGATTATCTATCCCTTCAAAATAAGTTAAAAACTCTCTTTAACTTAAAAAACTTTAGGCCATGAAGCCAAATCAATACCTTCGAAACCCTAGTTTAAAACCTTAAACAATACCTTTCAAAATCTTTGAAAACAACCCTTTTGAAAGCATTACTTAAAACCTTAGACATCCTATTTCAGATCAATTTATACTTATCTTTCGAAAGCATTAAAACTTTCCTTTTAAAATACCTAAAACGTATCTTTTGAAACATTACAATATGCATTTCGAAAGCATTGGGCTCAAGTAAAGGATTGTGGAAACATTACTTCAAAACCATTTAATATTATTCCTTTAGAAACTGTTGGGTTTAACTTTTAATGTAACTATTGGGTCATAAGGAATAGAGATGAAAGCATTACTTTTGAAAGCATTACTTTTGAAAGCATTAATCCAAATAAAAGAAAAAGGATATTTTCTAAACCCACCCTCCTGAAACCATTTGAAAACAGATACATGACCCTTTCGAAAGTATTGGAAGGCGGCTTCAAAATAAAAAGGTGAAAGCACCCCTTTCGAATGTATTGTTTTAAGGCTATAAGAAAAAGCGACATTAACTAATTCGAAAGATATGAATGCGGCAGCATGGGTTTTGAATAGGTGTATCCTTTCGAAAACTTCTTTTAAAACATAAGTAAGCGACAACTCGTCTCTTTTTCTAAAAACAAAGGCAAGCGGCAACTTGTTTGAAAGCTTTCTTTTAAAAACAAAGACAAGCTAAAAATAACCATTTCGAAAGCATCTTTTATAAATAGAAGTCAGTAAAGGATTCAAAAGCTTATAAGAATAACTTCTACACCTTCAAAAGCATACCATTACTTATCAATGGTTTGATACCATATGTATTGGTTTTGAATGGGTTCATTAGCGGAGGTATGGTGATGAAAGCTAGCAGATGGAAGTGGCGAAGTAGTAAATCCAAGCAAAATTGATTTTTTTGCCTTTCAAAGTAATTTACTTTCACCTAACTTGCCTAATTTTTCATGGTGTAATTGGTTGCCATTTCTTTATCAAAATCCTTTTCAAAAAGGCTACCAAATTCACAATTAGCCATTTAAAACATTTTAAGCAAATAAGTCATTCCCCTTGATAAAGCATATAAAACATTTAAGTCCATTAACTTAAACAATTTTATAACCATGGTAAAATACTTATGAAAATTCCCCAAAAAATCACCATAATTCACTTTTAATATGTTTTCTAACATACATAAATTTTAGACCCAAGTTCATTATATAATTGCCTTAAATAATTTAAACTCAATATTAGCTATTTTCTCTCATAGAAAATTCATAATAGATCCACAGAAACTTAGAAAATTTTAAAACTTTAAACCCATTTCTAAAATAAAGTTTTCGACCATATATCAAATACGTAAATCGTTTTGATGTCATTTACTAGGTTTTTCAATCTAAACTTATCATAAAATCTATATGGAACAATATAAATAATCAACAAGCATATATGTCCATTTAAATAAAATTAACATGACATATTATTTGCAAAATAATTTGGATCAAACTTTGAAACCGAAATCATTATCAAAAGGGAGAGGTAAATCAAATTATTCACCATGGCTTGATGTTAAGAAGGTTGAGATTTGCACTTTGATTAATTTACTTAAGCTTTCTACTTGAATCCTAGCTTATCTTCTTTTTGATTCCTCCTGATGGTGGCCGGCCGAGCTCTTAAGGTTTTAATTTTGCTTGTGAATTTTAGAATGAATAAAAAATGAAGGATGGAAGGGTTTAGGGTATAATAACAAAGGCTATTCCTATTTTGCACTTACCATATTCCTCTTACTTACTTATTTTCAATCCTCCTTTGCTTGTACATTCATTAAGGCACGACCCCCATATTAATTAACACATCTCAATTCATTAACCATCTATATTATTTCATTTAATTTATCTAATTAAATGTCCTAAATTATGTTAGCCGGAATTAGGGCCATTACAATTCCAATGAACGTAGATCTAGTACAATTGAATGAATAATGTTATATTCTTGTTATTATATGATTTATGATGTGTTCATAGTCATCCTAGAAAAACTATGAGATGTATGATAGATAGTCCCAATGATATACAAGATGGACAGTTCTTATGATTTGATGAGTTCATGGTAATCCTAAAAATACTATGAAATGTATGATGGATAGTCCACATGACCTTAAGTAGATATACTTTATCTGATGGGTAGTCTACGTGACCTTAAGTAGATAGACTATATATGATGGATAGTCCACATGATCTTAAGAAGATAGGCTATATGTTAGAAGTTGGCATTCAACCGATGTAACCGACTTAACCGTTAGATTCAGTTAATCGCACATTCGGTTAGTCACATTCGGCTAGTCGACCGATCTTAACCGTTTAACTTCGAGTCGGTTAACGGTTAATGATTTTAGATTGGTCGGTTAACCATTAACCGACTTAACTGTATCTTTTTTCCTTTTAGCCCAGCCCAGTAAGCCCACCTACCAAAATCAAATCAAAATAATTGATACATAATAACCTGACACAGCTATTAAACCCCACTTATCTTTTCCCTCGATCGTCGACTCAAAATTTCCTAATAAAACCCTAGAAGTCTTGCCAATCGCTATTTCTAACTCTTTACTCTCCCTTCTCGAATCTCGCATACTAAGCATTATCAACTTCAAGCATCATGTGTCCACATGCTCGACGCTTGCAAATTGCAATCGATACCAAACCTAGCTTTGAATTCTGAATTATGGTCGGCGTTGTCGGTCGGAAAACGAAGCATGTAGCAATTACTAATTTGTAATTCTTTTGTTACATATACTCAATCATATATTGGCAGGAAACGGAAGCATGTAGCAATTAGTAATTCTTTTGCTACATGTTGGCCAATACTTGATTGTTGATTTACGATAAACAAATTAGCTTTAAACTGCTTGTAGATGACTAAATACTAATACTGTAGTCATCTTACTGCCAATGAGTTTGTGATTAATACTGTATTCGTATTCCTGCCAGTGAGTTTTCCTTATTTGCTAGTTACTAAAAATTGTTTGTTGGTTTACATTTAATTACTAGTACTAAAACTGTTTACTAATTTGTTTAATGTCTACTGATTACACTAAAAATCATTTACTGATTTACATTATTTAATGCACATAGCACTCTATTTGACTAGTTACTACTTACTGCTTTATGACCATTGATTAGTTATTTCTCACTGCTTTGTTATGAAGTTAAAAACCTATTTTTGTTTACACATTGACTACAGATGGAAGTAGATGAAAGCGATGCTTCATTGGAGGACTGGTTATAGATTTATTTTGTAGTATTTTGAGTCCAAAAATGGTAGAAGCATTAGTTACTACGCAAAATTGGTTAAGATCTAAAACTACTTTTGTAGATCACTGAATCGAGGTTCCTATCGACGACTTGAATTATTATGATATTGCCCTTTCAGGTAAAATTATTATTAATACACACGCACACATAAATTCTTCATTTGATGTAACATTGTATACAAATCAATGATTTGTTTAATTTATTATAGAATTTATACATGGGCATGAAGGTCTAGTATCATTTCTAATAAAAATATAATTGGTTTGAGACATTATCATGCTGGTATGTTATTATATTTTCATTTTGATCCATGTATACTAAATAATGGTTTTTTTAATTCATATATCTCACTATCTCAGGTTTCACTTTGACTCACGCATAACCAATAATAGTTTCACTACATGTATACGTAAGAACTGATATGCATATAACTGCTTGTATATACAACTGATATGTTTTAAATAGTCATGATTCTTAGTTTCACCACTGAAACTTTCATTTTGTTCTTTCTGATGATGTGCATATAAAGAAAGTTTGATCAACTATTGATGTTTTCTATATAAGTATACTGCACATCATCAGTTTCTGTTATGTATTGAAAATCATCAGTTTATTGCTCAGCTTATAGCTATAGTTTATCACATTTTAAGTATTGCTCAATGCCACTGCTGAAAGTATTGCTCAGTTTTTAACTACACATGTATTTGTATAGGCTATAGCCTCAGTTTATCATGTTTTTAGTTTTAAAAATTTAACTCATAGAAAGTATTACTCAGCTTCTCACTGTAGTAACGTGGAGAACTACAGGCTGATAGTGGTCCAGACTCTTTATTTATCTATCATGTATAGGTTTGGAGAATGGTCAATGTAGTTTTTTCATGATGTATTGTATGTTTATGTTATTTATTTTTGGACTACTAAATTTCAAATAACTATTGTGTTGTTGACTGGACAAATGATCATTGGATCAGATGATTTGTCTCGTACTTGGATTAGGCAAATGAACTTTTATCAGCTATGAATCTGATGATGTGTATATCTATGTCGTCCATGTATATTTGATGATGTGAATCTATTGTTGGACTGGTTTTGAACTATTGTGTTAAATCTATTTAATATCTAATAACTACTCTATGCATATTAATATTCTGTTAAATCTGTACAACTTTAAAATTGAGCAAAATGGTGGTTAACGGGACGGTTAACCAATTTTTTTTTACAGTTAACCGTTTAAACAAGACAGTTAACTATTTCTATACAAGGTTACCACGGTTAAAAGTAATCGGTTCGGTCGGTATTGATTGAAAATATTAACCGAACAACGATTAATCGAACATATTAACTGATCGGGTCGGTTAACTGACCGTGTCCATCCTTACTATGTGTGATAGGTAGTACACATAACTTGAGATAGATAATCTATATAATATGTGATATGGATAGTCCATGTATAGTCGATGTAAATTGAGATGGTTAGTCCATCAAATTTAAGACAGTCTATTTTATGAAATTGGGTGAAGGAGTGTATAACCCTATGAAGACACATTAGTCAGACGTATCTATATCGCATGTCTGTATATGATTATGTTATGATGTTCTAATCATTGTGGTTGCAGGTGCACAATTTTGATTGACATATTTGGCTAAGATACAAGTGAGGGGAAAACTCGTTTCGCTCAGCATCGTGGTTTCACTAGATATTTAAGTTAGTTCGAAATAGCATATTATTATTCACATCAGACTTTTTATCTAACCCGAAGTTTTTGTTTTTCCTCTTAAACTCTTGGATACTCACGTGAGTAGGCTGGGAATTGGGTTTTCAGGTTTTCAAGTTTGACAAATAAGATTCTAAAGATGTGCAAGCGCCAAGCTAGTATTATTAGGAGCTTTTATTTTCTACAATTTTGTTTTTTGTGTGTGAATGGATGTAATGACAGGAATTATAACTGTCAATATTTAGAATCTGATCAACTAAGAGGGCATTTTCATATGTCACTCTTCGAGTATTATGTAATTATTATATTTTCTCTTAATGGGGTCATCGAATGAGATTATATAATGAATATGAAAGTTTATTAATAAAATATGTTTTGAAAATTTTCATATTTTTATGCTTCTGATGTTATTGATACAATTAACCGATCTCATTTTGTCATCGGAGAACACCCAGCACCAGTAACACTTATTTTCGAGCCTCGGGATGGTGGATATTACCACTTGGTATCAGAATATAAATTTATGTAAAACTTGAAAGAAATTTGAACCTAAAAGAGTTTTAGGAACATAATCCAAATAAATCAGAGAATAAGATTGGGGTATGTGACGATGTTATAGTATCGTACTTGTATTTGTTATATATATACTTATATATATATATACATATATAAGTATGTATTCTATCACTATTTTTCCGTTTCTCTTAGACCATTCATGTGTATCTTATAAAGATCCATATGCAAATTAAAGGAGGTAAGATATGGAAGCAGGAAATGAAAGAGTGAATCTAGGTGGAGGAAGCACCACAATAAATGGGAATGTTCGGCGCAACACTAGAAGGAATCAAGATCGACAAGCTAATACTAATGTAGGTGCTGGAACCCTACCAATAAAAATGGGGACTATGATTCGGTTCTTTGTCAATATAATGCAAGTTGGAGTTGCTGCTGGTTTTGTTGGAGGTAATGCTGCTAATGCAGAAGGAGCTAACCCCGAGGTGCTAGTTGGTAATAACTACGCCAAGTTGAGCCATGATTACACTAGTCTCGGAGGAAAACCTTTATTAGGAATGGAGAATGCTACTGAAGTTAAGATTTGGCTATTGCACTATAGGAGAATCTTTGCTAACTTGGGTTTGAATGATGAGTAGAAGAGGAGTTTGGCTTCAAGAAAGTTGCAAGGAGCTGCCTTGTACAGGTGGAATGGTGTAACCGTAGGTGATCCAAAGGAAGAACTGACTTGGGCTGATTTTAGAAGGAGATTTGAAGAAAGGTTCTCATTTGAGATAGCGAAGTCTACTTCGCTTAAGAAGTTTGCTAATTTAGAGCAGGAGAGATGTCCGTTCTGGAGTATGCAACTAAGTTTGATGAGTTGTCCAAATACAGGTACGCTACCATAAATATGGTGATTTAGAGAAATGAGATGTTCATCCGAGGGGTGAAGCCGAAGAATGCCAAAGCGATAATACCGCATCTCAAAGACTTATGTAATGTAGTGGTGTAAATGGCAATAAGGAATGACGAAATGGTTTTACCATTATGAAGGCCAAGCGAGCGGAGATTAAGGGTAGTCAAAGCAAGAAAAGGAAGTCCTTTCAGAAGAAGGGCTCAAAAGCATGGAGCTGCCTGGAAAGGGAAAACTGATATTGTTTGCTATAAGTGTGATAAGAAATAGCACCATGCTAATGAGTGTCGATCTGGTGATGGAAAGATGGTTGTGGGTTAACTGCAACCAGGTGGGTCATTGCATGAACAAATGTCTAGAAGTGGTCAAGGCGGATAAATGAAAGGTTTTTACTTTGGAGGCATTGGTTTCTGGGCCGACAGCAAAGGAGAAAGGAAAGTCTATGATGGGAGGTACACTTTTGATTCTTCACATACTTGTTAAAGTATTATTTGATACCGGCCCATCAGATTCTTTTATCTCACAATGTTTGATATATAAGTTATATCTAGAGCCAACAACCTTGTTATATCCTTAAGGGTTGTGAATCCGGTAGGAGGGTATGCAACTTTTGGGATGAGATGTGACCATTTATAAATTAAGTTGTTAGGTCGTACTTTTCCCTGCAATTTATATGTGTTTGATTTTGTAGGCCATGGGATTATTCTGGGTATGGATTGGTTCATCAGATTGACGCTAGGATTTTTTTCAAGATAGAAAGATATCATTAAGACACCTTAATGATAGTGATCAGAATATATACTCCGTTAAGAATTTAAGGTTAGATGTTTGTGCTTTATTGGGTGCAATGGAGGTGGAAGATGAGTTGAATCAGGTTTCTATCGTCAAAGAGTATGCAGATATCTTTGAGCCAGTTATAGGACTACCACCAAAATGAGCTATTGGGTTTCGAACAGATATTGTACCTGAAGCTAAACTCGTAAGTAGACCGCTCAATAGAATGACACCTATCGAGATGAAAGAGTTAAAGGTGCAACTGGTGGACTTAGAAGGGAAGAGTTTTATTATACTAAGCAATTCGTCTTAAGGAGTCGCCGCGGTGTTCATGAAGAAGGCGAATGGGTCGTTGAGGATGTGTATTGATTACTGTAAGTTAAATGAGAAGACAGTAAAGAATCGGTATCCTTTACTGAGAATAGATGATTTATTTAATCATTTGTGTGGAGCCAAAGTATTTTCCCAATTAGATTTGGCAATAGGGTTCCATCAATTGAGAGTGGTGGAGGATAATATTCCTTTGAATGTATTTCAAACAAGGTATGGCTCGTACGAGTCGTTAGTCATGTCATTTAGATTGACCAATACACATGCATTCTTTGTGGATTCTATAAATCAAATTTACCGAGTGCATTTGGATATGTTCATATTGGTGTTTATAGATGGCATTCTCATATATTCTAAGAATGAGCGAGATCACGAGACTCACCTTAGAATAGTACTTGAGACGTTGAGGCAGCACAACTAAAAGTGAAGTTTTCAAAATGTCATTTTGGAAGAGAGAAGTGAAGTTTCTTGGTCATATAGTTTCAGAAGAAGGGTTGTCCATGGATCCAGCTAAGATTGAAGTTGTTAATAATTTGAAGAGACCAGAGATTATGACCGAGATAATGAGTTTTCTTAGACTAGATGGCTATTAACGGAGATTCATCAAGGATTTCTCTTGGTTAGCGGCACCGATGACTAAACTAACAAGGAAAGACACAAAGTACGTTTGGACTGATAAATGCGAGGAAGAATTTCTGAAGCTGAAACATTTATTGACAAATTTGCCCGTGTTGGTTGTGCTAGTTGGGAATCGGGATTTGGTGATGTATATTGATGCATGTGGAACAGGGTTGAAAACTGTGTTAGTGAAGAGAGGTAAATGATTGAATATGCTTCTCGACAGCTTAGACCACATGAAGTGAGATATCCAACTCACGAATTAGATTGGCAGTAGTGATCTGTGCTTTGAAAGTTTGGAGACACTATCTTTTGTGAGAAAGATTCGAGTTATTTACGGATCATAAGTCTTTGAAGTATTTATTCTCTCGGAAGGAGTTGAATACGAGACAACTGAGATGACTAGAGATTTTTGCAGGTTATGATTTTGGAATTGAGTTACGCTAAGGAAAGGGAATAAGTTTATTGATGCACTTAGGAGGAAACATTAGAATGTGGTATTAGTTATGTTAGTCGAATGGAAAGACTTAGAGGCATTGACTACTTATAACGTGCGGTTAATGTTGATAGCTAATTCTATTCAAAATACAATAATTTTGTCATGCTTGGAAATTCGACCAATAATGATGGAAAGAATTGCTTCAACGGAGAGATAATCCATTGCTAGCTAAATGGAATAGAAGGCTTGAAGTTGGAACTGAGATTGATGATTTGAAAGGTTTTAGTCTTGATCAAAATGGATGGTTGGAAAAGAAGGGACGGTTGTGTGTCCTAGATATTGATAACCAAAGGTAGGAAGTTCTAAGTAAATGTCATAGATCGAAGTTTACTATTCATACAGGAGGAACTAAGATGTGTCAGGATATGAAGAGGAATTGTTGGGAAGGTACGAAGAGGGATGTAGGCTTATGTGTCAAGCGATGTTTGAATTTCCAACAAGTGAAAGCTGAGTATCAGAAACCGAGTGGGTTACTAAAACCTTTAGATGTGCCACTTTGGAAGTGGAATTCTATATCTATGGATTTTAATGATGAGTTGCCAAGGTCAAATAGGGCAAATGAAAGTATTTGGGTCGTAGTGGATAGATTGACCAAGAGTGCACATTTCATTCCCGTTAAGTCGACAAAGATGACACCTACTTTGGATAAGTTGTTTATGAAGAATATTGTTATATTGCATGGGATTCCTAGTAGTATAGTCAGTGACAGAGATACTTTGTTTACTAGTGAATTCTGGAAGGGTCCGTAGGAAGTTTTAGGTACCAAGCTAAATATGAGTGCCGCTTATCACTCACAGACAGATGGGCAGATGGAAAGAGTCAATAAGGTACTTGAAGATTTGTTAAGGGCATGTGTACTAGACTTTGGAGAGTCATGAAAAGGCCATTTGCACCTAGTCGAGTTTTTTCTATAATAGTTATCAGACTAGTACAGGGATGATGCCTTTTGAAGCCTTGTATGGAAGACCGTGCGAATCACCGGCATGTTGGTTGGAAATCGGAGACAGGTTCGTTCTAGGTCCAGATATAGTGAGAGAAGCCATGAAGAAGATTTAGTTGATCCGAGAAAGGATAAGGGAAGGTCAGTCTAAGCAGAAAAGTTATATGGGTAAGAGGCATAAGGATTTAAAGTTTTCAGTTGGAGACCATGTTTTTGTTAAAGTATCACTGGTGAAGGGTGTGGTACGGTTTAGAAAGTCAAGAAAACTGGCACCTAGATATATTGGACCGTTTTCTATTATAGAGAGGATCGGAAAACTCGTTTACTAGATAGAGTTACCAAACAGTTTGGCAGGAGTCCATAATGTTTTTCATGTTTCTTACTTTGGGAAGTGATTTTCATTTTTCATGTTTCCTATCACTTGTATAATTATTTAAATGGAAACATGTGGTTGTAATCAAAGAGGATTTGAGATGTAGCAAAAATGAGGTATAGTTGACCTCTATTACCCCTTGATTTCAAATACACGTTACGTTAAATAATATAACAAGATGGCAAGAGATTGAAAATATATTATTCAAATTGGAATGTGTGGTTGAAATCAATAGAGATAGAGATGCAACAAAAATATGGTGTGCTCGATCCTTGCTTATTACATACATATATACATACATAAACATATACATACATAGATACATACATACATACATACATACATATTTGTGTATGTATGTGTGGTTAGGGTATTAATTCTCAAATAGATATGTAGTTAGCAAAAATTAAACATTTTACCTTACATTTGAGTGTTGTATGTCATTTTAATTCGTAATTTATCTATCTCAACAAAATTTATCATGTATTGCATAATAAAATTCTATTTGTAAAAATAATTAAAATATAAACTATTATATTTTACTAAGATTACCATATGCAACGCATTAGTTACGTACTAGTCAGAATACATTAATGTACGAATCAAATATTATGGTAGACTTATCTCAATTTATAAAACTAATCGTGTAAAGTATGGATTTATGCTAGTTTTTACGATAAATTAAGAGTGTGTGTGTGTGTATTTCTTCTATCATTTACATAAAATCAGCAATGTTAATATTAAAAAAGCAAAAGAATTTACTGCTTTCTATATAAAAGGGAGGCAGGGGTTGAGTGGCTGGTGGCTGTAAATTTCACTTTTAATAATCTACAGCAAAGGCCTGAAAAGTATACCAGGGATTAAGCCTGAATTCATTTATGTCGTTGAATAATACATCCCTCCTAAATTCGATGACTATGGATCATATTGGATTACTATGGCCTGAGTTCTATTCTCAATGAAAGCACCAAAATGTTGGCGTAAAAAATGGACGCCAACACCCGAATAATGTGAAAGCACCAAAATGTTCAATATCCAATATTCAAATAGAATGAAGTAGAGAATAAAATATGAAGAACGGTAAATTAAAACAATAAGAAATGAAATGAACATGAGATTTTATAGTGGTTCGGCATACTTCGGCCTACGTCCACTTCAAAAGCTTTTCTTTTTATTTATACTGCCGATTATAGTTATAGCGATTTGAATTTGGGTAATAAAAATGACAGAGTATAGCTAAGAGAAAAGAAGAGAGCTAAAAAGAAGATCCTTTTTCTTAAGCTAATGATCTGGTATTTTTAGGAGAAGATGTGCAAATATCCAGTTGAAAATTAGCGTGCAGAAGACCGAAGCCAAGACGTATCGATCCAAAAAAAAGGGCCCATCTGGAGCCATATATGTAATCATCACCGATCCCTATGGGGGGATTCGACATTGATCGGTCATGAATGCCTTGTCGGGCCCGACAATTTCTTACGTGGGTCCCCCTCTGTCTCCTTTTCGTATTTCCATGGTTATTTGCTTGATTCCACTGCTATTTTTTGAGTTATTGAGCGATCGACGTTGAGTTGAACTGCTAATCCAAGTGATTCATAGCCATAGTGATCTGATCCGATCTCTTGCCTAGGGGAAACTCCAATCCATAGTTAGCCAATTCCGGGATGTCATTCGCCTAAACCTGCTTGACTATCATCTATGGCCTTACTTATAACTGTTGGAACTGGATCAGCCGCAGTGGAAGAAATAGGTGCCATTCTGGATCTTTAATGGGCCTATGAAGTCTAAATATATTTAGAACTTTTCTAAGTTTCTTTTAAATAAAATCAATATTTTTTTTAATCTCATTAATAAAGTTTAATTTAATGTGAATATAAATTAAAGAATATCACATATACTCTTATATATATATCCGTGTGTGAAGGTTCCATATTAAATTTATTCAGAGAAGGAAACTTTTCATTTTCCTTCTCTTAATTTATTCAATTAATGACGAGGCATAAATCTATTTAGAGAAGGAAACTTTTCATTTACTTTTACTTAACTTATTCAATTAATGACGGGGAATAAACTTATTTAGATGGAGAGACAAACCTTTTATTTCTCTCACTTTCGTTAAATCGATTGATTATATGTAATTAGCAACATGTATATGGAATGAATGTAAGTATAAACAAATATATATATATATATATATATATATATATATATTATAGTGTAAATTCTATAAGTGCAAAATATATAGGCACTATCAATTGATGACAAGGTGTAGACATATAAACAACATTAAATGGTTAGCTAATCACATAAAGAAAAAATGGTAAATAAATAAAGGGTAACAAGAATGATTGATTCAATTTCCCATTTCGTAAACATAATTAATGCAGCATATAAATGACAATGAATAGACATCATAATATAAAGATATAAACTGTCAAATATAAATTTACTTATATATTATCGCCTCATTTAAATGGTTTCCTCCTTTTAGAAAGAAATTTAATCATACTTTGTAAATATAAAATACATGTAATAAATTTTATATATACAAACATATGTATAAAATTAAGTGTGTGCATATAAGATTAAATCAAGTCTTTGTAATTAATACAAATTAGAGATTTATAGTAATCAATTTAAAAGTAGATTTATTGTCAAACATTAATTATGTGTATGATTCAACAAAATATGTTTAATCAATACAAATTAGAGGCTTATGGTAATCAAATTGAAATTTAGATTTATTGCCAAAACATCTTTCTTTTTTTAATTTCTAAAACAATACAACACAAATTACATACATGTAAACTTTCAAATCAAAATTTACATTTGTTTTATATGATTTAAAACGTAAATCTTCAATAAAACACTGTAATGTTCATACACAAATTTTAGCTTAATTTGTTAAAGTAAAATCCAATCAAAACAATATGAATATACTAAGTTTTAGATCTAAAGGATTATAATTTGAATTGAATGTTTATAATATATATCTGCAATAAAATACTGTATTCAAACATATACAAATTTTAATTTCAATTTAACAAAATAAGAACCCAATTGATAATTTGAGCATACAAAATTTCTAATCAAAAAATTAGACTTTGAATTGAATGTTTAGAACATAGTTCCAAAAAAACATTGATTAAACATATACAAATATTAGTTTTGATTTATTAAAATAAAACACCATTTGATTTATTTGAAACAGACTGAATGAGAAAGAATGTTGTATGTACATAATGAATTAGAGAATATGTTTTATTTGAAAGAATGAAACTTTTTTCATTATTTAATTAAAACTTCCCTAATTAATTCTCTTGATTGTAACTCTCTCTCCAATACTTACATTACACCTATGTCATCAAATGATATAAAATCTCCACAAATTATGTCATAAAATGACATATACCATAAATCATGTCATCAAATGACATAAAATTTCCATAAATCATTTCATGCAATTATCTTTTAATTACATTCATATTGTATACCAATGCGTGCAAATATAACTTATAAAAATGCATTAAAATAATTACAAAAACCTTCCAAACATCAAATAAATGATAATTAATATTTCTAAAATATCAATTAATTTAATCAATTTACAATGTTTTATAAATTAATTAAATCATGTGGTTTTTCAGAGAATTCAACATTACGGATGTATGACTCAAAGGTGTAAATTCAGTTAGCGATTAATATCAAACTATTCGAATATTAGCATTCACACGTCACTTGGCAGGTGGTACGACATTTGATCGAATTTATCACTTACACATCTTTTTGTAAAAACTAATTTTACTTATTATAAGCAGTACCCGATAGTGACAATTATTTAAACCAATTCTCTTCGTCAAAATTGTATCACATTAGACTTACAGAATTGGTCAAAATCCTAATATTGTCCACATTCAACTTTATAGTCCAAACACAAAGTCCTTGGTTCAATAATAACAATTATTATTAACCGAAATATTCTGGCCAGACTTTGACTTTGAATTGACTTCAACTGACTGTGATGCTACCCCATATAATTGAGAAGACGAATCCTCTCTTGAATATATTTCACTTCCAATGCTACCACTCGACCCAACTATGTCCTTCGATGGACGTTGTGCCACGATTTTACTATGATAAAAGCAGAGCTTCTACATTGAAGATCAATAGTATTCTTAAGTCGAAAAAGTTGTGTAAATTAGTCACATTGATTTTCCGTGTTTGACCTTAGTTATATTAACCAATAAAAAACTATCGAGTGAGTCATTCCATGGTTATTTAATAACTATCAGTATGTAACCCCTTGCTGCCCCTAGTAATCATGAGGAATGCACTACCCAACATTTGGAGAGCGTTGCGTACTATAGTCTCAACGGATGTATCGGTATCCAGTATCGATACATCTTGACTAGGAATATTTAAAATAGTATATTTATTTTATTATGATAAATTATTCATGGTTACAACACTTTGTAACTACTATTACAAAATATATCTTTTATGGATTTTCTATTAAATATACTTTTAAATAAACCGATTAATTAATATAGCCACATTATATCAAGTATATAACAGAAAGAAAATACCTTTATTTCGAACAAGATTGGTCAGCGAGTTAGATATATGTAACAAATTATATAATTGCCCCTAAGTCTTACCCCCAACTCTATCAATCTTCCACTTGCACATGGATTCAATTATGAAATCTTATTCTAACTTCTCCAATCGATTTTCTCAAAACCAATTGGGTCGGTCCGCTTGAGAATGGGCATGTTATTATGTTTTAATTACCTACTCTGTCAATTAACTCTCTCTGATGGTGATAAACTATTTTATCACGTAGAACATTTGACGTATGTCTCTCAACTTCTAGTGAGCTCCAAGTTTTGTTATGAACTATATAGCAACATTGTTATCATAGAACAATGCTATAAGATTCTCAATAATCGGAACCGGCCAAGCTATACATATGTGCACTTGTATATTTTGTACATTATCATTATTATGGCGCTATTCAAGGCGATATACATAGCTTTTTTCATTGAATCAGCTATACTCTTTCATTTGGAACATTTCTAACTTAAAGATTCTTAACTTGAATTTATTATTAACATATTATACTCAATATCACTTATGAAGTTTGAGTCTGAGCACTCCTTTATAAGGTGTTTTTGTTTCTGTAAACAATTCTCTGGTATTTTATAAATACACGAGAACAGTTCAAACAACCATTTAGTGATATCATATTGGATTTTATATTTTCTTCATGTATCAAATACACAAAAAAATCATGCTATTATATACAATATAACATGCATGATAATTCTATTGTCAATGCATAAGGAACTCATCTCATATGTTCCATATTTAACAATTTAATAAGGTGTCTTTGCATATCAATCTAGGACATTTCTAATATGTTTAATACTTATAGTAAAACACATCATTTACGATCCAAAATTGAGCATTAAAACAACTAAGATCGATTTTAACGCAAATTGTTTAAAATCAACAATGTGTTGTTTACTTATAGGTTAGAAATATCAATGTATCTTTTAACGTTCTTTCTTATGAACACACGCTTTCTCTGCATTTTGATTGATAATTAAACTATTTAATATTTCTATCAAAATATTTTTTCAATTTTGAGGCTTATAGAATGATACTTTCTACCATTTCTTGGATCATATCTACAGACTCAATATCTTTCCCCTAACTTCGAGACATTTAGTTATTATGTGTAAACAGTTTACTCTAAATCATTATTAGAATTTTCTGTTCTAATACATACATACCAAACATAAAGTTATATTAAGTGGTAATTTTATGAGTAAACTCAAATTAACTTTAGCATGTTGAATACTGAATCTATTATGCTAATGTTAATAATTGAAATTTGCTATATTATTCTTATCAATATTGCTCATTTAACTCCAACTCCATTAGTCTTGCTCATAAAGACATAATCGCGGCCGATGGGTTACATCCCTTCGATTACGGCTACCAAAACATATTTTGATAGTTTACTTATTTTGATAGTTTACTTGGAATTCTTTCGGATTTACGCATCATATCATATCATAGAGTCAACACTCTTAATGGTTTAATTAAACAACCGAGGGTTATATATTTTCGACATTAATAAGAACTCATAATTTCTCTTTATGTGCGAGAATACTTATTAGACGCTCTAATACAATTGTTTGTTAAGGTTAGTTAATTTCATTTCATCTCATCTAATCAATTTTATCTATTGATCGTATCCAATTCCATTACTACTAATAATTCCTTAAAAAATCTTCACAATGAAGTTTATATTTCTTAGAACAACAATATTTTTTAGTGCAAGATAATAGGTATTCATGAACGTTTTATGAATTTCTTTATTTATAAAACTGATTTGGTTTAAAAAACTTATGTTCAAAACATAAATATGTCATCCAATGACAGTCTTTTCCAACATCCTTTTGGGTAGATTCATACAAGATCTCTCATGAACAATTATTATGTGCAATTTTTCGACTAGCACAACCTACCAACTCCTTAGCCTAGGATATGTTGGGGTTTCTTATAAATCATTATCTTGTGTGATTTTGTAAACCGTTATTAAGATGAAATAATATTAACCTCATGCACTACTCTTAAATATATGACCTTTGTTATTTAGCAAATTAGTCACCATACTTGAAGAAGAAATTAAAGATTTACTTCTTGATTTCTTTGCATTTATTACCTCAAATAATTAGTAAAAATCAGCCATATCTCCACAATAAATACCAATCGATTATTTAAATAAAAACCAGCCATATCTCCACCATAAATACCAATTCATTATCCATCAAAGCCGGATTTAATGCCCAATAAATGTCATGATAACTTGCTTATTTATTACCAATTAATGCCCACCATTTCCATATCAAATATTCCTTAACTCTCTTCATCCTTACCTTAAATAAGAAGATTATGATGTAGTTTGTATCATCCTAGTCAGTGTCACTACAATTCCACACTATCACTGGGTCAAGGCTTACAGCTATAAATACACCTAGTATTACCAAAGAAAAAAGGACGAAAATGAAACATAAAAAATGAATTCTCCTCTCCTCCTCAAAATCTCTTGTAATATGAAACTACAAGCGATAAATAAATTATAAAGTGGATTTATGCCATAGATTTTGCAGAACCACTATAAAAATTTCATGTCGCTTTTATCTTTTCTTCTTTTTATCTTCTTATTTTTATGATCTATGTTGCTGTTTTCTGGATTGCTGTTTAGGCTGGTGCTTTCACACCTGATCCACAATGTTGATACATTTTTGGGTCAACATTCTAGTGCTTCCATTGAGAAGAACAAGGGAATCTCAGATCTGAAGCTTATTCTATGTTAGGAAGAATATCCAACTCCATATCTGAAAGGAAAATTTTAGATCTAGAAAACAGGTTCCTAGATCTAGCTTTTGGAAGATGAGGAAGCCTCATATAAGGAAAAATGCTATAGAAGGAACTCAGCAAAGAGGCAGCCAGGAGGCGTCCTCTCATTTAAATTTTCCTTCTACCATGAAGTAAATAGCTTGAGGCAACCAGCAAGGACCAGAAACAGGGGGATGCAAAGCCCCTCCCTCTGATAAGTAACAGACTCTAAGGTCGGCTAATCAAATAGAAATTATCATCAACTGAACTGAACTAAAAAATGAGATTTAGAATTTAGATTCCTATCTGCATTTGAATTGTGCATCATCAAAAAATGCTTTAAAGGTTAGCAATTGGGAAGCGATTTACTCATGTAAGCGATCCCGAATGTAAGCGGTTCAATGCTCTAATTCTTCCCAAGAGCAACACCTCATAAAAAAATGATTTCTTGCATAAAACCAGTTTTAAAGGTTAGTGCTTAGAGAACGACTTACACATGTGAGGAGCGATCCTGAATGGTCCACAGCCATCCTCTGATTCGTTCGTAAGGGAGACACCTTTCAAAAATCTTTACAATATCGTTCGTGCTTTCAATCAAAGGTTATAGAAGCGACATGAGAACTTCTCTCTAAAGTATCTCTTGAATACGAATGCTCTCAAATAGGAATGATTAACTCTTTCTCCTTGTGCACGAATGGGCCGACACGTAACATATGTCAAACATCCATAGACATGAGAATTTGATGCCAACAAATTTGTTTTCACCAACACAAGTGCTTGAGCGAAGCATACCTCGTTGCCAAAAAGGCATACTTCGGGAGGCAAATGTTATTTAGAAAATTAGTTACCTTCCTTGAAGAAGAAATTAAAGATTTACTTCTTGATTTCCTTGCATTTATTGCCTCAAATAATTAATAAAAAGCAGTCATACCTCCACCATAAATACCAATTTATTACTAAAATAAAAACCAACCATATCTCCACCATAAATATCAATTCATTACCCATCAAAGCCAGATTTAATGCCCAATAAATTCCATGGTAATTTGCTTATATATTACCAATTAATGCCAACCATTTCCATATCAAATCTTCATTCTTACCTTAAATAAGAAAATTATGGTGCAATTAATATCAACCTAGTCAGCGTTACTACAATTTTGCACCATCACTGGGTCACGACTTATAGTTATAAATACACCTAGTATTGCAAAAGAAGACGGAAAGAAAATGAAATAAAAAAGATGACCTCTCCTCGCCACCTCAAAATCTCTTGTAGCATGAAACTACAAACGATAAATAAATTATAAAGTGGATGTAGGTCATAGATTTTGCTGAACCACAAAAAAAAAATTCGTGTCTCTTTTATCTTTTCTTCATTTTATCTGCTTATTTTTGTGATCGGCATTGCTATTTTCTGGATTGTCGTTAGGCTGGTGCTTTTACACTTGATCCTGGATGCTGATCCATTTTTTGGGTCAACAACCTTATAGAAAGAAACTAACTCAACTGCACTCATATTAATCATACATTGTCCAACAAAGTTCGATTGCTCCTTATTGATGCATCATTATGTATCACATGGAGGGGTGACTTTTTGAGATTGAATCTTTATTCATTTTTAGGTACGTTTAGAACCCTTTCCAATATACTCACTCATTCGATCGAATTGAATCATTTCTATCTCATATTATTTTGTCTACTTCTGTTTTGTACTTTGTGAGTTTACTATAGATATCATGTGTATCAAATACACATGTCCATGTCCGTGATAGCTCACCAGTGAATGCGATGAAGTACATGGAACTATTTTGGTATTAATAGACTTACGATTGCATACATCTATATGTATCAATCCAAAGAGTTCATTAACTCTTATGATGCACCCACCAATTTGGTGCATATCTCTTTAATTGTTTGAGATATAATTAACCAGTGTCATATGATTCATAATTATATAATAAAAATTATTTCTCAAAACTACGACTTAGTCTATAATTCCAAAATAATCGTAAATAAATTTAGAAATACTTTTGTATTTTCAATGCATTACTTTTGTTATGAAAAAAATACCACATTATAGTTTTATTTCATAACGATTATTCATAATTCAAATTGAAATATAGTTATGTCTATTTCTTAGTCGATACCGAAAAATAGTCATTATTACATAAATAATGTTCGGTATATTTTACGAAAACAATTATCATAATATGATGCAATCAATAAGGCTATATTGCATGCTCCCACAATTTTCGCAATTACTATAATAACGTACTATATTTGGAGGTCCATCATTCACTTAATCTAGTTTATTTATTTCATATATCGTATCTAATTTACAGTGGGAAGTTCTTTGGTCAATTATCCTGAACTCAAATAAATAAATTTCATAGAAAACAATTTTTTACATGAAAATACATTTCGAAATAGAAATCACATTTCTTATTCCAATGTTAAGTATCAATCATTGTTATTACAATTCACGTTTCCGTTGTTTCTTTATAAAGCAAACATGACTATTCACTCTCTTTATCCCAACAGTACCTTAAATCATATCTACTATTGTACATTCGCTATTGTTTCTAAATGGTCAAACCATTCAAAACAAAACCCTTACTACAATATCATAATGAACTCTTTACAAAAGCGCATTCGATTATCCTTAGCTTTTAAGAATAGTAGGTATGTTTCGCTTTACGTAGACTAATCAAACTGGCATTTCAGTGATCGAGTTCTTAGATTTATATTGTAGTTTTGGTCTAGTTCACATTTAACAATGTACGATCCTTTTGTAGTCAATCAGATTGAATACTCGATCTCGCACTAAGGTTTATTTGGTTTCTTGGATAAACTAATTTCATCAAAATATTATATGTCAAAAACTTTGAGCGTTCACCATATAACATTTATATGCAATTGTATATGGATCAAATATCCATAGTCTTGCATTGCTTTTAGAGTTCAAAACTCATAGAATGCAATACATAGTCTCGATCAAATAAATGCGTAAGTGACCAAACTACGAATATATTTAGTAGTTGTAAAATCAGGCACTTGCATGGGTTTTGAAACGTTAACATGCAATAAACTTTTATTGGTAAGTATATGTTACATTTCTATTTTTCAATCTTCAATTCATTTGTATATCTTAATTGGTAAACATTTTACCGATCTTATTAAATGCACAATTTTATCATTGTAGATAATTATAACTATTTAGCATATGTTCATAAAATATTAGAAAGGTTAAGTGTTATTTTTCCAATAAGGCTTCCACTAGTCTTTTATATTTTCCCTAACCCTAAAATGAAACATACAAGTCTTTCGACTTCACTAGTGGGTGTTAGGACTCGTTTGTCTTAGTATTCCAACCTTGAGTTGTTCAACAGATCATAGCTCCACAGATGATGGATAAATCCTTATCGGTTGTATCACATACAACTCCTAACCCATGTTTCCTTGTCCTAATCTCATTTCGACCTTAAGTTCACTCAACAAATCGTAATAGATTGTTCATTCATACTTACCATATCGCGATGGCCTAGGTATAATATATGTAGCTTGAGTTTGCTCGATAAATACGTATAGTTATCTTACCTCATCTATTCAATATATTAATAGTACTGTACATAACATCCCTAGCTTGAGTTTGCTTAACAACTAAGTAGTATGCTAGTAATTTATTAATATATATATATATATATATATATATATATGGTAGGGGACAACATCATATTGAAGATTCATAATGTTCAATATATTATATTGAGTGATATCGACTTATGGACTAATGTATTTCTTATGAAATACCCTCATGATTCAAGTGTCAGACACATCAGAAATCACGATATACGTACAGTTACGTATTTATTTATTCCTTAAGTCTTTTTAGGTTTCTTTAATGTTCGACCTTTACTTTATACGTTCATATCATATAAGTTTTATTGGTATATAACTTTTTTATTTCATATTACTTATATGAGAGTCTTATGCATAATATTTTATTTTATTAAACCTTATTTAATTAATTTAAATTAATTAACTCTTTAATTTGTTTTATATTAGTATTCCATTACGACAATCTTATAGCGTATACTATATCCTTTATAACATAACACATATATCTTATATATGCGTATTTTTATTTAATTAATTTATTTAATTAAACAATTTTAATTAAATTATATTAGTTTCAAAATTTAACTTATATACATACATATATACTTATGTTGTCTTAAACGCTTAAAAATAACATAACATATATCAACGTATATAATACATGTATTAAATTTTAATTAATAAACTCAATTAATTAATTTTTTTTATTAATCTTATTAAAAAAATTTAAATTTTGAAATTAATATTTAAATAATTTCAAACATTTTGATTTCATTACATTTTCAAACATTTTAAAATTTATTGTTATATTACAACAAATTATAGTAAACAGGTTTTTATTTTAAAATCAACTTTTAAATTTAAAATCTTATCTTAATTTTTAAAAATATTTTGAAAATTAGCCCAAGGCTCAATTCAAATTGGGCCTTTTCTATCAGGGAAACTTTAGGCTCACTTCACTTTTAGGCCAGGTAGGTAACCATGTAGGACATGGTACTTCATTATCCAATTCCAATCCTAGACATCACTATTATAGACACCGCACTAAGTGCACAAGCTTAATTAATTAGCCTAACATGACTAATTAGACCGCATATGCTACTGGCTCTGACACCATTGTTAGAACTGGGCTAGCCTGTAGCAGAATAAATGAGTGAATTTCAAAAAAATTAGTCATTTTGAATCTTTAATGAGCCTATGAAGTCTAAATATACTTTGAACTTTTCTAAGTTTCTTTTAAATAAAATCCATATTTTATTTTATTAATAAATTTTAATTTAATATGAATATAAATTAGAGTATATCACATATACTCTTATATAATATCTGTGTGTGAAGGTTACATATTAACTTTATTTAGAGAAGGAAATTTTTCATTTCATTTCTCTTAACTTATTCAATTAATGACGGGGAATAAATTTATTTAGGGAATCAAACTTTTCATTTCCTTCTACTTAACTTATTCAATCATGACGGGGTATAAATTTATCTATATGAAGAGAGAAACCTATTATTTCTCTCTCTTTAATTAAATTGATTGATTATATAAATGTCATTAATTAGCAATATGTGTGTATATATATATATATATTAGTGTAAATTCTTTAAGTGCAACATATGATAGGTGCTATCAATTGATGACAGTGGGTAGACATATAAACAAAATTAAATGGATAGTTAATCACATAAAAAATAGGAAATAAATAAAGGGTAACAAGAATGATTGATTCAATTTCGCATTCCGTATAACGCCCCGCATTTTTATATAATTAAAATTTAACGTATAACAATAAGTAATAAAAATAAATATTTGGAATTATCGGAATATGGCTTCGAAACTTATACCATTGCGTCCGGGGCAATTTTCTTATCAGTTTTCATATATAACTTATCAAAATCCGAGTCAACGTGAAGATGTTAGAAATGAAACAAAAACAAGTAATGAAACGGGAAAAAAAAAATATTATATGGGCCGACCACTAGGTCGACCAATAAGGCGCCATGGTCGACCGATCGGTCGACAGTTGGAGTAGGGCGGTCGATCGCCTTCATCTTGGACGAAGAATCGTCCAGGTAACGTGTCAGTGATGTAAATTTTAATTTTTAGGCGATCTGAGTCATACGATTGTTCAATCCAATGGCTCCAAATGACCCTGTGACGTGATGGCTCCATATTCAATCTAAGAATCCAATGATCTAAGTTCCCCAAGCTCCAATATAAATAGCACCTTAAACCTATTTATTTTCTCACGGTTAGATTTTCTCTCAATGGGTTCACTGCCTGAGGCTGAATCCTAAACAGAAAATATTTCTAGGGATAGATCTTCTAAATTAAAATATTATGCATCTTGGAAGGGGATCCAGAAGGACCATGGAGCCAGGCTAAGCATAAGCAAAGCTAAGGATGACAGGTAAGTGGATTTAATTTTATTCTTTTACATTTATGACATATATTATCGTTGAATTTCCGTCAGATAATTTATTCCAGTAATTAATTAGTTATGCAAACACTGTAAATTTATTTAATTAGGCATGACAGTTAAAAAAAAGCATAGGCCTAAAAGTAAGAAATTTATAGTTATTTACATCTATTTTAAAAGTCATAATTTAGCCTTAATACTAGTTCATTTTATTCTCTTTTTACGCGAATAATATAGTTAGAAAGAGAATTCGTGGGTATGGATTAAAATACTGGACTTTATAGAAGTAGATGTAAAATAAGAAAATTAGAATAAAGTTAGAAAAGTGGAATTCTGCAATAATTATGCTTAACGGAAACAATAAATTTATCTAATAATTTAATTTGAGAAGTAAGTAATAGATATTGGTTGGTTTAGAAACTAGAATACATTTGTATAATTTAATAATTAAAAGATAATAATAAACGTAACTGCAAGAATAAAAACAAAGAAGAAGGGAACTAGTGTAAAATAGAGTGACCAATGTATTTTACACTATCCCAAAATAAAATAAAAAATATCTTGCAGTTACGAATTATTATTTATAGTATTATTTAGTATTAAATTATGGAAATAGATTTTAGTATAGCTTTCACAACCAACCAAATAAAATAGAATTACTTCCTAGAACAAAAGAAAATAAAGTAGAGTATGAAATGAATCAAATTGATTATTAGATAAGAAATTAAGGCTATGAACAATAAACGAACCTAGGTCTGCGTTTACCGCGCAGACTATATAAAAAGATAGTTATTACGATAAGTTAATAATAAAAGAGAACTAAGAACAATTCTATATCATAATAAAAGAAGACAGACTAGAACATAAAAGAAACACTTGTAATTACATACAGATTTTAAAAGAAATAATAGTGTAACGACCCGATTCAATTCAAAATTTTAAACTTCTATACGTTTTCCAAATTTAATTATATTTCATTCACTAATCTTTTTACTTCATTTGATTGGTTTACTTCACTAGCTTATTTTGTTTCCATACTTATTTTAATTTAACTCTTCTTCAAGTTAAATTTTCTATTTAGAAAATCTCAAATTTTACTAGCTATCAAATCCATTTATATTTCCATAACATTTTAAATAAACTTATATAGTTTAAACCATTCAAAATCAAATTTGAAAACATATATATCAAAGTCATCTATTCTTTGAATCTCAAAACCAAACCCTTTTTTGCAAACCATTCCAATTTAAAACAATTTGGCAGCAATTCCTCTCTTGGAAACTCGAAAATGAACATCGATGATGCTGCAGTCATCACCGAAGTTATTTTCTAGCGACCGAAGAGAGTTCCGTGCTTTTATCTCTTTAAAACCCCTTCAAATATTTTTAAATCCCAAATCTCACGAGATTTCAAATCCAATTCAAAAATGTTTCCAAAATAATATCACTATTATTCCTCAAAAACCTTTGAAAATCATTTCAAACTCAAAAGGGATTTAAATTTCTCAAATTTTCAAATTTCAAATCCTTTCAATCTATATTCAAACATTACTTTGGAATTTTATCTCATTTTAGTTATAAATCTCATCATAATTCACATTTATAAATTTCATTTTGTTAATGAATTTATTCCTTAATCTTTGGTTATGATTTCAATTCTTTATTCAATTTCCACTTAACAATGATAATTATTTAATATTATCATCTTCTAACAACCAAGCAACCATATATAGCTATAATAATTTACGGAAAATTATTTCTTTTATATACAAAAATAATTTGGGGGTAAAATTATTTCATTTATCCTATTTTAGAACAATACTATGCCAGTTTATCTTGTTGAAGAGTTTAGAAACTACTATCGATGACATGGCATCCCACATATCGACCAGAATCCATAAACACTCAACCGATAAGTCAACACAATATAAAAATAATTTTTATATTCACTAACAAATACTGCTCATATCTATTAATACACTCAACTCATTTTAGAGTACTAATGGACTCTATTTCTAATGAAAAATCCCCACCAGAGCCAAGGTTCTCGTTTAACCTTCAGCTCTGATACCAATTGTAACGACCATATTTTTCGACACCCCGAAAATCGACATCAATACGTCCACTATATTAAATGCCGAACAATAGAATGCCAGAAAAGCGGTCCGTTAGGGTTAAAGAAGAGGAGGTAGAAGAAGAAAATAGAAAACAATATTAGAATCTCACAAACGCAACGGACTGCGTTTATGAGATTCTGATATTGTTTTCTATTTTCTTCTTCTACCTCCTCTTCTTTAACCCTAACGGACCGCTTTTCCGACATTCGATTGTTCGGCATTTAATATAGTGGACATATTGATGTCGATTTTCGGGTGTCGAAAAATCGGGTCGTTACAAACAAGTGTAATTATAACATAAGTTATGATTAAGTAAAAGAACAGAAAGGCTTATTTGGGAACTTAAAATAAATAAGCAATTATAGCAAAGACAAATAGTAGAAGCTTATTTTAGATTTCTATTAAATCAATAAGCAAATAGAATAAAGATGCTTATTTAATAAACTCAAGACTTAAATTAAGTTAATAAGCAAGAAATGGCAATACCAATAACATTCCCTATTAGATCAATGGTGGTCTCACAATAGCCAGAAGCGAGATGATGGCAAGAATATGCAAATTAGGGTAAACTAATAGCCAATAAAATAAGAAAAGTAAACTAAATGTAAAATAAAAGGTTAGACTTAGGATCTAATAGAAAAGAGAGATGTGTTTGGAGCAGCCCAAAAGATGAAGAGCCTAACGAAGCAGTTCATCACAGATCTCAGTATAGGAGAAGCATGTCCAACTTAGTTATTTTGAGCTAAAAGGAAGTATGAGACTTCAACGGGACGTGAGGGTACTCTAGGGTGGCCCCTGGATAGGCCTAATGAAGCTGCATTCCAGGAGACAGGTCTGTAGGTGTTCCATCAAGAGAGTATGCCTCGACTGCATTTGCATTGTAGGCCTAACAAAGCAGGCTTTTGTAGGCAGTCAGAAGGGTTTGGTGTTAGGAGTAGGATATTGGTTTATACATAGTACTTGCAAGTAAGTTTAGTGGGCAGGACCCAAAAGGATAGTCGCATGCAGATATCACACCAGCATCAAAACTAAGAACGAGTTCGGTAAAGACAAGAGTTAAACCAACAGACCAATGGTTCTTTCCCTATCGATACATTGGGTGAGGGGCACTGCCAATTGGATATTGGATTGTTTGCAGTGGGGCACAACCACTTAACTCTTTAGAAGTCTTTCGGTTAGTTGAGGGGTGGCTGCATGGGGACATAGCCACGATGAAAAAGAGACAAACCAACTAGAATATCTGTATTGTAGGCCCAACGAAGCAGTCCTTTATAGATATAGAAAATCCCCGCTTGGATTCCATACAAGGTAGACCTTGTTGGCGGGATTCAGATAGTAGACAGAACAATTACGTAATCCTCAACGTACGCACGGGGTAGTATATTATGAACGTCCAAGCACTGGCATAGACTAGTGCGGATGCGATTTACGTTTTCATAGTAAGTAGTGAAGCATCTGTATTGTAGGACTTACAAAGCAGTCCTTTACAGATATAGCTACGGAGCAAGACGATGGAGCGTCTGTATTGCAGACCTTACGAAGCAGTCCTTTACAGATGTAGTTACAGAACGCTCTCGAAGCAAGACGATGGAGCCCTTTTCGAAGAGGATACAGAAGGTACCATGGGTGGTACCTAGGACTAATATGGTCATTGGGTGTATAGATACACACGCACACACACACATATACCGGTTATTAGGTTTTAATTTACTATGGAGTAGATGGGCACGGTTCACGAACATAGGAGAGAGTATTGTAACATAATTAACCTAATATAAGAGTAAATAAAAATAAAATTATATATGTAGAATTAAGCCTAGAAGTATATAATTTATTCATTCACCAGAACTTTTGCTCTGACCCCCTCCTCATAACATCCTACATATTAGGTAGATGGCAAAGACTTCTCAGCTTTATGACACTTGCGTAAAAAGTGTTATTATTTGGGTGAGTATTTACTTACTATTATATTTTAGTCAATTATGCTATGAGATAATTAACTGAGCTATGATATATTTATCTTTGCCTATTTGCAGGATACCAGATACCCAACTCGGGCTTCAGTGAGCTTGGTTTTTAGCATTTTTGCGAAAAATCCGGACCATTGGAATTCGGGTTTTTGTTTGTAAACTTAATTAATGCAGCATATAAATTACAATTAATTGGCATTATAAAATAATGATATAAACAGTCAAATACAGATGTACATATATATTATTGCCTCATTTAAATTGTTTCCTCCTTTTGGAAAAAATCTAATCATACTTTGAAAATATGAAATATATGTAATAAATTTTATATATACAAACATACATATAAAACTAATTATGTGTATATAAGATTAAACCAAGTCTTTCGAATTAATGCAAATTAGAGATTTATAGCAATCAATTTAAAAGTAGATTTATCGTCGGAACATTAATTATGTGTATGTAAGATTTGGTATAATATTTTTAATTAATACGAATTAGAGACTTATAGTAATCAAATTAAAAGTTAGATTTATTGCCTAAACATCTTTTGTTTTTTTAGTTTCTAAAACTATACAAACACAAAATACATACATGCAGACTTTTAAATCTAAAATTATATTTTGTTTTATATGATTTAAAACATGAATCTTCAATAAAACACTATAACGTTCATACACAAATTTTAGCTTAATTTGTTAAAGTAAAATCCAATCAAAACAATATGAACATACTAAGTATTAGATCTAAAGGAATATTCTTTAAATTGAATGTTTATAATATAGATCTATAACAAAACATTTTATTCAAACATATACAAATTTTAATTTAACAAGATAAGAACCCAATTGATAAATTGAACATACAAAATTCTAATCTAAAATTAGACTTTAACTTGAATGCTTAGAACATAGTTCAAAAAAACATTGTATTTAAACATATACAAATATTAGTTTTGATTTATTAAAATAAAACACTAGTCGATTCATTCAAAAAACAATTCAAACTACATAAATAATTTTCAAATTAAATGAGGTAGTGATATGTGCATACAAATTATGATAATTAAATTTTTCTTTCAATAAATATTACATCAAATATCATTATCTGTTAAAGAAAAACATACCTTATTACCTAAGGCCTTGAAGCACGTCTTGAAAATGGACTCCCTTAAGATGTTGCCTAAAAGTCACACCTTGAATGATGATATCTCCTCAGGACTTCAAGATCCACATCCTATCCTTGTAAGAGATGGACGAACCACTTTTTTTTATTTGATGTTTTTATACGGAGTTGAAAGATTTTTGGAATTTTTGTTGTTGTGTACCATGAAAAGTTAGAAGGAAAGAAAGAAACAGATTGAATGAGAAAAAATGAATTGTATGTACAGAATGAATTAGAGAATATGTTTTATTTGAAAGAATGGAACTTTTCTCATTCTTTGATTAAAACTTTGCAATTAATTTCCTTGATTATTTTTCGCTCTCCAACCCTTTCTTTACACGTACATCATCCAATGACATAATTTTTTTAAAAACCATGTCATCAAGTGACATAAAATTTTCATAAATCATGTCATCAAATGACATAAAATTTCCATAAATCATTCCATGCAATTATCTTTAAATTACGTTGATATCGTATACCAATGCGTGCAAATATAACTTTTATAAATGCATTGAAATAATTACAAAAAACTTCCAAACATCAAATAAATAATGATTAATATGTTTCAAATATCAATTAATCTAATCAATTTACAATATTTTATAAATTAATTAAATCATATGGTTTTTCATAGAATTCATCATTACGGTTGTGCGATTCAAATGTGTAAATTCAGTCAGTGATTAATATCAAACTATTTGAATATTAACGTTCAGACGTCACTTAGCAGGTGGTGGTTGAATTTATCACTTACACATCTTTTGGTGAAATCCAATATTACTTATTATAAGCGGTACCTGATAGTGACAATTATTCACACCAACTCTCTTTATCAAAATTATATCACATTAAGACTTATTGTATTTGGTAACGGTCAAAATTCCAATATCATCTACATTCAATTTTATAGTCCAAACACAGAGTCTTTGGTTCAATAATAACAATTATTGTTAACCGAAATGCTTTGACCAAAGACTTTGACTTTGAATTGACTTCAGTCGACCGTGATGTTAACCTCATATAATTGAGGAGAAGAATCCTCTCTTGAATAGTGTTTCACTTTCAAAGCTTCCACTCGACCCAACTATAGTCATTCGGTGGACGTCGTGCCACGATTTAACTATAATCAAAGCGGAGCTTCCGTATTGAAGATCAATAGTATTCTCAAGTCGAGAGAACTGTGTAAATTAGTTAAATCAATATTTTCTGCTTGACCTTAGTTATATTAACCAACAGAAAACTATCGAGCGAGTCATTCATAAGCTATCTAATAATTATCAGTACGTAACTCATTGGTGCCCCCAGTAGTCGTGCGTAATATACTACCCAGCATTTGGAGAGCTTTACGCATTCTAGTCTCAACGGATGTATCGATATCCAATCTCGATACATCTTGACTAGGAATATTTACAATTGTATATTTGTTTCATTGTGATAAATTACTCACGGTTACAACACTTTGTAACTACTATCACAATAAATACCATTTATTGATTTTCTATTAAATATATTTTTAATTAAACCGATTAATTAATATAAACACATTATATCAAGTATATAACAAAAAGAAATTACCTTTATTTCGAACAAGATTGGTCAATGAGTTAGATATATGTAACAAATTACATAATTGCCCCTAGGGCATACCCTCAACTCTATCAATAACTAAACTTAAAACCTGATAATCATCTCTATGGAATTCCTGCCTCGACAACCACAAAATCCCTTTAGCTAAATCCATTGTATCACGGCCTTGCCAAAATGCGGGATAACATTTCCACTTGACTATCACTCTAGCCTTGTTTATAACTGATCTTCGAACCTAATAATCATCTCTCCAGGCTTCCTGCCTCGATGACCATAACAAATACAACCCTCCTAAATTCAGCCATTGGGTTTCAACTCGTACATTCCACATCTTGTATATTTCGAGTCCTATAGCAGCTTTCAATAATCTATCCTAAGGGTGCGCTCTCAATGAACGGTGACAGGGCATTTGAGCGAATATTTGAATGAAGTATTTGAACGGGGAAGTTGGTTGAATGAGAAATGTGTTTGGTGATGCGAACGAGATGTTTAAGCAGGGTATTTGAGTGGAGTATTTGAAGGAGTGAAGAGAAGGATAATATAAATCAATGGTTGTTGCAATGTTAAACATTGATGACGCGTCAGATGCCAACGCGCCTCCTTCTAACTTTCATCCAACGGTGCTAGGGAACGTTATTTGTCTATCTGGATGTCGAATGTGTCGGCAACGAGAAAATAAATGACTGCGGAGGCTGTCCAAACCTAATTTAGAGGTAGGCAAACAAAAAATACACAAATCTATTATATAATAGTAACGTGGAAGAATTTTACGCTCTCTCATTAATTCTAAGAATTATCTCTATTCTCCTTAATTCTATCCAGGTTTAGTTATTTTATTTTCAAAATCCTATAATTTACTACTTTACAATTATTCTACTAAGCTCTTACACTATTTTACATTCAAATACCTATCCTTTTAAATATTCTACAAGTACTCATAAATTTTTCCCGGTTCTCTCCCAATATTTTATTTTAAAGCCCACACATTTAAATGAATTACATAATCCAAACTTTAAATTAATCGACAAAATTAGTCAACTAGTATTTATTAACTAATCCTAAAAAACAAAAGTTTTAACATGTATACTACAGACGCATCAACAAATTGGTAAAAAAAAAGTTCATTTAGATACAAACATATATAAATTACGCAACATAATTACATGCATTGACGATAATAACAAATTTATTTTATGATTTATTCACTAAATGAATTTATCGTACATTACAATGCAGAATTCTATTAACTTCAAACACCTAATTTTTTTATACAATTACTTAGAAACTCTTCTCAATTTTCTTCTAATATTTTACATTCAAGTCCATATATCTAAGTAATTGTGTAAATCTTAAATTTAACTATTCAAATAATTGATTAAATAATATTCGTTAGTCCATCTAATAAATCCTAAAAATACAATAGTTTCAACGTGTATACAATATTCATATATATATGTGACAATAATAATAAATTTACTTCATTATTCAGATACAGAATATTTAAATCACATAACAGAAAATGTATACATAAATATAATAACTCTTTTAATTTAAATTTCGTTTACCTCCAGAAAAAATTACCATACATTACATAACATAATTTTATTTCCAACAGTCTTTAAAGATTAATTTATATTTACCACATTACTTTATGACAGGTAAAAGGTGGAACTCAGTGCACGAGGCTTCCGTACGATAACGGGCTTTAAAAAGGTCGATAATATACGCAGTCTTTCCCTCGCATTGTGAAGATGCTATTTTCGAACTCGAATCTGGACGTTCAGATCACCATGCGGATGACCTAACCGTTGTGTCAAGGCTTCACCTCAAGTTGTGACAGATAACACTGATAAGAATTAATTTAAGACATTCTTACTTTCAACATGTGTTATCAAACCATACTCAACTCATAACTCACGTAAATGCTACATAACATTATTTTGCAATTGTCAAAGTTGTAAGCATGGTGATCTGGACGTCCAGGTTTGAGTCCGTAAACAGCCTTTTCGCAATGTGAGAGAAATGCTGCATACATTATCGACCTCCCCAGAGTCGCTATTGTATGAGAGTCTCGTGCACTGGATTCCACCTTTGTCAAAGTTGTAGGCATGACCCTCCTACAATAGCATGAACTCTGCAATTAACTGCAAAGATAAAACTATTTAAAAATGAATACTAAAATAATGGATAAAAACTCATATGTAAATAAACTGGCTATAACATGTTTTTCTCAATTACAAATATGTGCAAAATTTTCTAAGTTTTTTCATTACATTCAGCTTCTTATATTTAATTAATCATTGACTATTAATTCAAATTATTTAAATAAATTAAATTATTTAATATTAACCAATCGATTTATTTATAAATCCTTAAGAAAAATAAGAGTTAAATATATGCACAACAATCATATTAACAAAGATGGTAAAGTTATTTATTTATTCATACATAAAAAAAAACATATATTACATAACATAATTATTTACATTATAGTATATTAACAATTTTAATTTATAATTATTATTTTTCAGTTACGACATTAATTGCTATAAAGATATGTGGTTAACGAGATTTGAACCTTCAACCTTACGTTTGAACGTGGCATGACATTTTAATTTGTGATTAATGTATCATAATAAATTAATCATATGTTGCATAATAAATTCTATTTTTATCAATAATTAAAATATAAATAATCAAACCGATCGTTAGAGAGGTTTGCTTACAATCACTGGTCAAAATCAATTTTTCTGAAGCAAAAAAACGTGGATCTTGTCTAATCGCGGTTTCCCTAAACTTACTCCTTTTACTTCGCGCATCAAAGATTTCAAATTCAAATCTACTATGATTTTCAAATTCTAAAATTTCAAATCGAAAATTTTGAATGCTTTGATTAATATTTAAATTTAAAATTCATATTTTCAGATTCAAATCTCAATTTATTCTTTTCCAACATATTATCACTTAATGTTTAAGTAATATTAACAAAAATTTTAAATGTATATTTTTTATCAAAATTATACAATCGAACGATCGGTTTCTCCACCGTTGTGCGGTTATACTGGTTTTTTTTTTTAAACATTACAACACATGCGTCACGCACTCGTCAGTTTTGAAGGTGACGCTTACTCTTGCGCCTGTCGTCTTCATCCAGCGTCCATGTATACTCACACCTCCTTATGTATGCCACGTGTCGACATTCTCCCATCTCCGATAAACTAAACTAATCATCAAATTAAAAAAGAAGAACGATTAGATAGAGAGGAGGAAAACAAGGGAATGCGTCAAAAGTGTGTTATTTCTTCTCATCGTCTCTTTGTTCATATAATTTATATTCTCTTCTTTGCTGTTCGATTTCGATCAATAGCATATTTCCACTTTCAATCCGCTTCATAATTTATTTCGATTATTCACTGGTCAATAGATCTTCCGTCCTTTTCGATTACCCTCTTGTTTAATTTTGTGTACGACATAGTAATTTGGTTTCACGTAAACAATAATAATGGCTTGCCGAGGCTGCTTGGAGTGCCTTTTGAAGCTTCTAAACTTTATTTTGACAATTACTGGATTGTCCATGATCGGCTACGGAATTTATTTGCTTGTTGAGTGGAACAAGATTTCTGGTGGCGGCGGTGATAATTCGGATTCGCCTGCCGCTAATAGTAACTCTGAGATCTTGAAACTTGGTCGGCCGATGTTTCTTGCTGTGTCACTGTCCGACAGCATTCTTGACAAGCTACCTAAAGCTTGGTATGATTTTTTGTTGATTAGTTATGGGCTTCAATTTAATGTTGAACTCCCAAAGCAAGAAATGTTATCCTTTTGTACTGGTATAGTTAATTGTGTCACTTTGATTGTTGGATGTAACAAATGTTTGATGCACAAACGTTATGCTTCTTTCTCTTTTTACATATACCTTTCACTTTCACATGCAAAACGCTTGATTCAGGATAGTTATCTCAATTATCTTATCCCTTCATAATTTATTTTTATTATCCAACTGGCTCTCAGAATAAAGCAGCTGTTAATGAGCCGCTTTATTTACTTGTATATTTTGTTTATATAAAAAAAGAGCCAAGGTCCCGAATAAAATAGTTTAAAGTCAACCTAAACACAGGTCTCATTGTCATTTGAATAATATACATTGTTAAACCAAAACTTAATTGGTTTCTTTGCTGATTTGGAAGTGTGATATTGGACCAAAGTTAGCAGAGTTCTTTAATCTTACTTGAAGAGCTGACAATGAATGAAAATAACAACGTAGGGTTTTTGTAACCTGGCACACACAAGTTGAAGAATTGTCTGAACACCAATGTTATGCTTCCAAATCTTAGAGATGTGCTATACTGCCTTATATCAAGAAGCAACTGATTCGACCTTCTTTTCGTCCAGGTTCATCTATTTGTTCATTGGTATAGGAGCTATTATAATCATAATATCTTTCTTTGGCTGCATTGGAGCAGCGACCAGAAGTGGATGCTGTCTATCTTGTGTATCCTATTTTTTTTATAGCATGTATCAATGGGAGAATCATTGAAAAGAACAAACTTTGAAGAAAATTTAGGTTGAAGGACATCAAGTTTTATTTTTAGATTGAAGGACAAATGCCAGTTATAATTAACATTATATTCATCTTTAACACTATATACAATGTTACTTATAACCAATGTTATATTTAGTTTTACACTATACAAAATGCCAGTCATAACTGACATTATCTTATTCCACTTAAAATATACTTAAAATATGCATTTTATCTCAGTTATAGAAATAGGTACCAATGCAAAGTTGGTCTGTCAACGGATACTTTCGATGCGGATAATGCCATATCCGTGTCTGTATTCGAAATTATTTTTGAATATCGGATATCCGTATCTGCAGACACAGCATATCTGCTACGGATCGATAAATTAAGAAACAGAAATGGAAAATTTTACTGTAATATAAACTTTTTTCAATCCCAATTATTAAAGTATTAAAAACTAACAATTATGGCGTTAATAAATTGTTTTGAGCAGTTAATATGCATTTTGTGCGTACAGTATGAACTTATAACCTAATAAAACTATAAATAGATAAATTTCATTGTACTACAATGCATATAATTTTGAAAAACTGGACGGATAATTTCCGGATGCAGATGTTTTCATATTCTCATCTGCATTTGTTTTTGGAGATATTAGATATTTATCCTTTTTTGGATACGGATTCGGATGTATTTCAGAGTTTTGAGTATCCATTGACAGCCCTAGTGCCACGGATGTAAATATTAGTTGAAAGGAATTATTTGGTTTCACTATTTGGATAATCAGCTTCACCTTGCAAACTATGTATGTTGATATTGCTATTATTAAGTAAAAGTAATTATTAGATTTCACTATTTGGATAATCAGCTTTCACCTTGCAAACTATGTATGTTGAAATTGCTATTATTTTGTATGAACATGGCTTCCTTGATCCGAACAGTATGCATTTTTGGTGATTGTTTTGATTTTAGCCGAACTAGGGGCTGCTGCTTTCATATTCTTTGACCAAAGCTGGAAAGAGGTGAATACATCCAACACATCTGTTTTTGTTAGGAATAACATTTCTATCAGTGTGCTTACTTAAATTATGCCTGCAGTTAATTCCAGCTGACAAGACCGGGAATTTCGATGAGATATATGATTTTCTGAAAGAGAACTGGAAGATTGCTAAGTGGGTCTCTCTTGGAGCTGTTATTCTGGAGGTAGACAAACAACACCTGTATACTGTTACATGTTTATTCTGACATTTAAAAATCAGATATATCGGTGTTAATTCTTGGAGTTTTTGTTTTACTTTCGTAGTCAAGGTCATTCATTGACTTGCTATTTGTGAACCGGAACACACTTTTTTCAAGTTTCAGTGCTAAGTAGAACATAGCCTGGCTAGGGGATATGGAGCACCAAAACTTAGTTGCATTTGATGAACATGTAGTTGCATAAAATTAGATAATGAACTGACATGGAATGGTGAAATGCTTCTGTACTATTCCAAAGAAGTTGATTGTCAAGACTCTGAAATATAGTGACACCTGCAGATCTTTGAGCCATATTGACGAAATATTGATGTCACTATCACACCAGGTGTCCATGGAAGTAAACTTCGATACATCTTGTTGTACACTTCCTAATTATTGTTCCATGTGCTACTTTGGCGTGTGCTACATATGTCAAATATCCAAGGGTGTGTCTCAAAACATTGATATAGACCCTCTATATCAAAGCTTCACTTGGTGATCATAAGCTATTGTTGTCAGAAGCATAATCTTCAAGTCTATGTTCCCTGTTATATTCTCTGAAATAAAACTGGTTTGGCATAAAGTTAGGTTTATATAACTTCTCACATTTTCAGTTAAAGAGTTATTATTTACCTTTTCATTCTCAGTTAACCTCCCTACGTTTTAGAATAAAATCAAGCAACTCTCCATGTTCCCTGTTTCATTTTCTTGACCCTAGACTTCTGTATAAGCTAACGTTTGTCAGCACGTATACACATTAAAATCTTTTTAAGACCTAGAAATCAAGTTCTTACATGTAAACTTATGAGTGTACTCCGAATCCACAAGATATATTCCAGTATGTCACCTAATATTATATTCTCCATTGTCACTAGGATTCAAATTTGCGACCTTTTGTGATTCAGTTTCATATCATATCACTATGTTTACCTACATACATATACAAATATGTATGCATCTATCTAAGTACAGGGGAGGAATCTAAACACCTTTCTTATGAATCCCCTCCAGTCTCCTCTTTGTCCTTTTGTACAAAATAAATTTTTAATCGAAATGAGTTTTTACAGATATGTTAAGGTCATTAGCAATATCTATGCAAAATTTGGAATTATTCCGATACTTCTATCCTCTTCAACATTCCATTTTAAATCAACGGTTAAAATAAATAAATCAACGGTTAAAATAAATATTTTTGATGGTTCATATTGGTTTGTGAGTTTGAAAGATTAAAAGTTCGGGAACAATTTCAAATTTTCCTAGATGATCTTGTTAACGAGTATAACATATTTCAAAAATTCACTTCAATTCAGATTTTTTGCAAAAAATGGCAGCGAGAATTGAATGGGATTTATAGAAAAGGGTATTTAGACCCATTCTAATTAGAGAGGCCAGTAAAGTTGGGTTCAAATAAGAAAATTAAAAGGACCCAAGAAGGGCGTTGTACCCCACTGAACCTTATGTGTCCTTATATACGTTGGGCGTGCGTGCATGTGTGGACACACAAGGTTTGGGGTACAACGACCTTCTTGAGTCCTTTTAATTTTCTTATTTGAACCCAACTTCACCGGCCATTCTAATTCAGGCTTCCTAGCATTGTCCTTTTTCATTCTACTTTGATTTTTGGCTTTCATTCTTACAAACACCACACCATAAAATGGAAAATGAAGGTGGAAAACTATTCATTGCATTAAAATCTAATGCATTGAATTATAACTGTAGCTTTGAATCGATCTATTCTTTCCGAGTCTCTTACAATTGGTCTCAAGTTTCAACATGTTGTTTTTGTTGATTAAGTTAATTTTGTAAGTGTGGTTCCTTTTTTTTATAAAAAAATTCTTTCTGAATTAGATTTAAACATGCACCAAAATTTGAAATAGATAACAAATTATATGTTGATTTATTTTACTTTTTGCACTTTAAGTTCAATTTAAAGTAAAGTGTTTGATTTTGTTTATGGGAGAGATTTGATATTTTACCAAAAGTGCAAGAAATATTCTATTGATTTTTTTGCAAAATTTGGAAGGATTCAATTAGCAATAAGGAATTAAATATTTCCAAAATATAAAGTCTCGAAGGCTTCACTCATAAAGAATTATGCTAACTGGTAATATTTATAAAAAAAAAATGCTAGGTTGTGATCTTTTGGAAAATATATGTAATATTATGATATTTTGTGTGCTTCTTTCAAATGCTTTTATATACACATACATAGGCATGTATGTATATATTGACGAACACAGGGATTTGATGTCATGGGGCATTACTACACACATAGACGCACGCGCGCACACGCATTGACATACACACTCTCTTTTCCATATATTAGTTATGGAAACTTCTGTCTCACATCCTTATTAATTTTCAAGATTGGCTAAACATCCCTCTTGGCCTCAAAACAGAAGCTAGGCCCCTATATTAGATTTATTATACAATATATCGTGTTATTCACACAACGACCTTTTTATAAACGTGTAACTAAATAATCTTTTTGTAGGGAAGTTGAACTGAAATCGCGTTTTTATCATAAAATCATGTATTTTATGCTCTTCTCAACCCAGTTCATGATTATACATAAAAATTTCACTCAAAATTTGCTTATTATATTCATAAGTGCAAATATTTGCAACTGCACCGTTGAATAAAAAATGTACATTAGTGCAAATATTTGCACATACGCTTTTGAGTAAATAATCTAAAATAGAGTTTTTAACGCAAACGAATGTAAATAGAGTACAAAAGTAAATATTTTGATTTTAAATCAATTGAATAACGAATAAAGGTTTTGAATAATCGAGGGGAACAAAAGTTCAGTTACCGTAAAAACAGAGATTAAAATTTTGAAAAAAAAATGTAGAATCTTTTTTCTTCTCATAGTTAGAAATATCATTTTGTTTATGCATATGAAACATATTACGTTTTTAGTTAATGTTTTTAGTTGTGTTATATTGATATTTCACATCTTTATGTTATAGTGCATACATTTGAATTTTGAACGTAAGATATGGTGCATGCATTTGCAAATTTCATTATTATTTCTGTACAGGCTATTTCAAAAAGCAAATATGTGCAAATACCTGCATTGTTTATCATTTGAAATGTGGGCAAATGCAAATATTTGCACTGTCAGCTTCTAATTGCAAATATTTGCACAAAATAACAAAAAATACACTAGTTTTTCAAAGTGTAGCTAAGTGCAAACATTTGTACCGAGCAACTAAAATTTCCACCGTTTAGTTCAAAATGCAAGCAAATGCAGATATTTGCACTGTCGGTAGATTAGTGCAAATACTTGCATTTTCTGCTTCAAATTACATATATTTTAGCAGATATTTGCACTGTCGGTAGATTAGTGCAAATACTTGCATTTTCTGCTTCAAATTACATATATTTTAGAAAAGAAATTGCGCCAACGGAATCTTACAGAAATATATGCTATATGGATCTTGTTGGAAAGATTATAAAATTTGTAATGTAAATAATGGTTAGGCAGGAGTTTTTGTGGAATAAGATCAGTTTAAGGGATATATCATATCTGCTTTATTCATAGTATAACAACAATCTTTTATGGTATTATGTGACTTCAAATGAATTCTAAGATTGTTTAGCAGTTATGTTTCTTCAAGTAATCCACACTATTGTGATTTGTGCAGGTATTAGTATTTTTGCTTGCGGTTGCAGTTAGAGCTGCAAACCAACCTGATGAATTCGATAGCGACGACGAATATATTAACCCAAGATCAAATGTGCACCAACCGTTGATCAACAACAGTAAATCTGGGGTCACTGCAACAGGCGTCCCTGTAACTGGTGCTCTTGATCATAGGCCAAGCAGGAATGATGCATGGAGTCAACGAATGAGAGAGAAGGTATGTTTGCTTGTCTTTTCTGTAATTTTTATGTAGGACATTTGTTTTGAATAGTTGAAATTGAATCATATAAACCTAATGCATACGACTTCACACTCTATACACCGTTGTATCTTTTCATTAGGGTGGAATCTGGTAATGCTGCACTGTTGTGGCAGAGACTAGTTATATGACAGCTGTCATGACCTATTTAATCAATGTTGGTAGGGACATATTTGACCAATTATCATTTGAAGTCCGCAAAAAAACGGTTGAGGGAAATTTATGACTGAATTATAGGAATAGATGTGGGATTGTAGGCATTTCAGTCATCTAAACCCAGTATGTTGGTGATGTTGTCTGCAGATTCCACAATTATTGATGTTTTAAAATGAGGTTGCTGGGGTTGTGGGCGCAAGACATATCTGACAAATTAATGTTACATTGTCAGGGACCACAATTGAGAAATTGGTTTGGGCTTGTCAACAGTAGGGGGACTAGTGGGTTTTTCATTAATCAGTCATGCTAATCTAACCTATTTACGATTTCACCAACATCTATTGGAACTTACATCATTTTTCAGCTGGAGGGAACCTTATTATTTTACTTGATTTTTCATCATTTTATTGAAATTGAAACTAATGCCCAGAGACACTAAGTTGAAAATTGTGTTTGCCTGTCTTTATCATTTTTCAAAAAAAATTGAAGTCCCCTCTCATTCCTATCTATTTCTGTTATACATATGGTTCTTATGACATATGTTTGTAAGTCTAGATGGATCAACTAATATGGCCTAAATATAAATATTAACTAGTATTCTCATAGTATTCTGATATTTATCTAACTTATAAATTAATCAGAGTAATAGGCAGAATAACTAACATGCAAAATAACTCACATGTAGAATAACTGATTAAGTAACAGTGCAGATAATAGTAAAGTAAAAAATAAAATGATCACAATTCACGTTAGAATTTTTATACTGGTTCGGATCTCTCATGTTCCCTCCCAAATCCCCTCTTCAGAATTTTCACTAAACAACTCGCTTGCTTAACCCAAAGGAATAGGTTCTGCTTGAATAGCCGAACAGGACTTCCTTTACAACTTGAACAAATAAAGCTGACAATTAATGTATCTCAAAATACAGGTTTGTCAAATTCAGTACAACAGTTCCATAGCCCACACAAAATCTCGGAGTTGAAATATAAGTGGTAATAGGACAGTAATTGATCAGAAATGATTTGTATCTGAACGTACGGAGACCGAATAAATAGGATTTGAGAGTTGGTGAAAATTGAATGCAGTGAAGTTAGAGATTCTAGAGCAAGTAAAGTGATTTGAGATGTTAAACTGGAGTTTAAGTATTGGTGAACGGTGGTGAGGAAGGGATGCAACTGCATGGAAGAGGAAGTAGAAAGAAAGGCTGTGTTGTTAAAATTTAAAACGACTCCGTTGCAAGGTATGACCAGTCGACCGTTGGGGGACCCCCAGTTGATTGTTGGTACTTTATTTCTGATTCCAGAACTCAGCAACTTGAATTTGGAGTTTAAAAAATATTAGAAGTTTAGAAAAAATATATCTAGAATCAAGATAAAAATGACTGTGATGAGATAGGAGAGTCGTGTGGGTTTGAACATAGTTTAACCACTAAAATAAAATACCAACTCTCTTTTAAGTGTTTGCCTTTCGAATGTCCTTAAATGAAAAGTGCATGTTGTATAGCTTCTTTTGCTTCGTACAGTATGTGTTCCATATTTGTCACTATCAAATTCTTCTACACAACTTTTGATCGTATGTTTCGTTTTGTCATCAAAATACATGATCGAACATTCTATCTCTTTTTGATGACACACGCATATGTAATTTAAATATAATACACAATTCAATAGTATATGCTATTCCTATCAACATGCTCTCCCACTATCAATTCGTCAAATACAATACATATTTCCCCACTTTTTTTTTTTTGAAAAAAGAGTTAGAAATTATACCACAATACGTATATAAACACATGTACCACAACACATATAATCTTTAGGAGGAAATCACTGTAATAGTTTGAATACATAAACACATGTACCACAACAAGACATATGAAACACTCTTGAAAATTAAAACATTTTTATTGAAAAGGTCGTTGTATTTAATGGTTTTTTTGTGAAGAGTCATGTCCAAATGAAGAGTCGCTTCTATTATAAATCAGGTTAATGAAAAGTCAAGTCCATTGGAAAAAAAATCATGTTTAAGTAAAAGTCATTTTTTAAGAGTCCTGTCTACACAAGAAAATGTGTCTAAATGAAGGCTATGTTTATTTGTACGAATGTTTGAAGTTCTATGAATATGTGGTCATCTGTTTTGTTGTTGTAAGCGTAATAATAAAAAGATAAATACCTTCTCTCTTCTCTTCCATATAAGTTTCCGAATAATATACATTCTCATTTTTCTAACAAAGTGGTATCAAAGTCTTTTTTGTTTGGGATTAAATCTTGAAGAAATATGTCGAATGGAACACCATTTCAAGTTTCATCACTCATAATAAAGGATGATTTTGATACTTGATGCATAAATATGAAGGCTTTGCTTGGAGCCTATGAAATATGAGAACCTATAGAGAAGTGTGTTGAATAAGATGATGTAGCTACTAAGAAGAAAGACCTATAAACACTCACACTCATCCATCAAGATTTGTATGATAAGATGTTCGAGAAGGTTTGTAATGCAACCACCTTCAAGCAAGCATGAGAAATTATTCAATCTTCTTTTAAAGGAGTTGACAAAGTAAAAAAAAAAAAGCGCGCGTCGTCAAATATTAAGAGGCAAGTTTGAATATCTAAACATGAAGGATTCCAAATCATTTTAGATCATATCTCAAGAGTTATGACTATTAGTAATCAAATGAAGAGATATTGAGAGAATATAAATGATGATCAAATTGTTAGGAAAATTTTGAGATCTTTAGTTTGAGAATTCAATTATGTTGTTGGCATTGAAGAGTCCAAGGATTTAGACGCATGACTGTGGATAAACTTGCTGGATCACTACAAGATCATGCGAAGAGATTGAAGAAACAAGTTCAAGAATCAATAAAACAAGCTTTCTAAGCAAAGCCATCTTTGAAAGACAAGGAGATAAATCTCGGTGAATTCCAACGTGTTCGAGGACGTGGAGGAGGTCGTGTTCTAAGCCAAAACTGAAGTCATGGCCAGGGAAGAGGTGGACGATGCGACAAACCCGTTAAATAATAGTGAAACACGTCAAAACTTTAATCAGGGAAGAGGTCGTGGACGAGGTAGAAGATGTCACTATCGACCAAACCAATCAAGACATAACAAATCTAACATTAAATGTTATAATTGCTACCGATTTGATTATTTTTGTGGGAATGTGGAAGTAATGGGGAAGTGAAAAATAATTTGATAGAGATTAACAACGCTAAAGAAGATAGAGATGCCGCTTTACTTTCCGCATGCAGAAGCAATCAAGAGGAGGATAATTAATGGTATCTCGATTCTGACGCTAACAATTACAGTTATGGAAAGAGAAATTTATTCATGGAACATGAATCTATTGGTGGTGATATTACATTCCGTGATTCTTCAAAATTGAAAGTGAAAGGTATGTTTATAATTCGATTGAAAGATGGAACCTATCAGTTTATTTTTAATGTCTTCTATGTGCCGAACATGAAAAGTATATCCTGAGTTTGGAACAACTTCTGGAGACAAATTATGAGATGCACTTGAAAGATAAAAGTTCAACTATCAAAGATGAAAATGAATGATTGCTTGTCAATGTTACTAAAAGATGGAGAATAGAGTATTTTTGTTGAATATCCAATCGACGTCCTAGTGTGCTTGAAGTCTCATTTTAAAGATCCATCTTGGTTATGACATATAAGGCTTAAACACTTGAATTTTGTGGGCTTAAAAGCGATAAGTAAAGAAAGAATGGTGAAAGGATTACCTTTCATTGACCATGCAAATTAACGTTGTGAAGGATGTCTTCTAGGAAAACAAGCAAGAAAGATTTTTTTGAAAGACTCTTCAAGAAAGCTTGACATCCAATAGAGCTAATCTATTCGGATGTATGTGGATCAATCAAACCATCTCGCCTGGAAAGAGCAATTATTTTGTTCTTTTCATTGATGATTATACTCGAAAAATTTGGGTATATTTTTTTAAAGAGAAATCAGAGGTGTTCGAAACTTTCAAAAAGTTCAAAACATTGGTGGAGAAAAAAGTGGTTACCTAATTAAAACTCTTAGGTTCGATAGATGCGGTAAGTTCACATCAAACCAATTCAAAGATATTTTGTAAGAAAAATGACGTTCATCGTCCTATGACAACTCCATATTCACCTTAACAAAATGAAGATCATTCTTAACATGACAACGATTGTGTTAAAGAGCAAAGACATGCCAAGAGAGTATTGGTTAGAAGCGTTCATGGAAAAACAACTCCAAAAGCTTGGTTATAAACTAAATATTTCATAAAAGGTTGGAGTGATTTACACCTCCCGACTTTTCGACCTCTGGATAGAGTCACTTGATTTACACAGACCACAAGCACACCCGCTAGATTTTCGGGCTATTAAGCACACCCAATTTGTTTACACCGGCTACAATCACATCCAATTCATTTACATGGGCTACAATTACACCCACAAGTATAACAATATGATCTGATAGAGTTTTACGGACTCAAATCGTTGATCTTGATTACGGATGATCATATAACCTCTTGAATAACACTTGGATCTTGTTTGAGTGAGAGAGATGAGAGAAATCAGAGTAATTAATAGAAAATCAAACCAATGGAGTTTGAATTTGATTCTGATTGAATTTGAGAATATTTTGAGTAGATATTCTTTTAGAATTCAAGAGAGTGAAAAGGGAGAGAAAATATGAGAAAGTAGTTAATAAAAATTCATTTGTTTAACCCATCTGTACTACTAATGATGAGAATTTATTGAGTAGAAATCAACCGTGTCTTTTTGAAATATCTAAATTACCCTTTTCATTTCCTGTATCTCCTGTCTCATTTCACTTCCAGATCAAATCCATCGCCATGGCGATTCAACACCATCACCATCATCATACCTAATTCGTTGCTATTATGCCTGATTCTTCAACAACCCTATCCGTCTATCTCTCTTATCTTTCTAATAATAAGAAGAACAACCAATTTGGCATGTACGTATGCTCTCAAGGCCACCAATCCCCAAATCAGATGACAGCTATCCAAATCACCACCATTGTAGTGAGTACAATCGAACATACCACCACAATCAACACCGAATCTATTCATCGCCATATAGATGAACGCACATCTGCTAGCACCAAATCAATCAATGACTCGCATCACCAAATCAATCGATGTACACCTGCAATCGTCAAATTAATCGATGCCTCTCATCACCTAATTAAGCGACATCATGTTATCACCAAACCGACCGATGCTGCTGTCCTGACAAAAACTACCAACACTAAATCAAACGGTGAATTCACCACTAAACCATTTGATGTTGACACCACCGCCTGCCATATTGCATCCATAGGCATGATTGTATTTAACTTTATGCTGATTTATTCCATATGCTTTGAAGCTGTTAGTTGCCAAATTAAGGAGTGTTATTTAGTTTGAATGCTGTTAATAACCTATATGTTTAGGACTCAGGTTGGTATTCAGCTTGTTTTTGGAATTTTTTTAATTACTATAATCTGTTCCAAAATTCTACCTAAATAGTGATAATGAAGTTAAGATGTTTGTGCTTATTCTCAATTGATATTTTTTAGCCAAGATGACAATGGTATTGACATATGTATGGATAATCCTCGTAATTACTCCTAACTGATGCTAAATAATAATGATAGCTTTTAAATTATTTGATTGGCTACCAACGTCGAACTATTGGTACCTTTTCTGATGAAAATGTGATCCATTCAAAAGTGTAAAATGTAATTATGTTTTATAAGGTTATATTATCAAAAGACCTTGGAGTTAATAAGATGCTAAACGAACAAACTTCAGTTAAAAGCCAATTGTTCTAAGTAAATGAAAATAGTAAAGAATTGTGATAACTACGTTCCTACATAAGTTATGAAAATCATTTACTAAAGCCATTTTCCTTTTCTTCTAAGGGGTTTACTTATCTATATATTTATGCCATAAAATCATTTACTAAGGATGCTTGACCGACTTGGAATAAACACACAACAAGAAGCTAATATATAGTTAACAAAGTCCAGCATCTTAAGGAATAACAAAGAATACCAATGCATATTCCTCTTAACACTTCACATATTTTTCCTCTAACAACAGAGTTGAACTGTCAAACGCTTGGGGAAAGTAGCGCATTTCATGGTGTGCAAAATAGCTTAGGATTGTTCTTTTACCATGATTACACATGTTATGTTTGTAGATTAAACTGTAAAATTTGTCCTTATTTCATGATATAAATATTTGACAGAAGAAGCTTCAAAAGCAGTGCAAAAATAGCTACCGCAGATGCAGAAGGAGAGTTGGCATATGTATGTCCATGGTTCGTACAAGCTATAAATATGATTGCATTTTGCAGTCAATATAAACATAGAACTTAAATGTTTAGGTTATAGACTGGGTGAAACAGAGTTCCCACTGCTTTTATTTAAAAATTGTTCAACGTGGACGGAATCAACCGCACTTAATAAACATGCAGCGGAGTGGTGTTAAAGGAAAAATAGAGTGATATTGTTTATGCTATGTTAAATAGCTTTGTGGTATTGTTTTTGTTGTAGGGATATAATAAATCTAGCAATTAGTATATCTATATATATTATAATCTTAAACAAGGACATGTAAAACAATTACTATTTTGAAATTATACAAGAGCAAGGAAATGGAAGTCATGCACCAACTTGAAAATAGAACTGTCAATTGATATCCGAAAAATTGAAAATCCATCCGTATTCGTATTCGAAAAGTGAATAAATATCCGATATTCGGAAAAACGGATGCACATGTGGATACAAGGACATCCGCATTCGAAATTATCCTTTTGGTATTTTTCAAGATCATAGTTTAAATTTTGTGTATTTTAGTACAATGAAAGGTATTTAGTTATTGTTCTATTAAGTTAGAAGTTTATATCATACGCATTAAATGCATATTAACTGCATAAAACCATTTAGTATCATCATATTTATTTATTTTTAACACTTTAATACTCAATGAGATCGAAAAGAGTATATGTTAAATTAATTTTTTTTATTTATGTTTCTTGATTTACCGACCGTTAGCTTATAAGATAATTATCCGGCATTCGTCCCTATTCGTGGATTCAGATATCCGATATCCAAAAATGATTTCGGATGCGAATACGAATATGATACTATCCGCATCCAAAAGTATCCGTTGACAGACCTACTTGGAATCATTGCCTTTTGTTGTGCCAATTGGAATTTGAAATGTGATACATGCCGTATTTAAATAGGAATTAATATTAAATTTTTAATTATGCATTAAACAATGAAATTTTGGATAAAGAACGAGTTATAAGTTGTAATAAAGGATATAAAACAATGTGCTCATTGAAAATGATAGTATAAAGATTACGATATATAAAGCATAAATATTCAAATAAATGATTGTGGGTCGATATGAACGTGCGTATATACTCGTATTCATAAAGAAACAATAGTCATGTCCATTCGTGAAGAGATACGATGAAAAGACATTTTCATTCAAAATTTGAATTTTAAAAATTATGGTCACTATGTCGATATATAGGAATTGGATATATCGACATATAGGAATTGGATATGTCGACACATCCTTCACAAAATTAAAAAACGCTTTATAAAAATTATTTTGAAAATATTAAGGTTTGTGAAATATTTTGATACTTTGAAAAATCATCCAAATATAGTTTATACATATTTTAATCATATCAAAACTTAAGAGAACTTCATAGAAATATATTTAAATATATAAAGGATTTAAATATGAATTTTCTTTGAAAATAATAAGTATAAAGTAAAAGTGAATTTGTTTGAAATCAAAGTAATAAAAAATATCATCATAAATTTGTAAATATTTAAAAATCTTCTAAAACTAAAATTATAACAAAGTATAATATTCAAAGTCTATTTAAAAATAAAAACTTAAAATATAATAAAATCAAAAGATAGAAATAATTTGAAGGCTATTTTGAAAAAAAATCTTTTTAAAACCATTTTTACGATATTTGAAAATCATTTGAAAAGAGAAATAGAGAGATCAAGGAAGTGCTATCAGAGTTTTAACAAAAATTCTAAGAATCTATAACTTATCTGTGATATCTTGAGTTCTTCAGTACTCATAAGTCTTCAATCTCTAACTCTTGGACCTCTATATCTGCCTCTTGAATCTTCACTTAATACTGTACAACCTTTTTAATCAATACTTGTATAATATCATGCACTTATAACTTGATAAAAACATTAGTATTTATATTTTATATGACGTCATATGCTTGTTTTTTTGAAATGGTACTTAGATACAACATGTCACTGGGACAACAAATCACAAATCATGTGTCAATAAATGTTCGAATCACGCTATGCAAGTTTCAAACTTGTGACCTCTCGCACCAAAGTCGAATCACTTAACCATTGGGACAATGGTGCTTGTCAACATCATATGCTTGTTATCGTCAAAACCAATGCCTAAGTTACTAACAATCTCCCCTTTTGATGTTGAAAACCGTATATAAAATATGTTATAAATCTCTCTAAGTTACAAAACTTCCGCTTAATCTATGCCTAAGTTCATAGATTTTATATAATTTTCTTCCTTTGCCATCAACAAAAATATAACTAAAAACTCTCTCCTAGCTATGGTACTACATAATATATAATATTGAGATATAAAAACAAGTAGAATAAGCAATAATAATGTAAAAGTGATAAGAATAATAAGTGATAATAATGATAAGTAATGACATAAATAACTTGTGTTAATCATAACGATCCAAGACATATTTTTGAACTAAACTGACACGCAACAATTTTTAGGTAGTCAAATTAATCCACCCTCATTCAATCAAACAAATTCAATCCAATCAACAAGGCTTATACACAAATCTAAAGTAAATCTAGATCACACAACAAACCAAATCAAACAAGTCTATCAAATGCTAACATAAACATGTTAATCCTAGGACTAAGGTTTCTTGATAATTAGAGACTTGTGGATGGGACAAATGAGATAATGAAGGCAGAAATTCCTTTTTTGTTCAACGAGATTTCCATCTCGATTGAACAAACTTCGTCAACACAATGGACTTCATCTTCATCCATTTGTTCTTCCTCTTTTTTTCTTTCCTCTTCTTCTTCCTCTTCCACTTATGCATTTGTAGGATCAAGACTATCCTTTTTAATCACTGTTGGATTTATGAGGTTATCCAATAGATACTTTTGTAGATTTCTAATAATTCTGCCCTTGTTCTTTGAGAAGACGAAGTTGAACCATTTGTATTTCAGTAACCATATGTAGTGCATACTTCATTTTATTCTCTATTTTGGTTACTCTGGCCATGGTGATGTTCTGGAGAGGGCCCCGAGTGGGAGATGGAAAGGAAAATGATGAATTATCCTCTCTTGGTCGTTTGGAATTAAAGGAAGCCATGAATATTTTTATTTCAGAGTTTAGGGAAACGAAAAGACAAAAATGAAGAAGAAATCGAAATTTGGTGGTTATATAACCCAGTTTGAATTTAGGAGGGAAATTTGAAATTTGAATTTATCTGTATATGTCGACATATCCATTCGTTGTATGTCTGTAAATTTGATGATTTGTTTTTCTTTTTAATTTTTGATTTATATTATTATTATATTTCTGATAGAGAACAAATTCCTAACTCTCTTCTTAACTTGGTAAATGATGTTTGATTCAATGGTTTTGTTAATATATCAGCTATTTGATTTTCAGTATCTATAAATTCCAGTGAGATTATTTCTTTGTTTACATTCTCTTAAAAAGTGATGTATATCTATTTGTTTAGTTTTAGCACGATGAGTTGGATTTTTAAATAGATTAATTGCACTAGTATTGTAGCAGTATATTGGTGATTTTATAAAGTTTAAACCAAAATCTTTTAACGCTTGTTACATATAAATAACTTGGGAACATGCTAATGCTGCTGAAATATATTCTGCTTTTGTTGTGAATAGAGATACAAAATTTTGCTTTGTTCTAAACCAGAAAACTAGAGATTATCTTAAAAAGTGACAAGCTTCACTTTACTTTTTCAGAACTTGTCACTTTTTCAGTTTGATTTGCAACCAGCATAATCGGCATCATAGTATGAGATTAATTTAAAGGAATCCTCTTTTAGATAAAAAAATCCACGATCGAATGTATTATTTACGTATCTTAATATTCGTTTTACAGATTTAGATGAGATTATGGGTTGAGATTGATATCTTGCACAAAGACGCTATGCATTATATCAAGTCTGTTAGCGATTATATAGAGTAATGATCCAATCATTCCTCTATATAATTTTTGATCTACGTCTTTTGAATTTTCTTCTTTATTTAATTTTTCATTTGTTGCCACGGGTGTTGGCTTACCACTGGTATTTTACATTCCAAATTTCTTTAACTAAATCTTTAGCATATTTTTCTTGACCTATAAAACTACCATTACTTAATTGTTTTATTTGTAATCCTAAAAAGTAATTTAGTTCTCCCATATGACTCATTTCAAATTTCTTAGTCATTATATCTGAAAATTCTTTGTTTAATTTATCGTTAGTTGATCCAAAAATAATATTATATACATATATTTGTATTAGTTGAATGCCATTGTTATTTCTTTTAATAAAAAGAGAAATATCTAGTTTGCCTATTTTAAAATTAGATTGTAACAAATATGATTTAAGTCTATCATACCAAGCTCTATGAGCCTATTTGAGACCATATAAAGCTTTTTTTAGTTTATAAACGTGGTTATTCATCCTCAAAAAGCGGGGTTTGTTCTACATAAACATTTTCTTTAATAAAACCGTTTAAAAACGCACTTTTGACATCCATTTGAAATAATTAAAATTATTACGATTTGCAAAAGCGAGTAAGATTCTTATTGCTTCTAATCTAGCTATGAGTGTAGAGGTTTCATTAAAATCAACACCTTCTTGACAATTTGAGCGACTAAATGAGCTTTATTCTTTACAACTTCTCCTTGTTCATTCATTTTATTTCTATATATCCATTTAGTTTTTATTATAGATTTATCCTCAGACCTTGGGACTAGTTTCCAAACATCATTCTTGTGAATTGATTTAATTCTTTTTGCATAGCAAGAATCCATGGTTGATGTCTCCTTTGGATTTTTAGGTTCAATAGTTGAAATAAAAGCAACATTACTCATTTTATGTAATTGATTCTTGTTTTAACAATAGATTCTATATTTTGTAGAATGTTTTCTATCGGATGATCTTTTAATATTTTGGTTTTTTATTTGGATGTATATTTTCAGTATCTTTATCATTTTCATTACTAGTAATTTCATTTGTATTATCCACATTTTCTTCTTCGTCAATACTTGTATTACTAAATTTTAATTTTTTTGTCAAACGAAACATGTAATGTCTCTTCAATGGTATTAGTTCTAGTATTAAAAACTCTATAAGCTTTACTTCTATTTGAATATCCAATGAAAATATCTCTATCCGATTTAGCATCAAATTTATTTAAATTTTCTTTAGTATTTAATACAAACATTTACTACCGAAAACTCTAAAGTACGATACTTTAGGATTTTTATTATAAAATAATTCGTATGGTGTTTTCGTAGTTAAAGGTCTTATCAAAACTCTATTTAAAATATAACATGTTGTAGCAACTACTTCAGCTCAAAACTTTTTAGGTAAATTACTATCGTTTAACGTAGTTCTGGCGTATTTTTGAATCGTTCTATTTTTACATTCTACCATTCCATTTTGTTGAGGTCTTCTTGGAAAAGAAAAATTAATGAGTATTTTCTTCTTACAAAAATTTTCAAAATTTTTATTTTCGTATTCTCCTCCGTGATCACTTCAAATAGTTTTAATATTAATAGGTAGTTGATTTTGAATTCTTTTTATAAAGATTTTAAACATTTCAAAAAGCATCACATTTAAGTTTTAGAAAAATCGTACAAGTAAACTTAGAAAAATCATCTACAATTATAAAGACATATCTGTTATGATTTATAGATTGTATTTGCGTGGGACGAAAAAGATCTAAATGAAGAAGTTCAAGGGGTTGAGAAGTATGAACCATATCCTTTGACTTAAAAGAAATTTCTTCTAAGTTTTTCTAATTGACACGTCATCACAAAGATTATTAACATCAAAACTTATTTTAGGAACACCACTAACCAGATCATTTTTGACAATTTTAGAAAGGTGTTTGAAATTCAAATGATCAAATCTTTTGTGCCAAATTTAGGGATCACTTGATTCAGTCAAAAGACATAAATTATCATTTGATACTTTCATACTTAATATATAAATATTTCTTTTCCTAATGCCTTCAAAGATAATGAAGATAATGTTTGACTCGTTATCTTCAATATGACATTTATCCTTTTCAAACTAGTACAAATTCGTGCTTTGCACACGGGTTGGTGAAATAAGTTGTTTAAAGATAAGAATTCAAAAATAGTTGAAAAGCAATTTAAAGAATGCATTCATCAAATATTAGGGTAGACAATTCAAAGCGGTAATATATATCAGCACAGGCCACAGGTAATTACCGCTTGAAACTTTTAATTAAGGGTATGCCATAAGTCGCACATTGTTCGCTAATAGCGAATTATTTTTTATATTCTTGAAAAGCCGCATATCACATTGCGTAAAAGTGCAATAGTTTGGTAAATTTAGTTATAAAAACATTGAAATAAATTTAAAACGGAGCTTAACATAGAAACAGTCAAGACAGTGAAAGTGCAAGAAGAAATGTTGATCTCAAGTTCAGATATAATCAGGACAATGTTAAGTTTTAAAGAATTTTTAATAATTAATTATCATTACAGGCCTTCGAGAGCAAATATTATCACAAAATTATTTCTACTTGTCTTCTTGATCGATACATTCTACGCATGTTTTCTATAATACCGAAAATCCATATTTTAATTGAATGTTAAAGACGATTGCAGTCTTTATAAATTAGAACGGAAAAACAGGAAAACAATTCTTAAAAAAACGATGTTGAATCTCAAGTTGCACCGTGTCCTTGTTAATGAAAATTAATTAGGATAATACTTTTTTGACGATCGATGAACTTAGGTAACATGTTTAGGTGTCACACAAAACTAAAGGAAGAACATTCATGATCTTTGTTTAGTTTTATCTGGATTGGGTTTCCTCATTAAATTATTTTGGATTACATGTCAGTGATATATGTATAGATATCTCTTATTTCGTTCATTTTCATTGATTGAAAATTCGAAATTTTTTTTACCCACGCAATTTCAGGAGGAAGACGGTTGAGCCGAGAATTGCAAGCCTAAAATCCGTTCAGGCGTGTAAGTTAAACAGCATCAGTTGTTGCATTAGTTCATTCAAGCCATAAAGTCATTTATGCCACTGGTTTATGAAGCAACATGTAATATGTTTAAAGAAAGGCATGCAAATCTCATGTGAGCCACATTGGCTTGCAATCAGTTGATAACAAGGACATTGGAAATAGTAATATTTATTTAACCGAGTAGCAATACATAAAAATGGTTAATAACAAAGACCTTGGAGACACATTCTAAATCCCTTTTATATTCAACTAAAAATTGTACAATTGATCTAAAATAAGCTGTCGGCAATACAACCACCACATGAAAATGGAAAGAGAAAAAGTCTGCGGTAGGAAGAGCACACTCGTTGCTTAACAAATTGTATGTTTTTTCGGACCATCCATCATTTGAAAGATGTTTTTAATGCTAGCTGTACTTGGACTAACCATGCTTTCTTTTCCTAAAGCATATGCATAGCATATGCATGGTTCACATTCAGTTCGGATACTCACCTCACTTTCTTTCCTTGTACCTATATAAGTACATATGTAAAGGTGATTAATGAGTGCAGAAAATTCTTCATAACTGATGAAATAAAATAATTGCAACGTATACAACGCTTATCACAAACAAATCAGTTAATAAAGTTAACGGCCAAAATTAAAAATTTGTTTGCGACAGTTTTCAGTTTGTAGTTTTACGAACAAAGAATTGCTTGCTTTTATCTTGCAACAGCATAGTAACTGTATGAACCAAGAATGGTTAAATAACACTTTCAACCATTTTAAGGTTCCAAACAGCAAGCAACAACATTGAAGACCTACTATTAAATATATTCGCACACCTAGAAAGTGTTGCAATTGTAAAGTGTCGCAGTTTTCCGTTCTTACCACAAATTCAATTTTATATGCTTTTAAGTTCGACCAATTTTCAATCAGCTACTATTCGATTTAAAGACCAATTTTACAATAAGCACTTCACTTATTTTACTTAACAACTTTTCAAAAAAAACCCCTAACGATGTCTTTCAAATCATATTAAAATCCACGGAACACAAGGCATTTACAAACCTTTATATGCATGGTTCAATAGTAAATTAAGTTGAGGTTAACTGTTCATTCTTTGAGGATCAAAATCCAAATTTTTGCCAAGAAAAACCGCACACGAAAGCTAGAAAGTGAACATGTTACGGTGATCTCAGCATTTTAACTCACGAAGGCCAAATAAAATAGGTGACGAAAGAAACTACAGGAAAGCCTAAATTGTAACACACGAAAGCTAATGTATGTAATGGACAACATACTATTCACGAAGCTATCTCACGAAAGCATACTAAGGTAATTCACGAAAGCATGCTAGCTCCTTACACAAACACGTGGACTAAATATAGGACCACACACCTGCTAGGAAGGTGACGGCTCACTAAAGTAGCAAATGAAATAATGCACGAAACCAAATGCTCAACTCACAAAACCAAATGCAAACCAAATTAAACTATGAAAAAAGAAGAATGGGTGGTATGTGAAGGCTACAGGTGAAAATTAAATAAAGGATGAAGGACTGGGTATAAGTGGCTGTGCACAAAGGCTTGTAAGACAAAGGAAAATATATATAACATATAACACACGTTGGAAAAGGGACAAAAACATGATATATATATACACATACACATATGTGTGTGTGTGTATACGAAGATACATATGAAGATTAATAAAAAATTGGAAGGTCAACCAACGAAAATAAGTAGCAGATATTAATAATATATACCTTTAGTGACTAATGCAGTAATACAAAGCTTCATATTAAGAACCATTTAAACAGAGTAGCTCACAATAATATTTGTGGATTCCACTTCTTGTAAGATGAAATCACATAACCAACAGAAGAAGGCTCCCCAAACCGATTCACCTACAAACAAAATATCTACTGAGGTTATTGGCACCTATATCTGATATACCATGGAGTGATTCATAAAGAATGAGGTAGCTGAGTTACGTATTAACCTTTTTTAACATATTACTTTTTAAACGAACATACAGTAAGTCTGTTAATTTGGTTAATTCACTACATACTTCAACATGTTTTTTTCTTTAATTATGAATGCTTCTAAAAAATACGACTGTAGTATCTCATTTCGTATCAAACGCAATATGATATAACTATCTGTTTCAGACATACGATGCAGCATGAAACTTTGTTACCTCAAGTTATGCACAACTTGGCCAACCCTCTACATTTAGCAAAAACTTGAAGGTCACTATTTCATCTTCTACAGCAGTTGATTTCGTTTTTAGTCCTCCTATCCTAAGGATAGTACAATCCCTATTAGTTAAAATTATGCCATGCCTATTTTTGGCCAAATAACCAAAGAGCCTCTCAGAAGATTTATTATTAACATGTTCAAAACTCCATGTATGATAAGCAAACATTTATTCACTAAAACCGAGAAAAATATATATAAAGATCTTCGAGTCGAGGAAACAATGATATGACCATATAATATCACTTTTAAAGCCATATCTATATGCACAATTAATATGATGACTGAGAATATCACGTATATGTATGTAAAACAACGCTGTCAAACTAATAAAATAAGTCTTTTCGACAAAAAAACTGATTGTCAAATAAGCAATTTAAAAACAAGTCTAGATGCTAAAGCCACTGCAACAATTGCAATTCTTGATTACTGGCTTAACCTCCATACATATTGTTTTAAAAGCATGCAGAGAATGATACAGATACGACATTAAAATAATATGCACTATATTTTGACTGACTAATTCAATTATCTTTACGAAAACAAAAGGCAAATGGTAAGTGAACATCGATGTTAACAAATTTGAATATCACATACTCGTGAAAAATACCAAATAAACTTCAAAAGTTATAAATACTTAAAACTTTAACAGTAGTTTTGGATCACTTAGAATACAAAAGCATATCTATATATGATCACTTAGAATACAAAAGCATATCTCATATATGATGCAACTACTATCAAACTCAATGGCATAGGTAGATAAGAAGTCTTAGGTAGTCCATATTCAAAATAATATTGGACTTATCCAAACACTCAAGCCCTAACCTTAAATGAATTTTGATCATATATGAAATAAACGAACACACACATGCACGCGCACGCGTCCACCCGATCATGTTTTTTTTGTTTATGTGTGTGTGTGTGTGTGTGTGTGTATTGTATACAAAATTTCAGGCACTGATGAATAGAAACTCCAGTGCTATTGCATGCTACCAAAATATAGCAAACTGAATCCTTCATATTTAAATGAAATTTACCACCCCAAATACAAAATCAGTTCAAATGTAATTCATTGTCAAAAAAATTGTATAAATTTTGAATTTAGTGATATTCAAAATCACACTACGGGGAAAAGGAAATTATAGAAATAAATGTAGACTAATTATTTTAAGCACCAAAAGATAGGAAATGAGGCAGCGGACACTATGAAATCTTTGCGTTTATTTTTTTGGAAACACTGGGCATTTTCCGCAGTAGAACGAAATGATACCTATTAGCAGGCTAACACATTATCACACTCCGAAATATTTAAAATATAGTCAATTTTATTATCGATTTTGTTTTGAACTCTATCATCAACTTTAAGCTTTCAAAATGTGTTACAACCATTAAAAAAATATAAAATCATTTTACATTGAGTTCTATAGAGGAAAACAACAGTAAGAAGGAAAAAAATGGTTATAAGCTGATAACGATATTTTTTTGCCTACATTGGCGTAACACATAACCCAAAAAGTCAACTGTAATGTTGTATAATTTATACTGAGCATGAGGTTTTGGTTACCACTTTTGTATGCTTTAATCCTTGTTGATTAGTTGGATAAACTCCCTTACAATGTTGAACTTTTGCGGAACTTTCCAACTCAACTCTTGTAAAACACCAGCAGGTGACTTGGCGGTAGGCAAACCTGGAAAGAAATTGATAATAATACAGAAATAAACGATGTACAATATATATGTACAGGGTCAAAAGTTGAGTGTAGAGAAAATAGGTGGTTCACTCTAAGTAACCTTACCGCCTACTATAAGTTCATCTAGAAGTTTACTCATTTTTTGCTAGTATCAATAACATTAGAAACAAACATTAACTTATCCATGAATATGTCTGTATTATAGCAAGAAAAAGGAGTGGATCTATCTGATTTACGCAGTGAAAACTGAAAATTGGAAATAACACAGTTGAAGCAACAACGTAGAGAACAGACAACCAAAAAAAATGAAGCAAATAAAACAATGCAAGCTCAAACAGGAAAGCAATGGCAACACAATGGATTACAACAAAAATTAGGTTTTTTTGCCTCGAGTAGGACATATAATTAGGGAAACAGCACATACATCTTCTTTACACCTTTAAACGCAAACCAACCAAGCGTGGTCGAGCTTCGTTACAGTGGAAGTAGACGCAAAACAGTGGCTAGCAAGGAACGGCGAAAGCGGAAATCGATGGAGAGGCAAAAAAGGTTATGGCGTTGAGGCTAGGGTTTGTACAGTTATGGACGATCTGAGGTAGAAAGCGATGGTAGAGGAACGGCTAAGGTAGAAATCGAAGGGAATTTATCGATTCCTAACGGAGGAAAAGGGGGAGAGGAAATCAGTTTTGGTTGGAGGAAATTGGAAGGAGGAGATTAGTGATGGGGGAACGAAAGTTTCAGCTGGAGGAAAGGGGGAAGATAAAAATAAGTAAAGCGTAGTGGAAGAAAAATTTGAAGACTGTTCAGTTGCCAAAATTAAAGGGGCTTGTGTGTTCTTGAAATTGAACTCGTTATTCATAGTATAGTATAGATTTAATTTTAAAGCCCTTATCACACAATTAACTAATACTTAGCATATTATGTTTTAAATTCCTAACTAACAAAACATTAGAAATAGTAGAAGTTATAGAATTACCAACATTGTCGATGCCAATCACATATCCTTTAGAATTGTCTCCAAAATTGACCGATCCACCATCTTTGTAAATGAAATCTTTCAAAATTTCTGGATTACGAGTCATATGGCTTGAGCAGCCACTATCCAGTATCCATTTGTCTTTTTTAACTTGTAGAGTTTGATCACCAGGTGTTTGTTCATCAAAAGTCATATAACATGTCTGTTCCTACAAATTATACATTTTCAAAAGATCAAGTGGCTTTTCATATTGAATGAATGCAAATTCACGAAACAATGCAATGTTAATTTTGTTAGATTGCTTTTCAAAATTAGTGTTTAAAATATTACCAAAATCTCCTACCATTAAAACTTTTCAAAACTCAAATTACTAAATTTTGAAAACCAAACTCTGATATCGGATATTGTTTTGCGGAAAATGGATCTTAAGTCTAACTTAATACTAGAGGGGGTGTGTAATGTTTTACAATTTTTATGTATCTTTTTGAATTTTTTTAAGATTATAGTTTAAACAATGCAATTATCAATCACAAATTTAAACATAGATAAATATAAATGCAGTAAAAGTAAAAAGGAAAGAACACACCAAAATTTTGTACTAGTTCAAAGTTACCCTACATCCAGTCTTGTACAATCCTTTGTACATATTTCTTTTCAAATAGCAAAACAAATACAATCTCGATTTTAAGGCAATGAGGCGCACCATCCAGACTTTCCAACATCTAGGTAGAGTCACTTGATTTACACGGGCCACAGCACATCCACTAGATTTCTGGGCTACTAAATACACCCAAATGATTTACACGGGCTATAGTCACACCCACAAGAATAACAATATGATTTGATGAGTTTTACAGGCCTAGATCGTTGATCTTGATTACAGATGATCCTATAACATCTTGAATAGCACTTTGATCTTGTTTGAGTGAGAGAGATGAGAGAAATCAAAGAGTAATTAATAAAGGATCAAATCAATGGAGTTTGAATTTGAGAATATTTTGAGTTGATTTTCTTTTAGAATTCAAGAGAGTGAAAGATGAGAAAATAGTTAACAAAAATTCATTGGTTTAGCCTCTATTTGTAGAGAAACAACAATCATATCCATTCGCGAAGTGATACGACGATACGGCGAAAAGACACTTCCATTCAAAATTTGAATTTTGAAAATTATTGTCACTAAGAATTGGATATGTCGACATATCCTTCGCAAAATTGAAGAACACTCTAAAAATTATTTTGAAAATATTAAGGTTTGTGAAATGTTTTGATACTTTGTAAAATCATCTAAACATAATTTATACATATTTTAATCATATCAAAACTTAAGAAAACTTTACAGTAATATATTTAAATATATAAAGGATTTAGATATGAATTTCTTTTGAAAATAATAAGTATGAAGTAAAAGTGAATATATTTGAAATCAAAGTAATAACGAATATTATAATAAACTTATAAATATTTAGAAGTCTTTAAAAACTAAAATTATAACAAAGTATAATATTCAAAGTGTATTTAAAAATACTTAAAACCTTAAAATATAATAAAATTAAACGATACAAATAATTTAAAGGCTATTTTGAAAAATTATTTTGAAAACAAAAATTCTTTTTAAAACCATTTTAAAGATATTTGGAAATCATTTGAAAAGGAGAAATAGAGGGAGAGATCAAAGAAGTGCTATCAGGGTTTTACAAAAGTTATAAAACTTTATTACTTGTCTGGGATATCTTGAGTTCTTCAATACTCATGAGTCTTCGATTTCTATATCTAACTCTTGAATTTTCACCTAATACTGTACGATCTTCTTATTCAATACATGTCTATTATCCTACACTATATACTAATCTCTACTACTAATAAAGAAAATTCATTGAAGTAATTTACTCGGTGTCTTTTTGAAATTCCAGAAATATCTCTGCTTTCCTTTTACATATTTGCGCTCAAACAAAATATCAACGTATACAATAACACAAACAGACCGTGTGCGAAGCACGGACCCATACCAATGCCATATGGTTATCATCAAAACCAATGCCTAAGATACTAACAAGAATATGGAATATAGTTTGTTTCATCAGAGACAAAAATAAGGCGCAGATCACCGCCCTGATCATCAGCTTCAACACTATTTTATCTGTCTCATATCTTCTTACATAGCATATTAAGTATGCGCCTAATAAATCTTAGCTCGTTAGCGTGCTTCATCCATTCCTCTCCTTGTCATGTTTGCTCCTCCAAAATAGCTCTCAGAGTATCAATAATTTCTTCTTGATATTGTTGCAATATTTTTTCCCTCGACAAATGAAAAATGATATGATGGATTGTACTCATCGTCACTGTCATAATGTTCACTTTCTCGTGATTCAATCTCATGTCTTGAAGTATTATGTCTATAGAGGGATATAATATAAGGTACTATGTATTCAATACTAGCAAACGGCGAGTTGTCAAATGATCTACCACGAATGTAATACTGAACTTGTCCTTCTAAGGGATCGATATTGAAATGTTTAAAGAGACAATTTAACAAATTCCCAATTTCCCGTACGAATTATATATCTCCTCAATATATTCGGTGTATTATTTAAGAAGTTTTATAGAAAAATTCTAGCCCAATTTACTTTGATATCTTCGAAAATAACGTATGTAGCTTTTTTTAACAGTGGATACTAACTTCTCCATTCCAGACATAATGTGATGCCAAATAATTCTTAGTTAGGCAAACAATGTCTTAAATTTGTAGTTTGCCCCTATTCTTCAATTTTCTAAAATATATCATATAAAATTTCTTTTTTGTCCATAACCAAATCTTCCAAGGTCTTCCCATTTTTAGGTTTGGATAAAATTACGCTTAAGCTTCCATCGTTTAATTAAATATTCCTTCCATTATGTAGTGTGTTATCAAGTTATTGTTGCTCATATCAACTTTTAAATTTGAATAAAAAAGAGCCATGCAACATGGATAAATCTCTTGCACGAAATCATGATAAGAGATAATGCCACTCAAATTAACTTTTTGAAATATCAAATATGATTCAGGATCATAAGATCTAAAATTTTGAACAATTCCAGTCTTTCCGCTAGATTATGAAAGTAAATACTTTTTTAAAAACCCTAATTCGAAGAGTGGAGCTAGACGATTCAGATGGTCCGCCATAGTCAGTCCGGCGCAGAGCATCAATCTCCGAGCATTCTTGTTTTTTCGAGGATAACCGCTCCATGTCTCAATGGTCACACAGTGCAGTCTGCTTGAACATCTCTACAACTTCTTATTGATTATCATCGATTCTCTTAATTGTTGAGTAATGATAAAAGATCAAGCAAGAGATGATGTTTCTTTTTATCGACGAAGCATCATTACAATATTTGATTTTTGATTTGTGTGTGGTTTTCAAATTAAAAAAGGGATTTTGGAACCGACGTGTTTGAATGAAAACAAAAGATGGAAACATGTTTTTGCATAATTTTTATAAACAAAAACGTAAAAAATGGATAGCATAGATCGTTTCATAATGATAAGGAATCTGCATTCGCTCGTGCTGCTAGCTGACATGTGCTTTCTTAGCTCACTTGACATAAAGAAACTAGTTACTACGGTCTCTCTCTTCTGCTTTTCTTACCTAAGCAATAAGAGAACCATAAGAATGACTTTGGCATTCGGCTCCTTATGTATACCATTCACTTTCTCTCTTATCACTGGCAAGGGGTTACTCTGAGACTAATCCAAATCAGGTTGATTGACTACTCTTTCATTAGGCCGAAAAGGATACCCACGGTTGACCACTTAAGGTACCAACGGTTAACCATTTAAGGTACCATCAATAGACCGTTTGGATTTTTGTGAGCTTGGTATTGTCTTGCGTTATACCTATTTATTGGTTGTTGATAAAGCATAATGTTTGAAATTTTCACATCTTATCGTCTTGAATTTATGTTTGAATGAAGTTGATTTGATTAACAATACCTCTTATCATGATTTCATGCATGAAATTTATCCCCATGGCTCTGTTTTATGCAAATTTAAAGGTTTGATACGAACAAAAATAATTTTGATGACACTAGAGTAAATGGAAAAAAAATTCTATTAAACAATGAAATCTTAGGCAATCCATACATGGAAATACGACTAATTTGAAAGATTTGGTTATAGACAATAAAGAAATTTTATATCAATATATATATATATATATATATGTGTGTGTGTGTGTGTGTGTGAGTGTGTGTGAAAGATGAAGAAGAACGAAAAACTACAAATATAAGAGATAAAGTTTGCATAACCGTAAGAATTACTCAGCATAACATTGTACCTAAAATGAAAAGTTACGAGCAAATTTATCCAATGGTTTTAAAAAAGCTACATATGCAATTTTTGGAGAGATCAAAATGATTTGGGTTAGAGGTATTCCACCAGTTTTTTAAATAATAGACCAGGGACATCAAGGAAATATAATTCATATGAGAATCCGTTGACTCGTCTCTTAAAACATTTCAATATCGATCTTTTAGAAGAACAAGTTAAGCATTGCACTTACGGCAGATCATTTGATGATTCAGTATTTAGTAGTATGACTATTTCTAGTACTTTTGTACCGTATCTCCCTTGTAGCTAGGGTACTTCTGGACATGAGATCGAGTCAAAAGAGGGTAATGACAATGATAGTGACGATGAGTACAATCCATTGTATGATTTATCTTCTTTCATGAGACAGATATTGCAACAACAATAGAAAACTAATGCTATGCAAAGAGCTATTATGGAGGAATAAGGGAGACAAGGAGAGAGGAACAGAGGGAGCAGGATAGCAAGCTAGGATTTATTAGGTGCATACTTCATACATAGTGGGGGGACACGAGACAAAAAGAGTAGTGTTCGAGCTAGCGGCCAGGGTAGTGATCCAAGCTTTGTTTTTTTTTTGACGGGGCAAACTATATTCCATAGCCTTCAGTATTTTAGATCAATGAGTCTACATGGGAATGAGGATTGGAGTGAGGTTGCAGGATCATCACCCAGACCACCTCGATCACGTCATACTGATCCGATAGGCCAGAGTTTTCCAACTCAGATTACTTCGGAGTTCTTAGATCACATACTCTTGCAAGATATTGTGATTAATTTGTCTTTCAATTGGTATGATTTTAGTTCTATATTATTCAGTTGCACGCCCGACATCTATTTGCATTATGTTTCATGGTACTATTGTCGTAGCTTTGTGTCTCGTTTTACGTGTTGACATTTATGATACTCATGTTGAGACGTTTGTTATGTGATATACCTTATTTTCATATGTCTTGTGCTGTGATTTTACGTGTGATATGTATTATGATTCTGAAATTGCATGTGTTTCATAAAATTTTGCTATATGTTGTGTGATTCATGTGTTTATACTCAAACCATTATTGTGATCTCCTCTTGATGATCATACAATTTTTAACTTTTTTTATTGCTGACAAAGAGGAAGAAATAGGGGTAGTATTTGATGAATTAATAGTGGGAGAGCACGATTATTGTGATCTCCTCTTGATGATCATACAATTTTTAACTTTTTTTATTGCTGACTAAGAGGAAGAAATAGGGGTAGTATTTGATGAATTAATAGTGGGAGAGCACGATTATTGTGATCCCCTCTTGATGATCATACAATTTTTAACTTTTTTATTGCTGACAAAGAGGAAGAAATAGGGATAGTATTTGATGAATTAATAGGGAGAGAGCACGCTGATAGGTGGGGTATATACACTACAACTAGAGAACCGACTTTCCGATGCCAAAATGACATCGGAAAACCGTTTTCCGACGCCTTTCCAACGACATTTTTGGCGTCTGTAAAACTAGCGTGGAAAAAAAAATTCCGAAGCATTTTCGACACCGCGCGTTAGGTGCTTTCCGTTGCTATTCCAACGCCTTATGAACGCCATTTCTAAGGTACAATTTTTGAATTTTTCCATGTCTTTCCGACGCCTTATCGACGCCATTTCTGAAGTAATTTTACAGCATTTTTGCTGTATTTCAAACCCTCAATTTAGACATCAAATACGTTCATTTCGACAATACTCAACATGAAACATGTATATCTCAAATAAACGAAATAATATCACAAAAACATTATAAAACAACACAAAAAAGTAATATAATCGATAAAACGTTCATATAAAACTAGGACTGTCAACGGATGCAAACGGATGCGGATATGCTATATCCGCATCCGAAAATTTAAATCCGCATTCGATATCCACGGATATCTGAGAATTAACATCCGTATCCGAAAATATCCGCATCCGAAAATAAAAAGCGGATATTTCTGGATATTCGAAAATATCCGAAATCTCCGCATCCGAAATTGAATAAGATTTTTATTGTACTAATATTTTTGAACTAAAACAATCACTTTTTCAAATGACAATACACACTACAATACTAGTCAATTTTTCAAAGTGGAACAATTCATTTCTAAGTATATTTTAAGTTCATCCTTAAATAATAAATCAATAATAATAATAATAATTTTTATTATAATGAATTTTGGATCGGACGGATGTTTTTAAGATACGGATATGCCCATATCCGCATCCGAATCCGATTTTCTTTTTGGATATCGGATATCCGCATCTGCTTTTCGGATATCAGATAATATCCGTTTTTTCGGATACGGATCTGGACGGATTTTGGATTTTTCGGGTATCCATTGACAGGCCTATATAAAACCCAACATTCATAGCATTATCCGATACAACTTAAACTAATGTCACACAAACAAAAATCTAAACGAAAATCATGTTTACATAGTCTATAGATTTATATATTAAAATGTTTGATTTTTTTATTTTTATTTTTATAAATGCATATCAAACAAAAAAAACTTCACTTGTTTTCTGTATAGTTCTGGTCCTGATAGGGCTTGCCTGCTTGTCCTCCAATTTGCTCCTCAACCATTCAGCTAAGTTTCTCATAATTTGACTAAAGTACTTTGACTTTGATCTGCGTCGCTACCAACTGCTCCATATTGGCGATGTACTATGCGGGTTGATCTATTACTGGGTTAAGCCTCTTTCTGTCTGCTCGATCATCATTGTTAATAGAACTTCATCTTTTCCTCTACACATTTAAGTAGCAGAAAAAGTTATCATGAATTTATATCAAAATTTCTAACAAAATATATTCTATTCAACCATCCAAAACAATGGTACATAAATTAAAACATTCACACAAATAATTGTACCCAAGAAAACAATCACTGCCCTTGTATTTTCCTACTTTATCTAATTTTGTTGCTTAAGTCTCTGAAAGAGAGAATAAGATCTCTAACAAATATTATTAAAGAGTCAACATGGGTTTGCATAATTCAACTTTTTCATTATAAAAATACATGTTTGCACGCACGCACAATTAATTGAATGCACACACGTGCGCGCGCGCGCACACTACTCTTATTATTTGTTAATAAAAGTGGAAGTTTTTGTTGTATTAGCTGTTTGAAGTTATGATTCTTAATGAAACAAATGCAATTATCATAGAAAAGTTGCACATCAAAAAATAGAGTTACACATTTGCATAGTACTGTTTGAAGTTATGTTCTAAGTAGGACTACATGTCTTAATGACCTAACAAAAGTAGTTTATACAATATCAACATGATCATTGTGATTTATAGGAGAGTAATACACATGATTTATATAAGAAAAGAAAATTAATAAATAAACAAGTATGCTTAAATGACCTGATGTAAATGGTTAAAAAATGGGGTCGCATGCGTCTAATTTTCAGTTATATCTGTCATGACCACACAGAAAAGATAGGGACTATGATTTAGGATGACATAGTGTGCTAAAGCAATAAAAGTGCCTTAGAGTCATTGTTGTATTTACCATAGCTCTATTCCATGAGTCATCTGTACTGAACAGAGCAAGTACAAGTGATCCCTTTGCAAGGTTGAATGCTCCAAGGACAGGAGCTTCTTGAAGAGTCAAAGAAGCAAGTTGTTGAATGGCAGCCACCTTCTGATCACCACCAGTTTGAACATAAAATTTTCCACCACCTAAAACTTCAGTGACAGAATCCTGGATTGAGATATGGTAAATAGTTACCAAGTGGGAAAATTTTGAGCTAACAAATTATTATCTTAATGAAAATTACTAACAAATCTCACCTTAAGGACTTCTAGCCAACTAAACAAGAGAGATATGAACTGTTTTTGATAGTTAACATATGAAGCCGCACTATGTTTCATGCACTCCCAATAACTTCTTTCAAATACATGATGTGTATGGAACCTATAACAACAACTAAAAAATATTGTACCCGTATTTTATGCAATATAGCCTGTGGAAATTTAAGTAAAGCCATAGAATCAATGAAGTTAATTCGGAAAATTTGATTGAAATAAAGCGCAAGGTCCATTCTGTTGTAAAGGAACCACGACTAAGTTTAATAGAAATGTAGTTATTAAAATTTTGATTTCTGTCAATTTTTGTTTGTAAGCGGTAAGTGACTAGCACTGTCATTAAAATTTACAACAGTAATCAACTCGTTTTTCTCGACATCAATTCATGCATGAGTCAAGCCAAAAAGATTTAAAACTTAAAATTCTATTCATGTATCAAATTATTATAATTATTTCATGATAACTTCAATTACCTATTAGATTCTTTCAAAAAGAGCAGACATCTTGCAATCTAATAATTAGACATATAACTTTTACAATCCTCCTGCACTGTTATTTTACATAAGTTTGATGGTAACATACAAGAGAGCTCAAATATCTATTACACTTTCCATATAAGACAACTTGTAACATTTTGATTTTTATATTTAATGGGTACCTGTAACAAATCTCACCTCAAACTAGAGAGAGAAATATGAACATGTTAAATACTAACGAATATACACCAACCTCATAATCAAATAGATTAAAGCAGCCACCATTGAATTCAATCATTACACCCCACCTATCATATTTGACATATCAATATTTGGACATCAAGCCAACTAAACATATTAATACATGGATTAACAGCAAATTACATAGACCTTTATGAAAAGTGTAAAAGAAAACTCATCCTCACCTGCTTCCATCTTGGCCTTACCGCCAACGCAGCTATCATCAACCGACATCCCTCGCCTGCTTCCATCACAAGAGTCGTCGCGTTACAGATCAGTACGCCACCCAGTCGCAAAGCATATTTATCACGTCATTGTAGTCGCGACCAGCTCCAGCGTCAACCCTGTATCGACATACTCCTCCCCCTTCATCGTGTCATCGTAGTCGCGATTGAATTCACTTGTGATAGGCATTGAGAGAGGAGATGCAACGGAGATCATAGGTTAGAGCGAACATGACATCGATTTTTGGTATCAGGGTTTACTTCTTCGTGGATCTGATTTAGGGTATTATTGTTTTTTTTTTGGCGGATCTATGAATAATGGAACACGATAGAGAAGAAAAATATGAGCTAAAAAAAGTAATGAAGTTCATTTTGATGGTTTGAACTGGCGGTTCAGATTTACCTTTGGTACTGTAAAATAAAGGGTGTCAGACTGGCGTTGATATTTTTCGACGTCTTTCCGACGCCATTGTTTTTTTTTTTGGGTAAACAAATGGAGTCGCTGTTTTCCGACGTCATTTCGACATTATTTTTTCTGTTTTACGATTTTCCTACGCTATTTCAACGTCCCATCTTTTTGGTGTCGCAATAGTGTCGGAAATTTTTGTCGCTATTTTGCACATTTTCTAGTAGTTATACTATTGATTTGTACAATACACACACGCATACATATATTAATTTGGCCACACCTCTAATTTCTCTTGATTTCCAGCACATTCCGAATTAAATAATGTAGTTAATGGGAAGAGAGAGAAAACAATATTATTTTATTCAGAATGTAGTGAAAATCAAGGAGATTAGAGGTGTAGCCAAATTGAGATGTAGCCGATCCTTACTCACATACAGGCCCGACCCTAGGGTAAGGCTGGCAAGCGGCCGCCTAGAGCAACATGGTGGAAGGGGGCAACAGTCTTTGCTTTTCGATAAGTAATAACCGTTTACAATATAAATAAATCCGGAATAGGGTACCAACGGCCGACTGGTGATATCCTGAGCAGTTGATTAGTCATACTCTGCAACGGAGTTCTAGAAGCATGCCTGGTCGTTTTAAATTTACTTCAAGTATATAACAGAATAAAAATTATAGCCGACTTCAAGTATAATAAAATAAAACATACAATGGCCCAATAAAGGTTGAAGTTGGGTTCCTTGAGCAACTCTTCAATAAGGCATGTCTTCTGACGGACCAACCTTTTTCTTAGATCTTGTAATGTGATTCCTATGTTGCTATTTTATAAGAAAATAAGGTTTAAGCACCTTTAATTGGTTATGTGAAAATGCACACATTTGTAGCAAACGTGTTTGCTTTGCCTTATACAATATGCTTAAGTTATAAGATCATCATGCAATTTCCGTAGTCAGATGAAATAAAAGCAGGCCCCACCCGATTTAGTTGGTTGCCCAAGGCGAAGCAGAAAACTTAAAAAAGCGAAGTACAAAAAATGACTAAAATTGGGGAAAATCAGAATTGAAATTGGGCTGCTTGCTTACACTACCATTTGATTTATTTATATTGTAAACGCTTATTGCTTATCGAAACGCAAAGACTGTTGTCCCCCTCCTCCAGATTGTTGCCCCCTTCCTCCCCGTTGTCCTAGACGGCCGGCTTGCCAGCCTCGGGCCTGAATAAAAGGTCAGACTATAGACTTTAAGTACAATGAATTTGGCTTTAATATCAGTTTGTTGTGTTATATATTTAATTATAACATTGCTAACTTAATCTACAGAACCAAGAATGCTTGGCATAAATCTAGTTTTCCTATTGATCTTCATCCACACAAAAAGAAAACACACCAAAAGTAGCTATTTAACTAATAGGACTAAATATGTGACTAAATATAAGGATTATAATTTACTAAATTATTGAACGACGCGATTGGAATTGGCTTTGATACCAAATGCTGAAATCAATAACAGAGCAGCCGAATATTTTTTAATTTTAAAAATGGTACCCTCAGCCATTGTTGTTCAGTGATATTGCTTGATAATGATTTTCTAGCCTATGCCTCTTTAGAGTCAAAAGTAATGGAATTTTATTTTGTTGTCGATTTGATTGATTTCTCAACGCTATACACAGGTATTTATAGGCCTACGCAGTGCATATAACGTTTCATTTGAGAGATGTTTCCATTTAATCAAAATGACATATTAAGTAAATATATAAAATGACCACTTAAGTAGATGTATAAATTTCCATTTTATTTTCATCCAAAAATAAAATTTAATATTATAAAATAAATATGCACATTAAGTGAACATATAAATATAATTATGGGTCAATATTAATAATTGTTGCTTCATATCGCTGGTGCAGTGCATTTTCAAATAAACCATTGAATGCTGTTATTTTTAAGCATGCAGCCTCATAATCATAACATTGCACTAATGAAGTCAATCTTGAACAATGCATTCCTGTAAACAGTATGGACTTGACACTTCGGAATTCATGGATCCCAGCAGTCAGCAAGCGGCGGCAGCTCCTGCAGAAGAGAAAGGAGGCTGTACTATCCTTTGAAATGTAATATTCAGCTTCAGGCGGTCTGGATTTTTCATTTGACATTCGTATGTATGGCGTAGAGTGTGAAATGTGATGTTGTCTTCAACTGCAATTGAGTGATTAAACCAGTGTGAAATCGTACGTAAGCATCTTTTGTGAAATGTTGTATGAGCTGAAAGAGTCATGTTTTGCGTTTATTGTGATGATAAATCTGTATATTTATGGGTGAAAAATAAAGGTGTATTGTTGGGGTCTAAATATATTATTGGGCCCGAAGAAAGATATAATCCATGTTGTGTGTTGGGGTTGTTCTTCTGAGAGGATCTGTATAAATTTTGTTTACCGTGGGTATTTTTGAATCGGATGGTGCCATATTCACGGTGGAAATCATTTTTAGATATCTGCATTTGTGGTTTAGATATTTGCATTTGTGGATATTGATGGATTTAAAATTATTTTTGAACATCCATGTCCGTATCCATGATGGATCCGAAATCATTTTTGTTTATCAACAAAAAATAGATATCTTTTATTGTATTAAAATACACATAATATAAAAATCTTACCAAAAACGGATGAGTAACATTTGGATGTGGATGTCTTAGTATCCGCATTCGTATTTTTGGATATCAGATATTTATTCACTTTTTGAATACGGATGCCAGCGGATTTAGATTTTTATAGAATTATTTAGACCTTGGGTTGATAATCAAGACAATATTGTTTGGATTTCGTTGGACATGTCTAGTCAATAATTTTAATAACTTAAATAAAACACTACAAACTTTACGTTTTTTCTCTTGTTAATAATTTTAATATTATTCTGTAGCTCATGCGTGCACACAGTATGTTGTAAAAAAAGAATAGAATTTATTCAATATATGATGAACTTGTTAGGATAAATGAGAAATGAATTGAACATGCTACATTTCAAGCATGTAATTTTTGGCATGAGATTTAGGTTTTTTATTTTTATTTTTTATAAATATTTGAACAAAAATTAAACTGTTATTTTGGTTGATAAAAACGAGTAAATAAAAATTTACCATTTTTATGATTCAATATCCGTTGAGTACATAAACAAAAATTAGCATTCTTAATTAATTTGGAAACTAACATTTTCATAAAATTTTATAGATAAAACAGCCATGTACATTGATTTTGAAATTGATATTTAGTTTTTAATAACATTTGACTAAGTGATAAATGATGTATCGAAATATTACTTGAGAGAAATGCGAAAATAACGAAAATGGAAGTATAATATTAAAGAATCGATATATTTTATGCATTTGAAGTTCTTGCAGTATATGTCTATCAAAAAAAGTATATGACATCATCAAAGTGATAAAAATATATTTATTTAGCTACTAAATGAAATATTATATGAAAATAAGACTAAGAACGTTTTAAATCATATTGTCCATTTATTTATGTAAAATTTGTTTTTAATCCATTGTTTCATACCTCAACAATTATAATTTATAATAAAATGTTTCAAAAATAATTAACATTTACTTCAAAAGAAGATACAAATGAAAAATATTTCTAGTCATAGCATGATATAATTTTGTCCATCGATTAACGTAAACTATGAGTTTAAAAATTAAAATGCAACTTTCTTACAAATGCATTCTAGCTGAAAGTATTTATTATTTTTCAACATCCTAAAATACAAACATTTACAACCTATCATTAACTGTAGCGTTGTTCTTTAAATTTGTTTTATTAATGACAAAGGATCCACTGGATGTACACCAATTTGGAACGGAAAAACATTATATATGTTTGCAGTATTATACCAATGTTAGAAAGAAAATTTTGTATATATTTGTTTGAATGACATACCAATTTTAGAAAGGAAAATTATGTATATATTTCTTTATATTATAATCCTAAACAGAATTTTTTATGAACCAGAATGTTGAATAATGTAAGAGAACTAAAGATGATTTAGTATTTAATAGTCTAAAATTTAAATTATGTTAATTTGAATGAAAAATTAGTTTATAATTTTTGTCAATATGAATGCGGTATATGCATTGAACTGTCATTTTTTAAGATTTACTATATTAATTAATAAATATATTTTAATTAGATTTATTTAAAATGTGAATTTAAGGCTAGTTAATAAATTTAAATATATGGATTTGAATGTAAAATAATATAAGAAAACAAGGAGAAATACGCAAATAATTGTAAAAAGTATTAAATGTTGGTATTTAAATTTAAGATGGAGAGAAAATTAGTAGAACATTACAATACTTCGTATATAATTTTTGAAAACTTTAAACTATATGAACTTGAATGAAAAATATGAATTACCATATTATTCAATATGAATGTGGTACACACATTGATTTTTCACTTTTTAGAATTTAATAGAACAATTATATGTTACTCGTATTTATTTAAAAAGTTTTAAATCTATATATACATTATTTTATATAAAAAAGCTTATTTCCTTTTCATGGCCTCCATCCCTCTTCACGTTGTTAAGTATCACCTGATTGTGACTATTATTTACAGCAATTCTCTTCGTTAAAACTATACCACTTTGTACTTATCGAATTTGGTAATGGTCAAAATTCTGATATCTTCCTTATTCAACTCTATAATCCAAACACAAAGTCCTTGATTCAATAATAACAATTATTATTAACCGTAATGCTCTGACATATACTTTGACTTTGAGTTGACTTTAGTTGACCGTGGTATTAACCTCATATAATTGAGGAGACGCATCCTCTCTTTAACAGTGTCTCACTTCTAATGCTTACACTCGATGCAACTTTAGTCGTTCGATGGAGGGCACTATTTAACTGTAATCAAAGCAGATCTTTCACATTGAAAATCAACAGTATTGTCAAGTCGGGAGAACTGCGTAATTTGTCATATCGATATTTTCTATTTGACCTTGGTTATATTAATCAACAGAAAACTATCGAGTGAGTCATTCCATAGTTATTTAATAACTATCAGTACGTAACCCCTTGGTACTTCCAGTAATCATGAATAACACACTGCCTACTATTTGAAGAGCATTATGTACTTTAGTCTCGGTAGATGCATTGATTTTCGTTCTACATACATCTTGACTAGAAATATTTAAAATAGAAATATTTAAAACGATATATTTAATTTCATTGTGATAAATTACTCATGTTTACAACACTTTATAATTACTACCATAAAACATGCCATTTATGGAATTTCTATTAAATATATTTCTATTTAAATTAATTAACTAATATAACATATTATATCAAGTATAGAACAGAAAGAAAACACCTTTTATTTTGTACAAGGTTGGTTATCAAGTTAGATATATGTAACAAATAACATAATTGCCCATAGGACATACCCCTAACTGTAACAATCTTCCACTTGCACTTGGGGCCAATTATGAAATCTTATTCCAACTTCTCCAATCCGTTTCATCAAAACCAATCGGGCTGGTCACATAATGAACGGGTATGCTAATATGTTTCAATTATCTACTCTGTCAATCAACTCTCTCGGACGTTGATAAATTGCTTTTATCATATGAAACAATTCTTAGTATGTTGCTTAACTTCTGGCAAGCTCTAAATTCTATTACGAACTATATCACAACATTACAGTGTTATAGGGTTCTCATCATTTGGAATCACCCTCAGCTCGGTTATAAATTTGTGCATTTGTTATATATACATTGCTTTTATTGTGTAGCGATTCAAGACAATGTACTTAGCCTTTTTATTGAATTAGCCAATATCTCTTATTTGGAATATTTCTAACTTAAAGCTTATTAACTAAGTTTTGAATATGAATTCGATATTGGCATGTAATACTTAATATCACTTATGAAGTTTGAGCCTGACTACTCATTCACAAGGAGTTTGTTGTTTCCGTAAACTATTCTCCAGTATTTTGTAAATACACGAGAACACTTCAAACCTGTGCAGTTAATGCCCCACTATTACCCCGCTAAAGCCCATAGCAGACTCCCACCACTATGATTTTTCCAGAAAGCCTTAAATATAGCCTTTCCGCTTTAATCCCCTATATTTTCGCTATAGATAGATATTCCTGCTATATTTCGCTATTCTGCTATATCTTCTTTAAAAGAAATGAATTCAAAAATGCCACTTATACATAATAAAAATTTTGAAATTAATTTTTTTAATTGAATTTTTTAATATATTTTCAGAAACAAAAATACTCTAATATTCTATTAAATTTAATCATGCTAAATAACAGTTTACGTTTATTTACAATACATTTACACATTTTTATTTGAAATTAAATATGTATTAATTGTAGTTAAATTTAATGTTAATTTTTCATTTAATTACCATTTAAATATTTGTAAAACATCAAGTATGAGTTTTATATGCTATTTTAGGCTCATCCGCTATATCCTCGCTATATCCCCGCTGTGACTTTTTGCACCTCCGCCGCATTGAATTCGTTGAGCGCTTTAACTGCACACCTCCAAACTACCATTAAAAACCTTTGATTTGTATTTCATATTTTCTTTACATAAGCAAATCACAATATCATAAGCTACACAACATGTATGATAATTCCTATTGCAAATGTATAAAGAATCCATCTTACATGTTCCATAGTAAACATTTTAACAATATGCCTTTGCATATTGATTACGACATTTTCAATACCTTTTATACTTACTATAAAAGATATCATTTACAAATCCAATGTCAAGTATTAAAACAACTAAAGTTGGATTTAACACAAGTACAATCGTTGACCATCTGTAGTGTGTTATTTACTTATGGTTTATGAATATCTATGTACCTTTTAACTTTCTTTCTTATGAGCACACACTTCATCTGCATTTTGACCGGCAATCAAACTATTTGGTATTTTTATCAAAACATTTGTTCAATTTTGATGTTTGTCAAATGACACTTTAGCATCTATTCTTGGTTATATAAAAAAACTCACAAACTCAATATCCCTTCCACTGACTTCAAGGTATTTTGGTTAGTATGTGTAAATAATTTACTTTAAATCATTATTTAGTATTTTTTGTATCAGCACATACATACCAAGACAAAAAGTCGTACCATACGATAGTTTTGTGAATAAAACCCAAACTAACCTGAGCATATTGAATGGTGAATCCGTTACATTAATTTCAACAATTGAAATTCATTGTATTATTCTTATCAATTGATTCACTATATTCCAACTGCATTTTACATTCTCTTAAAGACGCATTTGTAGCCAATGGATTATATCCTTTAGGTACAACTATCAAAAATTATATTTTGATAATGCACTTAGAATCTATTTTGGATCTACGCATCGTATCATGCCACAGAGTTAATACTCTTAATGGTTTAGTTAAACAACCGATGATTATTTATTCTAACATTGACAAGAAACTCATAGTTTCTCTTTAATATACAAGGGTACTCATTAGACGATCTAAAGTACTTTTTATTTAGGTTTGGTCTATTTCATTTCATCCATTGTAATCAGTTTGTCCTTGGATCGTGTCCAAATTCATTTTATACTAATAGTTTCTTAAAAAAATTCTTTCGCTGTGAAATTAGTATTTCTTGAAACAATAGTTATTTTTTAATGCAATGGAATGAGCATTTATAAATATTTTATGAGTTGCTTTATATAAAACTGGTTCTGCATTATTTCATAATATAGTCATGTCCACAACATAAACTAGTCGTCTAATAACATAGTTCCTAAACTTATCTTGGAACGATTCATACAAGATCCCTTACGTATAATTATTACGTGCAGTCTTTCGACTCATATTGTGTACGTAAATGTGCAAATTTTTACCACCATATTTAATCTATTTAAATCGAATAAATGATCATTTTGGGTATTTTAACTTGTTTTAACCAAATTCCATATTAATTCCAAATTGTCACATATTCGTCTTCATTCAAGGGAAAAATGGTCATTTTTGTGCATATATTAAACAGAGAAAATTTAATTGGAAATTTCTATACTATTTTGTAGGTATTTGATTTCAATTACAAGTTGTTTCATGAAGAAGATATGCATGCACAAAAAGAATGCAAAAGAATGAAGATGGAAATAATTCAAAGTGAAGAACATGAAGGACCCTACCTACCCACCACCGTAATGTACAAATTAGAGGCTAACGCACATGCTTATGGAATTAATGGCTTTGTAACGGCCCTGACTCGACCTTCGAAAATCGGCACCGAATACGACACTCATATTCAAATGCCGCTGATCCAAACGTCGAATCTGGTTCGCCGGAGCTTACAACACATTGAGTATCACAACACATCGGAAGGAAAAGAATATCAATATATATAACATTGATACAATGACAGATACAATATCTGGTATAATATGATACAACAGAATGATAAAATGATATCAATACTATCAGAGATACAAGAAATAGCAGCGGAAAGATAATGATAACACCAACATCGGAACAGTATCTCCAATATGGTCTACAAGAGAGAAAGATGAATAGAGTCCAGAACTGTAACTCCATCTCCAAAGCACCAATCCAGAAATAGCTCGAACTCCCAATAACGATGCACAAAGATAAGCAAGGTCAGTCATGATCCACTGAACTAGCTCCAGATAATCTACTAAACCTGACTATCTGAAAAACCCAACTCTAGACTGCCCGTGTGGAAAAATTGTGGGCACCTAGAATTTAGGAAAGGAACAATAAACTCCGGGTCAATCATGAGACTGGTATGAGTAAACAAAAACATTGGTTTTGAACGAAAAAATAAAATGAAACCCGTAATGCTTTTGGGAAAATGAAACTACCATAAGGCCTCTCGGCACGCACACCATGCAATCGCACACTTGGGGGAGATTCTTCTTATGATAGTCAAATATGCTTACTACGCATAATCCTTTTTAATATTATTATTAGTGCATAGTGGAAAATATTTCGTAAGTATAATATTAATCTTAGCCAGCATAGGTACTATTATATTATGCCAGCTATAGCTACCACCTGAGGTGGTAGGTTATATAATTGCAATCGTAAATGGCTCGTATTGTTTTGTTTGGATTTCCAACAAATGGTCAGGCTAAGGAACTTCCTACTGCCACATGGGTACGCCTCTGGCGGGACGTCCCGAGAACCTAACCGGATCTCTGCCAACAGAAGGCCGGGTTACCTCTGTAACTAGATAACTACTACTCGAGCATGTCATCCCCCTGTCCTTTGGGACCTTTATCCGAGGCGCCTCTCAACCAACAACCACAAAGCAATCACAAAGTAATAGATTTGCAGTGGCCACATGAGTTAAGTATCTGGGCTCCATACCATGATGCCACCCTTTTTCAGAAGGGAATGACACACCCTAAAGGGCGAGACCCTCATAACCTTGCCGCATCTTTCCTGTTTCGACCATTTCCGGGGTGTGAGGTCCTGATGCAGTCTCGTCCACAATGCTACGCTTTATACAAAAGCCATGCTTTGATCACAAATGATCAACAAATGATCATCAACATACAGCAGCACTTAGCATGTCACACTATCAAATTGGGAGTACATCACTGATAACCTTCAACTACATAACCTATGAGTTCGTACGTCTCAAAGAAGGGTATTAAGCTAAGAGAATAAATTCTCCGCCACCAACAGATATGTATTTGAAAGAAATCTTCTTTATATCTCAAAGTATAGTGTCAGACATACAACCATACAAGTCTGTTCCGGGTTCGAACAGAACCGAAGGCACTTCGTAAGAAGCCCTTGCAAATCCGGGTATACACAATCCCGATCGGACTTCCCATCACTTAGGGAATCCCTATACCGTAGCTACTTGGTGCAGAGACAATCGATAGGTTATCCTATCGTTCTCGCAAACACCCGGTCTTCAACACCGATCTTCGAATGCAATCCATAACGTCGTATCATTATTCAGAATGGGTTGTATGACACAAGGTCCTCTCCCGGCTAAACCGAATAATGAGCGCAATATTTAAAAACATATGGATATGGGATTTCAGTTAAGTCACAACTTCAAAAAAAAACCAAAACCTTTTTTCAAATGGTTTAAACAAATTACCATTTCAAATCTTTCAACAAAAAGATTTACTTCACAAAGTTCACCCAGTTTCCCAAAGATCCATTTACGGATTTCAAAACAATTTCCATTCAATTAGGATTAACTCATCCAATCTTTATTACAAGGATTTAACTTATAACTTTCAAACCCGTTTTCAAAGATTTATTCATTACTTGGAAAACCATTTTCATTTCAAATTTCGAATCCCTTTAACACAAATTGGAACTCCATTTCTTATACAAAGCTTTTAATTTTTTGAAAACAAACAGTTCTCATTTTAGAAAAATCCAATTATATTTGCATGAGTTAAAGTCCTTGAATTAAATTCAAATTCCCAAATCAATACCTTTAAAATGGTTTAACCCATATATAACTTGTATAACATCTTTAATCCCTAGTTTCCAAACATAGAATTCAATTTCAATTATTGAATTCAAATTTTAAATCAAATTATTTAAATTTCAAAACTCAATCAAGTTATTCAAAATAATTTTTATTCTTGAAATTCATTTTCAAAAATTTTCAATTCTAATTCCAAAACTATTTTGGATTCAAAAATTCAATCTTTAAAACTATTTCAAAATCTGTAACTTAATCCATTTCCATTTGCAATCCATATTTGTGTGTGTATGGTGTTGTCCAGGGGTTTCATGCAATAGTGCAACATCATCAATCATCACGGATTCAATCATATCAATCTTGATAAGTGGTACCCATAACGCTTATCTTCATTCACAGATAAAGTAAATTCATCAATAACAAAGATTTACCATTACGATTAGATGTGGGTTTCGGATAACCAACTGAAATTCGACTCCTTGTCGCATCGAAATTTAAATGCTGTTTAAGGGAAAAAAGGGTTTTCGCATACACATGGAAACAAATCATAAATCACAGTTCAGCACAAAGCAATTCACATTACATAGCATCACAATCACATATCAGAAATATCAATCCAGTACACAATATTTGACAATTAACTTAAATTAATCAAATTAAACTCAATTAATTACAATGAGCAATTAATTTCTTAATTACTTTCATAAAGTAATTACACTTACACAATTTCATAAATGATTATTATTAATTAATTAATCTAATTAATTATTAAAATTAATCACATTAATTAATTATTTAAATAATCTTAGTTAATGGCCTTCATTAACTAATAACAATTCTTTAATTACTTTGCTAAAGAAATTACTTACATCAATCATTATTAATTGAAATTGATTAACCATTAATAACTCATTAATTAATCCTAATTAGTTAATAAATTAAGTGTTAACTGTAACATAATTAGTTCTTAATTACAAATTAATTAATTCCTAATCATTAATTAACTTAAACCTAAATCCATAAATTTAAACCTTATATTTACTAATTAAATTGATACAAAACATTAATTATCCATTCTAATTAACTTAATAATTTATGAATTACATATCAATAAGTTTCATTAACTTTAAAGAAAGCTTATTCTTATTAATGATTTCATTTATCACTCACAAAATATGTTTGAAAACATTTATTTCAAATTTACTGCTTAAATTTCATTTTAATTTCAAGTTTTAAAATGAATACCAATTTATCTTATATAAAGTTAAAAACTAATTTTAAAAACCCTTAAATTTCCATGTTTAAGTAATAATTTCATTATAAAAGAAATTTGAAGAGTTTAAATCAAAATCTTTTTTAAATTCACATATTAAAAGAAAACTTAACTTTTAAACTTATTTAAACATTTAAATTATATAGAACTTTATTTAATTTCAAAATCTAGAATTCAAATTTGGATTCAAGTCCAGGTTTAAAATCTTGATTTAAACTTTGTTTTAAATGCTTCCTTTACAATTTCAAGTTCCATTTTAAATTTCAAACTCTTTTTAAATACACTTAAACTTAAACACTTTTAGTTATTAAAACAATTTAAATTTACAAACTTTATTCTAAACTAGGCTTCGAACTACACTTGAATTTATAGTTAAACTTTTGTTTTAAACTTAGTTCAGACCTTGCTTAATAGTTTAAATTTAATTTTAAAATTTCAAACAAAGACATAACAAGTTTTTTTTAAACCTGTACAAGCATTTCTACCCAAGCCAATATCATATTTGCTTCGAGCCAGCACTTAAAAACTTCGAGTAAATCACTCGAGTTACTCGAGAAAATTTTGAGTTCACCCTGCTTCATCCCAAATTACCCAAGCTTCCAGATTACCATAAACTCGTGCACGGTGCACTTGCACGGCACCATCGCTCACCTTCAAACGTCGCCTCGTCGTCGAACAAATCGAAGACCATCCACGAATCCATCCCCGATCGCCAGAACTCCTCTATATTCTCGAATTCGAAATCGAGTTAAAAAAAGTGAAACCTGGAAACAACAACCGGCTCCACCATCAACCTGGGAATCGCCGCGCCTTCGCAACCTCGACCCCCAGAAAGTCAGCATCTTCGGCCATCCACTCGTCGACACTTCCTCTTCCACCTCCCAAAATCTCGCAACACTCGATTAACTCCAGACGACGAACGAGGCCAATACATAACCACGACAAAACTAGGTTTAAGAACTATAAACGTTCGCCGCCGCTGCCACCACGTTCATCTGTACACCCTCTCACTATTTTTCTTGCAACCCCTGATCACTCCTCCACCTCCAGGAGGATGCTCGACCCCTCCGACCATCAAGATCACCAGAGACAACTCGAAATGCACAATTAGAACAAACCCAAACTGCTCTTAAATTCTAGCTCTAATATTTATGATTTAAGCTTCAAAAATCGTGTTTTAGTATAAGGATTCAACTGGCATATCTGAATTCGGAAATTAAAAGGTTTGAATTTTAACTTATTTTAAACTTTGCTCAGTTATTTTGGTTTCCATGGTCATTAATAGGTTGTTTAAACTTAAATAGATTTTTAAACTTTAGTTCATGATCAAACAAACAATTTTTGTTTTAACACTAAGTCCAAACATCAAATAAATCGGAAGGAAATGATTTTTGACTCGAAAATCTGGGTTTAAAAATCTAAGAGAAAGGATATATATAAACAACAGCTTGTACAAAATATTTCCATCTTTCAAATACTCAGAGAATCCATGTATGAATACAAACATACCTACAGATATAACTTGCAATAGATTTATACTTTTAAATTGTTTAAAGTGATGTTACTCACTGTGTTTCCAGAAACGACAGAGTTCTTCAATTTGAAACATGCTTTTGAACTGCAAGCTGAAATCTTTTGATTTCTGGTTTGAGTTGAGCTAAATTGTTGTTCAAGTTGAATTTTTGTTTAAGGTTGAGATGGTGCTTACTTCAGATTCTCAGCTTTGGATGGACGAACTGAAATGAGGAAGTTGATATATAGGAAAGGAGTTTACAGGGTGATTATATTTTTTGTACAATATAGGATTAGAGATTTTTCTTTGCTTTGTTTGACTAGCAAATTTTCTTTTACTTTACTTTGGTGGCTGATGAGATATATTATGGCTAGCATTAATTGTTATTGTCATTTTCTTCCTATGTCTTCATACTTAAATATATATCTCTGTCTTCTTATATAAGCCTACATACCTATCTTAATTTGCTTGTACATAGATATTTATATTCCTTCTTTTGCAATACTTTCATATATATGTTTCCTTGTTTCATATTTGAGTATATATTTCTTTCTTTTCTTTTGCTTTGTCTTATTACTTTGTATTCTGAATGAAATCCTATAGTTATTATGTTGTTCATAGATACTTATAAATTTTTGTTTGTTCATACTTATCCAATTTGTCCCTTTTTATTTCTTTTCTTACATACTTGAATGTATGTATATATATATATATATTCTTTTGTCTTATTTTACATTTTTATTCATTCATTATATTTACACAACTTTTAAAATCCATTTCATAAGATTAAATTCAAATATCTATACATTATTTATAAATCCTAATTCAAATTCAATTCAAATACATTTCACAATTATTTCTCAATTTTTATTCAAAAATTAAATTAATTATCAATTTAAACTTAGAAAAAATCCGAGATCGTTACAGGCTTCATGTACACTTAAATGATGATTAGTACACGCTAATGATTATTTGGCCTCCACACTTTCTCAAGGGTATTTCGGGTATTCCCAAAAATATGAATTAAGGTTTAACACATGTATATATACCCATTATATTTCATGTGACCCTCCTCTTCATCTTTATTGGTTTAGGCTCAAAATAAAAGACAAGTTCTCTTTCTCTTTTCCATGGCTACTTAGCCATTTTTACTTCATGTATTTTTCCTTTTTTCTATGCAATGTTAATTAGTGCTCTCTTTATTTTACATGCTTCTTTTGTTTATTTTCTTTCATGTTAGTAGTGTAGATTTATTTTTCATGCAAGTAGAATAGTTTTGTTTCTTTACTTTGCTCTCTTTTTCCTTTTCTTTTTCTTTCATGTTGCAAGCTATATTTGTTGTTTTGATAATAAATATGGGAGGCTAATCCCTTCAATTTAGGGGTAATGAAGCCTCTAATCATGTAGCTTCAACATTTTCATAATTATAGCTCTCCTTTTGTGCTTAATTACAATGCTTGAAGTGGTTTAATTTGTTGTTTTTGTTTTGAATTTGATAGCCTATATTGTTGACGCCAAATAGGTTATGCTTAAACAATCACTAACACAAATGCCTCTTCATCAAAATATGATTATGGCATAAGAAAGTGATTTGAAATTCAAATTTGATGGTCTATATTTCTAATTAATAGTTAATAGGCCATACTTAAAATAGATTTCATTTTCAACTTTGTTGTCATTTTCATTAGAGTTAGTAAGTGGTTTAAAGGTTGTGTTATAGTTTGATGACTTATGTTGAGATAATTAATAGCACAAATGAGCCACACTTATGATAAACACATCATTTAAATTCACTTATGACAAAAAAAAGGGATCATAATTTCATAATTTTTGAACTATATGATCTAGAGAGCAGAATTACCTCTAAATTTTCATTTAACTCTCATATTTTTATCACTTTCTTTTTGATATTTTTCTCATTTTCTAGCTAACCACACTCTTCAACTTTGGTTTAATTTGATTGAATAGATTTTTTAGAATCACAATTCCCTACGGATCGACCCATACTCGCATACGTGTTACATTCGTACAACATGCGCTTGCGGTTATTTTTATTTCTAAATTCTTCGACGGTTTTCTAATCCGATAGAATTTCCGTCGATTAACAAGTTTTTAGCATCGTTGCCAATCCAAAGCTGCAACCCAATTTTCAATCTCCTTCCACAATTCAATCCTCATCGTAATTCGAACAAGAATTTTTTTTTTGTGGATTTGTTTTTCTGGATGTTTGAATTGGTAAATGAAGAGAGTCGATTTTTTACTTGCGGTTGTAAGTTGAGAAAGAAGTGTACTTAATCAATTTTTTTTGAATTTGCTGTTATTTGAGCCGGGCTCTACTGTTTTATAAAAAAATCTTTTGTTTAACAATTGTTCTTCCTTTTTTATTTTATTTTAAAAAAAAGCGAAAGAAAAAAAATTGCAAGCAAATTTCTTTTGTATTTTTTTATTTTCAATAGTTTTTTTTTTAATTTTTTAGTTCAACTTTTTTTGATATAATAAAAAAATTGTATATATGTTGTTTTTATTTTAAGGTTGCAATTGCAGGAACTCAAGAGGAATTGCTTGCTTCGCTCAATTGCTGCCAAATTTTTTTTTGCTTGCTTATTGTTTTTATTCAGCTTGCATTGTTGTTTGCTTGCATTTGCATAAAAAGATTTCAAAAACGAAAAAAAAATCATTCGTAGTTGCATCGTTAATTCATGGTTTAATTTTTAGTTTTGCATTTCATATTAGTTGTTAATAATAACGGTTAGATAACTCTTAATTGTATATTAACAAGTTGTCTTCTTTGAACATTTTAATTTCTTGGTGTTTAGGCTACGGCAGAGTAATAACCATTTATAAATATTACAGTGATTCGTAAATATTATAGTGGTTATTCCTCCGATGGTACTTAACCTTCGGTTGCATTGCTACGGTGATTCGTGGTGCACCGATAAATCCTGTCCGTTACCTGGTTGAGAACTATCGTGTTTATCTAAGACAATGTGTGATTATACAGTTTTGTGTTAACTTAGGATAAATCATTTGTAATTAACCTTTGAATTTATATAGTTGCAGTAGTTCATGCATATTTAAAAAAAAATTCAAAATCCAAAACTAAAAAAATTGTAGATATCCCTCTTCTTTTTCTTTGAAAATTTTAAATCATTTTCCTTTAAAATAAAAAAATAAAAAATAAAAAAGAAAAATAAAAATCCAAAAAAAATATAAAACCTTCTCAAAGACAAAAAAAATTTAAAAATTCAAAAACAAAAATCAAATTTTCTTTAGAAAAATAAATTCTATACGTAAATATTTTTTCTTTATAAAAAAAAACCAAAAACATTCTTGAAAATGTCCGAATTTCCATGTTCACTTGAATTTTACAATAGTTGTGAAAATAATATAATCCATATGATTTCACTTCGAATTCGTATGGATATTTGAGCTACAACTATTCTTTAAACGATTCGAATTTTGGACAACAAACTTTTCAAAACGATGACCAATCCTCAAACCTCGAAAATAGCATTTCGTCTTTACTTGAAATCTCTACACAACAAAATCAAATGATAAATGATTTGTGTAATTCGTATTTCTGCGATAACTCGAGTCAAAGTTTTCAAGGATTTCAAAATTTGAATTCACTTCAGAATTCAAATGATTTCGAGTATAACCCATGCCAATTCAATTTCGAGCTTCAAAATGATTTTCAAAATCAAGACCAAAATGTGAACTAATTTTAAAATAATTTTGGCAATGGAAATAATTTTAATAACGATACGATTGTAAACTTTGGTTATCAACAAATTCAAAATGAAAATATTCATATTAATAATCATGAATTTGATGTTGTTGACGAAATGGAAAACGATAACGGGGATTTATTACTTGAAAAATAAAAAACTTTTCGTGAAAATCATAATCAAATCTCAACTTGCGAAGAATCAAATAATAATCTACCGTTTATCAAAATTGACAATTCTTGTACTCAACAAGTCCAAATCGAAAATTTTCAAGTTAATAATTACAAATTTGACTTTATTGAGCAAATGAATGAAATTTACGATGATCACACGAATTTGTTGATTAAAACATTGGAAAATTTTCATGAGAAACAAAATCAAATTTTAATGTGTGACGAGTCAAATGATAATCCACCTTTTACCCAAATCGATGATTTTCAAATAACAACTTTTGAATTAATGACGATCTTAATCAAGTTGTTGAAAATACGGTAATTAAGTTGGATTTCAATTCTTTTGAGGATGCAAAACTCGATTTAAACTTCGATCTTCCTTTTTCTGATAATTTGAATGCAACAACTTTGAATTTTAAACTCGATTTACACGATGAAATTGTTGATAATCCAACAAAGGAAGTCGAATTTAACGAACATGAGTTTTATGGACTTTTTGAAAACGAGTTGTTGAATTCTGAAGGGGAAAATTTCGATCACCGTTTTGATTTTGAAATCGATATTTTGAAAGAAATTGAACTTCACCAATTTTTCTATCTATCCCAAAAATCATTGAAAATTAAAAAAATTGTACAATTTTCAATAAAATGACTTTTGTTTTTCCAAATCCACATTCAACTTCAAAATCTTTTACAATTTGGTTTTTCGTGCTTAAGCCGTGTCTCACACATTTGACGAGACAAATGAATCAGTCTTTAGAAGACACTCTTGTAAATAATAATATTTCATGTAAATATAGGATTTTTATTTTATTTTTCTCCTTCCACTTGGGTTGACTGTGGGGACACAGTAAAAGTCAAGTGTGGGGGGAGATTCGCCAACATTTTTTCTATTTTTCATGGTTGATTTTTGCTTTAAAATCTCAAAAAAAATAAAAAAAATCCCGAAAACAAATTTTCTTTTGATTTATTTTTAAAAGAAACACTATAAGATAAATATATGGTTTTGGTTTATTAAATTAAAATTTTTGAAAATTTATTTGTCTTAACTAAAATAAAAATGAAGTTTGATTGTAAATAATAATGGTTTAACTAGTATTTAGGAAGATTCATACGTGTTAATTATGAAGTACATCCTAATTGAAAATCTTTGTTTTAAAAAGTGGTTGATTTAAAGTAAAGATATAACATTTTTTTGTCTTCTAAGTTAAATGGTGCTAAGATGATTTTGCAAAACTCACTCTAATATCCAAGTATTCACTCTCATTTAAAAGTCCTCACGGTTATGCATGGGTGAATTATTAGGAATCTTTGATTATGTGCTTTCATACTCATTTAAAAGTCTTCACGGCTATCCATCTGTGGAACACATGTAAAAAAAAGACTTAATAAAAACCACATATGGTCGATAGGTGTGTATGCACGAAAGTGTGTGCACTCGCCATGCTCTATACCCCCTTCACATAAGCCCGTAAGGCAGTGCATGGGTGGTATATCTGGCCTCAGTTTACCTGAGCTAGGTGTGTAATTTTTCTTGCAAGTAATGAGAGAGCAAACAATTGAAATCCTAGCACTATTTTTACTTATTTGATTTGATTTTTTATTGAAAAGAAATGAAAATACCACTTTGATAAACTTTGATAATCAACTAAGGATCCACTTCATATTTACACTGTGTTATTAACCAGAATAACGAGTTAAACTATAGTCTATTTATTATGATAACTTGATTTTTGTTGGAGTAAATGACATAAATTTTCAAGATAATAGCCAAAACCTATGTTTAACTTATTCGTGTCAATTTAAAAATATATCCTTCATTTGCAAATATTTTCAAAAACTTGCATTCATCTCTTTGTAAATAAATCTTGCATTTAGTAAATATTTTCTTCCTGCATTTGGATTTTGTGGGTAGCATTCGCTGAAAACCCTCACGAGACAACACTCGTCCTACTGGGGATACCCAGAGGTTTAACGGCTTCTTGCATACACTCGATGCAATCGTGCTCCCCACGAAACGGATTTATCTTATTTTTTCTTTATTCGAGGACGAATAAAAAGATAAGTGTAGGGGCATTTGATGTGCACGTAAATGTACATATGTTTACCACCATATTTAATCTATTTAAATTGAATAAATGATCATATTGGGTATTTTAACTTGTTTTAACCAAATTCCATATTAATTCCAAATTGTCACATATTAATCTTCATTCAAGGGCAAAATGGTCATTTTTGTGCATATGTTAAACTGAGAAAATTTAATAGAAAATTTCTATACTATTTTGTGGGTATTTGATTTCAATTACAAGCTGTTTCATGAAGAAGATATGCATGCACAAAAAGAATACAAAGGAATGGAGATGGAAATAATTCAAAGTGAAGAACATGGAGGATCCTACCTACCCACCACCTTAATGTACAAATTAGAGGCTGATGCACATGCTTATGGAATTAATGGCTTCATGTGCACTTAAATGATGAAAGCTAATAATTACTTGGCCTCTACACTTTGTCAAGGTTATTTTGGGTATTCCCCAAAAATATGAATTAGGGTTTAACACATGTATATATACCCCTTATGTTTCATGTAACCCTCCTCTTCACCTTCATTAGTTTAGGCTCAAAATAAAAGACAAGTTCTCTTTCTCTTTTCCATGGCTACTTAGCCATTTTTACTTCATGTATTTTTCCCTTTTTCTATGCAATGTTAATTAGTGCTCTCTTTCTTTTACATGCTTCTTTTGTTTATTTACTTTCATGTTAGTAGTGTAGATTTATTTTTCGTGCAAGTAGAATAGTTTTGTTTCTTTACTTTGCTCTCTTTTTCCTTTTCTGTTTCTTTCATGTTGCAAGCTATATTTGTTGTTTTGATAACAAATATGGGAGGCTAATTCCTTTAATTTAGGGGTAATGAAGCCTCTAATCATGTAGCTTCAATATTTTGATAATTGTAGCTCTCTTTTTACGCTTAATGACAATGCTTGAAGTGGTTTAATTTGTTGTTTTTGTTTTGATTTGATAGCCTATATTGTTGATACCAAAACAATCATTAACACAAATTCCTCTTCATCAAAATATGATTATGACATAAGAAAGTGATTTGAAATTCAAATTTGATGGTCTATATTTCTAATTAATAGTTAATAGGCCATACTTAAAATAGATTTCATTTTCAACTTTGTTGTCATTTTCATTAGAGTTAGTAAGTGGTTTAAAGGTTGTGTTATAATTTGATGGCTTATGTTGAGCCATACTTATGATAAACACATCATTTAAATTCACTTATGACAAAAAAAGAGATCATAATTTCATAATGTGTTGAACTATATGATCTAGAGAGCGGAATTATCTCTAAATTGTCATTTGAATCTCATATTTTTATCGCTTTCTTTTTGACATTTTTCTCATTTTCTAGCTAAATACACTCTTCAACTTTGGTTTAATTTGATTGAATAGATTTTTTAGAATCACAATTCCCTACAGATCGACCCGTTCTCGCATACGTGCTACATTCGTACACCATGCACTTGCAGTTATTTTTATTTCTAAATTCTTCGATGGTTTTCTAATCCGATAGAATTTCCGTCGATTAACAACTCACATAACCTGCCAACTCTTTTTCCTAGCATGTGCAGGTTTTCTTATAAACCATTATTTTGTATGGTTTTGTAAACTATTATTTGGAAGAAAATAATTTTAACCTTGTATGCCACTCTTAAATACATACCTTATAGAAAATTTTAACTGAAATTCACTTATCTTTAATTTTGCTTTGTCCAACAAAGTTCAATTACTCCTTATTAATACTTCATTATATAATATACAGAGAAGTGACCATTGAGACTAAATCTCTATTTATATTAGGTATATACAAAATTCTTTCCAATATACTCACTCGTTCGATCAGTCATTTCTATCTCATGTTATATTATTTTTCACTTTGTAATACATAAGCTTATTATAGACTTCTACCTGTGGACCATATATAAACGTCCATGTCTGTGATAACTCATCGGTGAATATGACGAGGTACATGGAGCCATTTTGGTGTTAATAGACTTATGATTGCATACATCTATATGTATCGTTCCGAAGAGTTCATCAACTCTTATGAAACTCCCACTAAATGGGTGCATAGCTCTTAATTGATTGAGATATAATTAACTAGCATTATATGATTCATAATCATGTAAAAATTATTTCTCAAAACTATGACAGTCTATAATTCCAAAATAATTGTAAATAATTTTATATACTTCTATATTTTCCAACGCATCAAATACCTCTGCTACAATTTTATTTCACAACAAATATTCATAATATTCTCATTGGGATAAAACTATGTCCATTCTTTAGTAATCATCGAAGAACAAATATTATTTCATAAACAATGTAAGGTATGTTTTGCGAATTTTTTCATAACTTGATGCAATCAATAAGTGTTACATGTCACTCTCCCACCATTTCCGCCGTTAGTAATAGCTACTATTTGGAGGTACATCATGCACTTAATATAGATTATGTATTTATATGCTGCAAGTAGCTTACAGTGGAGAATTCTTTGATCTAATATCTTGAATTCAAATAAATAAATATTATAGAAACAATTTTCTATAAGAAAATACATTTCAGAATAGAAATCTTATTTCTTATTTCAATGTTAGGTATCAATTATTAGTATCACAATTCTCGTTTTCAGTGTTTCTTTATGAAATAGAAGCAACCATTCACTCTCTTCGTCCCCATCGTACCTTAAATCACATCTACTCTTGTACATTCGTTATTATTTCTAAATGTCGAATTATTCAAAACAAAATCATTTACTACAATATCATAATGAACTCTTTACAAAAACTCATTTGATTATCCTTAATAGTTAAGGACATCAAATATAATGCATCTTACGTAAACTAATCAAACTGACATGTCAGTGATCGAGTTCTTAGATCTATATTGTAGTTTGGCCTTATGTTACATTTAACACATTATGATCTTTTATTGTAATCTATCAAATTGAATACTCGATCTCGCACTATGGTTTATTGGCTTATAACATCCGTGTATTTTCAACCATTCGCATCAGCATATGTCGGATTTGAATTGCTTAAAATATCAGATTGTTAATTTATATTTGGAAAAACTCAGCATATACAGTAAATAAATAAATCACAGAATCACAGATACAGAGTAATATAAAAATATGCAGTGGAAACAAAATGAATAGTAGTTCATGAAGCTACTATATATATCAGAGTTAAATAAGATACAATAGAAGTTTCAAATACAATAGTCAAATACAAAATCTGAATATATAACTGGAGTCACTGAATAACTAAAAGCTGAAAAGATATAGATGGACCTCCAAGCGAAGCTCCAACTGCAAAGGTGAGTCTCAAAAGTTGTACCACTCAGTCTGACCCAAGCGTAAAGTAAAACACAAAACACTCAAGTCAGGATTAACATTCTTATATCAATAAATCCAACTCAAGTGAAATAACAACTGAAATACAAGTAACTCAAAGGATGTTTGGGATAACCATCCTCTAAGGATCCATTAAACTATCTACTATGTAATAATATGCGCTATTATAATAATGTCTATAGTAAAGTTAATTATTAAAATAGCATTAAGGGTTTACATTTTCCACCTTAACACATTTTATATATTCCCATAGTCTGTACAGTACCATAATCTCCCCCGCACTGGGCGTCGTCAGAGGGCACTCCATAGCTATGGTACAAAACAAGCTCGTAGTAGTCTCGATAGAGTAGGTGACACGACACAAGGCAATGCCAGGGTAGATATACCAATTACACTTCTGGGCTGGTGGTAACGCATAACAGCCACTGCCGCCCACCTCGGAACACACTTCCAAATCGAAAATCAAGTGTCTCCAACAAATCAATCACAAAGTCAGAGAATAGTATCGAAGGAATGTGTCCGATCAGAGGAGCTACCTCACTTGGCCCGTCAATTGCTCCTATTTTAGCCACTTTAAGCCAACTCACGGGAGTCGGGTCCACATATATACCTCGTATAGGATCGTCGCCACCATCCTGTTTCATTCTGGAATCTCCACCGCGTACACAGTTGTTAAAGTGGTTTTCAATACTAGTATAGAGTATGACAATATCCGATCCCGGTCTTTTTAACAACCAATCGTTATTATAACACCACGGTCATTTCAAAATAGTTTATACCTCAAAACCAAAATATCATTTCCATTTCAAAAACCATATCAATACGATGTCATTTCAATTTCAAAACCAAATTAATACGATATCATTTCCATTTCAAATATATTCACTTCCAAAATCATACTACTTTCAAACTTATTACACCTTCGAAATCAAAACACTTAAACTTATACCACTTTGGAAATCATAACACTTTGAAATCATAGCACTTTGGAAATCATAACACTTTGGATAGCATTTCCTTTAAACCGTTTAGATATTAATAATAGTATATATAATAAAATAATTCATAAAATAAAATAGTTTATATAAAAATAGTTATAAGTTAAAATAGTTTATATTAAAAATAGTTTATATGAAAATAATTTATAAAGTAAAATATATAAATAGTTTTAAATATAATTTACAAATACTTTATATAATAAAATAGTTTCCTCAAATTTCACAAATCAATTACAAATCAACTCGAATTCCGAAATTCAAATTTAATCAAAACTCCAGTCATCAATTTCAATTCAATTCAGTTTCTCAATAAACCATTCCAAATTGTATCGATTTCAAAAACAGATTTGAACCACAAAATAAACCATTTCAATTTCATTAAATTTCAAAGCTTTAAGTATTCAAAATTTTCAGAACTAAATTTGATAATGTCATATATATATATATATCAAATTCAATTTACTATCATTTAGTTTTGAAATATTTACTTAATAAATCCAATACCATTTAAATAAAACTTCAAATTTCAAATAACTGAATATTTCCTTCAATTTAATTTAACTTGAAATGTTCAATTAATCATCTTAAACCCAAATCATGTTACAAAATCATATCCTTTAAAAATTTCAAATTCCATAAGTTTCAAATCGATTTAATTAAATAAAATTCTTAATTTAATACAAATTTTAAACCTATCTTCCCAACCTTAATTTATTAAAAATTATTATAAACTCTATACTTAAAAGTAAAATTTTAAATAATACTTAAGCATATTATATATAAATTAAATCAAATTTTATTGAATTAAATCTTATTATCAAACTTCTTTTATAATAAAACTAATTGTACATATTTTAAAATAGTAAAATTATAAGTAAATTCTTTGAATTTAATATTTCAAAATCAACTTATAATTTTAAAATTTTCAAAACATATATATTTAAAATCAAGAATTTAAACTTTATAAAATACATTTATATATAATATCTTGAAATCTATATTTATTAAACCATATATTTCTTTCCAAAACCATAGAAATCATTTCAAAATATTTATATATATATAGATGAATGGTGTCCGTATATAATTTTCTATCTTATAGACAAGTGATACAGATATTTATCATTTTAATCCATAATTTAAATATATATGGGTATATATCATTTCAACCCGCAATCCCAAATTCAATTCGATGAAAATTGCTTTGGTTTATCATTTCAAACCATAACGATTTTCTCATATTCTACAGATCATTCAGATATGTATCATTTCAACCCAAAGGGAATTCTATACTAACAGAGAACTTGCAGAGTGATAACAGATATGATAATAATTCAACAGGCATATATCATCAATATAAACAACAGATCATGGTGTCAGATGTCAAAGGTTAACAGATACAGATAATATAGTATATATAGATTTGTAAATAACTAACAGTAGCATATTTTAATTGTTATTTCAATTGAAATCAAATTTAATAAATACAAAAACTTTAATCATGACTGATTGCTCACCTTTCGAGGCTAAAGAGGATAGACAATGAAATTGAGTTACGAAATGCAAGCACGACTTCCAAAGAAAAGCTAGATGGACACGATTCGACGATCGAAGCTGATAAATATGAATTGACGAAATCAAGTCAGAACTGGATCGATGAAGATCAGTTATGTAAGTGAATTGATATAGATATAACATACAAAATTATATTTATATACACACACACACACACACACACACACAAAATCATGTTCTAATTTCAAACACTTATTAATACACACACACACACACACACACGTGTGTTTCAAAAATCATTGTTTAAACTAAAACTCAAATATTAAAGTCAAATATATATATATGTATAATAAATTTTGAATTCGTGCATTAAAACTTAACAGTTTTATATAAACTTATATATATATATATATAAACTTATTATAAAACTACCATACTTCCCATATAAACTATATATGTGTTAATATGACTTTTACATTATACAACATTCGTACGTATTTAAAACAATGTACATATCATAAGACTCAAAATTTTATGCAACCTGAAACATATTATATTATTATATACTTTAAAATTTTCAAGATGATGTATAAATACAGGCAAACACAATATATATAATTGAAACCAAACCTATATGCATAGCCAGAGTCATTACAAAGTAATATAAAGTAACAAGTAAAACTAGATTATGCAGACATATATATATATATATATATATATATATATATATATATATATATGTAGATTATACATTTCAAAAACAAAATATCAATGAAACCTTAAAACTATGTATACATTTAAATAAAACATGTAACCAAGATGTATATACACTTTTTTTTATACATAGGATATACACACACATAGATATATTTTACTTATATAACATAATCTACTACAACCATTCAGATTCAAAATTATAAAACAATATATAAAATAGTATGCTAAGTACGGCTATCATTTTTAAATTTATATACATACAACAAGTTTTATATAACTTAATATATATATAACAGTATATAACAGATATCATATATCCACATTTCAAACTATCAATTTTGTAAATAAAATAATACCTAACATATACACTCGAAACAATATATATACTAACCTGACATGTGCAGCAATCTTATATATAGATTATATATATATATATATAAATAATATATTACATAACTTTATATATATAACCTGCATACCAACATTTTTATGAACTTTATATATATATACATACACAGTTATATAACCAACACATATACATAACTAACAGATTTATTAATTAAGAATTGAAATATATACAAATATATACCAATACATTTATCAACTTATATATATATATAAGACTTATAAATCAGTATTTAATAAAAATTTACTTAAGTATATAGGATGTGAAGCTGGAAGAGGAAGGAGGACATGCGGTCTTGAGGTGGAAAGGAGAAGGCTAGGACGTGATTGCGTGGTGGCTGCGCAACGGTGAAGGAAGCAAAGTGGGAAACAAACAGTGGCTGATGGGTTTGGGTGATGTAAAAAAATAAACAGTGGAGGTTGTGGCGGCGGTCCATGGCCGGTGAGGTGAGAGCAGGCTAGAATTCTCGGCTATGCTGTTTCAGGTGGCTTCCATGTTTTGATGTGGGTTGCATGGCCAGCATGGTGGAGGAAAGGGAAGCTAGGCTCGGTTTTGGGTTGCTTTAGAGGGAAGTGGAAACGAGCAGGGGAAGGAAAAGGTGGAAGAGGTTGAAGGGATGAGGAGGATTGGCTTGCGTTGCAGAGAGGTCGAGTATAATAGTTAGAAGGAATGTACAGGCAGAAATGAGAGAGAATGAAATATATATATATATATATATATTAGTTTTTTTATTCTTCTCTTTTGAAATAATGAAACCGAAAATTAATGGTACAAATATGATTCAGTAAAAATGGTAAAAGTCATATTGGGAAATTTAAAAGCCATGGCTTTTGGTTTACACGGTATGAAATGAAAGGTCACAGAATATCAAAAGGTTTTAAAAATGGAACCGATATGGAAATCGGTTTACAGATTTCGCCATCCATCGGATGCCGATACACACATACTAATATACTTGGTGATTAGCACAACGAGATGATCAAAACGGTATACAGATATTAGTGATATGACCTAATTATCAAAAGTCAATATCGGTACCGAAAAATGCTGCTATTTTGCCGAAAATAAGATAGACGGAGCAATAGTAGTACAAATTTGGAGTAATGAAATATGATGTCTCACTCAGGATACGATTTACAAATTTATTATATAAAAATATTTTGGTTTGTAAAATATTTTATTTTCATCAAATATTAACTGATTTAAATGATAATAAAATTATACAATAAAATAAACTTTCAAGTTATCTGATGAAAATTTACCATTTGCCATGTTTAAATAGACGTATTACAAATATCAAATTTTTATTTCAAAATTCAATTATTTAAAAATTCACAAAATTTTAGTTTAATTACGTTATTAAAAACATTAAAATTTACGGATCGTTACACTCTCCCCTACTCTAAACTTTTCGTCCTTGAAAAGGAAGGAGGTAGGAAAATAGAGACAACCAGAAAGAAAATAGATTTGAAAACAAAATAAGAAAATTAATTTAAACCATATAAATTTCAATTTAAATTAATTAATATTCAATAATTGATTTTAAATTCATGGTATTTCATTAAGTTGATTTGATTCAGTTTATAAATTTCATTAACATTATTTTATATTATATATTGTTCAATTTCAAAGTCAACTTCTAAATAATTTAGGTAAGTTATATATTGGAATGGAATTAAGTATTATACAAGAAAATTTATCAATTCAATTATTTCAAGTTTTAAATATTTATTCAAAAATTTAGCTTTATTTATAATTGAAATAGTACTTTAACAAAAATTTAAGAATTAAATTTCCGATTTCACTTCAAACCATTTAGAGATAAGTATATATATACACTATATATATCAAATCTAATCTATAATCATATACCTATATATAATATACATATATTATAAATCAAGTCATACTTTAGAAATTCAAAACAATTTATTTTTCAAAACAATCATGTAGCAAAGCTAAAGAGTGGTCTCTCCACTCTGAAACTCGAAAATGAATGTCGACGATGTGGCCGCCATCACCAAAATTATTTTCCAATGACAAAAGAGAGGAGCACCGATTTAAACATTTAAAATTCTTTGGAAACGATTTATATTCAAAATTACTTTAAATAATATACATTTCGAAAACTTTTTAAAACCAAAGATTGGAATTACTGGAAATTAATTCTCAAATTCTAAATTTACATTCATTTCAATTCCAAATCAATTTATAAACCATGTTTATATTTTCATTTATTTATAATGTGACAATAGTCAATGGTTACAAAGTAATAAATTAAAATCAAATATTATCTTTTTTGTTAACCAATTCATTTAACTTTTTAATTTTAGAAAATTTACTTACATATAAAGTATAATCATTCAAAATTTATTTCATTTACCAAATTTGGAAACAATATTGTATTAGTTTGCTCTGTTCAAGTATTTTGGAATTCCTATCGATAACATTGATCAGACGAATCGATCAAAACCCCAAATCAACATAACAACTCAAACAACACATTATATAAAACATAATTTATTATTAATTACAAATATACTTCTTCACCCAATGATTCCAAAAATGGATTCAAGAACAAGGACATAGATTCAATTTAGAGGAACCCTAATCCCTAGAATTCTAACTAGAAGATAAGCTCAAAACGAAGATAAGATGATTAAATAGCAAAATAGAAAGATGGATAAACCTATACAAATCGTTGGTGGCCTTACCGGGTCACTCGTGAATTCAAAATAAGATTGAGGCAGAATTCTAGAGCAAATCGACATTCAATCGCCAGAGATAGAATTCAGGTATAGCAAGAGGTAGCAACATCGTAAACCGAGGATACAGAAATTTTCGGTGTGTCAATGCTGTTGGAAAGGAGTTTCACCCCTTTATAAATCATTTAGTGCAGTTATGGGATACTTCGAAATAAAAAAAACATGAATAGGACAAGAATAGAATGGATTTCAGAACAAGAAATGTTCCAAAATTCAAAGGACACCCGAACCAAAGAGGAAGAGATTCAAGCTCGAACGAAGGCAATTCTGTAATTGAACTTCTCTATATGCTGAGTTTTGCCTAATACCAAAGCTTTGATACCTTCTGATATTTTCAATCATTCGCATCCGCACGTGTCGGACTTGGATTGCTCAAAATATCAGATTGTTAATTTATTTTTGGCAAAATTCAGCATATATAGTAAATAAATAAATCACAAAATCACAGATACAGAGTAATATAACAATATGCAGCGGAAACAAAATGAATAGTAGTTCATGAAGCTACTATATATATATATATCAGAGTTAAATAAGATGCAATAGAACTTTCAAATACAATAGTCAAATACAAATCTGAATATATAACTGGAGTCAACTGAATAACTGAAAGCTGAAAAGATGTAGATGGACCTCCAAGTGATGCTCCAACTCCAAAGGTGAGTCTCAAAAGCTGTAACACTCAGTCTGACCTGAGCGTAAAGTAAAACATAAAACACTCGAGTCAGGATTAACATTCTTATATCAATAAATCCAACTCAAGTGAAATGACAACTGAAATACAAGTAACTCAAAGGATGTTTGGGATAACCATCCTTTAAGGATCCATTAAACTATTTATTATGTAGTAATATACGCTACTATAATAATGTCCGTAGTAAAGTAAATTATTAAAATAACATTAAGGCTTTACATTTTCCACCTTAACACATTTTATATATTCTCATAGTTTATACAGTACCATAATCTCCCCTATACTGGGAGTCGTTAGAGGGCACTCCATAGGCATGGTACAAAACAAACTCGTAGTGGTCTCGATAGGGTAAGTGACATGGCACAACTAGGCAATGCCAGGGTAGATATACCAATTACACTTCCGGGCTGGTGGTTACGCATAGCAGCCACTTTCGCCCACCTTGGAACACACTCCAAAATCAAAAATTAAGTGTGTAGCCACCAAATCAATCACAATGTCAGAATATAGTATTGAAGGAATGTGTCCGATTGGAGGAGCTATCTCGCTTGGCCCGTCAATTGCTCCTGTTTTGGCCACCTTAAGCCAACTCACGGGTGTCGGGTCCATGTATATACCTCATATAGGATCGTCGCCACCATCCTACTTCATTCTGAAATTCCACCGCTTACACAGTTGTTAAAGTGGTTTTCGATATTGGCAGAGAGTATGACAATATCCGATACCGGTCTCTTTAACAACCAATCGTTATTATAACACCGTGGTCATTTCAAAATAGTTTATACTTCAAAACCAAAATATCATTTCCATTTCAAAATCCATATCAATACGATATCATTTCCATCTCAAAACCAAATAAATACGATATCATTTCCATTTCAAATATATTCACTTCCAAAATCATAGTACTTTCAAATTTATAACACCTTCAAAATCAAAACATTTAAAATTATACCACTTTGGAAATCACAACATTTTGAAATCATAGCACTTTGGAAATCATAACACTGTGAAATCATAGCAATTTGGAAATCATAACATTTGGAATCATAACATTTCCTTTAAACTGTTTAGATTTAAATAACAGTATATATAATAAAATAGTTTACAAAATAAAATAGTTTATATAAAAATAGTTATAAGTTAAAATAGTTTATATTAAAAATAGTTTATATGAAAATAATTTATAAAGTAAAATATACAAATGGTCTTAAATATAATTTAAAAATACTTCATATAATAAAATAGTTTCCTTAAATTTCACAAATCAATTCCAAATCAATTCGAATTCCAAAATTCAAACTAATCAAATCTCCAATCATCAATGTCAATTCAATTCAATTTCTTAATAAACCATTCCAAATTATATCGATTTCAAAAATAGATTTGAACCACAAAATAAACTATTTCAATTTCAGTATATTTGAAAGCTTTAAGTATTCAACGTTTTCAAAACTAAAATTGATAATTTCATATATATATATATATATCAAATTCAATTTACTATTATTTAATTTTGAAATATTTACCTAATAAATCCAATATCATTTAAATAAAACTTCAAATTTCAAATAACTGAATATTTTATTCAATTTAATTAAACTTGAAATGTTCATTTAATCACCTTAAACCAAAATCAAGTTATAAAATCATATCATTTAAAAATCTCAAATTCCATAAGTTTCAAAATCAATTTAATTAAATAAATTTTTTAATTTAATACAAATTTCAAATAAATTTCAAATCTATCTTCCCAACCTTAATTATTAAAAATTATTATAAACTCTATATTTAAAAATAAAATTTTAAACAATACTTAAACATATTATATATAAATTAAATCAAACTTTATTAAATTAAATCATTATCGAACTTCTTTTATAATAAAAATAATTTATACATATTTTAAAATAGTAAAATTATAAGTAAATTCTTTAAATTTATAATTTCATAAACAACTTATAATTTTAAAATTTCAAAACATATATATTTAAAATCAAAATTTTAAATTTTATAAAATACATTTATATATAATATCTTGAAATCAATATTTATTAAAGCATATATTTCTTTCCAAAACCATAGAAATCATTTCAAAATATTTTTATATATAGACCAACGGTGTTTGTGTATAGTTTTTTATCTATGGTCAAGTGATACGAATATTTATCATTTCAATCCACAGTTTAAATATATATGGGTATATATCATTTCAACTCGCTATCCCAAATTCAATTCGATGAAAATCGCTTGGGTTTATTATTTCAACCCATAACGATTTTCTCTCATTCTAAAGATCATTTGGGTATATATCATTTCAACCCATAGGGAATTCTATACTAATAGGAAACTTGTAGAGTGATAACAGATATGATAATAATATAACATGCATATATCATCAATATAAATAACCTATCATGGTAAACGTCACAGGTGAATAGATGCAGATAATATCGTATATATAGCAATGTAAATAACTTACTGAAGCATATTTCAATTATCCTTTCAATTGAAATCAAATTTAATAAATATAAGAACGTTAATTGTGAGTGATTTCTCATCTTTCGAGGCTAGAGAGGATAGGCAATGAAATTGAGTTGCGAATGCAAGCACGACTTCTAAAGCAAAACAAATGGACACGATTCGACGATCAAAGCTGATAAATAGGAATTGATGAAATCAAGTCAGAACTGGATCGATGAAGATCAGTTATATAAGTGAATTGTTATAGACATAACATATAAAATTATATATATGCAAAATCATGTTCTAATTTCAAACACTTATTAATGTAAATACACACACACACATACATATGAGTTTTAGAAATCATTGTTTAAACTAAACTCAAATATTAAAGTCAAACATATATATAAAATAAATTTTGAATCCGTGCATTAAAACTTAACAGTTTTATATAAACTGATATATATAAACTTATTATAAAACTACCATACTTCCCATATAAACTATATATGTGTTAATATGACTTTTACATTATACAACATTCATACATATTTAAAACAATGTATATATCATAAGAGTCAAAATTTTATGCAACCTGAAACATATTATATTATTATATACTTTAAAATTTTCAAGCTGATGTATATATACAGGCAAACACAATATATATATTTGAAACCAAACCTATATGCACAGCCAGAGTCATTACAAAGTAATATAAAGTAACAGGTAAAACCAGATTATGCAGACTATATATATATATATATATATATATATATATAGATTATACATATCAAAAACAAAATATCAATGAAACCTAAAAATATATACATTTAAATAAAACATGTAAACAAAATGTTTATACACTTTTCTTTATACACAAGATATATATACACATATATTTTACTTCTATAACATAATCTACTACACCTATTCAGATTCAAATTTATAAGACAATATATGAAACAATATGCTAAATACGATTGTCATTTTTAAATTTATATACATGGAACAAGTTTTATATAACTTTATATATATATATATAAACAGTATATAACGGATATTATATATCCACATTTCAAGCTATCAACTTTATAAATAAAATAATAATTGAAGAATAATTTCTCAGAGGAGCTAATTAAGGATTAATTACTTAGTGTAATTAATCAAAGATTAATCAATATAGTTAATTAAAGAGTTAATTAATTAAGGTAAGTAATTACAGGACGGTTAATTACTGTTTGTAATTAATAAAGGTTAATTAAAAGAAAGTGATTAATCAAAGTATAATTAATTAATGTAATTAATTAAGAACCAATGTAATTAATTATAGTTAATTAATTAATGAAGTAATAAAGGGTCACTAATTAATGGAATTAATGAGAGCAATTAAAGATTAATTACTATTAATGGTTAAGGATAATTAATTTGTGTAATAAAAGGCTAATTGCTTAACGTAATTAGATAATAACTAATCAAGGATGATTAATTAAGGTAGATAATTAAGAGATGATTAATTAAATGGGTTCGTAATTAATCAATGTTAAGTAAACATGATTAAGGTGGTCCAAGTGATTAAAAGCTAGAATTAATTTAATTGGTGACTAATCGAATTAATTAGGGATGGTACGGTTGATTAATCTTGCTTATGGATGATTGAATGATATTGAATGCCTTGGATTATGTAATATCGATGATATGTGATATGTGTTGCATTGTGATATGAGATACTTTGGTTGAATTATGATAATATGGATTATTCATATATTATGATAAGGTGAATTATCTATCTGTGTGAATATAGATAATAAATTGAATTGTTTAACACTTAAACAACTTGGACATTAAAACGGCGTTTTGGATTTTGATGAAACTGGGATTGGATTTTCAAATTTGGAATATTTGAAAACCATATCGATCCAAATTAAGTGACAAGTCGTGAAATCTCTAATGAAGTTCAAGATGAAGACTCGAAGTGTAAGAACTATTCGTCGTTAAAAACTCTGAGGGTGATTCCAAGATGAGTTGAACGAAGATAGTACTTTCAGTTTCGAGATGAAGATTCATAGTGCAAGGGCTATTGTCATTAACTCTGAGGGTGATTCCAAAATGAATGTAGCGAGATAGTGCCTTTGGTTTCGTTCGAACCCAGAATGAACTTGTATGGATTGAGTGCTTTCAGAACATCATCAGGAGGATGATGTGTATTCTAAGATAGATGTGTTCTTTAAAGGTAATCGCAGCCTCAAGCCTCGTCAACTCAAAATGGCCAAAACAAGGGAGGTGCAGCAAGGCTAAGTGGGTTGCGCCCAAGTAGGACGAGATTTACCCCTGTCTAGGCATCCCTTTTTATTCGGCTTAATGGGTAGTTGGTTTGCAGCCAACTGCGGGGTTGTCTTGTTCGGGACTATCTAATAAGGGATGGCTCCAGCCTTGTGTTGCCGGATTTAGGGTGGTTCCTTGGTACGGTGATTTATGCCACATACTGTGATGGGTGGTGCCCCAGTATCCCTGCCATTGATGGAAACTCATTTTCCCTACGTGCCTTTATGGTTTTGATTGTATAACCCACTTTGTGGCTAGTAGTGGAATTTAATAAATGTAACAATTTCGGCTATTTTCTATTTATTTGAAAATGCTAGATAATATTATAATATCACTGTATTTCCTATCAAATGTTTTGGTTATCGTAAGGTAGAAACATTTCCATGTTTATGTGCGGGAAGTCTTACGAGATACCTTTTGTTTTCAAAGGTTTTTCAAAGTTAAGCAACTTTAACCCGTTTACTCACACCAGACCCATGCCTGACCGGGAATTTATTTTTTGTTTTATTAAACTTTTGGATACTCAAATTTTTTACGAGTCGCCCAGGGATTCAGGTTAGCTTTGAAAATTTTTGAAGGAGATTTAGAGCAGGAGGCTTCAGTGTGTAGATATGTAATGGTTCCACTGTGTCTGTATCTCTATGATGTCTTGAGTTGTATGATAGACCGGTGTTTATAACTGTCAAATTTGTGATATATAAGCTATATAACTCTGATATATATGATACTATGTAATATCTTATGTGATGTAATATATTTTATTCGTTCCGCTATGAGATTCTGATGCTGTTTAGTTCTTTCTTCTCTAACTTTTCTCTTCTCTATCCCTTTCTTTCTTAATCATGATGCGTCTTTCTATGGAGTGAAAGATGGGTCGTGACAGTAAACTCTAATAACCCATATTTTACTCCATAGAAATACACATCATTATTAAGAAAGAAAAAGGATAGAAAAGAGAAAAAATAGAAAAGAAAGAACTAAACAATATCAGAATCTCACAGTGGAACGAATAAAATATATTAACCACATAAGATATTACATAGTATCATATATATCAGAGTTATACAACTTATACACCGCAAATTTGACAGTTATAAACACCTGTCTATCATACAACTCAAGACATCACAAAGATACAAACATAGCGGAACCATTACATATCTGCACGCTGAAGCCTCCTGCCCCAAATCTCCTCCAGAATTCGTCAAAACAAACCTGATCCCTTGGCTACTCGTAAAAAATTTGAGTACGCAAGAGTTTAATAAAACAGAAAACAAACTTCAGATCAGATATGGGTCTGGTATGAGTAAACGGGTTAAAGTTGCTTAACTTCGAAAAACCTTAGAAAAACAAAAGGCATCTCGTAAGACTTCCTGCACATAAACACGGAAAAGTTTTTACCTTACGATAACCAAAACATTTGATAGGAAATCCAGTGATATTATAATAGTGTCTAGGGTTTTCAAGTATAATAGAAAATAGCTGGAATGCTTGCACCTCACATTCTAACATAGTTGGGCACAATCAAAACATACGGATCTTATTGGAGATTGGATTCCATACAATGGTAGGGCTACTGGGGTACTGCCCGTCACAGTATCTGGTCTAGATCAGAGTATCGAGGATCCACCCTAAATCCCATGCAACACAAGGCTAGAACCATACCTTACTAGATTGTCCCGAACAAGAAATCATAGTAGTTGTCGCGAATCAACTGCCCACTAAACCGAATAAAAAGGGATCCCGAGACAGGAGAAAATCTCATCCTACTTGAGCGCTACTCACTTAGCCTTGCCGCACCTCCTCTGTTTTAACCATTCCCGATTGATGAGGCTTGAGGCCGCGGTTACCTTTATAGAACGTATCTATCTTAGAATGCTCATCGTCCTCCTGACGATGTTCTAAAAGCATTCAATCCATACAAGTTCGTTCCAGGTACGAACGAAACCGAAGGCACTATATCGATACACTCATTATGGAATCACCCACAGAATTAACAACAATAGCCCTTGCACTCTAAATCTTCATCTCGAAACTGAAAGTACTATCTCTGTTAAACTCATCTTGGAATCACCCTCAGAGTTATTAAGGACGAATAGTCTTACACTTCGAGTCTTCATCTTGAAATTCATTAGAGATTTCACGACCTATCGCTTGATTTGGATCGATGTGGTTTTCAGATATTCCAAATTTGGAAATCCAATCCCGGTCTCACCGAAATCCAAAATACCGTTTTAATGTCCAAGTTGTTTAAGGGTTAAACAATTCAATTTATTATCTATATTCACACAGATAAATAATTCAGCTTATCACAATATATAGATAATCCACATTATCACAATTCAACCAATGCATCTCATATCACCAAGCAGCACATAACACGTACCAGAGATATCACATCCAAATCATCCAATACCATTCATCATCCATAAGCAGGATATTTAAGTTTAACAAGTCCTAATTAATTTAATTAATCACCAATTAAATTAATTACTAGATTTTAATCACTTGGATTACCTTAATCCTGCTTACTTAACATTGATTAATTACAAACCCATTTAATTAATCATCTCTTACTTATCTATCTTAATTAATCATCCTTGATTAGTTATTCTCTAATTACGTTAAGTAATTAGCCTTTTATTATACAAATTAATTATCCTTAACCATTAATAGTTATTAACCTTTAATTGCTCTCATTAATTCCATTAATTAATGATCCTTTAATTACTTCATTAATTAATTAAATATAATTAATTACATTGGTCCTTAATTAATTATATTAATTAATTATACTTTAATTAATCACTTTCTTTTAATTAACCTTAATTAATTACAAATAGCAATTAACCATCCTGTAATTACTTACCTTAATTAATTAACTCTTTAATCAATTATACTAAGTAATTAATCCTTAATTACTTTCCATTAAGTAATTCCCCTCTTAAATTAATTACATCCAGTGATTACTTATTAATTACTTACACTAAGTAATTATACTTCATTAATTACATTAATTAAGTTTACTTAATCAATTATCAAGTGATTATGTTTAATTAGTTAAACTAGTTAATTAACTTAAATTAATCACATTAATTTAATTAATTGCATTGAGTAATTAATTCCTTTAGTTACTTCCATTAATTAATTATACCATAATTAATTTCCTTTAATTTACTTAGATTAGTTAACCCTTAATTGATTAACTAAATAATTACCTTAAGCTAATTACCTTAATTAATCATCTCAGAATCACTAGTTAATGATTTTTAATTAATTAAAATCATTAACTATCCACTAATTACTTATACTAAGTAATTATCCTTTGATTATCAACATCAATTTTATTTACCTTTATAATGCTCGGGTCAGACCGAGTATTACAGATTTTCAGTGAGGACGTTCTAAAGCTCAGGAGGCGAGCTGGATGGCAGGAACGTATGGAGAGTATTCCGCTGTGATGTATTGTAGTTTATCTGGGGCATGTTGATTTTAGCTGTCCAGTATTTTGTGTAAATGTTGTAACTCTAATGTATTGATGTAAATTAACTGATACAGTTTTCCTTTGTATAACTGCTATTTTATTTGATATTATATTTTGATCCGCTGCGAATGTGCGAATATGTGTTTTGGTGTTTTCTGTTTCTTCTTCTTCATCTATCTGTTCCTTCTTTTCCCTAATTATCTGGAATTTTCGGGATCGAAAATTCCGGGTCGTTAATTGAAAAAATGGTTTCAAAATTTACTTTTGAATCTTAATACATTTTAAATCTTAACTAAACATCTTCTTTAGAAATAAATATATTTAAAATGTTTTAAACATTAAAAAAAAAAACTTATTTACACACTTAACTTGAAAACTTTAAATAATATCCTAGCTTGTAAAAACTAAATCTTGATTGCTTTAAACTTAAACTTGATCTCTTTTTAAAAAATATATGATAAGGTGAATGTTTTTAATGAAGATTTGTAAAGGATTTAATCAAGTTTAAACACACAAAACTAATGTGAATACCAAGTTTTTAAAGGTTTATTTAAAATAGTTAAGTTTTCAAAGGAATAAGTACTTATTTAATCTATTAAATATGTTTGAAAAAGTTTTCAAAGGATTTTAAATGATAAAATTTAATGTTAAATTATTTTATTTTAAAATCAATTATATATTCTTGATTATGAAATTTATTCCTAAATATTTTCTAATAAATTTTAATAAGTAATTAATGGAGATAAAGAATTATCTTTAATTAAGGTTGAGATTACTTATAGACAATTAATTAGTGAAATTAATTAAAAGTTAATCACTTTATAAAATTTATAAAGGTAAATAAAATTGATGTTGATAATTAAAGGATAATTATTTAGTATAAGTAATTAGTGGATAGTTAATAGCGACCTGCCGATTGCTTCAGTTTCCGTCTTCTACATCTCCGTTGTTCCTCATGCCCTTTCCCTCCCACCACGTTCTCCCTCCCATTCGTTTCAATGCCTAGCTCTCCACCTCTTCTTCCGCTCCTCCCCGTTCCTCCTTCTACCTCACCCTCTTCCACTCGTTCTGGTAGGTGTTTTAAGGTTAACCAATTTGCGTCCTCGACCTCTTTTCCTCCCTTGCTTTCTGATACTGAGTATCCACCTCTGCCTCTGTCTACAGCTAAGTACACCAACCGAGCTCCTATTGAGTGCATTTCTTTGCGTCCTGAGCTGACAATATCTTTGACCGGTGATGTGTGTCGATCTATTTGTGGTCCTATGCATTCGCGTGTTAATGATGATAACGACTCTAGTTCTAATGGTGCGGTTATAGGTGTTGCTGGTTGTGCATTGAGTCCTGCTGTTGCAAATCCTATGTGTTTTGCACGATGCACGCCAAGTGTTTGTCAAAATTATGAAGAGAAGAATGTCTCCAATTGCAGTGCATTGACTTCTGGTGTTTGTCAAAATTCTGAAGGGAAGGATGTTTCCCATTGCAGTGTCTTGAATTCTGGTGATATGTTGCTTGAGGCCTCTCCCCCAGCTGGTCTTGCGGCCTCTGTTGGTAGTCCTCTTGCGGATGCGGTCAACCTGCTGCGCCTACCCCTCATGGTTCCATAACATGGTCATCGCTTTTTTCATCTCTGCCTCGTAACGCGGGTGTTTATGAACCAGTTGAATTTGATATCGTTGAGGAAAATGGAGTGACGATCCCTCCTCCTAATGTCATGCAAGCCGGTTTGGACTTTTGGTCGGAATATTTAGTTGGTTTCTTTTTAGATCCTAATCATCGCTTTCATGATGCGTCTGTAGTTTGTCGTAAGGCTTGAAGGCTACGTGGTAACCTTTGTGTTAAGCTGGTTGACTCTATGTATTACCTATTGTTCTCCTCCTCTGCGGATCGCCGTCATGTCCTTGAGGATGAGCCTTCTTTTTTTGATGGGAAACCATTTATCATTACTCCCTGGTCCCCCACGGTTGGAAGTGCTCGTGAACAAGTTCTTTCTATCCCCGTTTGGGTTTATTTTTCTCAAATTCCTTCTGCACTTCAGCCTCTGCTTGGATTGAATTGGCTTGCGTGCAATGTTGGTAAATTGAAATGTTTTGATGCTAATACGGTTGCTCGTGATAAGCTGGTATACGCTAACGCTCTGATTGAGATCACCCCCCATAAGCCTCTCCCTTCCTCTATTCCAGTTCAACTTGCTGTTGGCCATGTTGTGGATGTTCGTGTACGTTATGGTTGGGTTCCGGACATTTGTACCTCCTGTCATTCCTTTGGCCACTTAGATTCTGCCTGCTCCCATTCTGTTGTCACCGCTGCTGCGCCTAAGATTCCTCTGCCTCGGCCTCTGCTCAGGCGGTGGGTTCCCAAGGTCTCTCTAGATTCTCCTCCTCCTGTCGTTCCTCTATCTGACCCTGGTCCTCCCACGTCTCTCGCTCGGCCTGCATCCCCTCCTGCATGCATAATTCCTGCTGATGTTTTTGTGGATACCATTGATGTCTGGACCTTGTTCTGCCTCAAATGCCTGTAGTTTGGGCTGCATCTGAGAGTTGTTGGGTTGAACGATGTTCTGATATGCGTTTCAACCCTGTGGATGCCACCTATTTTAGATATGTTTCTGCTGATCCTTTGGACCTTCGACGCCTTTTTTATTCAGAGTCTGGTGATTCCTTGGTTTTTGATTTGGATGGTACGTATGCGGAGTTAAATTCTATTATGCTTGCTGATACTACCTGGGATCGTTCCTTCATATGCTGTTCTGATGCTGAGATCTATGATCCTTCTCTTGCTCTCCTATTTCGCCCCTTTATTGGTCTTCTTGGGAATGTATCTCCGGATTCTTCCCAAGTGGATTCTGTAGTTGGTGTTACTACCTCTTCGGAGGAGTCTTAGTCTTGTGATTTTATTATTGTAGCTGTGACAAGTCTGTCACACTCATGTGCTGTAATTTTTACTTTCTTTTAGCAGTTAGGGTGTCTCTATCTTACTCCTGTACATGTTTTTATTACGTTCGTAATAAAAGGTGGACGGTCCACTATAAAACCGGCTGGCTTTGCCAAATTAGTGGATAGTTAATGATTTTAATTAATTTAAAAATCATTAACTAGTGATTTGAGGCGATTAATTAAGGTAATTAATTTAAGGTAATTAATTAGTTAATCAATTTAGGGTTAACTAATCTAAGTAAATTAAAGGAAACTAATGATGGTATACTTAATTAATGGAAGTAATTAAAGGAATTAATTACTTAATGTAATTAATTAAATTAATGTGATTAATTTAAGTTAATTAACTAGTTTAATTAATTAAAGATGATCACTTGATGATTGATTAAGTAAAATTACTTAATGTAATTAATGAAGTATAATTACTTAGTATAAGTAATTAATGAGCAATTACTGGATGTAATTAATTTTGGAGGGGGATTACTTAATGGAAAGTAATTAAGGATTAATTACTTAATATAATTAATTAAGGAGTTAACCAATTAGTGTAAGTAATTACAGGATAGTTAATTACTGTATGAAATTAATTAAGGTTGATTAGTAGAAGTGATTGGTTAAAGTTTAATTAATCAATGTAATTAATTAAGGATCAATGTAATTAATTATAGTTAATTAATTAATGAAAGTAATTAATTAAGGATCAATGTAATTAATTATAGTTAATTAATTAATGAAAGTAATTAGTTAAGGATCATTAATTAATGTAATTAATTAATAATTAATTAATGAGAATAATTAAGAGTTAATGAATGGATAAGGGATAGTTAATTTGTGCAATTAATTAAAGGCTAATTACCTAATGTAATTGAATAATAATTAATCAAGGATGATCAATTCAGATGATAATTAAGAGATGATTAATTAATTGGGTTGTAATTAATTAATATTAAGTATGCAGGATTTAGGTAATCCAAGTGATTAAAGTTGATAATTAATCTAAATTGGAGATTAATTAAATTGATTAAGAATTAATCAATCTTGTTTATGGATGATTGAATGATATTGAATGCCTTGAATTGTTTGATATCTCAAATAAGGGATATATGCTGATCTGTGATATGAGATGTTTGGTTGAATTGGATAATATAGATTATCTATCTGTGATAATGTGAATCGTCTATCTGTATGTAAATTTTATTCAAAATTATATGTTAAACTGTTTAAACTCTTAAACAACTTGGACTTTAAAATGGCATTTTGGATTTCAGTGAGACCGAGATTGGATTTTCAAATTTGGATATCTGAAAACCACATCAATCCAAATTAAACGATAGGTCGTGAATCTCATGTGAAGTCGAGATGAAGATTCAGAGTGCAATGGCTATGGTCGTTAACTCTGAGGGTGATTCCAAAATGAGTGTAACAAGATAGTGCCTTCAATTTCGTTCGAATCCAGAACGAACTTGTATGGATTGAATGCTTTCAGACCATCGTCAATGGAGGACGATGAGCATTCAAGATGTGTTATATAAAGGTAATCGTAGCCTCATCAACCGGGAATGGCTAAAACAGGGGAGGTGCAGCAAGGCTAAGTGAGTCGCGCTCAAGTAGGACGAGATCTTCCCCTGTCTAAAGGTCCCTTTTTTATTCAGCTTAGTCGGTAGCTGATTCATGACAACTGCTTGGGTTGTCTTATTCGGGACTATCCAGTAAGGGATGGTTCCAGCATTGCGTTGCAGGGGATTTAGGGTGGATCCTCGGTACTCTGATCTAGACCAGGTACTGTGACGGACGATAACCCAGTAGCCCTGCCATTGTATGGAATCCAATCTCCAATAAGAGTCGTACATTTTGATTGTGCCCAACTATGTTGGAATGTTAGATGCAAGCATTCTAGTTATTTTCTATTTCACTTGAAAACCCTGGACACTATTATAATATCATTGGATTTCCTATCAAATGTTTTGGTTATCGTAAGGTAAAAACTTTTCCGTGTTTATGTGCGGGAAGTATTACGAGATACCTTTTGTTATTCAAAGGTTTTTCAAAGTTAAGAAACTTTAACCCGTTTACTCATGCTAGACCCACGTATGACCCGGAGTTTATTTTTTGTTTTATTAAACTCTTGGGTACTCAAATTTTTACAAGTAGCCAATGGATTCAGGTTAGCTTTGACGAATTCTAGAGGAGATTTGAAGCAGGAGGCTTCAGCATGTAGATATATAATGGTTTCACTGTGTTTGTATCTGTGTGATGTTTTGAGTTGTATGATAGACATGTGTTTATTACTGTTTAATTTGTGATGTAGAAGCTATGTATCTCTGATGTATATGATACTATGTAATATCTTATGTGATTAATATATTTTATTCGTTCCGCTGTGAGATTCTGGTATTGTTTAGTTCTTTCTTTTCTATCCCTTTTCTTTCTTAATAATGTATGTCTTTCTGTGGAGTAAAAGACGGGTCATTACAGTTATAACTATGTTAAATTGTGAGTACATATAATATTTTGATTATATAATTGTTATAGTGGAAAGTATTATGTTTTCGAAATGCTATGATTTCTTAAAGTTATGTTCTGAAATTGCTATGATTTCAAAATGGTAATATTTTCCAATTGCTATAAATTCTGAAAGGTTACATTTCAATGTGTTATGGTTCCTAAAATATTATGTTTTCCAAAGTGTTATAATTAAGTGCAAATTTGAAAATGTTACGACTTTGAAAATGAATATCATTTTAAAGTATAATGATATTGGATTTATGTGATTTTGAAATGAATATGCTTTGATATGAATTATAAACCATTTGAACATAAATAACCACAGGTTATAATAACGTTGGATTGTTAAAGAGACTGGGATCGGTAATTGTCATACTCTCTTCCAATACCGAAAACCACTTCAACAACCGTGTACACGGTGGATATTCCAGAATGAAGTAGTGGTTGCCGATGTTCTATTTGAGGTATATACATAGAACCGACTCCCGTGAGTTAGCTTAAGATGGCTAAAATAGGAGCAATTGATGGGACAAGTGAGGTAGCTCCTCCGATTGGACACACTTCTTCGATTGCTATTCTATTATTTTGTGATTGATTTGGTGCGCACCATTGATTCAGAAGTGTGGATCGAGGAGGGTGGTAGCTGCGGCTATGCGTTACCACTAGCCTGGAAGTATAATTGGTATATCTACCATAGCATTGCCTAGTTGTGCCGTGTCACCTTCCATATCGAGACCCCTACGAGTTTGTTTTGTACCATGTCTATGGAGTGCCCTCCGACGACTCCCAGTACGGGGGAGATTACGGTACAGTATAGACTATGAGAATATATAAATGTGTTAAAGGGTATATGGGTAATGTCTTAACACTATTTTAATAGTTTATCTTACTTTAAACATTATTATAATAGCGTATATTACTACATAGTAGATAGTTTATCGAATTCTTAAAGGATAGGCGATCCCAAGCATCCTTTAAGTTTCTGATGCATTTTTATACAGTTCACTTGAGTTGATTTACATTTTATAAGTATGTATGTCCTGACTCGAGTGTTTTGCATTACGCTCGGATCAGCCTGAGTATTACAGCTTTGGATTCATCTTTTGGAGCTAGAGATCTGCTGGAGATTTAGCTATCTATCTATTATTTCTATTTCACTTATCTCCATTCAGCCTTTACTTATGTATTAGTGGACTTATGTATTTGTATTTCCAGTTGTATTTTCTTTCAGAATCTGTTATTATGTATTTTTTTAAGACTATGGATCTCGTAACTTCATGAACTACTATGTTTATTTTATTCCGCTGTAAGTTATTTTGATATTCTGTGTCTGTGATTATGTGACTGATTTTATTTTCCCCAAAATTTGTTAACAATATGTTATTTTGAATTATTCAAGTCCGACATGTGTGGTTTTATTGTCGATTTGAATGGCCCAAAATAGTAGAATGTTACATTTGGTATTAGAGCTTTGGTTTTAGGCAAACCTTAGCCTATTGGGTGAAAACTCATTAGAGATTGGGTAGAAATAACCTAGAATGAGTAAAATCAGTCTCAGAATCATTCTTTGTGAGTGGATGTATTTTTAAGTATAAATGGCTTTTAAACGAGTTTTAAATGGTTTTAAAAGATTAATTTAGGTATTAAATTTTCTTGTTTTAAAATCAAATTCTTTCTTAGAATTTCCTTCCTTTTCGGATCCACCTTGTTTAGTAGAATTCTTTGATTAGGATTTTGATTCTAGTTTGAATATTTCTTTTATATTTTTCCTTTATCTTTGTCTAAAATTCAACTTTGAATTTCTAGGAAAAATCGTAGGAATGACAGAGGTCGGGTTTGTGGTATTGCCCCAGCTCCAACACCAGTTGCACCCATTAGGTTCGCCACTCTTTGTAAAGAGTTCACTTGGCTTGGTGGTACTAAGTATACTGGAGAGAGCATCATTGAGGCTCTACAGTGGCTAAAGAGTTTAGAGTGGATTTTTACCGATCTTGAGATCACTGATGCTCAGAAGCGTCAGTTAGCAGCTTGGCAGGCAACCCAGGATTGGTAGGAGTTAGTTATAGCCCACGCTATTGAGGAAAAAATATCTTAGGAGCAGTTTAGGTATCATCTTGAGTTGGTTTTAAGTTCTGTTTAGTTATCTCTTTGGAAATTTTCTTAAGTTTGGATATCGTATTTCAGGAATGCTTTTGTGGCTAAGTGGATGCCTGGATCGGGGACGTCTCAACTATACAGGGAGTTTATGAATCTTAAGCAGGGGAATATGTCATTTTCTGAGTATGAGCGGAAGTTCAACGAACTTTCCAAGTTTGGTCCTAGCTTGATTGATATCCCTCTTAAGAAGAATGAGAAGTTTATAGCTGGAGCTCGCCCAAAGTTTTATGATCATCTAATTTCTCATGTGCATAGCCCTTTTACTGGATTGATGGATATAGCCATTAGATTTGAGAAACCCACTTCGAAGGATTCATCTGTTGCTAGTGCACCTTCATCCCAGTCTTTTTCTGGTAACTCTAAGAAGAGGAAGCCTAATTTCCATCAGTAGAGGAAGAATTGGCTTAAGACTCTAGGTTTGGGATCTTCTTCTCGGAGGCAGCCTATTGATCTTTCTTCCATCACTTGCTTCAAGTGTGGCCAGAAGTGACACTATGCCAATGGTTGCTCTACTTCATTTGAAGCTTCTGTTCCTCCAGTTTAGATGACTAGGCGTGATCTTTGCCATATTTGTTTGCCACCTGGCCACTTCAAGAAGGATTGTCCAACTCAGCAGAAGGGCAAGCTATTTGGTATCTTTGCAGTTACCCCATCCACTCCACCTACTCATAGTGATACCCAAGGTACTCTCCAAAGCACCTTTACTATGTTTAATTTTCCTGTTCGTGTTTAATTTGACACTGGAGCTTCTCATAGTTTCATTTCTATGGATCTCTGTGATAAGTTTGAGCATATCCTTTCACCTGAGTATGGAACTGAACCTTTGTGTGTCACTAATCCTATTGGTGGTCCCGTGAAACATAGTAGTATTTGTAACGAAGTGAAACTCTTCTATTTCGGCCATCGTATTTCTAGTGATTTCTTTGTTATGGGTTTTGATGCTTTTGATACGTTGCTTCGAGGAGATTGGTTGAAGAATCATGAAGCCGTTATCTCTTGTAAATCCTAAACCATTTCTCTTATTGATGATCGGGGTAATCCTTTGGTGATTCAGTGCTATATGCCTAAGGATTATGCTGCTAGTTTTATCTTTTCTCTTGATTCTTCTCCTGGTGATCTTGATTCAATCCCTATGGTCAAACTCTATCCCGGAGTGGTTGGTGAAGTCACTTCTATACCTCTTAAGCGGAAAATCGAATTTCGTATTGATCTTATTCTCGAAGCTCGACCTGTAGTTCTTCCTTCCAGAAAAATGGCACCCCGTGAGAAGGTTGAGTTGACGAAGCAAATTGAGGACTTGTTCTCCAAGGGTCTGATTAGACCTAGTCATTCTGAATGGGGAGCAGCTGTGGTTTTCATCACTAAGTTTGATGGTTCTTTGAGGGTGTGTGTTGATTATAGGGACCTGAACAAGCTCACCATAAAAATCAGATACCCTATGACTCATATCAATGATATGTTCGATAAGCTCTCTAATGCTAAAGTGTTCTCTCAGCTTGATCTTGCCGCTAGTTTCCTCCAGCTCAGAGTTGCCGAGGACCCAAAGTTGCTTTCCGTACTTAGATGGTTTCTATGAATGGTTAATTATGTCTTTTCGTTTGACTAATGCCCCAGCTTTCTTTGTTGATCTTATGAATTGTATTTTCCATGATGTTCTTAACAAGTCTGTTATAGTCCTCATCGATGAAATTCTTGTCTTCTCTAAGTCAATGGAGGAGCATGAATTGCTTTTGATCTTTGTTCTTTGGGCTTTTAGGAATCATTAGCTGAAAGCTAAATTCTCGAAATGCCATTTCTGGAAAGATGAAGTCCGATTTCTTGGGCATATTTTTTCCAGTAATGGAGTTTCTGTTAATCCAATTAAGATCACTATGATCAGTGTAAGTCTATTTCCTCTTGCTTCTTTTGTAATCTTGTTATTCTATCTTTCTCAGTAGTTCTTATTTTTCCCTATTCTATTTCAGGATTAGGAAATTCCTAGGACTCCATCTGATATCCGTAGCTTTCTGGGCCTTGCTGGTTACTATCAGAGATTTATTAAGAATTTTGGTCGGATTGCTATACCTCTCACTGCATTGACTTGTAAGAATGCTAAGTTTATATGGAATGATAAGTGTGAAGCTGCATTCAATGAGTTAAAGCACAAGCTTAATTTCACACCAGTTCTTACTGTTAAATGAGGGATTTACGGTATACACTGATGCTTTTTGATGGTTTAGGAGCGGTTCTGATGTAGGATGGGAAGGCTATTACTTATGCCAGTCGTCAATTGAAGACTCATGAAGAAAATTATGAAACCCATGATTTGGAATTGCTTGTCGTGGTTTTTTTGCTTTGAAGCTTTAAAGACATCATCTTTTGGGATCTAAGTTTGAGCTCTTTATGGATCATCAGTCGTTGAAGTGTATTTTCACCTAGAAGGATATGAATAAGAGACATGTTAGATGGCTTGAGTTTCTTACTTCTTATGACCTCGACATCAAATATACCCTAGGGAAAGCTAATGTTGTAGCCGATGCCTTGAGTCAAAAGAAGGCGATGTTGTGTTAGCTTGTTGTTTCTTCTCATCTTATGGATCGTGTTGTCGCTAAGTAGGATGAGGATGAGATGCTTAGGCTTATTAGGAAGAATGTTCGTAGTAGAGGTAGTAGTAGCCAAGATGGAAGTGGATCTCAAATCGATGATAAAGGGATTTTGAGGATTAATAATCGGATTTGTGTCCCGAATGTCGATGGATTGAGGCAAGAGTTACTTCGGGAAAATCATCGGTCAAAACTTTCTATTCATCTAGGTGTGACGAAGATGTATCAGGATATGAAGAAGTAGTATTGGTGGAGTGGTATGAAGTGTGATATCTCCCATTTTGCCAGTAGGCTGTGACTTGTCAGCAGGTCAAGGCCGATCATCAAAAGACCCCTGGATTATTGCAACCCCTTGAGGTTCCCAATTGAAAATGAGAATAGTTTCTATGGATTTTATTAATGGATTACCGAGAACTAGGAGGGGTAATAATATTTTTTGGGTTGTTGTGGATAGATTGACCAAGTCATCTCATTTTATTCTAGTTAAGTCCAACCATTCTACATCGAGTTTAGCTGAGATTTATATGAGAGAGGTTGTTCAACTTTATGATGTTCCGGCCAGTATTGTTTGTGATAGAGACCCCATCTTTACTAGCCAGTTTTGGAGAGCTTTTCAGGAAGCTGTAGGTAATTACCTGAATCTGAGCACTGCTTTTTGTTTGCAGATTGATGGTCAAATGGAAAGGGTGAATCAGATTCTGAAAGATCTTCTTGCTGCGTGTGTTCTTGATTATGGAGGATCTTGGGAAGATCATCACCATCTCTTCGAATTCACATATAAAAACAGTTATTAGGTACAGTCTCAATTTTTTTGTTTAAGGTGGTCTTAAACATTTATCTATCTTATTTCATCTTTTGAATTCAGGCTAGTATCGCAGTGGCTCTGTTTGCTGCTCTTTACGGACGACCTTGCGAATCTCCATCTTACTGGATTGAATTCGGTAATCGTTTGGTTCTTGGTCCTGATATGATTCTTGAAGCATCTGAGAGGGTTGAGGAGATTAGAAGGAAGATGAGGATTTGTCAGGATAGGCAAAAGAAGTATGCTGATAGCTTGTCGTTTAGATTTGCCTGAAAAGCTTTCTGGAGAGTATAATGTGTTCCATGTTTCGCACCTTCGTCATTATCTTCATGATCCATCTTTGATTGTTCAACCTTCTTCTCTCGGGAGTTTGAATGTTGAGCCAAACATTACTGTCGAGAGGAAGCCACTTCGTGTTATCGATAGAGGTACGAAGTAGCTGAGAAGGAAATCTGTCAACCTGGTCAAAGTGCAGTGGAGTACTGGTAATCGGGATTGTACTTGGGAGACGGAGAAGAGCATTCATTCTTCGAATCTGGAATTGTTTGTTCAGGTAGTATTCGTTATTCTATCTTATCTTTCTTTGCTTTTTCTGTGTCTCGTTCCTTTCCGAGGATGAAAATTTTTGAGTGGGGGAGAGTGTAACAACTTGTAAATTCAATGTATATTTTAAATAGAATTTAATTTGAAACTTTGATTTAAATTATTTTAAAATTGATAAATTTGAATTTTATTATATATTTTTGGGGTTTGATGTGAAATATTTATCCAAATATAATAAAGTTAAAAAAATTCTATAAATTCAAATTTTGGTCAAAGTTTGACTTCTTGTTGAAAATTTTAAATTTCGAATTTAATTTTTTAATCTTTTTTTTGAAGCTGGATTTGATTCTAACATTTTCTCAGTTTTTTCGCTTCATTCAATTCTGATTTCTACTTTCCAAAATTTGCAGTTTGTAGCATATTACACGCAAATGTTTTCATATTTTATTTTTCTTATTTATTTTTGGGTTTTTGGGCTAGATTGATTTAGACTCTTGTTAGTTATTTTGCTGTTGGGCTTAGGCTAATAGGCTAGAAGGTAAATGGTCACCTGAATAGTCAGTGCATTTGAAAAGCCACCTTTTGAGAAGAAAAGTACGTACAAAACTTCCTTCTAACTTCTCATTTCTCATTTCTCATCCTACTGCTCAGGAAATCATAGTTAGTTCTCCTTCTTTTCAAAAATTTTCTCTATAGTTTCCCTCCTTCCTACTCCTATTTTCAACCATATCTTATCATCATCTCCACCTCCTTCTTCTCCAACCAAGGTCGACCTCCACCTCTCCATAACCGACCATTCTATCCACCAAACCCCTTTGTTTTGCTCAAAGTCTAGCCACCATACCACTCACATATAATCCGCTACCATCACCATTTTCCAAACCCGAGCCGAACCACTTCATGACCATCACCACTAGCCAAAACTTGCCTTCTCAAACCTTCTGTCTTCCTCTTGTTGTGACCTTGCATTGCCTTGTCGTGAGCCTAGCCTAGCCGAGCCTTACCTTGACCCAAACATATCCGTGGCCGAACCAAACCCTTTGTGTTTGCCTTAGGCCGAGCCTTTTAGCCACTTCCCTTAGCCAAGTTTATGCCGAGCCCAAACCTAGTTTAGGCCGAGCCAAACCCTCATCTAGGTCGAGCCTATTAGCTCTTGCGGCTAACCCACTCACTTGTTCCTTAAAAATATTTATTATTTTTCTACATAAATTTATTTATTTACGTATGTATTTATTTATTTTTCTAAGCTTTGGATTTGGATTCTCCTTCCACTCAAGTTTGTTCGTGATTGTCGTGCCTATTCGAAGTTGTTGTGTTTTGTCTGGAATCATTTTCTCTAGCTAAGAAAAGTGTGTAATCACTCTTGACAATTAGATTTTGGTGAATCGATGTCATTTGAATTGTATTGATATGCATGTGTTTGTTAGTAATCTCACATCTGCTTATGTTATGTTATCTCACCTGATGTTATACCTGTTATCTTCACATGTCATGATATGTTACTTATTGTTCTGTTTATTTCATATTCTATTCTCACATTGCAAGTTCCCTCACTATGGGTTGAAATGATATATACCCGAACGATCTTTAGATTAAGGAAAAATCGTTATGGGCTGAAATGACAGGCTCATGCGATTTTTATTTGACTTGGGATCGCGGGTTGAAATGATGTAAACCCAAGAATTTAATAAATTCGGATTGAAATTATAGATATATGTATTTACTTAACCTAACTTACAAAATTTTATACAGACACCGTAGTTGGTTTTAAAATAATTTTCTGAAATTATTAAGTACTTTGGATTTTAAATATATAAATTTTAACTTAAGCATAATTTAATGATTTTATAAAAATTTACATATTTATTTTCTATGAGTTAAATTTTTTATAAGTCAATAAATAGTTTAAGATGTAATTTAAGATTTGGTTTATAATATAAAAATTTAATTATGTTTCATAATTTAATTTGACTTAACAATAATATTTTTAATCTAACCTAGTAGTATAAATTTTAAGTTAATAATGTACTTTTTAACTTAATATAACAAACTTCATCTTTAATTGGATATTATAGTCATAATTTTTATTTTACTGAAATCATAGTTTATTTAATATCCAGATAAATAATTTTGTATAAAAAATAGATTTTATATAATAACTATGTTAAATTGTGAGTATATATAATATTTGGATTATATAACTGTTATAGTGGAAAGTATTATGTTTCCAAAATGCTATGATTTCTTAAGGTTATGTTTTCAAAATTCTATGATTTCAAAATGGTAATATTTTGGAATTGCTATAAATTCTAAAAGTTTACATTTCAATGTGTTATGGTTTCTAAAATATTATGTTTTCCAAAGTGTTACGGTTAAGTGTAAATTTGAAAATGTTACCACTTTGAAAATGAATATTATTTTAAAGAATAATGATATTGGATTTATGTGATTTTGAAATGAATATGATTTGAAATGTAATATAAACCATCTGAAAATAAATAACCACTGGTCATAATAACGTTTGGTTGTTAAGGAGACCGGGATCGGTAATTATCATACTCTCTTCCAATACCGAAAACCACTTTAACAACTGTATACGCGGTGGAGATTCCAGAACGAAGTAGGTGGTTGGCGACGTTCTATTTGAGGTATATACGTAGACTTGACTCCCGTGAGTTAGCTTAAGTGGCTAAAACAGGAGCAATTGATGGGCAAAGTGAGCTAGCTCCTCTGATTGGACACACTTCTTCGATTGCCATTCAATTACTTTGTGATTGATATGGTGCGCACCTTTGATTTAGAAATGTGGATCGAGGTAGGCAATAGCTGCGGCTATGTGTTACCACTAGCCCAGAAGTGTAATTGGTATATCTACCCTGGCATTGCCTAGTTGTGTCATGTCATCTAACTTATCGAGACCCCTACGAGTTTGTTTTGTACCATACCTATGCAGTGCCCTCTGACAACGCCCAGTATGAGGGAGATTACAGTATTGTATAAACTATGGGAATATATATAATGTGCGAAGGGGGATGTGGGTAACGCCTTAACACTATTTTAATAATTTATCTTACTTTAGACATTATTATAATAGCATATATTACTACATGGTAGATAGTTTATCAGATCCTCAAAGGATGGGCGATCCCAAGCATCCTTTAAGTTACTCATGCATTTTTATACAGTTCACACTAGTTGATTTACATTTTATAAGTATATATGTCCTGATCGAGTGTTTTGTGTTTTGCTTATGCTTGGGCCAGCCTGAGTATCACAGCATTGGATTCATCTTTAGGAGATAGAGATCTGCTGGAGATTTAGATAGCCATCTATTATTTCTATTTCAGTTATTTCCATTCAGCCTTTGCTTATGTATTAGTGGACTATGTATTTGATTTCCAGTTATATTTGCTTTCAGACTCTGGTATTATGTATTAGTTTTGAGACTATGTATCTAGAAGCTTCATAACTACTATGTTTATTTTATTCCGATGCGAGTTATCTTGATATTCTATGCCTGTGATTAATTTTATTTGCCCCAAAATTTATTAATAGTATGTTGTTTTGAATTATTCAAATCCGACTTGTATGGTTTATTACCGATCTGAATGGTCCAAAATAGCGGGATACTACATTTGGTATCAGAGCATTGCTTTTAGTCAAACCTTAGCCATGGAGTGAAAACTCATTAGAGATAGGGTAGAAATACCCTAGAATGAGTAAAATCAGTCTTAGAATCATTCCATGGGAGACAACGTATTTTTAAATATAAATGGCTTTTAAATGATTTTTAAATTATTTAAAAAGATTATTTTAGATATAAAATTTTCTTGTTTTAAAATCAAATTCATTCTTAGAATTTCCTTCCTTTTCGAATCCACCTTGTTTAATAGAATTCTTTGATTAGGATTTCCATTCTAGTTTGATCCTTTCTTTTATCTTTGTCCTAAAATTCATTTTTGAATTTCCAGGATGAATCGTAGGAATGCCAGAGGTCGGGGTCGTGGTATTGCCCCAGTTCCAGCACTAGTTGCACCCATTAGGTTCACCAGTCCCTGTAAGGAGTTCACTCATCTTGGTGGTACCAAGTTTACTGGAGCAGAGAGCATCATTGAGGCTCAGCAGTGGCTGAGGAGTTTAGATAGGATTTTCTCCGATCTTGAGATCACCCACGCTTAGAGGTGTCAGCTAGCAGCTTGGAGGTTGCAGAAGGCAGCCCAGGATTGCTGGGAGTCTGTTACAGCCCACACTATTGAGGAAAATATCTCTTGGGAGTAGTTTAGGTATTATCTTGAGTTGATTTTGAGTTTGGTTTAGATATCTCTTTGGAATTTTTCTTAAGTTTGGATATCGTATTTAAGGATGCTTTCGCGACTAAGTGTATGCCCGAAGGCAGGAAGTCTAAGCTGTAGAGGGAGTTTATGGATCTTAAGCAGGGGAGTATGTCATTTTCTATTGATAACCCTCTTAAGAAGAATGAGAAGTTTATAGCTGGAGCTCGCCTAGAGTTTTATGATCGTCTGATTTCTCACATGCATAGCCCTTTTACTTGATTGAGGGATATGTCCATTAGATTTGGGAACCCCACTTCTAAGGATTCATCTATTGCTCATGCACCTTCATCTTAGCCTTTTTCTAGTATCTCTAAGAAGAGGAAGTCCAATTTCCATCAGCATAGGATGAATTGGCTTAAGACTATATGTTTGGGATCTTCTTCTCAGAGGCAGCCTATTGATCTTTCTTCCATCACTTGCTTCAAGTGTGACTAGAAGGGACACTACGCAAATAGTTTCCCTACTTCATTTGGAGCCTCTGTTCCTCCAGTTTAGATGACTAGACATGATCTTTGCCATATTTGTTTGCAATCTGGCCACTTCAAGAAAGATTGTCCTACTTAGCAGAAGGGCAAGCCATCTGGTATCTTTGCTGTTACCTCATCCACTCCACCTACTCAGAGTGATAACCAAGGCACTCTCTAGGGCACCTTTATTTGTTTAATTTTCCTGTTCGTGTTTTATTTGACACTGGAGCTTCTCATAGTTTCATTTCTATGGATCTCTGTGATAAGTTTGAGCATATCCTTTCACCTGAGTATGCAACTGAACCTTTGTGTGTTACTAATCCTATTGGTGGTCCCATGAACCTTAATAGGATTTGTAACGAAGTGAAACTCTTCTATTCCGACCATCGTGTTTCCAGTGATTTCTATGTTCTGGGTTTCGATGCTTTTGATATGTTGCTTGGAGGAGATTGGCTGAAGAATCATGAAGCCGTTATCTCTTATAAATCCCCAACTGTTTCTCTTATTGATGATCAGGGTAATCCTTTGGTGATTCAGTGCCGTATGCCTCAGGATTATGCTGGTAGTTTTATATTTCCTCTTGATTCTTCTCCTGGTGATCTTGATTCAAACCCTGTGGTCAAACTCTATCCCGATGTGTTCGGTGAAGTCAATTCTTTACCTCCTAAGCGGGAAATCGAATTCCATATTGATCTTATTCCTAGAGCTCGACCTGTAGTTCTTCCTCCTAGAAGAATGGCACCCCGTGAGAAGGTCGAGTTGACGAAGCAAATTGAGGACATGTTCTCCAAGGGTCTGATTAGACCTAGTCATTCTGAATGAGGAGCAGCCATTGTTTTCATCACTAAGTCTGATGGTTCTTTGAGGATGTGTGTTGATTATAGGGAGCTGAACAAGCTTACTATGAAAAATAGATACCCTATGCCTCGTATCAGCGATATGTTCGATCAGCTCTATGGAGCAAAAGTATTCTCTCAGCTTGATCTTGCCACCTGTTTCCACCAGCTCAGAGTTGCCTAGGAAAGTATTCACAAAACTGCTTTCCGTACTGAGAATGGCTTCTATGAATGGTTAGTTATGCCTTTGGGTTTGACTAATGCCCTATCTTTCTTTGTTGATCTTATGAATCGTGTTTTCCGTGATGTTCTTAACAAGTTTGTTCTAGTCTTCGTCAATGATATTCTTGTCTTCTCTAAGTCAGAGGAGGAGCATGAATCGCATTTGAGCTTTGTTCTTGGGATTCTTAAGAGTCATCAGTTGAAAGCTAAATTCACAAAATGCCATTTTTGGAAAAATGAAGTCCGATTTCTCGGGCATATTGTTTCTGGTAATGGAGTCTCTGTTGATCCAGCTAAGATCGCTACGATCAATGTAAGTCTATTTTCTCTTCCTTCTTTTGTAATGTAGTTATTCTATCTTTCTCAATAGTTGTTATTTTTCCCTATTCTATTTCAGGATTGGGAAATTCACAGGGCTCCACTTGATATCCGTAGCTTTCTGGGCCTTGTTGGTTATATCAGAGATTTATTGATAATTTTGCTCGGACTGCTGCACCTCTCATTGCTTTTACTTGCAAGAATGCTAATTTTATATGGAATGATAAGTGTGAAGCTGCATTCAATGAGTTAAGGCGCAAGCTTACTTCCACACCAGTTCTTACCTTTTCAAGTGAAAACGAGGGATTCACGGTATACACTAATGCTAGTCACGATGGTCTAGAAGCTGTTCTGATGCAGGATGGGAAGGTTATTGCTTATGCCAGTCGTCAGTTGAAGACCCGTGAAGCAAATTATGTAGCCTATGATTTGGAATTACTTGCCGTGGTTTTTTGCTTTGAAGCTTCGGAGACATCATCTTTTGGGAGCTAAGTTTGAGCTCTTTACGGATCATCAGTCTTTGAAGTATATTTTCACCTAGAAGGATTTGAATCAGAGACAGGTTAGATGGCTAAAGTTTCTTGCTTCTTATGACCTCGACATCTACTATACCCCTAGGAAAGCTAATGTTGTAGCCGATGCCCTGAGTCGGAAGAAGGCGATGTGTCAGCTTGTTATTTCTTCTCCTCTTATAGATCATGTTGTCGCTAAGCAGGATGAGGACGAGATGCTTAGACTTATTAAGGAGAATGTTCATAGAAGAGGTAGTAGTAGCCAAGATGGAAGTGGAGCTCAGACCGATGATAAAGGGATTTTGAGGATTAATAATTGGATTTATGTCCCGAATGTCGATGGATTGAGGCAAGTGTTACTTTGGGAAAATCATCGGTCTAAACTTTCTATTCATCCAGGCGTGACGAAGATGTATCAGGATATAAAGAAGTTGTATTGGTGGAGCGGTATGAAGCGTGATATCTCCCATTTTGTTAGTATGTGTGCGACTTGTCAGTAGGTCGAGGCCGATCATCAGAAGACCTCTAAATTATTGCAACCTCTCGAGGTTCCCAACTGGAAATGGGAACATGTTTCTATGGATTTTATTGATGGATTACCGAGGACTTGGGGGTAATGAGAGTATTTTGGTTGTTGTGGATAGATTGACAAATTCAGCTCATTTTATTCCAGTTAGGTCCAACTGTTGTGCTCATTTTATTGACAAATTCGACTTCATTGCATTCCTACTTTAAGTTTCTCTACCTTTTATTCATATTCATTGTTTGTAGAGTTTGAGTTTAATTTAATGAATCATTCAACTTAAGTGATGTTCGTCTTTACTTTTAAGTCTAATTATAGCATTTGAAAACATTAATTATGCTTATAACATTCATTGTACTCTAAATTTCTATTTATAGAAATAATTCCATTGAACGCTCTCATTACTTAAGTTTTACTTGTATAATATTCTATTACATATTCTTACTTAACATTACAAATTTTTAAACATTTTTGGTAAGTTATGCATATATGTTTTAAGGATGTAATTGAATGATACACAAGTTTATCCTATTCACTTACCTACTTTACATCTTCTTAAAATTTCATTGTCTTTGATTTACAAGTTACAAATTTCCAATTTCTTATATATTTCATTAATCATGTAACTCTTAATTTCTTTCTTTTTTTATTAGAAGTTTCCAACTATTAAAATTGTTAAGATTTCATTCATCACAATAATTGAAACTACTAATTTACATAAACTTAAGAACTAAATACATGGTTCCATTTTCAAATCATTTAAATTATATATATATATATAATCGTATCTTTTATATATCCAAATCATATTTAGAAATTAAAATTTAAGATTTGTTAGCAAAAAATGTGTAGTAAAACTACTACAGCAGTCTTTCCACTTTAAACTCGAAAATGAATGCGTTCACTCATCATCGAAATTATTTCCCAGTGATAGAGAGGGGAGTGCATAGTTTATTTCCTTTAAAATTTCCTTTAAAAAATTTCATTTAAATCATATTGAAAATATTTTTATTTGAAAATACTTCCAAATAATGTTAATATTATACTCCAAAATCCTTTGAAACACGGATTTCAAAACCCTGGAAATTTAAGTTCTCAAATTCCAATTTATATTTACTTTACTTGTAAACCCTATTTTACAATCAGTATTTATAAAATTTCTCTATCTAACAACAACATATCACATCCAACTATATCATTTCTAAAAATTATTCTGTTATATACAAAATATAGTACTAGATAAAATTACTTCATTTACCTATATTTAAAAAAAATTATGCCGGTCTGCCCTATTCGGTATTTAGAAATCCCTATCAATGCCATAACATCCTACGTACCGACTAGAATTTATAAATCCTAAACGGAACACATTAGCATAGTATAAAAACATTTTTATAACACTAACAAGTATGCTCTCTCATATATGCACTCAGATAAACTCATTCTAGGGTACTACTACACTATCTCTGATGAGTCAGACCCACAAAGTTAAGGTTATCGCTAAACCAAAGCTCTGATACCAACGTAATGACCCAACTTTTTGGATGGTTCAAATCGACAATAAACCACACATGTCAAACTCAAACCATTCAAAAGAAAGGATTGTTATGGGGTAAATAAGAATAAAAGAGAAAGAATAAAAAACAAACACTGAACTCACAGTGGAATGAAAAAAAAATATAATTATTAAATAATAGTTCGTGAAGCCATTTTCCAAATTGCATTTGATTACACTTTTATAATACAGATCAGAGTTACATGCAACATAAATAAATAAATGCAGCGGAACAACATGATGCAGTAGTATAAATATAATAAATAGCATACAAATCTTCATCTACATCCTCTAGAGAAAAATAGTCTTCAGTACACTAAAAAGCTAAGACTGACCCGAGCGTAATGCAAAGACAAAACATTCGAGTCAGAACTAAAAGATCTTATGTAAGTTAAATCAATAGTAAATAAATATGAGTGTAACGGCGTCAGAGATGTTTACGGGGTTTGACATCTCCAATCCAGGGTCTAACATGCGTGAAATAACATAAGAGATGTTCGGGATTCTATCACCTAAGGATCCGTTAAACTATCTACATACATAGTACAACATGATATTATAATAGTGTTTACAGTAAAGTAATGTATTAAAATAGCGTTAAGGCGTTACCCATATCCCCTTTAGCACATTCTTATATATTCCTATAGTCTATATAGATACTATACAAACCAAAATGATGGGATACTCTGGGAGCACTCCATAGGTATGGTACAAACCAAACTCATAATGGGCGCGATAAGGCATGTGACAAGGCATGCGAGGCAATGCCTAGTGTAAGATACTATTGTTTTGCGGATCTGGACTGATGGTAATGCATAGCAGCTACTACCGCCCACCTCGGAACACACTCCTAGAATAAAAATCGAGGGATGGTAACCAAATCAATCACAAAGTCATAATATGGTATTGAAGAAGCATGTCCGACTGGAGGTACGACCTCACTTGGCCCAGTGTGGCTCCTGTTTTTATCACATCAAGCTGACTCGAGGGAGTCGGGGCTACGTTAATACTTCATACAGAATCGTTTGCCAAACCATCCTATTTCATTCTAGAATCTCTACCACATACACAGTTGTTAAAGTGGTTTTCGGTATTGGCAGACAATATAACAATATCCGATCCCGGTCTCTTTGACTACCAAATGCTTATTTCACACCGGATTGTTCTTTTACATTTCCAAAATCAATTCATAATTGATATCAAAATATCACATTCAATTCAAACCATATCAATTTTGAAATCATATTCAATTTCGAAATCATATCAACAAAATAGGTTAAATCCTCATTTAAAAATCATCATATTTACTCAAATATGTCATTTCACTAAAAAGTATCATTCTAATTCCCAACTTAGGTTATAACATCATTTAGCCATGTTCGCTTTTAAATCAGGGGTTTAAATATAGACAATCCAACTTCACATGGTCTGAAATTTAGAAAGTAGTATAGATAGTCGTAAATAATTTAAATAGTTTAAAATAGTTGGAATACTTTAAAATAGTTTAAATGGGTTAACATAGTTTAAAATAGAGTAAAACAGTTTTAAATAGTTAAAATAGCTTAATATAGTCTAAATATAGATTAAAATAGTTAAATATTTTATAATAGGTTAAAATAGTAAAATTAGATTTAATATAATTTTAATAGTTTAATATAAAATAGTTTGATTATTGGAAATGGTTTATATAGTATATAGTCTGAAAATCTAGATAAATTTGAATTTAAAAAAATATCTTTAAATAGTTTACTTTAAAATAATTAGTTTGAAATTAATATCAAATTAAACTATTTCTTCCACTTAACAAATATGGACCGTATCCAGATTTCAACAAATCTGCATTTTCTTTCAATAAATTCCCAAACAATTTATATCGATTTCAAATTCATGTTTGAACTAAAATTTTAAAGCACTTCAAATTCATAGATTTCAAATTTTAAATATTCAAACATTTCAATAACTCAATTTCGATAAATTTCATTTATATTTCACAATTCAACTTTGAAATTTCAAATTAAATTTCTTTAAATAATTCCTTTAAACCAATTCCAATTTCAACATTTAATGCTTGGATTTTCGAAAATAATTCAGTTTACATAAATCCGATTTTATTTCAAAATATCATTTAACTGAATTCAAAAATTAAGAATTTAAAAATTATTTATTTTAAACATTCCGGTGTCTGTATATAATTTTCTACCTTATGGTCAAGTGATAGGAATATTTATCATTTCAAACCGCGATAATTTATATATAGGATATGTATCATTTCAACCCGCTATCCCGAATAAATTTCAAAATCCATAAAATCGCTTGGATTTATCATTTCAACCCTTAACAATTTTTCCCTAATCTACAAATCTTTTGGGTATGTATCATTTCAACTCATAGTGAATTTCCTAGCAATAACTAAGGGAACTAGCAGTGTTATAACAATGTAAATATAACATCCAGTCATCCAATATCAATAATCAAACATCCATCATAATCATCATTCAAATCAACCAATAAATAACAATAATTTGACTTACTCATCAACAGGTATTAACTAGCACTTTAAAATTCAGTATTAAATTAAATTGCGATTAAATTCAATAAAAGTCATATTTAATTGGAATGACAACTCAAATATATCAAACTATAATCAATCAACTTCTAATCACATCATAAATCAATTTAACTAGCATAAGAAAATTTGGTAGTTGTGAGTGGGTTGAAACACTCACCTTTGATTTCCAATTGATTTAAAGTCCAAATAAAGGCCCAGAATCTAACTATCTTAGAATTCATTTAAAAAAATTCAGTAATGACCGGAATTTCGATACGTTCGCAATGGAGAAAACTGCGCGTGAATCCGAGCTCGTATGCAAAAATTATTAACCTTGGAAGATTGGAAAATTTAGGCCCTGAGTCGACTTCATGTTCAACTTCGGTCTGCCGCCTCAAATCCTTGGTGCTTGCTCTAAGTTTTTGCCAAAATGACCCGAGACTCGATTCATTTGCCTCCAGACCCGAACTCACTGTAGGATTTTTGCCCCTAAAACCCGAAGCGCGACCCGAAGTCACTGTAGATCCATATCTTTTTTTTCTTCGAAATTGAAATTAGGTTTTGGAATTTGGGAATTAGGTTTGATGTTCTATCATTTAAGAAGGAGGAAGAAGATGTATGTACAAAAATAATGAAATGAGAAACAGCTAGGTTTTATAACAACCTATATATAGGCAGGGTTGGATCGAAACGATAACAACGACACGTAAAGCCCGTCTCGTTTCCGAAATGAAAATGGGTCATCCAATATATGGAAATATAGATTTTCGATACTTTTAAACTCAATGGAATGAGTTTCAAACCTTAATTCAATTGTATATAGAAATTAGCTTTTAAAATCAGATTATATTCCCTTAAATCCTTTTAATTGATTTCTATGCGTTTCGAGCCCGCACGATTAAACGAAAAGTCCGATCGCTACGAAACTTGAAATCCTACAATAATTCACTGTTATGGATTCGATGAAACTAGTTTCTTCAAAATCTAAGAGTGGCCAAAATGGCTAATTTTAACGTTAACTAAATAAATTATTATTGAATTGGTTTAATCACGTTTAAATTCAAATTAAACAGTTAACAATTTTCATCATTTTTTATTACAGAGAAATTTAATCATCTTTTTAAAATAAACTATTCTTATTAGACCTAAGATTTAAATATTACACTAATTACAGCGTTCAATGGAACTTGCAATAAATTCATTAATTATAATTTAAATTCCAATAAATTCATTTATTTTGATTTACATCGTATTGTTTAATCATCCAATACCAATATGAATTCATTTGACACTAGTTCACTTTTTATTTCATTTTATTCTACACTTGTCATCTTAACTTATATTAACAAAAATCTTTAATTACATTAAATTTAATTAATTTCCAAATTAATTTCAATGTATTAAATAATAAGATGGTAAATAAGCAATTGTTACTTTTACGTAATTTAATCTCATTTACAAGTTTATTATTTCAACCGGATTATAAATCTGCGTACACATAATCGATTTCACAGTATATACCAAAACCAATTAAATAAAATGACATACGATTTCCTTATTAACACAACATTAAATTTATTCCTTATTTATGATTATAACAAAATTAACTTTACTATTATTTTAACTGATTAAAAAATTGCATTATAATAGTTATCAGTTACCTTAGACTAACCTTATTAAATCACATTCTACTAGTCTTTCCTATTTAATATGCAAGTATATGATTTTTGTTTGATGATAATAAATATATATATGTTCATTTAAATGTATTTGTTAATGTACTATTTTATTTTCACAGAATTAAATAAATATTTTCTGAATAAAATAAATAACACAGAATTTAAATTTAAACGGATATTTTATTCAAATAAATATTTTATTACAATTTTGAATAACACAAATTTGAGCTCTCACTATATATATACACAAATTTCAATTGCATTACAATTTCAATCACATGACAATTTTTTATTTACAAATGTCCTCACTCCATATGTGACGACCCGCAAATCCGTACCCTTTAAATCGATAATAATCCATACATGTCTGACCCAAAAACACAGACTGACGGAAAGTCAAGAGAAAGAAAAGAAGAGAGAAGAAGAGAAGAGAAGAAAGAGAGAAGATAGAACCAAACAGACAATACAGAATCTCACATCGCAGCGGAAAATATATGATATCATATCAATGATCTTTACAAAGCAGAAACTATATATACATACATCAATCAGAGTTCAACAATCAATCAACAGTTATCAGATTGAACAGTTATAATAACATATCCTCACAAATGCTGATAATAACAACAACTAAGCACAGTGGATAATCAATAATCAAAACAGATACGTGTATACGAAATGAAGATCTCCAGCTCGCCTATTGAAGCTCCAAAAGCGGCAAAACTAAACCTGTAAATATACTCGGTCTGACCCGAGCATTGAAAGGGAAGAATACCCGGATCAGTCTGGTAAGCCTGCGTGAGAAACACACTCAACTGAATTTATTAAATTACCAAACTTTTCCTTAGTGTTCAAAAGAAAAGTATCTCGTAAGACAAGTCCACACATAAACACGGACATGTTTTTACCTTACGATAACTAAAACATATCATATCAAATCCTCTTATATTCTAGTAGTGTCTACTATATACAAATAATGTTAGTCATAGCCGAAATTGTTACATTGATTAAATTCCAGCATATAGCCCAATTGGATAATACAGTCAAAATGGCAAACACGTAGTGGAGTTTGGATTTCCATACAAATGACCAGGTGAAGGGACTACCTTCCGACAGTACATCTCTAGAAGAATTTACCGAGAAACCATCACAAAGTTTCTCTACCAACACAAAATCGGCCTACCTCTACAACTAGATGATACCGAATATGTCATCCTCCGGTCATTACCGACCTTTACCGTGGGCCCTCTAGCATACAAACCACAATAATCAGATACACGACGTCATAGCATGCAAAGATATATCTAGAAGAGGATGATCATATCCTACTTGGGAATGACCCACTTAGCCTTGCCGCATCTAACTCTGTTTTGGTCATTTCCGGTTGATGAGGTTAGAGGTAACGATTACCTTTCACAAAGCACAATCACATCATTTAGAATGCCACATGGCCATTTCCGTTGACTACTAATTGCCTTCCACAAAAATACAACCCTTAAGCTCATACGTCTCAGGGAGGGTGTTAAGCTAAGAGAAGTTGCCTTCTCCGCCACCACTGATGTACGTTTGTTAAAACCAATGTACGTAATCTGTAGAAATGCAGTGTCAGACAAACATCCATACAAGTTGTCCAGAAACAGGAGAAACCGAAGGTACTTTCCTACCACATCCTGTCGGGAAATCCCTAGGATTAGTAGCGAATAGTCCTCGCATTGGATATTTCATAAATGAAGAGACCACTGCTACTGGATGTATATTGGAATTTTAACCCCAAACCATCAACAAGCAGCCCCCCACTATGAAAATCTGGAATATCAATATCATCACAAGCAACCTGCACAATCGTCGCACATACGTTGGTCCGAAGTGGTTTTCGGATAAACCAATCTCTGTTTCTTCACACCAACAATGCAAAAGCGTTTCTCAACCTCACACAGAAACTAAGTCTCATAGACTTATCACGTCTCCAACTTTTAACTTGCTATCCTTCGGGCCAAGAAGGAAGCTCGATAGATTGGAGTAAAACTTCGCACTAAACGAATCAACATCCTCAACACAAATGATAATCGAGGCTACACAGAAGGCTACGTACTAAGTGTACGACTAAATAGTTCCCACATCAAGTCGAGGAACAAAAATTTGGCCAAGTGTGATAGTCAGTTATTTAACTATCAAAACAAACAAACATTCAGCACCATAACAATCACTAGGCCCTTTTTATTAATCTTTTATTAATTAAATCACTTGCTCAATATTCACTTCAAATTATTTTTAAAAAGATATAATTCCCAAAACCATTTCAACGTTGGAAAACATTTCCAAATACTTATTTAATAATAAGTAATTCACAATTCAATCTATTTTCAATACTTAGAAAATATTACATATACTTAAATCACGATTAAGTATATAATTTATCCTTTAAGGAAAACATTCACTTAAACACATTTATTTGGGTCAAAACGAATTTTGTGTAAAACATCGTTACGACCACCGAAAATCAATAGTATAGGGATTCGAAAATAAGAAAGATAATAAATCCCAGTACTATAAAAAAACATTTCCTTTCGAAAATCATTTACTAAAACAACAATGTTATAGTCCATCATTTCCTTATACTTTTCGAAAACGTCTATTTCAATAATGAATGTTGAAATTTATGGTTTCGATCCTTAACACATTTTAAAACAACTTTAAACCATTTTATTCCATTTAAAATCACTTCCCAAAACATTTATTTATTTCGAAAGGTTATTCACTATCCAAAATCATGAATATACTTCATTTGTCCAAATCAATGCTTCTACCATTTATTTAGAAGATTATCCACCATCCAAAATCATGGATATCTCTCCTTTAACCCAAATTCTTTATTATTACAACGTTTAATTTAAAGGATAATTCACGGTCAAAAATCGTGAATATAATTCCTTTGAATAAACTTCTACATTTAACTTATCAAAATCAATTGATTTCGGATTTATAAAACAATGTTTATGAATTCACAATTATATTTTATAAAAACTTCAAGTTATAAATTCCTTTTATTTACCAATTCCATTTACATCTCATTTATATGCCAAAATCCGAATTATAAGTTAATACTTATAATTCTCTTATGTACAAATTCATTCATTTATAACTTCAGCAATTTACAATTCTATAAATCTTATTTACTTATAAAATCCATTTATAAGTCCACTTTAACATTTACAAATTTCCTTTATAATTTCCTCATTTTGATTTATTAAAATATCACTTTTATAAATCTTATACATAAACCTTTTATAATAAATTCAAAAATCACCATTTAAACTATTTTATAAAATAATTAACTTCATATTTCCAAAAATACAATTAAATCATATTTCACAAAAATCATAATTTTTATAACAATAAAAACTATAACTCTCATTTATTTAAAATAAATCAGTTTCCTTAACAATTAAAAATTCAATAAAACGTATACTTTCAAAATCACTTTTAAAATCCTTTTATATTCGAATTCATCACTTTATAAATTTTAAAATACAAAAATAGGCCCAATGCTGCAGCATCATCAAATACATCAATTACAGCATCCAAACATCATATATCAATATGATAACAAAATATATATCAATATCTATAAATAATTCAATACTGTTGAGGAATCCAGTTGGATCCCCCAACCTGTCACCTATAACAAATATACATATTAGAATATGTGTACAATGTCCGCTTCAAGGCAGACACGCGTACAAAGGGTCATCCGCTCATACACGGGAACATACATGGTCATCTTCTCCACTACGCAGGTATATATCCAAATACTAATCAATATATCATTCAAACAGTCATCAATCATCATATGATAAATTATTTCTCACTTATATAAAAATATCAGTGAGTCAGAAAGAGTGAGTTATACTCACATTGCGTCCAATAGCAGTTTCAGTGTTTTATTCCGAATAAAATTAAACGCACGTTTGATTTTACCAAAATTGACACTAGCTCTAATCAGCTCCAAATTACCTCCATCACGTAGTGTTTGTCCATACGAACCCAACGCAATTCGTTTCGTGCAAAATAAACCTCGTATGAAAAAGTTACAGCGTTACAAAGTTTATACAATTTAAAAGATAATTAATTCCAATTTTTAATTTATTTTTTTTAAACTTCTTTTATCAAAGCCGTTCATTTTCTTTTCAACAAATCTGTGCCGCACCTTTCTTCTTCCCTTCCTCCATCCAGTTCACGTCCGTGAAACCCATATACGTATTCGAAAACCCTAATTAATGCGATCCAATCGAGCACCTAGAAGTTGTTCAGAGCATACCACGCCGTAGCCCCACGCCTACTTTATTCTCGGTTCGAATATTGACGAACTCGGTTGCCACCACGCATGGAAAAATTTGAGCAAATGTTGAACGTATATGAGCAGTTTTCTCCCCCTATGGTCGACGATTCTTCGACTTACCCGTATGGATTTGACGCTCTCATCGTCCTCTAGAAGTTTGTAGTTGAAGATTTTCGCTAGTTGTTTATAGATTTGAAGCTTTTAAGGGAAGAAGATCAACCAATTCTAGCCATTAAAAACTTAGTGGCGGCTAGGGTTTCTAACCTTAGGGTTTGTGTAAATTAGAAAAAATGACGGCCTTATATAGAAATTTGACGACACTATTCATCCGAAATTTTTCCGAACTCGAAATGAAGCGTGCCGCCTATCATTTATAATGTTTTACCCCTATTCCGAATGCAATGGAATATATACCGGGAGCCAATTCGATCGTATTTGAAAGATAGGTTTTCGAATCGACTATTTTAAATTCAAAATTCACTTAAACCGATTTCTATGTGTTTTAGCTCGCCTCGGACAAACCGTAAATCCGATTGACACGAAATTTGAAATCTTACAATAATTTATCATTACGGATCCAATGAAACTAGTTTCGTCGAAATACGGGACTGTTTGAAAAATGACTATTTTTACACGTCAATCAAATATTAAAATATTCAATTTCTACAAATTAACTTTTTATTCAATTTTAAAAGTTCTGTAGCATCAATTAAATTCAACTAGAATTTAATTCAATTTTATAAATCATTTTTATTCACATTTAATTCAATTTCCAATTATTTTAACAATTTCAAATATTAAATTAACAGTTTGATTATCCAGTTACATCACTGCATTCGAAATATTATTTATTCAGCTTATAAACTTAACTTTTAAATATTTAAAATTAATTAAATATATGAATTTCGAATGACAGAAATTCTGGGTCGTTACAACATATCTCTCATTCACTCATATTCATCTTTAACTCTATTCCAGATTGAATCCAGCATTTGTGCAATCTGCAAAATAAACACTAACGCGGTAAAATTGAAAAAGAATATATTTTGCAATATAAAATAAAATGATTTGTGAAAATATCATTTGCCTCAGTTATTTGGGTTATTCGTCATCATTTAATTTTGAATTCATCATACACGAACAACTTGTGACATGCACAGTGTATCACTGTACATGCCATAAGGTCGTGCACACCAATATACACTTGATAAATCTACAGGGACATGTGAGTACAAGGTCAAACCCAATCAAAAAGCCGGGGTCAACTCAAGTGAAATAGAAAAAAAGTCATACAAGGTCAAACCCGAGCTATAAGCTGGATTCAACACAAGTGCAGACCAAATTTCAAGTTGTACGCATGAAAACGGAGGCTAGACAGTGAACCAGACAACCATACAAAATTGAGGCAAACACCAAACCAATACAACACAAATGTACTCAATACAACTATAGATGCAAGCAATCAAGCTACAGCATGGCACATTGGAAGTGCAACAAAGTGAACACTACAACACTACAGATGCAAGCAAAAAGAGATCATTCGAACAACAACCTCAATATACAGTGAACAGTGCAATGATGGATATCCAAGAAAATGCTGCAACATGTACACAATATCACACCTCAAATGACACAAGATTCAAAACTGCACTTATATATATATGAGATGACAGTTTCAAAAGACTACAAAGCCTCGACCAAGACCAGACTACAATTACAAAGTATACCGGAACCAACACACATGAACTCAGTGAACTAGACCAGCTTAAATGCAACTGAATACAAGTACGAATACAACAAACTCCAAGTAGTTGATAACGCGCAAGAACAAGGTCAAATCCGAGCTATAAGCTGGATTCAACACAAGTGCAAATCAAATTTCAAATCGTACACATGAAAACAGAGGCTAGACAGTGAACCAGACAACCATACAAAATTGAAGCAAACACCAAATCAGTACAACACAAATGTACTCAATCAACTACAGATGCAAGCTACAGCGTGGCACACTGGAAGTGCAACAAAGTGAACACAACAACACTATAGATGCAAGCAAAAAGAGATCATTCGAACAGCAACCTTAATATACAGTGAACAGTGTAGTGATAGATATGCAAGCAAATGCAACAACATGTACACAATATAACACCTCAAATGACACAAGATTCAAGACTGCACTAATATACATATGAGATGACAGTTTCAAAATACTACAAAGCCTCGACCAAGACCAGACAACAATTACAAAGTATATAGGAACCAACACACATGAACTCAGTGAACCAAACCAGCTTAAATGCAATTGAATACAAGTCAGAATACAACATGCTCCAAGTTGATAACGCGCAAGAACAAAAATGAAACAGAGGTGGCAACATGGAGCTACAGACCAACCAAGTAACATATATGCATACAATTCGAAGCAACTCATCATAATTCAAACTTCAGTTCAAATCAAGTTAAGTCACAATGAAACTGCACTGGACCAACTCATGAATAAAAGTGCAAACAAATATACACAAGTATACATATATCCTTAGGCAACATGGAAACAGTGCCGACTCGAATAAAAAGTAGATAGAGCTCGAGGCTACAAACCAGCACACATGCACATCAACCAAACCGCAAAATGGTCAAGATCATAACAAAGTCAAGGCCGGAAGAAAATCAAGGTACAAGTCGAGTATGCTATAGGGATGAACACAAATGGCCAAAGTCGAGCTAAACAGAGAACAATAATTATCTCCAGCATCAAAACTATGTCGAAGTCATACTAGAAGTGACAGTGCCGAAAACAGAAGTTATGTAATAGTTTTTTTTAAACAAAGTCAAAATATCATCACAAAATAAACTGCGAACAAAGGTCGAAGTCAGCAGCAAAATCAACGCCATGATTACCAAGGCAACAAGTTCGAATCAAGTCAGAAATCATCAAGCTGTGGTAATCATGAATGAACAAGTCAAAGAAAAAAATCGAACAGTTCAGAATCAACGCCGTAGCAATCAAGAAATCAAGAGAGTTCAAAATCAAAACCGTGATAATCAAGTAATCACAAAAATATATGCATATGAACAAGTCAGAAAAATCACATTCATTCAAACATAATCAAGTGGCTGAGCAAATTATCAAACGAACGAAAATCAAGGACTTCGAACTCTATACAAGCGCAATCGTCATCGGCCGTGAAAAGCATTCAAGTTCAAGGAAGATCACGGTGCATAAATCAACTAGGAACTAGAATCAAAGTCGAGGGTAATATAAATCGAAAAGGGGACAAACATACCAAATTCAAAGCGTCATTGAACATCGACAAATTGAAGAAGCCCTGTGCAAACTTGAAGAGACGATCATTCGACTGAGCAAGCATGCAAGATTCTATAATCGAACGATCAATTGAAGCAGCACGTCAACTTCACAAAGCCCTAATTTGGAACGAAGAGGAATAAACACGAGGCCACAATTCTTTTTGGAGCAACCCAGGCCCACATAATAGAAAAGAACGAGAAAGATGATTTCTTATTTTATTTTGGGTCGTGTGTCCAGGGTACGAACTACGATGGTGTAGTTCGAGAATTCGCAACTCAGTGGCAGAGTTGTGGCAGGGTTTTGAGCGTAGAGTTAATGTTAGTCGATAACGGGTGTCGCAAGTTTGTGTGTGTAAGCGTCTGAGTACTTAATTTCTAGTATAAACCTTGGGGGCAACACATAGGCAGGCTTTTGTCGAAGCTGGGTAAATTCTATGTTGTTCTATTTCTGTATTTTTATTATTTTTCTATTATTTGTGCTACAGACTATTATCTGTGCTGAAATTATTTTATATACTTCCGCAATAATTTTTTTATAAATAATAGTATCACCCTATTCACCCCCCCTCTAAGGTGAAATCGATCCTACAAGTGGTGTCAAAGCTAGGTGCAGAAGCCATTTTTGTTTTAAAAAGTTTGATTTTTCAAGGACCAATTTTTCTTACAAATTTGAATTTTTACAATGGCTTCTGTTAATAATGTTTTTACTATGGGCCGGTCCAATATTATTCCTCCTGTTTTTGATGGAACAGATTTTTTGAATTGGAAATTAAAATGGAATTTATTTAAAATCTGTTAATATTAAATGTTGGAATATTCGAAAATGGGTGCGAAATAATAGACAAGAAAATTACTTTGATTAATGCTCTTGCTATGCATATACTATATTCTCATATGAATCAAGATAATTTTAACTTTATCGCTCATTATGAAAATGCACAGGAAATTTGGAATTCTCTTGATGCAATATATGGTGCAAAAGTCAACAGTGATGAGAAATTCCTCATAATCGACTCAGAAACGTGCTTAGCAGGATTGGTAAAAGGAAGTAGTGATGATAATGATGATGGTGCAGCTGAGCTGGCATTACTAATGAAGAGATTCAAAAAGTGAAACTGCAAATATAGAAATCCAGCTCTAAATCAAAAATTGAAAAGTAGAATAGTCAAAGCACTAGACAACCCAGAAGAACGGAAGATCATATGTCATAAGTGCAACATACCTAGACACATCAAGTCCAATTGTCCTCAAAATCGACGCGGGGAAGAAAATAAATCAAAAGAAAAAAGTTTTGCAGCCACGTGGAATAAAAGTGATGATGATAATAAAAGCACTAGCAGTAAGAGTGAGAAAGAAGATCTATGCCTTCGAGGTGATATAACTGATAGCGACGATGACGAGCCAAACGAGGTATCAAAACTTACTCACTCAGAATTACTTATATATTTCCACGAAGTAAATGGTTGTTTTGAACGACTTAGGAAGAAGTATGCTAAACTTGAATCACAAAGAGATACTTTGATAGATTTAAATAAATAGCTTGATCAATTGGTTAAAAACTATCAAAGCAAGATCCTTAAGTGTGATAAGTGTCCATCATTTGAAGAAGAAATTAAAAAATCAGAAATTAAATTAAATCACTTGAAAATGAAATTCTGATTTTGAAAGAAAGTGAAAATACTAAGAGAGAGAACTCTAATAAAAAGTGCACATAATTATTAAACGAAAATGAATCTCTCAAAACACAAGTTCAAAAATTGTCTACAACTTTAGGAACCTTTTCCAAAAGTGAAAGATTACTAAATATGCTAATAGGAAACAAACTGTCAATGTTGATAGACAAGGACTTGGGTATACACAATCTAAACGATTTAGAAGCAAAATTAATCATGTAATTTCAAAGTGCACAATTTGTGAAAAATTTGGATGCAATCACAATATTTGTTGGTATAGACCCAAACAAGTGAAAACTATTCCAATTTGTGTTCGAAAAGGCACAAATATAAAATCTCTCAAAGTTAAACAAATCTGGGTGCCGAAAGGAACATATATAAATAATTTTGGGTCTCCAGAAAATTATTTTTCAAAATAAATTGCCACTAACAACCCTGGACCTATAAAAACTAATAGGTCACAAAATATTCCCTCGTGTAGGTGTGGTGGCAAGCTAAGGAATAACAACAGTGTTACCTGGATTTTGGCTGTTCTAGAAACACGACGGACGACAAATCAAAGTTCCTTAACCTAGTATAAAGGTGACAGAATCACAACGGACAACAACGAAAAATATCGTAAAGGTAAAACAGGTAGTGGTATATTTATTTTGAATGATATATTAAATGCGATAATCTGCACCGTAATCTGAATTAAATCAGCCAGTAATGTAATGATGAAATGATTGATGATTTTGATTCTCACTTATTCAAAATATTGACCAATCATCTATGAACTATAGATTTGCTTAGACTAATGATGATGTTTTACTGATTATTGATTACTCACGAAACACGTGGATATATTTGCTTATCTTATTACTTCAAGATCTGACACTATGGTCATTGTTTGATCGTTTACACGGCTTCAATTCAAATTCTAGAGAACTTCATTTAAAAGCTGCTAAAATCGATTTTAAGAATTTTGTTGAAACTTCACAGTCTGGTCTACAACAATCAATTAATGATAATCTCGAGTGAAAGAAAAATTCAGATGCAAATTACACTGGTAATCTAGTTGATAGAAAAATTTCTAGTGGAGCATGATTTATGTTGAGACATTCAGTAATTGCATCGTTTTTCAAAGTAAAAATCCGCATATTTTTTCATTTCAAATAATTTTCAAATTAGCAGACATTTTTCTTATAAAATCCCCTTCCGGAAAATATTTATTGTTGACCTTATTTCTGATTAGTCATCTTAAAAAATTTGATTTTATAATTATTTTTGAATTTGATCTTAAATGATTACATTGACTAAGTTGACTCCCTACTAATTATCGAAAAGATAAACAGTGATTGGAAAAGTGATGAGTGTCGATATTAATCATATATTATAACTTGAGATGGTATATTTAGTAAATTTTTTTAGATATTTTAACAAGAGTTATAAAAACTTTTTGTTGGTAAAAATTCCATGACCATCTCTATTTCTATCGTATTTCTAACGACCATCACTCATCAAAATTCAATATAGTTTGTCAATATATGGTGTTTTAAAAAAGAAATCATTCGTTTTTCATTTTATATTTTTTCTTAAAAGATCCAAAGTATTCACTCTCATTTAGAAGTCCTCACAGTTATGCATGGGTGAATTACTTGGAACTTTTGATTATGTGCTTCCATGCTCATTTAAATGTCCTCACGGTTATGCATGTATGGAATGCATATCAAAATTGATTTATTAAATAGACATGTTTATTCTAATCCCATTTAAAGTCCTCATAGTTATGCTGGCTAGAAGATCCTTGAACTCATTTTTTATAAAAAAATTGGAATAATACTAATCTCATTTAAAAGCTCTAACGGTTATGCGTGGTTAGTAGATATTCAAATTCCTGATATAAATATACCACAAATAGACATAACTGTATCTTTTTATATGATGACATTGCCCCTATCACTCTAAAGTGGAATATTCACCTAAAAGAGTATTTATGATTTTTGTTTGATTTTTATATTGAAATTTATTTTTAATATTAAATTGAGTTTTAATGTTGTATTAATGTCTATCACTTTTTCTCTACTTTTCTAGCACTATTACTCTTTGGCTGATAATAAAAGGGGGAGAGAAATGTTAAGATTTTGGCAAATAAAGGTCAAATATTTTATTTTTTATTTTCTATATGCATCTAGGTTCATTTATTCATTTTTACATACATATATAAAGGGGGAGCTTTGTGTAGAGAGGAGCATTCAAATAGGGGGAGCAAATTGAATAATCAAATACATTTAATAAATTCAAAATCTTAAATATATGTTTGTTATCATCAAAGGGGGGAGATTGTTGAATATGCAAGTATGTGATTTTTGTTTGATGATAATAAACATATATATATATATTCATTTAAATGTATTTGTTAATGTACTATTTTATTTTCACAGAATTAAATAAATATTTGCTGAATAAAATAAATAACATAGAATTTAAATTTATACGAATATTTTATTCACACAAATATTTTATTATAATTTTGAATAGTACAAATTTGAGCTCTCATTATATATATACAAATTTCAATTACGTTACAATTTTAATCACATCATAATCTTTTATTTACAAATGTCCTCACTATATATCGCTCATTCACTCATGTTCATCTTCAACTCTATTTCAGATTGAATCCAGTATTTGAGCAATCTGCAAAATAAACACTAACAGAGTAAAATTGAAAAAGGAAATATTTTGCAGAATAAAATAAAATGATTTTTGAAAATATCATTTTCCTCAGTTATTTGGGTTATTCGTCATCATTTAATGTTGAATTCATCATACATGAACGACTTGTGACATTCATAGTGAATCACTGTACATGCCACAAGGCCATGCACACCGATATACACCTGAAGTTATTAGGGACATGTGAGCACAAGATCAAACCCAATCAAAAAGTCGGGTTCAACTCAAGTGAAATAGAAAAAAAAAGTCATGCAAGGTCAAACCCGAGCTATAAGCTGGATTCAACACAAGTGCATACCAAATTTCAAGTCGTACACATGAAAACAGAGGCTAGACAGTGAACCAGACAACCATACAAAATTGAAGCAAATACCAAATCAATACACCATAAATGTACTCAATACAACTACAGATGCAAGCAATCAAGCTACAGCGTGGCACATTGGAAGTGCAACGAAGTGTACACAGCAAAACTACAGATGCAAGCAAAAAGAGATCATTCGAACAGTAACCTTAATATACAGTGAACAATGTTGTGATAGATATGCAAGCAAATGCAACAACACGTACACAATATAACACCTCAAATGACACAAGATTCAAGACTGCACTAATATACATATGAGATGACAGTTTCAAAATACTACAAAGCCTCGACCAAGACCAGACTACAATTACAAAGTATATAAGAATCAGCACACATGAACTCAGTGAACCAAACCAGCTTAAATGCAACTGAATACAAGTCAGAATACAACAAGCTCCAAGTAGTTGATAATGCGCAAGAACAAAAATTAAACAGAGGTGGCAACATGGAGCTACAGACCAACCAAGTAACATATATGCATACAACTCGAAGCAACTCATCATAATTCAAACTGCAGTTCAAATCAAGTGAAGTCACAATGAAACTGCACTGGACCAACTCATGAATAAAACTGAAAACAAATGTACATAAGTATACATATATCCTAAGGCAACATGGAAACAGTGCAGACTCGAATAAACAAGTAAACAGAGCTCGAGGCTGCAAACCAGCACACATGCACATCAACCAAACAGCAAATGGTCAAGAGCATAACAAAGTTAAGGCTGGAAGTAAATCAAGGTACAAGTCAAGTATGCTACTGGGATGAACACAAATGGCCAAAGTTGAGCTAAACAGAGAACATTAATCATCTCCGGCATCAAAATAATGTCGAAGTCATACTAGCAGTGACAATGTCGAAGAAAGAAATCATGTAACAGTTTTTTTAAACAAAGCCAAAATATCATCAAAAATCAAATGCGAACAAAGGCCGAAGTCACCAGCAAAATCAATGCCATGATGAACAAGGCAACAAGTTCGAACCAAGTCAGAAATCATCAAGCCATGATAATCATGAATGAACAAGTCAAGGAAAAAATTGAATAGTTCATAATCGAAGCCGTACAAATCAAGAAATCAAGCGATTTCAAAATCAAAACTGTGATAATCAAGTAATCACAAAAATATACGCATATGAACAAGTCAAAAAAATCATAGTCATTCAAACATAATCAAGTGGGTGAGCAAAATTATAAGACGAACGAAAATCAAGGAGTTCAAACTCTATATAAACCCAATCGTCATCGGTCGTGAAAAGCATTCGAGTTCAAGGAAAATCACAGTGCATATATCAATCAGGAATCGAATCAAAGTCAAGGGTAATTAAATCGAAAATGGGACAAACATAACAAATTCAAAGCATCATTCAACCTCGACGAATTGAAGCAGCCGTGTGCAAACTCGAAGAGACGATCATTTGACTGAGCAAGCACGCAAGATTATATAATCGAACGATCAATTGAAGCGGCGCGTCAATTTCACAAAGCCCTAATTTGGAATGAAGAGGAATAAACATGAGGCCGCCATTCTTTTTGGAGCAACCCAGGTCGACATAATATAAAGAAAGAGAAATAGGATTTCTTATTTAATTTTGGGCCGGCTATTTACTTTAGGCTTATGTATTGTTTTATAATTGTTTTTAAATCTGTATTTTTCCTTTTAAACGATTGCAATTTCTAGTCGTTTGACTAGGGTATGAACTACGGTGGTGTAGTTCGAGAATTCACAACATAGTGGCTGAGTTGTGGCAGGATTTTGAGCGTAAATTTAATTTTAGTCGATAGCGGGTGTCGCGAGTTTACGTGTTTAAGCGTCCGACTACTTAATTTGTAGTAGTACCTTGAGGGAAGCATGGAGGCAGGGTTTGGATGAAGCCGGGTAAATTCTGTGTTGTTCTATTTCTACATTTTTATTATTTTGCTATTATCTGTGCTGCTGACTATTATCTGTGCTGGAATTATTTTATATACTTCTGCAATAAACTTTTATAAATAATAGTATCACCCTATTCATCCCCCTCTAGGGTGAAATCGATTCTACCTCTCCCATTTGTAAATCATAATTTTTACTTCACACAATATTGAATTCTAAATCTGATTAAATTTAATATTTTTAATTATAAAAAAATGCGGGTCATTACACTCTTTCCCACTCAAAACTTTTCATCCACGAAAAGGAAAAGAAGGAATTAAGAAATTAACATATTTTATTCAAAGTATTCAATTTATAACAATTAATTTACATAATTTAGTGTAACGACCCGGAATTTTGGGCAATAACGATTTAATAATCTGTGTTAATAATTTAACTAGTTTGATAATTTTCTTTATAATTTTAATTTAAAATTTGTGAATTTGATCTTTCAAGGGTTAATAAATATTTAATCTGTTAATAGTAATCAATATCTTTCTGACAATTTAAATTTGATAAGAATTGTTTTTCAAAAAGCTAATTAATTTTTTATTCTATTTATAATGTATACATTTGATATATATTGTGAATAGGAGATCTTTTGTTTTAAATTAAAGTTGAGTTTTTCAAATTGTAATATATATGTTTGTATATGCTATAATTTGAAATTGTTATGAAATTTAATTAAATCAATTAATAATTTATAATGTATGAATATTTTAGATTGAAGATTTGTTTTAGAATCAATGTTTTCAAAAGTTAATTTAGTTTAATTTTTTTTTCAAATATAAGATGGATATTTATTTTAATATGATAGTTATAAAGAAATTTATCAATGTTTTATTTTTGTTTTCTTTTAAAGTGTTTAAATTAAATGGTTATAAATATATATATAAAGTTAAAAATAAATTTTCTTTTTAAATATCTCTTGAACTAAGAATTGTTTGTAAAACATAAGCTATTTATAAAATAAAAGTTTATAAAGATTTCATACTTGTATATTTATTTAAAATTCAAAAAGGGGCTTCTTATAAAATCATTTCACTAATGAATATGAATATTTCATAAATGCATATAGTACTTTATGAATACATATATAATTTAAATGATTTAATAAAATGGAGTAACACTTGTAAAACTTTTTAAAATATATTAAAGACATTTGTAAAGCAATTAAACATTAATGTGACAAATGTAAGTTTAAGGGACAAGTGGCCTTCATATTTCTTTTATTTGAAATATATTCACACAAAGAAATTTGGGTCTTCTTTAAGGGAAAAAGCAAAATTTAAATTCTACAAAGCAAAAATTAAATCAGCAACTTCAAATCTGAAAATAAAATCTAAATCTGAGATAAGAAAAATCAAACCTGTAATGCAAAGATTCAATTCCATATGTAATTCCAATCTGCAATATCTACTTCAACCTGAAAATTCAAATGAAGATTTACTCAGCAAGTTTAATTCAACCTGCATATGAAAATGAAGTTCAACCTACAATCTGCAGTTTCAGCACGCAAGGGCATTTGATTAGTAAAAGCAGTTTTCAAATTTAAAAGTATTCAAGCCTGGAAGTTTAAGACAAATCTGCTCTGCATATATTTCAGAAGTGAGTAAATGTTTTTAAAAACTGCTTTAGATTAATCTATGGTCAAATAATGATGCATGCAAGTGAGTTGTTGCTCTGATAATAAATATTTGTTTCTATGAATGCATGATTTGCTTTTTATAAGTATTTGCTGCCTGTATATTTATTCACCCTGTACTTGGTTCAATAATTTAAAATTTTGATCAAAACCCCAACTTACTCAACTGGTCTTATTTAAGATCAGAGATTCAAATATATTTTGTTTGATTATCCTCAATTTAAAACTTAAATTTGCTTCAAAAAGTATAGGTTAGAATTATTCTTGGAAACAAGAAATGCAGTGGCAAAATCCTAAAATACATGATCAATCAATTTTTTTAAATTTGGATTTGAATTACATGATTGAAATCATGTTAGTAAATAATGAATTTAGGAGTAAATATCAAAAATTTTAGTTGAGGAATTAAGATGAAATTGGGGTTTGTTTGTAAATTGTGTTTAGGGCAATTGCCGAAGTTTTACTTGATTAATTGAGTTCATATTTGAATTGAAGCTTGCTTGCAAGCTATTGATCAGGGGAAAAATATAGGATATTTTTTTTAATTAGTGGTTTGAGGGGAATTGGATCAATTAGGGTTTTAGCTTTTGATTTGCTCGGCTCTGTTGTCGTGATTTTTACGACTTGGTTAATCGACCGGAGGCGATCGCATGTTGGGGGATGGTGGCGTGGTGTTGTAGTGATGCTCTGGAGGAGTCTCTGGAGATGACGGTGGCGAGTTCGTCAATGGCAAGGGGATTTTTGCGTTCGAGTTTTGCTGCAGCTTGAGGCGTATGTTCGAATTTCGATTCGAGCAAAAATTCGTGGATCTGGGTTCACTTGAGTGGTCGCGAGAGGGTTTGGGACTGATGGGGATGGTCGCGACGTTCACCTGAGGACGGCAACGGTGGGGCATATGCACGCGTGTACATAGTGTACACTGGAAGTGGGGGTAATTGGAGAAGATGGAGTTGTCTCGGGTAGGGGATCGTGTAAGCTTCGGGTCTGTCTCGAAGTCAGGTTGGTTTGGGTTGCTTCGGGGTTAACTCGGGATGGAGGGTGGTTTGCTTTGGGTTTTCCCTTGGGTGTTGTCTGATAATAGCTTTATAAAGGAAATAAAATGAAAACTCTAAACTTGTTGTTCAAAAATTTAATGATAATCAAATTTGTAAAGTATAAGTTGAAATTATATAATTTATTTCAATTTAAATTTATTTAAAGGGATTTCATATTGAAAGTAATTTAATTACATTTTGGATTTAAATTTAAAAAGGGTATTTTGAATTTAAAAATTAAATCAAAGTTAAGTTTAAAATGTTAAGTAATGATTCAATCTTAAGATTTCAAATTTTTATTTGAAATAAATAAGATTTATTTGAATGTTTTAAAGTATTGAAAATTTTGAAATTTGTTTCTAAATTTCCTATTTTTAAATAAGATTATCAATATGATTTTGGAAACCAAATAGGATAACTGGTTTAAGATGTTAAAATTTGATTTAATTCATTACAAGATAAATAAGGTTAATTTATCTTGATTTGAATATTAAATTTGATTGTTAATAAGAAAAGTTTAATTAAGATTAATGTTCTCTTAATTAATTAAGGATTTTGAAATTATAAGAAGTTAATGAATTAATTGTTTAATTAATTTTAAATAATTAGTTAATTATTTATTTAATTTTAAATAATCACTTAATTATGGATTAATTAAGTGTAATTACTTAATAAAATAATTAATGATGAATTATTGAATGTAATTAAGAAAGTTAATTACTTATGGAAGTAATTAATGGAAAATACTCATGGGAGTAATTAAGTTGAAGTGATTATGGGGTAATCACTTGTTGTTATCAATTAAAGAATTGATTAATTTAATTGTTATAAAGTTAATTAATTATGAAGTGATTAATTAATTAAAGAATTATTTAATGATGGAATTAATTATTTGTTAAGTAATCAATTAAAAGATTTTTCAAGGTTTATTAATGGAAGTAATTATAGATAATTACTTATGTGAGTAATTAAGAATTAATTACTTAATTTATTTTAATTAATCAATGTGATTAATTTAAGATTAATTACCAAGAGTAATTAATTAAAATGTAATTAATTAATTAAGTAATTAAATGAGGATTAATTGTTAATTTAAATTGTTTAATAATTACTTAATGAAGTAATTAAAGATTAATTAATTTAATTTATTAATCAAGCATTGACATAATTAAATTAGAAATTAATTAATTGAGAAGTTAATTAATTTAGTTAAGTAATTACAAATTGTTAATTACTAATTATGATTAATGAGTGGATTAATTATAAGTTAATTAGATAATTAATTAAAGTAATTATTAAATTAATAAGGATTGATTAATTCATGTAATTAATGATATTAATCAAGGTTGATTAATATAAGTAATTAATTTAAGTGTGATTAATTAATTATAATCAATTAAGAATTAATGTAATTAATTATGGTTAATTAATTAATGAATGATCATTAATTATTGTAATTAATAATAGTAATTAAAGGTTAATTACTGAATATGGTTAAGGATAATTACTTGAATGTAATTAGAGGTAATTAATTAGGGAAGATTAATTAGTGAAGATCATTAGAGGTGATTTATTTGGGATAATAATTAAAGGATTATGGAAATCCAATTGAATAAGAAATAATCAATTCTGTTTTGAATGTTTGATTAATATGGATTGATTGATTAATATTGGTTAATTGATTGATATTGGATGATCAATATTTGGAGATTGATATTGGATGATTGGTTGATATTGGATGTTGATATTGGTTTGATACTGGATGATTTGGTTATATCTGTTATGTGATATGTTGCTTTGTGAAGATGAATATTGTTATGAATTATCTATTGTGATAATATGTTTCATCTATTTATTTATATATCATCCTGAATATAAGTTAAATTGTTTAAACCCTTAAGTATAACTTGGACATTAAAATGGCGTTTGGTTTCGGTGAGACCGGGATCGGGTTTCCATATTTGGAATCTGAAAACCACATCGATTCCAATTAAACGTTAGGTTGTGTATCCAAATGGAGCAAGTGAAGACTCGAGGTGTAAGGGCTATACGTCAGTACAACTCTGTGGGTGATTCCGTAATGAATTTGGCGGAATAGTGCTTATAGATTCGAGATGGCGAATCAGAGTGCAAGGGCTATGGTCGTTGACTCTGAGGATGATTCCAATAACGAGTGCAACGAGATAGTGCCTTCGGTTTCGTTCGAACCCGAAACGAACTTGTATGGATTGAATGCTTTCAGAACATCGTCAGGTGGACGATGAGCATTCTAAGATAGATATGTTCTATAAAGGTAATCGTAACCTCAAGCCTCATCAACCGGGAATGGCTAAAACAGGGGAGGTGCAGCAAGGCTTCGTGGGTAGCTCCAACTGGAGAGCAAGATTTTCCCCTGTCTAGAAGTCCCTTTTTATTCGACTGTGTGGGCAGTTGGGTCGCAGCCAACTGCGGGGTTGTCTTGTTCGGGACTGTCCAGTAAGGGATGGTTCCGGCCTTGTGTTGCAGGGGAGTGGGAGTACTCCTCGGTACGTTGATCTAGGCCACGTACTGTGACGGGCGGTACCCCAGTAGCCCTGCCATTGATGGAAAACCATTTTCCCTACGAGACCCTACGGTTTTGATTGTATCACCCACTTTTGTGGCTAGTAGCTGGAATTTAATCATGTAACAATTTCGGCTATTTCTTATTTACTTGAAAACCCTACACACTATTATAATATCACTGGATTTCCTGTCAAATGTTTTGGTTAGCGTAAGGTAAAAACTTTTCCATGTTTATGTGTGGGAAGTCTTACGTGATACCTTTTCTTCTCAAAGGTTTTCTAAAGTTAAGCAATTTTAACCCGTTTACTCACACCAGACCCCTGTCTGACCCGAGTGTTTATTTTCTGTTTTATTAAACTCTTGGGTACTCATATTATGTATGAGTAGTCAAGTGGATCAGGTTAGCTTGACGAATTCTGGAGGAGATATGGAGCAGGAGGCTTCGACGTGTAGATATATATTAATTCCGCTGTGTTTGTTATATCTGTTTCTCTTGTATACTTGAGTTGTATAGTTAGACAGAAGTTTATAACTGTCAATTATCTGTTGTTTAAGTTGTGTACTCTGATGTAATGTGATACTATGTAATATTTTATGAGATATACTATATTTTATTCGTTCCGCTGTGAGTTCTCTGATGTTGTTTGTGTTCTTTTTTCTCTTTCTTTTCTTCTTCTATCCCTTTCTTTCTTCAAGATGATGCGACTTTCTGGGAGTAGAAGTCGGGTCGTCACACTTGGTATCAGAGCATTAGGCTGAGTGAATACCTAGGCTCTGAAGTATGTCATTCTTTAGGGAGCATTAGGTTGAGTGAATACCTAGGCTCTATAGTAGTGTCTTTCTTGAGAGAGCGTACTTGTAATTTTTATATATAACTATATCTATATATATATCTATGTCTACCTAATCTGTTGGGTTATCTGTACGGATTTTCCAACATAAGTTTTAGAGGTAGATGGAGTAGTGGTTTGTGTGTGTAACACGACTACCACTGATGGAAGAGGTCCATATGTTTGAGGTTGGAAGTATTTGTTGAGACTGTAGACCTAATACTGTCTCGAGTAAGATTTGTAGTTTGGAGTGAGGATTGCTCTGATATCCGAAGGAAATCTTTTTAAGATTTGAAGTTTGTCTTTGGAGTGTAAGTTGGATTTCGCTCGGGTGAGTGAATTTTTCTAGTATTTGGATCTGTTGGAAGTGCAGAAATAAGTAATGATATCTCGGTAACTGCGTGATGAGATGCAGTATCCTTGGATATTTTCTGAAGATGTTTCCTCTTGAAGCAGTTTTAGTAGTGGTTGAGGAGCGGCCTTTACCTACCTCAGGGAAGATTCATCTGTGTAGAAGTTGTTTGGATCTTCAGCAAGGAGTTTGGCTGTTTTGGAATATGAGACTAAGGTCTATAAGTTATTTATTTTGACATGGTCTCATTTGTTATTCCTTAAGGTAAGCGAGTTGTTGATGCTTGGTTTGGAGTCCAAGTTTCTTGAGAGGTTGTCTGCCATCTCGGAGGTCCGTTGTGTGGTTTGTTGATGGTTTTGGTTTTGGAGAAGCCTTTGGATTAGAATCCTGGATAGCTGTGGTAGCAATGCAACTCGAAGTGTTCAGTATGCTGACGAGGAGATCTTTTTGGTTTTGTAGTATCATCAAGGTAGAGTTTGGAAGCAGCGGTGTTGCTTGTTTCTCTGATAGTTCAGTAATCTTTGTGGTTCTTCTTTCAGCAGTCCGGGCTGAAGGTGGTGATGTTTTCTTGAAGGGTTAACCTGGTCTAGAGAAGTTTAAGGCTGTTCTAATTGGTAAAGAGAAGACAGTTTCTTTGGAATCCGAACTAGGTAGGATCGCAAAAGAGACTTGCGATTAGTTTGGAATTTATCTTGGGTGATCTGTTGTTTGAGATTGAGGATTCTCTTGTGGAAGTAGGAGCTACTGATGTAATCTGAAGTTTGTCTACATCTGGAGTTGAGTTCCATATTGTTTTGGTTCCAGAAGCGATATTGGTAGTTAGCCTGGTAGTAGGATGGTTCTTGGAGTAAGGAGAGTTGGTATAGCAACTCAGATATCTTTGGAATTTGGAATTGGACTGATCTAGCTTTTGAGTTGGATTCTGTTATAAGGTTGTGTGACTGTGTCAGATAAGTCACTCAGATTTTTATGGATTTGATGAACAAAGTTTCCCGTATATATTGGATAAGTTTGTATTCGTGTTCATCAGCAGTATTCTCATCTATTTTAGAATCAGAGTTGTGCAGCGGAAGCAAGGTAGCAGCTGTGCAAGGAAGGAGGTAAGTTTTGTTTGCTATTGCTTGGGTAGTAGAGCATGTGTTTTAGATTTCGACGGATTTTGGAAGACTTTTCTGTTGAATAGGATCCATAGACTGCTTTGCTTTGGTCTAAGTTGTTTCTGGAAGTATCAGCATAGGTTGAGCTGATTAGGAGAAGATTAGCAGCCTTGGATTGTCTGTAAGTTATTCAGATAAGAGATAAGGAGTTTGGTATTTGAAGTTGGACACTTCATTATTGATAGAATTCTCTGGTTAAGAGAACAGATATTGGATAAGATTGGTTGGTTAGTGCTGGGGCATTTTAGGATTTCTTATCTGTGTTTTGATAGGATAAGAATGAATTGCCAGTTTGGATAGCTGGAATTCATTTTGTAACACGTGTCTCTGAGAGAATACGTGTATGATTCATCATTGATTATGGAATCTGTAGTTCAGTTGGAGTTGGAAGTTGAGCTGGATTTGAGAGTAATATGATGTTCTGTTCAGATTGATGGATCTAGAGATGAGTGGTACTTTGGATTTTGGTTGTGTAGTTAGTTTGTTGGCTTTTATAGAGCGAGTCTCCTGGTGATTTTTACTTGGGAAACTCGAGATAGTATTAGAGATTTATTCTGATTTGTGTCAGAATAATTAGTAAAGTTTGTTTGTTATTTGATTTCTATGGATGTTAGTAACTGGTTGTTAGGAATGCTTTGCTAATTTAAATTAAAATCTGCACTGGGTTATTAAATTACCTTTGCTTTTAAATTTCGGGGACGAAATTCTTTTAAGAGGGGAGGATTGTAATGACCCGGAATTTTGGGCAATAACGATTTAATAATCTGTGTTAATAATTTAACTGGTTTGATAATTTTCTTTATAATTTTAATTTAAAATTGGTGAATTTGATCTTTCAAGGGTTAATAAATATTTAATCTGTTAATAGTAATCAATATCTTTCTGACAATTTAAATTTGATAAGAATTGTTTTTCAAAAAGCTAATTAAAATTTTATTCTATTTATAATATATACATTTGATATATATTGTGAATAGGAGATCTTTTGTTTTAAATTAAAGTTGAGTTTTTCAAATTGTAATATATATGTTTGTATATGTTATAATTTGAAATTGTTTTGAAATTTAATTAAATCAATTAATAATTTATAATGTATGAATATTTTAGATTGAAGATTTGTTTTAGAATCAATGTTTTCAAAAGTTAATTTAGTTTAATTTTTTTTTTCAAATATAAGATGGATATTTATTTTAATATGATAGTTTATAAAGAAATTTATCAATGTTTTATTTTTGTTTTCTTTTAAAGTGTTTAAATTAAATGGTTATAAATATATATATAAAATTATAAATAAACTTTCTTTTTAAATATATCTTGAACTAAGAATTGTTTGTAAAACATAAGCTATTTATAAAATAAAAGTTTATCAAGATTTCATACTTGTATATTTATTTAAAATTCAAAAAGGGGCTTCTTATAAAATCATTTCACTAATGCATATGAATATTTCATAAATGCATATAATACTTTATGAATACATATATAATTTAAATGATTTAATAAAATGGAGTAACACTTGTAAAACTTTTTAAAATATATTAAAGACATTTGTAAAGCAATTAAACATTAATGTGACAAATGTAAGTTTAAGGGACAAGTGGCCTTCATATTTCTTTTATTTGAAATATATTCATACAAATAAATTTGGGTCTTCTTTAAGGGAAAAAGCAAAATTTAAATTCTACAAAGCAAAAATTAAATCAGCAACTTCAAATCTGAAAATAAAATCCAAATCTGAGATAAGAAAAATCAAACCTGTAATGCAAAGATTCAAGTCCATATGTAATTCCAATCTGCAATATCTACTTCAACCTGAAAATTCAAATGAAGATTTACTCAGCAAGTTTAATTCAACCTGCATATGAAAATGAAGTTCAACCTGCAATCTGCAGTTTCAGCACGCAAGGGCATTTGATTAGTAAAAGCAGTTTTCAAATTTAAAAGTATTCAAGCCTGGAAGTTTAAGACAAATCTGCTCTGCATATATTTCAGAAGTGAGTAAATGTTTTTAAAAACTGCTTTAGTTTAATCTATGGTCAAATAATGATGCATGCAAGTGAGTAGTTGCTCTGATAATAAATATTTGTTTCTATGAATGCATGATTTGCTTTTTATAAGTATTTGCTGCCTGTATATTTATTCACCCTGTACTTGGTTCAGTAATTTAAAATTTTGATCGAAACCCCAACTTATTCAACTGGTCTTATTTAAGATCAGAGATTCAAATATATTTTGTTTGATTATCCTCAAGTTAAAACTTAAATTTGCTTCAAAAAGTATAGGTTAGAATTATTCCTGGAAACAAGAAATGCAGTGGCAAAATCCTAAAATACATGATCAATCAACTTGTTTAAATTTGGATTTGAATTACATGATTGAAATCATGTTAGAAAATAATGAATTTAGGAGTAAATATCAAAAATTTTAGTTGAGGAATTAAGATGAAATTGGGGTTTGTTTGTAAATTGTGTTTAGGGCAATTGCCGAAGTTTTACTTGATTAATTGAGTTCATATTTGAATTGAAGCTTTCTTGCAAGCTATTGATCAGGGGAAAAATATAGGATATTTTTTTTAATTAGTGGTTTGAGGGGAATTGGATCAATTAGGTTTTTAGCTTTTGATTTGCTCGACTCTGTTGTCGTGATTTTTACGACTTGGTTATTCGACCGGACGAGATCGCATGTTCGGGGATGGTGGCGTGGTATTGTAGTGATGCTCTGGAGGAGTCTCTGGAGATGACGGTGGCGAGTTTGTCAAGTCAAGGGGATTTTTGCGTTCGAGTTTTGCTGCAGCTTGAGGCGTATGTTCGAATTTCGATTCGAGCAAAAATTCGTGGATCTGGGTTCACTTGAGTGGTCGCGAGAGGGTTTGGGACCGATGGGGATGGTCGCGACGTTCACCTGAGGACGGCAACGGTGGGGCATATGCACGCGTGTACATAGTGTACACTGGAAGTGGGGTAATTGGAAGAAGATGGAGTTGTCTCGGGTAGGGGATCGTGTAAGCTTCGGGTCTGTCTCGAAGTCAGGTTGGTTTGGGTTGCTTCGGGGTTAACTCGGGATGGAGGGTGGTTTGCTTCGGGTTTTCCCTTGGGTGTTGTCTGATAATAGCTTTATAAAGGAAGTAAAATGAAAACTCTAAACTTGTTGTTCAAAATTTTAATGATAATCAAATTTATAAAGTATAAGTTGAAATTATATAATTTATTTCAATTTAAATTTATTTAAAGGGATTTCATATTGAAAGTAATTTAATTACATTTTGGATTTAAATTTAAAAAGGGTATTTTGAATTTAAAAATTAAATCAAAGTTAAGTTTAAAATGTTAAGTAATGATTCAATCTTAAGATTTCAAATTTTTATTTGAAATAAATAAGATTAATTTGAATGTTTTAAAGTATTGAAAATTTTGAAATTTGTTTCTAAATTTCCTATTTTTAAATAAGATTATCATTATGACTTTGGAAACCAAATAGGATAACTGGTTTAAGATGTTAAAATTTGATTTAATTCATTACAAGATAAATAAGGTTAATTTATCTTGATTTGAATATTAAATTTGATTGTTAATAAGAAAAGTTCAATTAAGATTAATGTTCTCTTAATTAATTAAGGATTTTGAAATTATAAGAAGTTAATTAATTAATTGTTTAATTAATTTTAAATAATTAGTTAATTATTTATTTAATTTTAAATAATCACTTAATTATGGATTAATTAAGTGTAATTACTTAATAAAATAATTAATGATGAATTGTTGAATGTAATTAGGAAAGTTAATTACTTATGGAAGTAATTAATGGAAAATACTCATGGGAGTAATTAAGTTGAAGTGATTATGGGGTAATCACTTGTTGTTATCAATTAAAGAATTGATTAATTTAATTGTTTTAAAGTTAATTAATTATGAAGTGATTAATTAATTAAAGAATTATTTGATGATGGAATTAATTATTTGTTAAGTAATTAATTAAAAGATTTTTTAAGGTTTATTAATGGAAGTAATTAAAGATAATTACTTATGTGAGTAATTAAGAATTAATTACTTAATTTATTTTAATTAATTAATGTGATTAATTATTGGAATGTGATTAATTTAAAATTAATTACCAAGAGTAATTAATTAAAATGTAATTAATTAAGTAATTAAATAAGGATTAATTGTTAATTTAAATTTGTTTAATAATTACTTAATGAAGTAATTAAAGATTAATTAATTTAATTTTTTAATCAAGCATTAATATAATTAAATTAGAAATTAATTAATTGAGAAGTTAATTAATTTAGTTAAGTAATTACAAATTGTTAATTACTAATTATGATTAATGAGTTGATTAATTATAAGTTAATTAGATAATTAATTAAAGTAATTATTAAATTAATAAGGATTGATTAATTCATGTAATTAATGATATTAATCAAGGTTGATTAATATAAGTAATTAATTTAAGTGGGATTAATTAATTGTAATTAATTAAGAATTAATGTAATTAATTAATGATCATTAATTATTGTAATTAATGATAGTAATTAAAGGTTAATTACTGAATATGGTTAAGGATAATTACTCGAATGTAACTAGAGGTAATTAATCAGGGAAGATTAATTAGTGAAGATCATTAGAGGTGATTTATTTGGGATAATAATTAAAGGATTATGGAAATCCAATTGATTAAGAAATAATCAGTTCTGTTTTGAATGTTTGATTAATGTGGATTGATTGATTAATATTGGTTAATTGGTTGATATTGGATGATCAATATTTGGAGATTGATATTGGATGATTGGTTGATATTGGATGTTGATATTGGTTTGATACTGGATGATTTGGTTATATCTGTTATGTGATATGCTGCTTTGTGAAGATGAATATTGTTATGAATTATCTATTGTGATAATATGTTTCATCTATTTATTTATATATCATCCTGAATATAAGTTAAATTGTTTAAACCCTTAAGTATAACTTGGACATTAAAATGGCGTTTGGTTTCGGTGAGACCGAGATCGGGTTTCCATATTTGGAATCCGAAAACCACATCGATTCCAATTAAACGTTAGGTCGTGTATCCAAATGGAGCAAGTGAAGACTCGAGGTGTAAGGGTTATACGTCAGTATAACTCTGTGGGTGATTCCGTAATGAGTTTGACGGAATAGTGCTTATAGATTCGAGATGGCGAATCAGAGTGCAAGGGCTATGGTCGTTGACTCTGAGGATGATTCCAATAACGAGTGCAACGAGATAGTGCCTTCGGTTTCGTTCGAACCCGGAACGAACTTGTATGGATTGAATGCTTTCAGAACATCGTCAGGTGGACGATGAGCATTCTAAGATAGATATGTTCTATAAAGGTAATCGTAACCTCAAGCCTCATCAACCGGGAATGGCTAAAACAGGGGAGGTGCAGCAAGGCTTCGTGGGTAGCTCCCACTGGAGAGCAAGATTTTCCCCTGTCTAGAAGTCCCTTTTTATTCGGCTGTGTGGGCAGTTGGGTCGCGGCCAACTGCGGGGTTGTCTTGTTCGGGACTGTCCAGTAAGGGATGGTTCCGGCCTTGTGTTGCAGGGGAGTGGAAGTACTCCTCGGTACGTTGATCTAGGCCACGTACTGTGACGGGCGGTACCCCGGTAGCCCTGCCATTGATGGAAAACCATTTTCCCTACGAGACCCTACGGTTTTGATTGTATTACCCACTTTTGTGGCTAATAGCTGGAATTTAATCATGTAACAATTTCGGCTATTTTTTATTTACTTGAAAACCCTAGACACTATTATAATATCACTGGATTTCCTATCAAATGTTTTGGTTAGCGTAAGGTAAAAACTTTTCCATGTTTATGTGTGGGAAGTCTTACGTGATACCTTTTCTTTTCAAAGGTTTTCTAAAGCTAAGCAATTTTAACCCGTTTACTCACACCAGACCCCTGTCTGACCCGAGTGTTTATTTTCTGTTTTATTAAACTCTTGGGTACTCATATTATGTATGAGTAATCAAGTGGATCAGGTTAGCTTGACGAATTCTGGAGGAGATATGGAGCAGGAGGCTTTGACGTGTAGATATATATTAATTCCGCTGTGTTTGTTATATCTGTTTCTCTTGTATACTTGAGTTGTATAGTTAGACAGAAGTTTTTAACTGTCTATTATCTGTTTTTAAGTTGTGTACTCTGATGTAATGTGATACTATGTAATATTTTATGAGATATATTATATTTTATTCGTTCCGCTGTGAGTTCTCTGATGTTGTTTGTGTTCTTCTTTCTCTTTCTTTTCTTCTTCTATCCCTTTCTTTCTTCAAGATGATGCGACTTTCTGGGAGTAGAAGTCGGGTCGTCACATTTAGTATTTTAAAAAAATATACCAATTAATGGACAATTAAATCTACATTTTCAAGTTTAATAAAGTTTGAAAATATTTTACTTTCACAAGAAAATTCTAAGTCTAAAATTCACGGAAAATTTCGGTAGATTCTCCTTTGTACGAAGAGGTCCGAGAGAAATAGTATTATCAATAATAACCATATATATATCTATTTCAAAATAAAATATCTCAAACCGTAGGGAAAAAATATAATATCGCTATAAAACAGTAATATGAAAATGTACCTATTTGTCGGGCAAACAACGCTTTATTTATGAAACCAAAAGCAGTAGCTATTGCTTCCATAAACCCGTACATCACTTATATAATCCAAAGAAGTTAATAATTATGTAAAAAGAGTAACATATAAGTTATTACAATTAGTAACAAAACAAATCAATACAACATAACAATAGTCACCTACAAATAAAACAATAGAACCATCATATTCAACAAAGAAATCAATTATCTATCCATAACAATCAAAACAAATGGTTTATTCAGGCTCAGAAACTTTTAATAGTATACGAGTGATAAATAAACTACCAAGTATACCCTACGCTCAACAGCCTTAGATAATAACTTAATAGATTATTTATACATCCTTATATAGATAGAAGTATTCTTTCCCAAGCATCCCGTAAGGCAAACAACAAAAAATTTGACATATATTTTAAGTTTGTTCTTATCAATTTCTTTCACATCATTTACCATTCATCATTCCTCATTCATACATATAGTGACTTTTTCATTAATTTACATTTGTTTACTTACATAAGTTATTTCCATTCAATTATTTAGATCATCCATAATTAATTCTTAAAATATTATGTAAGTTTCTTTGCACCTTTAATTCACCAGTATTATTTATTTCTTTTCCACATTTATTTCTTTCATATATAATATTATTGAACATTTACTCTATTTCTAAATCATTTTTTACTTTTTATTTATTGTCATTCATTCATATAATATTTTCTTTTCCCATTCAATACTTGAAATCATCATTGAATACATTGTTAAAATATTACATACATTTCATTTATTTCTAATTTATTTATACAAGGTTGTCTTCGTTGTGCACAAATTCCTACTTAAGTTCCTCTACCTTTTATTCACATTCATTGTTCATAGTGTTTGAATTTAATTTAATGAATCATTCAACTTAAGTGATGTTCTCCTTTATTATTAAGTCTAATTATTATCTTTTCAAAACATTAACTTACGCTTATAGCATTCATTGTACATCTAAATTCTTGTTTATAGAAATAATTCCATTGAACACTTTCATTACTTAAGTTTTACTTATATAATATTCTGTTACATATTCTTATTTAACATTACAACTTTTTAAACATTTTTGGTAAGTTTATATGTATATGTTTTAAGGATGTGATTGAATGTTACACAAGTTTATCTTATTCATTTAGTTAACAAATGTTCAATACTTTACATCTTCTTAAAAATTTCATTATCTTTGATTTACAAGTTATAAATTTCCAATTTCTTACATATTTCACTAATCACTTAACGCTTAATTTCTTTCCTTTTTTCATAGAAGTTTCCAACTATTAAAACGGTTAAGATTTCATTTATTACAATAATTGAAACTACTAATTTACATAAACTTAAGAAGTAAATACCGGGTTCCATTTTCAAATCATTTAAAAATAATATATTAATATCTTTTATATATTCAAATCATATTTATAAATAAAATTTAAGATTTTTTATCAAAACAGATGTGCTGTAAAACTACTACAGCGGTCTTCCCACTTTGAAACTCGAAAATGAACGTCGATGATACATGTACTCATCACCGAAATTATTTTCCAATGACAGAGAGGGGAGTACAGGGTTCATTTCCTTTAAAATTTCCTTTAAAACATTACCTTTATAACATATTGAAAATATTTATATTCGAAAATACTTCCAAATAATATTAATATTATATTCCAAAATCCTTTGAAAAACCAATTTTAAAACCATGGAAATTTAAATTCTCAAATTCCAATTTATATTTACTTTACTTGTAAACCCTATTTTACAATCAATATTTAAAAAATTTCCCTACCTAACAACAACATATCACATCAAACTATATCATTTATAAAAATTATTCTTTTATATACAAAATATAATACTAGGTAAAATTACTTCATTTACCTTTATTTAAAAAAAATATGTCAGTCTGCCTTATTCAGTATTTAGAAATCCCTATCGATGCCATATCATTCTATATACCGAACAAAATTTATAAATACTAAACATATCACATTTACACAATATAATTTTTTTTATAACACTAACAAGTATGCTCTCTCATACATACACTCAAACAAATTCATTCTAGTGTATTACTATCATATCTCTAATGAGTCAGACCCATAAAGCTAAGGTTATGCTAAACCAAAGCTCTAATACCAAATGTAATGATCCAACTTTTTGGATGGTTCAAATCGACAATAACCACACATGTGAAACTCAAACCATTCAAAAGGAAGGATTGTTACAGGGTAAATAAGAATAAAAGAGAAAGAATAAATAAACAAATGCTGAATCTCACAATAGAATGAAAAAAATATAATAATCAAATAACAGTTTATGAAGCTATTTTACAAATAGCATTTGATTACACTTTTTAAGTACATATCAGAGTTTCATACAATAGAAATAAATAAATAAATGCAGCGGAATGACACGGATGAAGTAGTATAAATATAATAAATAGCATACAAATCTTCATCTTTGTCCTCCAAAGAAAAATGGTCTTCAGTACACTAAAAAGCTCAGACTGACCCGAGTGTAATGAAAAGACAAAATACTCGAGTCAGAACTAAAAAATCTTATGTAAGTTAAATCAACAGTAAGCGTCAGAGATGTTTATAGGTTTGACATCTCCAATCCAGTGTCTAATGTGCATGCAATAACTTAAGAGATGTTCGAGATTCCATCTCTGAAGGATCCGTTAAACTATCTACATACATAGTATGATATGCTATTACAATAGTGTCTACAGTAAAGTAAATTACTAAAATAGCGTTAAGGCGTTACCCATATCCCCCGTAACACATTTTTATATATTCTTGTAGCCTATACAAGCACTGTACAAACCAAATTGATGGGATACTCAAGGAGCACTCCATAGGTACGGTACAAACCAAACTCGTAAAGGACGCGATAAGGCATGTGAGGCAACGCCTAAGGTAAGATACTATCGTTTAGCAGATCCAGACTAGAGGTAACGCATAGTAACTACTACCACCCACCTCGAAACACAATTCCATAATCAAAATCAAGGGATGGCCACCAAATCAATCACAAAGTCATAATATGGTATCAAAGAAGCATGTTCGACTGGAGGTACTTTTAAAGTATAGATGGTTTTAAATAGTTTAAATAGTTAGAATAATTTTATATGGGTTAAAATAGTTTAAAATAGAGTAAAATAGTTTTAAATAGTTAAAATACTTTAAAATAGTTTAAAACAGATTAAATAGTTTAAAATAGTTTAAAATAGATTAAATTAGTTTAAATATAGATTAAAATAGTCAAATAGTTTAAAATAGGTTAAAATATTTTAAAATTAGATTTAATACAGTTTTAATAGTTTAATATAAAATAGTTTGATTATTGGAAATGGTTTATATAGTAGATAGTTTGAAAATCAAAATAAATCTGAATTTAAAATAATATATCTTTAAACAGTTTACATTAAAATAATTAAGTTAAAATTAATATCAAATTAAACTATTTCTTCCACTCAAAAATTGTGGACCATATCCAGATTTCAACAAAAATAATTTTCCTTTCAATAAAATTCCTAAAAATCATTTCAATTTATATGATTTCAAATTCATGTTTAAACTAAAATTTTAAAGCACTTTAAATCCATAGATTTCAAAGTTTAAATATTCAAACATTTCATTAACTCAATTTCAATAAATTTCATTTATATTTCACAATTCAACTTTGAAATTTCAATTACATTTCTTTAAACAATTCCTTTAAACCAATTCCAATTTCAACATTTAAAGCTTGGATTTTCGAAAATAATTCTGTTTATATTAATCCAATTTTATTTCAAAACTTCTTTTAACTAAATTCAAAAATTAATAATTTAAAATCATTTATTTTAACCAATCCGTGGTCCATATATAATTTTCTAGCCTATGGTCAAGTGATACGGATATTTATCATTTCAAACCGCAGTAATTTTGTTTACGGATAAATATTATTTCAACCCGCAATCCCGAATAAAATTCAAAATCTATAAAATCGCTCGGGTTTATCATTTCAACCCATAACAATTTTTCCCTAATCTACAAATGATTTAGGTATGTATCATTTCAACTCATAGTGGATTTCCTAGCAATAATTAAGGGAACTTGCAGTGTTATAACAATATAAATATAACATCCAGTCATCCAATATCTACAATCAAACATCCATCACAATTATCATTCAAATCAACCAACAAATAACAACAATTTGACTGATTATCATCAACAGGTATTAACAGGCACTTTAAAATTCAATATTAAATTAAATGGCGACTAAATTCAATAAAAGTCAGATTTAATTGGAATGACAGTTTAAATATATAAAACAACAATCATTCAACTTCTAATCACATCATAAATTCAATTCAACTAACATAATACAATTTAGTTGTTGTGAGTGGTTAAAACATCCACCTCTAATTTCCAATCGATTTAAAATCCAAATAAAGGTCCAAAATCTAACATTCTCCGAATTTGTCCAAACTAGTTCCATAATGTCTGGAATTTTGATACGATCTCAAGGAAGAAAACCGCGCGTGAATCTAAGCTCGTATGCAAAATTTATTAACCTTAGATGATTGGAAAATTTAGTCCCTTGGTCGACTTCGGGTTCAACTTCGGTCGGCCGCCTCAATTATCCGTTACTTGCTCTGATTTTTCGCCAAAACGACCCAAGACTCGAGTCATTTGCCTCTTGAGACAAATTAGCTATAGGGTTTTTGCCTCTGGAAGCCGAAGCAGGATCCGAAGTTGCTGTGGATCCGCATTTGTTTTAGATTGAAACTAGGTTTTGGAATTTGAGAATTTGGTTTGATGTTCTGTCGTTTGAGAAGGAGGAAGAAGATGTACGTACAGAAATAGTGAGATGAGAAATAGTTAGGGTTTATAACAGCCTATATATAGGCAGGGTTGGACAAAAGGATAACAATGACTCGAAAAGCCCGTTTCGTTCGTGATACGAAAATGGGTCATCTAATATATTGAAATATAGGTTTTCGGTATTTTGAACCGAATGGAATTAGTTTCAAACCCTAATTCCATTATATATAGAAGTTATCTTTTAAAATCGGATTATATTTATTCAAATCCTTTTAATTGATATCTGTTCGTTTTGAGCTTGCACAATCAAACAAAAAATCCGATCGCTACGAAACTTGAAATCCTGCAAAATTCACCGTTACGGATCCGACGAAATTAGTTTCATCGAAATCCGAGACAGTGGCCAAAATGGCTAATTTTCATGTTGATTAAATAAATTATTATTAAATTTGTTTAATCACTTTTAAATTCAAATTAAATAGTTAACAATTTTCATCATTTTTTCAGAGAAATCTAATAATCTTTTTAAATTAAATTATTCTTATTAAACCTAAGACTTAAATATTACGCTAATTATAACGTCCATTGGCAATTGCAATAAATTCATTAATTATAATTTAAATTCTAATAAATTCATTTATTTTGATTTACATCTTATTATTCAATCATCAAATACCAATTTGAATTCATTTGACACTATTTCACCTTTTATTATATTCTTATTCTACACTTATCATCTTAACTTATATTAATAGTGATATTTAATTACATTAAATTTTGTTAATTTCCAAATTAATTTCAACTATTACATAATAAGATGGTAAATAAACAATTGTTACTTTTACATAATTTAATCTCATTTACAAGTTTATTATTTCAACCAGATTATAAATGTACGTACACATAAATGATTTACAGTACATACCAAAACCTGTTAAATGAAATGACATACAATTTCATTATTAACACAACATTGAATTTATTCCTTATTAACGATTATAACCAAATTAACTTTACAATTATTTCTAATGATTAAAATTGCATTATAGTAGTTATCATTATTTACCCCGCCTTTTGGTCAAGGCCGGGATATCAACAAAATTGGCTAAAAGGATGGATATCAGGATTGGAGATCGGTTGGACGCAAGATTATGATCGATACCATCAAAATTGGACCAAGCTCCAATTAAGGTAGGATCGATAGGAAATGATAAACAATGTTTGGAAAAGCTACATTTCAAATTTTAGGTCAATCGGTGTTCGAATGCTCAAGATATGGATGGGTCAATGCTGGAAAGGAACGACTTCTTATCGGTACCCTCGTATCGATACAGTTCGTATCGATCGATGACGAATTGGTTATCTAGTTTGGATCAATATGGTTCGTGTCGATCGGCGTGAATCACTTCGGATCGATGGTTTTTGCTCGTATCGATATGGTTCGCATCGATACGAAGGAGGAGGAAGCTGGATGGATGCGAATATGGATTGCACACATGGATTTGGACTGATAGTAGTTCGTATCGATCAGGGACGGACTCCGCAGTTCAATTTGGATCGATGGTTTCGTATCGACCGATACGAGCATGGATAAGGGAAATGCACTTGGAACTTTGCTTTGGATCAGTCACAGTGTGTACCGATCATTTTCCTGAATGATACAAAATGCTACGCTTAGGATCGATACGAACAACTGAGTAGCCAATGGGTACGAAGAAGAAAAGCTCAAATCGATACGAAGGAGAGATATGGACTTGATGGATACGAGGGAACGTGTTTCCCAAGGCGACATTAGATCGATACGAAAAAGGGTCAAGTCGATAAATATGAAGAAGCACATGCCTATGGATGCGAAGCATGGATACGAGGTAGTGGAGTTGGTTAGGCCATGAAGCACTCAACATGGATGTTGGCATGGAACTCGGATTGATGCAAAGGCCATGACTATGTGTTGAATATGCGCTTATATGATTTTTGTTTGATGATAATAAACATATATACATTCGTTTAAATGTATTTGTTAATATACTATTTTATTTTTCACAGATTAAATAAATATTTGCTGAATAAAATAAATAACACAGATTTTGAATTCAAACGAATATTTTATTCAAACAAATATTTATTACAATTTTGATAGTACATTTTCAAGCTCTCACTATAACTATACATTTTCAATTACAATACATTTCTGATTACATCGCAATTCATTTTTACATCTTCACCTCACTACATATCACTAACATTCGTATTGGTCTTCAACTGCATTCCGGTTTGAATCCAGCATCTGAGCAATCTGCAAAAATATTCTCTAACGTAGTAAAATTGAAAAAGAAATATTTCTGCAATATAAAATAAAATATGATTTTTGAAAATAATATTTGCCTCAGTTATTTGGGTTGTTCGTCATCATTCATATTTGAATTCGTCATACACAAACAACTTGTGACATACACGGTGTATCACTGTATATGCCACAAGGCCGTGCACACCGATATACACTTGATAATGCTACAGGGACAGGTGAGCACAAGGTCAAACCCAAATATACAGACAGGTTCAACTCAGGTGCAATATATTCAAAAAATCACGACACGAGCACAAGGTCAAATCCGAGTTTTGAAACTGGATTCAACACAAGGCAACTTGAAGAATGCAAAGCTTCGACAAATCAAAACTCCATCAAAGCACATGTATGCAGATCAGGTCCAGTGCCAACAAAGAATCAAGTCTCGACCAAACCAGTTGTAACATGGATATCAAAAGCAATGAACATAGAACATGCATGAAGACTGAATGAAGTACAAAGCATGCATCGATGAACATGTGTACATATGGTGATACAACAAGTCTATGTGGATATGTAAGCAGTGCAAAATCAAATGCCACTAGAACCAGTGAATATCAGGTGCACATGGATGTCAAACTGCAAACTACACATGAACAACTTATACATGAATCTGCACTGGAACAAATAATGGCCAGAACCAAACTACAAGCAACAGATATCAGTGCACATAATCTAACGACCAAATATACAACCAAAGAAGCAAACTCAAGTAGACAGTAACATGTGTTACAGTGGTGATGCAAGTGCAAACCAGAATGAAGACCACTGGAGTACAACTTCAGCAGTGACAATGAAGTGAATGCAAGAACAGTGTACCCAGAACTAGTTCAGTGATCAAATGCAACACAGTATCAAACTAAAACGAAGTGATGAATCAACGATGCAAGCAAGATCAACACTGCAGATGCAAATAAGGGAAGAATACACATGAATGGATTGCACAGTTCAGGGAAGCAACAAATGTACAGAGACATTAACCACTTCATGGAATCAAGTTCAACAGCAGTTTCTTTTAAGTAACAAAAGTCAACAATGTTCCAAGCAAAAATAAATGTCGTATTGACAAAGAATGAAATTCACGCAACAAGTTAAAAGTCAATCAGTGATACAAGACCGAAGTCAGATATCATGAGGAACAATGAATTAACAAAGTTAATGTCAGAGTTCAAATGCATGAAATTCACAGCCATGTGGCCAAGGTGATAGATCACAGCACGAAATCAAAACATGGCCGAAGTCAAAGAAAATAAAGAACGAAATCAACATCGTCAAATCAAATCAATGCCGTGATGACCAAGTTTCGAAACCGTGTTATTCAAGCAATTTGAACAAGTCACAAATCAATCCCAAGCATCCAAGCATAATCAAATGGCCGATCAAACGAAAATGACAGATTCAAATATATTTAGACGAACGAAAATTCAGGAGTACGACTCCTATAAATTGCCATAAATCATCATCGGCAAAGCATCAAATTCAAGCAAGCATAAAATCAGTAAAGCAAAGCATATAATTACATACCGAAGCAAGCAAAGAATTCGATCAACGAAGAGCCGTGAGCAAAATAGTGAGGCAAACGATCGAAAGCAAGCAACGAGAAAACATATATTCGATCGAACAAAAGTCAGCTCTTCGAAAGCCCTAATTTGGATTAAGGAGGAAAAACCCTAATTTTGGAAGCAAGGAGCAAAAGAGCCGAAGCCCTAATTTAGTTGCAGAGAAGAACAAGCCGCCATCTCAAAAAGGAACGAAGAAACTAAAAGGAACGGGTTAAAATATAAAAGGGGGCCGGCCTTTATTTTGAGGGTTTTAAATTTTTAAATAGGGTTATTTTGTTTTAAATTGTTTTAAATTGTATTTTTTCTAAACCGTTTATTTTTCTAGTCGTGTGACTAGGGGACAAGCTACGTGGCGTAGCTTGAGAATTCGCAAGTCAGTGGCTGAGTTGTGGCAGGGTTTTGAGCGTAGAGTTAGATTTAGTCGATAGCGGGTGTCGCGAGTTTACGTGTGTAAGCGAGGGACTATCTAATTTCTAGTAGAAACCTTGGGGCAGCACGTAGGCAGGGTTTTGCCGAAGCTGAGTAAATTCTGTGTCGTTCTATTTCTGCATTTATTATTCTGCTATTATCTGTGCTGTTATTAATCTGTGATCTGTGTTGAAATTATTTTATAAGCTTCTGCGATTAATTTTTATAATTTATACTATCACCCTATTCACCCCCTCTAGGGTGAAATCGATCCTACAAGTGGTATCGGAGCTAGGAACAAAAGCCGTTTTTGTTTTAAAAATTTGATTTTACAAAAACCAATTTTTTTTAAAAAAATTCGTGTTTCAAAAATCAATTTTTGTTTTAAAAATTCGTGTTTCAAGAAAAAGAAATCGGTTTTTGTTTTAAAAATTTGAATTTTAAAATGGCTTCTTTTAATAATGCTTTTGCAGAGGGTCAATCCATAGTTAGACCACCAATGTTCAATGGTGAATATGCTTACTGGAAAAATAGAGTAAAATTTTTTTTGAAAACCATTGACGCTTGGAATATTGTTGAGACAGGTTATAGAACACCAACTATAACTGTAGATGATCAGGAAATAGAGAAACCAAAGGATCAATGGACAGAACTAGAAAATAGATTACAAAATGCTAATGCTAGAGCTATGTATTCTATTATCTGTTCATTGGATCAATTTGAATTTAATCGTGTCTCACATTGTCTAACTGCACAGGAAATATGGCACATACTAGAAGTGACTCACGAAGGAACATCTCAAGTCAAAGAATCTCGCCTTGCCATGCTAAGCAGTGAATACGAGAACTTGACAATGGCGAAGGAAGAAAATGTCAAAGAGATGCATGGACGACTTTCCAATATCGTTTACAAATTAAAAACTCTTGGAAAATCATACACAGAGTTGGATATAGTCCCAAAAATCCTTAGAGTCCTTCCATGAAAATTTGAAGCAAAAGTGACTGCCATTCAAGAATCAAAAGATTTGAAACAAATGAAAGTCGAAGAACTCATCAGAAATCTCACCACTTATGAGCTAGAAATGAAATTCAAGGAAGAGCGTGAAGGAGGAGATACTCGAAAGAAATCAATAGCGCTCAAAGGAACAACCGAAAGTGATGATGATAACGATGATGATGAAGGAGCAGCAGAGCTGGCACAACTAATAAAGAAATTCAAAAAGTGGAATCGCAAATATGGAAATCCAGCTCGAAATCAGAAATTGAAAAGCAGAATAGGTAAAGCACTGGACTACTCAGAAGAACAAAAGATTATTTGTTATAATTGCAACAAACCCGGTCATATCAAGCCCGATTGTCCACAAATTAAAATCAGCCATGGAAAGAAACAGAAAAAGAAAAGTTTTGCAGCCACTTGGGATGAAATAGACAAGGATGATCAAAGCACCGGCAGTGAAAGCGAAAAGGCATAATTGTGTCTTCGAGGTGATACAACTGACAGTGACGATGACGAGCCAAGTGAGGTATCAAAACTTACCCATTCTGAGTTGCTTATATATTTTCATGAAGTAAACGGATGTTTTGAACGACTTAGGGAAAAATATGCTAAACTTGAATCACAAAAAGACACTTTGATAGATTTAAATAAACAACTTTACCAATTAGTTAAAACCTATCAAAGTAGGATCCCTAAGTGTGATAAGTGTCCAACATTCGAAGAAGAAATTAAAAAATCAGAACTCAATATAAAATCACTTGAAAATGAAATTCTGATTTTAAAAGAGAATGAAAATACTAGGAGAGAGAATTCTATTAAAAAGTTCACACAGTTGTTAAACGAAAATGAATCTCTCAAAACACAAGTCCAACAATTGTCAACAACTTTAGATAAATTTTCAAAAAGTGAAAAATCGTTGAATATGCTATTAGGAAAGCAAACTGTTAATACGGTTAGACAAGGACTTGGATATAATAATTCGAATATTGTTGAAAGCAATATTAATCAAGTTAATTCTATGTGCACAATTTGTAGAAAATTTGGACACGATCACAATAATTGTTGGTATAGACCCAAACATGTGAAAACTATACTGATTTGGGTTCCAAAAGGCACAAATATAAAATCTCTCAAAGTTAAACAAATTTGGGTGCCGAAGGGAACAATTATAAATAGTTTTGGGTCTACACAAAATTATTTTTCAAAATATTCTACCACTACTAATCATGGACCTATAAAAACAAATAGGTCACGTAAATCTTTCATCGTGTAGGTGTGGTGGCAGGCTAAGGAACAACGATAGTGTTCTCTGGTTTTTTGGCTGTTCCAGAAACACAAAGGACGACAAAACAAAGTTCCTTAGCCTAGTTCAAAGGTGACAGAATCACAATAGACAACCATGAAAAATATCGTAAAGGTAAAACAGGTAAAGGTATATTAATTTGAGCGATATATTAAATGTGATAATCTGCACCATATTCTCAATTAAAATCAGCCAATATTGAGATGATGAAAAGATGATGATTTTGACTCTGACTTATTCATCATAGTTGGCCAAGTATATTCTTATGCCAAAAACACTTTAATAATCTCTAGATTCTTTGAATTACTTCATATATATCAGTTTGGATTAAAAATAGTGTTTTGTAGGATAATACAAATTGGTTATAATACGGCTAACTTTATATTCACGGTTTTTGACTATTAACACGGCTTCACTTCAAATTCAAAGAATGTCATTTAAATTGTTGTTAAAATTAAGTTTGAAATTTTTGGAGCACACTTCATGGTTTGGTCAATCAAATTCAATTAATGATGATTTTGAGTGAAAGAGAAATTCAGATGCAGATTACACTGGTAATCTAGTTGATAGAAAAATTACTAGTGAAACGTGATTTTTGTTGAGACATTTAGTAGCTGCATCGTTTTTCAAAGAAAATATCTGCATATTTTTCATTTCAAATAATTTTCAAATAGCAGAAATTTTTTCCTTTTAAAAACCCCCTGGAGGAAATCATTTTTGACCATATTTTCAGATTAGTTATTTTTGAAAAATTAGTTTCATAGTTATTTTTGAATTTGATTTTAAATGACCATATTGACTAATCTGACTCCCTAATGTTTATCGAAAAGAAAAATAGTGATTGTAAAAGTGATGAGTGTTAATATTGATCATATACTATGACTCGAGACGGTATAATTAGTAAATTTCTTTAGAAATTTAAACAAGAGTTATAAAACTTTTTGTTGGTAAAAAATTCCGTGACCATCTCTATATCTATCATATTTCTAACGACCATCACTCATCAAAATTCTATATAGTTTGTCAATATGTGGTACTTTAAACAGGAATCGTTTGTTTTTCATTTTCACATTTTAAAAATAAAAACAGAAAAGAAAGAGAGGTGGTAATAATAATAATAAATACCAAAGTATTCACTCTCATTTAAAAGTCCTCACGGTTATGCATGGGTGAATTACTTGGAATTTGTTATGTGCCTCCATGCTCATTTAAAAGTCCTCACGGTTATGCATGTATGGAACGCATATCAAAAGTTGATTTTTAAAATAAACAAGTTGATTCTAATCCCATTTAAAAGTCCTCACGGTTATGCGTGGTTAGAAGATACTTGAATTCATTTTTTTTAAAAATAAAATTGAAATACTACTAATCTCATTTAAAAGTCCTAACGGTTATGCATGGTTAGTAGATATTCAAATTCCTGGTATAAATATACCACAAATAGACACAACTGTATGGTTTTATATGATGACATCATTTCCATCATTATAAAAGTGGAATATGCGTCTAACAAAATATTTATGATTTTTGTTTGATTTTTTATTGAAATTTAATATTTATATTCAATTGAGTTTTAATATTGAATTAATATCGATCACTATATCTCTACTTTTCTAGTACTATTGCTCTTTTGCTGATAACAAAAGGGGGAGAGAAAGGTTAAGATTTTGTCAAATAAAATCAAGCAGAGGTCAAATAATTTTCTATTTGTATCTAGACTCATTTGCATATTTTTATTTGTATGCATATATGTAGGGGGAGTATTGTGTAGAGAGGAAGCATTTAAATAGGGGGAGCAAATTAGAGCATATCAATGTCAAATACATTTAACATATTCAAAATCTTGAATATATGTTTGTTATCATCAAAAGGGGGAGATTGTTGAATATGCGCTTATATGATTTTTGTTTGATGATAATAAACATATATACATTCGTTTAAATGTATTTGTTAATATATTATTTTATTTTTCACAAATTAAATAAATATTTGCTGAATAAGATAAATAACACAGATTTTGAATTCAAACGAATATTTTATTCAAACAAATATTTATTACAATTTTGATAGTACGTTTTCAAGCTCTTACTATAACTATACATTTTCAATTACAATACATTTCTGATTACATCACGATTCATTTTTACATCTTCACCTCACTACATATCACTAACACTCGTATTGGTCTTCAATTGCATTCCAGTTTGAATCTAGCATCTGAGCAATCTGCAAAAATATTCTCTAACGCAGTAAAATTGAAAAAGAAATATTTCTGCAATATAAAATAAAATATGATTTTTGAAAATAATATTTGCCTCAGTTATTTGGGCTGTTCGTCATCATTCATATTTGAATTCGTCATACACAAACAACTTGTGACATACACGGTGTATCACTGTATATGCCACAAGGCCGTGCACACCGATATACACTTGATAATGCTACAGGGACAGGTGAGCACAAGGTCAAACCTAAATATACAGACAGGTTCAACTCAGGTGCAATATATTCAAAAAATTACGACACGAGCACAAGGTCAAATCCGAGTTTTGAAACTGGATTCAACACAAGGCAACTTGAAGAATGCAAAGCTTCGACAAAGCAAAACTCCATCAAAGCACATGTATGCAGATCAGGTCCAGTGCCAACAAAGAATCAAGTCTCAACCAAACCAGTTGTAACATGGATATCAAAAGCAATGAACGGAGAACATGCATGAAGACTGAATGAAGTACAAAGCATGCATCGATGAACATGTGTACATATGGTGATACAACAAGTCTATGTGGATATGTAAGTTGTGCAAAATCAAATGCCACTAGAACCAGTGAATATCAAGTGCACATGGATGTCAAACTGTAAACTACACATGAACAACTTATACATGAATCTGCACTGAAACAAATAATGGCCAGAACCAAACTACAAGCAACAGATATCAGTGCACATAATCTAACGACCGAATATACAACCAAAGAAGCAAACTCAAGTAGACAGTAACATGTGTTACAGTGGTGATGCAAGTGCAAACCAGAATGAAGACCACTGGAGTACAACTTCAGAAGTGACAATGAAGTGAATGCAAGAACAATGTACGCAGAACTAGTTCAGTGATCAAATGCAACATAGTATCAAACTAAAACGAAGTGATGAATCAACGATGCAAGCAAGATCAACACTGCAGATGCAAATAAGGGAAGAATACACATGAATGGATTGCACAGGTCAGTGAAGCAACAAATGTACAGAGACATTAACCCTTCACGGAATCAAGTTCAACAGCAGTTTCTTTTAAGTAACAAAAGTCAACAATGTTCCAAGCAAAAATAAATGCCGTATTGACAAAGAAATGAAATTCACGCAACAAGTTAAAAGTCAATCAGTGATACAAGACCGAAGTCAGATATCATGAGGAACAATGAATTAACAAAGTTAATGTCAGAGTTCAAATGCATGAAATTCACAGCCGTGTGGCCAAGGTGATAGATCACAGCACGAAATCAAAACATGGCCGAAGTCAAAGAAAATAAAGAACGAAATCAACATCGTCAAATCAAATCAATGCCGTGATGACCAAGTTTCGAAACCGTGTTATTCAAGCAATTTGAACAAGTCACAAATCAATCCCAAGCATCCAAGCATAATCAAACGGCCGATCAAACGAAAATGACAGATTCAAATATATTTAGACGAACGAAAGTTCAGGAGTACGACTCCTATAAATTGCCACAAATCATCATCGGAAAAGCATCGAATTCAAGCAAGCATAAAATCAATAAAGCAAAAGCATATAATTACATACCGAAGCAAGCAAAGAATTCGATCAACGAAGAGCCGTGAGCAAAACAGTGAGGCAAATGATCGAAAGCAAGCAACGAGAAAACATATATTCGAGCGAACAAAAGTCAGCTCTTCGAAAGCCCTAATTTGGATCAAGGAGGAAAAACCCTAATTTTGGAAGCAAGGAGCAAAAGAGCCGAAGCCCTAATTTAGTTGCAGAGAAGAACAAGCCGCCATCTCAAAAAGGAACGAAGAAACTAAAAGGAACGGGTTAAAATATAAAAGGGGGCCGGCCTTTATTTTAAGGGTTTTAAATTTTAAATAGGGTTATTTTGTTTTAAATTGTATTTTTTTAAACCGTTTATTTTTCTAGTCGTATGACTAGGGGACAAGCTACGTGGCGTAGCTTGAGAATTCGGAACTCAATGGCTGAGTTGTGGCAGGGTTTTGAGCGTAGAGTTAGATTTAGTCGATAGCGGGTGTCGCGAGTTTACGTGTGTAAGCGAGGGACTATCTAATTTCTAGTAGAAACCTTGGGGGCAGCACGTAGGCAGGGTTTTGTCGAAGCTGGGTAAATTCTTTGTCATTCTATTTCTGCATTTATTATTCTGCTATTATCTGTGCTGCTATTAATTTGTGATCTGTGTTGACATTATTTTATAAGCTTCTGCGATTAATTTTTATAATTTATACTATCACCCTATTTACCCCCCCCCCTCTAGGGTGAAATCGATCCTACACTATGGATATGGGAATAGGATGGATACGAAGTGTATTGAGGCGAGTTGCTCTATACGAGCGATTCAACCTTCATGCAAACACCAACTTGGATCAATTTTAACTCTCATTCTACAAGTCCAAATGCGATGAAATTTTCGCAAAAGCTTCCTTATGCACTCAAGAACATCCATGATCGATCTCATGTCGATTGGACTAATTTTGGATTGATACGAACCGTACATGGATCAATCCAAAATCACCCTAGATCGATCTAGTGGGCCCACCTGCGCCGAGAAGAGGCATTCCAGGTTTTGAGGTGGATATTTTCAGGTCTACATCTATAAATAGCAGTCTTATAGCAACTAAAAGGGCTTCTTCTTCTTTCCTAGGCTAAATTCTGCCATTTTGTTTATAGATTTCAAAGGCTTGTAACCGTAATTACAGTATAAAAGGATTGATTCAAAGTGGACGTCGGCCGAGATAGCCGAACCACTATAAATCTTATGTACTTTCTTACATTTTAATTTTTCCATTTCTTCATTTTTATTCTCTGCTTTATCTGTATCTGAGATCTGTGTTTGAATATTGTGGATCTGTGTACTAACACTGGTGCTTTCATGACTTTTGGGGTTTGTGACCAATTTTGGTGCAAACACTTTGGTGCTTTCACTGGGAACGACTAGCACCTACTGCATTAGATTTGGAGTTCTGATTTGGAAAGCTAAAGGATCGGATCTAAAAGGAACCATGGTTAGGCAATCAGCTTGAAAGATAATACCAGAAAGGAGCCATCAAGAGGGGAGTCAAGAGGCTTCCTCAAGAGCGAATCAGGCCTCAATTTTCATCACTACAGATGAGATGGAGATGATGATGGGAGCTATACAGGAAGAATGTTTGAAAAGGCAGGAGAAATGATGCAGAACCTTCTCAGACAGTTTGGACAGGTAGGAACAACTGAAGCTACTAGAGTTTAGATTCGTGGAACTGGAACAAAAGTACTTAACATGCAAGAAGATAGAGCAGCTCAACTGGGCACGGCCCGCAATCAGCACGCAGTTACCAATCTGGATGGACCTAGGCTCGGGGGCACACCACCAGGAAACGATGAACCGATTCATGGAGGTATTCCAGGTGACACCACAAAACATGATACCGACAATAACACAAGAGTATGTGATGAAGAGTATGTACCAGAATTCCCTCTGGGACTCGAGGAGCAACCCTTGGTGGAAAACAGGATTAGCTGAGATTATCTGGCGAACTATGCATGGAGGTTTAACAAACAGAGATTTGGAAGGTGTAAACAGGAGTCCGTTTACCTGTGACATCAGAATGGCTCAGAATCCACCAGATTTCAAGCTATCTACTCTAGAGGTATACAACGGCAAGGTTGATCCTACCGATCACTTGATGAGGTACACAAGACTCATGGAAGTGCTGGGGCATCGAGGGAAGTTATGCCCAGGTGTTTTCCTCTGTACTTGATGGATATAGCCGCTATGTGGTTTCGGTAGTTGGAAGATGGTTCTATCAGGACATGGATGGAATTGGTGGACAGGTTTTTGAAGTAGTTTCGGGTTCATATCAAAAGGCCAAAGAATGTAATGACACTAACGTCAGTAGCAAAGGCCAGGAGAATCGCTAAGGTATTTCTCACCTTGGTTCAATGCAGCAGTTGCTTCGGTGGATTGGCCAGATTCATTGATGGTTTTGATGGCGACAGTGTTAGGAGTTAGGGATAACTCAGATTTCAAGGTATCGTTGATACGAGATCCACCAATGGATCTCAGGGATTTCTTTCACGAAGCCGAAAGATTTCTTCAACAAGAAGATGCATGTTCGGGTATGAAGTTAAAGGAAGTAAACGCGGTTGAGGATAGAGGACCATCCGATGAAAGCTCGGGCAAGCATAAGGATAAAGGAAAGAGAATGTTGGATTACAACTCAAGCAGGACAAGGAAACGCTGATGGGAACCAAAATTCTCCCCTTACTTAGGACTGAATGAAACATTGTGTCAATATACACGGAAAACCGGGATCGCCTTACCTACCGAAGGCTGACAAGGAGAGAACTCTCGAAATGTGAGAGGGCATCAGGAAGGCATTGTCTTTTTCATGACCTAGACGGGCTTGATACCAATAGCTGCAGACATCTAAAGGATATAATGGAGGAGCATATAAGGAATGGTAGCTGCAGTAGTATGTCGGGGCTTGGAATGCGGTGGTGGAACAGGAGCATCCACTGTCTACCTCAAATGACGATGGCAAGGCCCAGGAATGATGATCAATTGGTTATCAACTAACAGGGACGATATGGAATAAGTAGCAAACTCTGGGCAAACGGTTAAGTCACTACCCATGTATGGGGACAGAGATATCCCCTAGGCATGCTCTGAGATGATGATAAACCGCAATGCTCCAGTTTGTGAAATCTGCTTTTTCTTTTTTGGTTTGGACATTTATTTTTTTCTAGTTTGGTTTTGGAGTTTGGTTGAAACTCCTGGTGTTGTTTGTTTTCTAGTTTAAACTTTGGTTTGGATGATTCTTTTCTGGTTTGGATTTCTGGTACGAATTTTTGATTTTCTGACTTAATCTAGATTTGGATTGGATTTTGATTGGATTTTTATTTGGTTTTTGGTAAATGGTCGTCGGGTATGGATTATGCCTAGTAAGGGGTAAGTCGCTTTGTCTGAACGTGGCGAATCGGGTTATTCAGGTCATCGAGTATGGACTATGCTCAACAAGGGTCAGGAGAGACTAAGATTTGACCTAGAACTTAGGCCCTATGTTATCTATTAGTTCATCGTTTATGGACTATACTCGGCAAGGGCCCAGAGCGGCCAGGATCTGGCTTAGGACTTAAGCCATGGCATTACACAACGTTCATGGACACTGAACCAAGAACACCAAGGCGTTACTTAGTACTGGTCATCGAGTGTGGATTTGCGCATGGCAAGAACCTAGAGAGGTTATGGAATTGAATATTGGCTACGAACAGCTAAGGATTCGGCTAAGGGCCCGGAGTGGTCTCGGATTTAGATATCGACCCGGAGAGGTCCTAGATTCGATTATTGGTTATTAGATATGGATGGATTAGAACTCGGTTGTCGGCTTTAGATGGATATTAAATTGGTTAAGGAATTGGTTACTGGATTCAGAATCGGATATCGGCTCGGAGAGGTCGCGGATTCGGATAAGGATTCGGCCACGACACTTGATAGGATGGCTGGTAATATATTGGATTATGGATCAGATAGAATGGCTATGGATGGAATAAGGACTTCGGATGTCGGATTTTGAGCTATTTAAAACACGCCTTCTTACCACAAGGTATGTTTTGGGGGACAAATGTTACCCTGCCTTTTGGTCAAGGCTAGGATATCAAGAAAATTGGCTAAAATGGATGGATATCAGGAATGGAGATCGATTGGAAGTAAGATTAGGATCGACACCGTCAAAATTGGACCAAGCTCCAATTAAGGTGGGATCGATAGGAAATGATAAACAATGTTTGGAACGGCTACGTTTCAAATTTCAGATCAATCGGAGTTCGAATGCTCAAGATATGGATGGGTCAATGCTCGAAAGGAACAATTTCGTATAGACACCTTTGTATCAATACAGTTCATATCGATCAATGATGAATTGGTTATCTACTTCGGATCGATATGGTTTGTGTCGATCTACGTGAGTCACTTTGGATCGATGGTTGTTGCTCATACCGATATGGTTCGTATCGATACGAAGGAGGAGGAAGCTGAATGGATGTGAATATGGATAACACACATGGATTTGGGCCGATAGTAGTTCATATTGATCCGGGATGGACTCAGCATTTCAATTTGGATCGATGGTTTCGTATCGACCAATACGAGCATGGATAAGAGAAATGCACTTGGAAATTTGCTTTGGATCAGTCACAATGCGTATCGATCATTTTCCCGATCGATACAAAATGCTACGCTTGGGATCGATACGAACAAGGGAGCAGCCGATGGGTACGAAGAAGTAAAGCTCGATTGATACAAAGGATAGATATGGACTTGATGGATACGAAGGAACGTGTTTTCAGGGGCGGCATTAGATCGATACGAAAAAGGGTCGGTCGGTCGATAGATACGAAGAAGCACATGCCGATGGATGCGAAGCATGGATACGAGGTACTAGAATTGGTCAAGCGATGAAGCACTCAACATGGATGTAGGCGTGGAACTCGGATCGATGCGAAGGCAAGACAGTGGATATGGGGATAGGATGGACATGAAGTGGATTGAGGCGAGTTGAACGATACGAGCGATTCAACCTTCATGCAAACACCAACTTGGATCGATCATAACTCTCATTCTACAAGTCAAAATGCGATGAAATTTTCACATAAGCTTCCTTATGCACTTAAGAACATCTATGATCGATCTCAGCTCGATTGTACTACTTTTGGATCGATACGAATTTTAAATGGATCGATCCAAAATCATGTGGATCGATCTGGCGGGCAAACCTACGCACGAGAAGAGGTATTATAGGTTTTGAGGTGGATATTTTTGGATCTACACCTATAAATAGCAGTCCTATGGCAGCTAAAATGGGGATCTTCTTCTTCTTTCCTAGGATAAACTCTGCCATTTTGTTTGCTGATTTAAAAGGCTTGCAACTGTAATTACAGTATAAATGGATTGATTCAAAGTGAACGTAGGCCGGAGATAGCCGAACCACTACAAATCTTGTGTTCTTTCTTGCTTTCTTACATTTTATTTTTTTCATTTCTTCATTTTTATTCTCTACTTTATCTGGATCTAAGATCTGTGTTTGAATATTGTGGATCTGTGTGCAAACACTAGTGCTTTCATGACTTTTGGGGTTTGTGACCAATTTTGACGCAAACATCAGTTACCTTAAATCAACCTTATTAAATCACATTCTAATAGTTTTTCCCATTTGTAAATCATAAATTTTTATTTCACACAATATTGAATTCTAAATCTTATTAAATTTATTATTTTTAAATTTTTAAAAATGCGGGTCGTTACAATATACATCGACCACATTATCGGAAACACAATATATATCAATATTTTTAACACTTTTATATTTAATCCGAAAGCGTACCTTTGTTTAGCGTTTTAAAGAAATTTATTGAGGGAGAGCGAGTTTCTCCACATGCCAATCCATGTAACCTTCCTTAACCTATGCTTAACTCAAGTCTTCATATTAGTCGCATATAATGAGAAATGATAAGCATGCATTCATTCTATAAATAAACAACCATAATATTCTTTTTTAGGCCATATTTCGACAAAAATTTCAAGCATCAAAATACATAATTTGGGGACGGTTTCAAATAACATATTGTTTCATGATGTATTGGCTTCTCAACTTCTGAATCATCTAAATGTAAAGTATACAAGAAATTATAGTGTTTTTCACATAATGTATAAAACCTGAAAGGGTAAAAGTGGTGCAGGTCCACTTTATAAAACACCAATTTAAGCATAGAAAAATTTAAATTTTTTGCAAAACAATTAAAATAAAGGTTGTTGTTTAGGTCTTCAGCTGTTCGGATTGGATAAAATCGTCAAAATCGAAGTAACCATTTGAATGCTATGAACAAATGAACATAATACATTTTTTTATCAAAAATTCATTCTCAGACCAGAATTTTGAATCTATTTTCAAACATGTTTATACACTACTAAACTTCAAAATTTTGATAAGTGACAAACATAAAAGTTGTCCTATATTAAAATATCTTCCAATCATTTTTTTTTGTCAAAACCGGATGGCTAAATCAAAAGTTATGTCCGTATTTGTTAAGTACTTTCAAAGTATAAAATTTCAAAGTTTTATTTTCTTTCAACTATGTTTCTATAATAACACCAGATCATCTGTACATAAAACAAAACACATAAGCTTGTATAGATAAGCTTTATAATATGGTAATCATTATGCTAATTATACATATATAAGCAACTCTCCTAACCTTTGTTATGTAGAAATATATTAGTAAGCAAAAATAAAAATATAAAAATTATTATATGTGCACATCTAGTTCAAATTATATGTTGAATTTACTAGAAAACCATAGCCTAAATGAAAAATGCAAGTGGATACATAAATTTAGCAAACTCCTATATACAGTTCAAGAGGGCTGAAGTGACTAAAGTGAGCAATTACATCTGTGCAAATACATGTTTGAATAGTGTGAACTAATATATGTTGGCATATTATATACATGCATACATACTTGGTTTCAGGAAACGCTAAAGGTAGGTAATATAATTTACAAGAAAGCAGATAAAGCCAAAAGAGACAAATACATGCATGCAAACGAATATGGGAACATATCTTTATACATATCGACTTGAATTTATATTACAGGTAACCGTATATTTATTTACACATAAAGGCTGTAGGAACTGCAGCGATAGCTCCATTAAAATTTAATGTGATATAACTAGGTAGAAATCGCAAATAATTCTGGTTATTGTTGTTATTATTATTATTATTTTATATATATATATATATATATATATATATATATATATATATTCCATTGGTCAATTATATTGTTGTAATTATTGATTAATTAGTAAGACTTAAAATAATAATTTTTGACCATTCTCCACCGATAACAAGCATATTCATGTTCAATGCCAATACTGTTAGTTAGTTTAAATACGTCCAACTAACATGCAGTTTAACAATGACACTGGCTGGTGCGCCATAATTTTGGTTACATTAATAAATGAAAACAATACAGTGAATTTGTACGGGAAAGGTGAAACAAGAAATTTAATTCGATGCAAAATCCAAAATAAAATCAAATACAGTTTAAAATTAGCATCTTTGCTCCATTAAATGTGATGAAACAGTTGATCATATCATGATATTAATCCTTTTTTTCATGTTGGTATCAGTGTTTTTGTATTACCTACAAACTAATCGGTGCGACAGATTTTGGCAATTTTTTTATATTAAAATTTAATATATTTATGGATATTTATGGAAATATCTAAGCATAGAAAGGATATGGTTTAGCATATACTTCATTGGCAGTAGATTGAATCTCATGTATTTAACTAATGCATAGCAGTGTCAGTTTGGATTAATGGGTATATAATACTAAAAGCTCTCAATTATTAACTTTGAATAAAATTGTATTTAGTGGATTCAAGTTATGCTAGTGAACAACTGGAATCCAACAATAACCTCCATAGCTTTCTCAATATGATATTAATATTTATTACAAAATTCTCTTTGCACCAAGTGTTTTAAATGTACATTATATCAAGTTTTCTTATTGCTATAAGATAAAACTTTTCTTTCTAGCTAGTGTAGCTATTTTCATGCTTCGGAACAACAGTAATCTAAAAACAACTTTGCAACACGGTTTGATTTCTTTTTTTTCATGGTGTCGAAATGCCTCGTCCTAGTGTTTAAGAATCCCTATCGATAGTGTTGACTAAACATATCGACCAAAATTCTTAAAGCGTTTGATGGATAAATTAACGTGGAATAAACCATTAATATTTTTTCACCACTTTAGAAAATGATATTCATATTTCCTCAAATCATTTGCTTGCTAAAAATAAACGTTATCAAAATTTCACCCATAAGTATATCTTTTATCAAAAAGATTTTTAGTTTGAATAGATGTTTGCTTTTATTAAAATTTCTTTCAATCAATCATAAAGTTGTAATAGGAATAAAAGTTTAATGATAACAATTTCATAGCACACACATTTATCCATAAATTCTTCATGTAAATATTAACCTTTTTAAATTCATTTTAACATTTAATTAGTCATACATATGAATTAACATTTTGTTATATATATATATTTAAGTTTTCACTATTTCTTGCAGTAACTATACTTCTGAGGACACCACAAGTTCTTATTGAAATTATTGAGCAAGTTTCAACTCTCAATATTGATTTCTACTCAATATTGATTTTTCCACAATGACTTACAATTTTATAACAACCAAGTATTGATTAACCATTCATTTTTTTATTACTTATTTTATTTAATAAGTATATTTTCAAATTCCAAATTAAATATTTGCTTTTATAAGTGTACTTTCTATCCATTCCAATATTTAAATAAAATAATTCTTAACAAATTTTAATTCCACTGTGCATCTTGGTATTTATTCGATTATACCAATAATTACAATTTCATTTTATATAAAACAAACTTTTCAATTTATTTTGCAGTAACCACACAAATGAAGATACCGTAATGTCAAATAATTAATATCGAGCAGGTTATAAATTTTCAGATGAAAATTCCTACTCAATACTGATTCAACAATTATTTAGAATTTTCAAACAATCAAACATCCATTGATGCAAACAACATACATTTCAATCAAAGAAATAAACAATCGCCTTCAGCGGAAAGCAAATTTTCCAGCTTCCGCCGCGCACTCTGATCACTAGGAAATCAGGATACGACAATTTAATTCTAAGTCATCTTCGATTCTGTGTTAATTATATTCTATAATGTTCTGAATACAAATTTGATACCAAGCTTTGACAGCCCCACCACTGTGCCTAGTTTAGCAAAGAACATTACAAGTAATGTCACCTGCTAATCTGGAGAATGAGGCCAGTTAATGGCGATCAAATGTGGATATATCCTTACACTAACACTGACATGTCTTGTTTATCTTTTTGAGAATCTGAATTTAGAAGTGTACAGTTTTAATACAAAGTAATAAACACACCGATTAAAAAATATTCGAAACAATATATAATATAGATAAATAAGAATCAGAGTCACAGATCCAAGCAGAATAATATGCATCATCATATACATAATAAAATGCGAGTCTACAAAATATGAGTACTAGACCACATAAATATATACATCATATCCAAAATATTGTATCACATACAAAATTACTACAATATAATATAGATGACGTAAACTCATAATTGTTAATATACACAAGTATGAAGTAAATTGAAACTATCGAAATAGTCTACTTCAATTCTAAGCCAAAATCAAAGGTCGGTGGGTCCTTGTACCTGTAAAGTCTTGGCCTGGCCCGAGTATTAAAATAATAAACGGGTCAGATTATAGCTAAATAAAAAGTGAGATACTAATATCCTGACTTTATGACTTAAAATAATAAGTCATATATAATATGCCGAACAAACAATCATAATAAGGCATATTTTCACAACTTTTATAAATTCATAAATGACTTAACTCTAAAATAAGTCATATCAAAACATGTCTAAAACCCAAAAATCTATAAAAGGCATATCAAACCAATAAAAATAGTTCTCACAGTTTTGACTTAACAATAACCAAATAAGTCATAAATAAAATATGCCCAAAACAAATACTCAAATAAGGCTTTCTTAACAAATCACCATTTTATAAATACATATCAAGTCTTAGTAGAATATCAACTCAAAATATGGTGATAACCAATTCAAAATTCCTCAAAGCCATAAAGGATACAGAATATCCATACTAAAAATCTCTGAAGAAATAATCATCAATAATGAAATAATAATGGTTTTCATCTATCATTTTAATACAATGACACGAAATTTACCGAAAGAGATCTGCTACATAGAAAGGAAGCCTTCCGAAAGGGACTGCAGATTATGGACGCCACTCAAAGAAAAGAGCAGCCGTGTACCTAATCTGTCCTATGCAAATATACCTTCCGAAAGAGGTAAACATAGTATAACTGTGTAAAACAAATAAATTGATAGGTTGTAGTATCTATAGACTACGATGCATGTAAAAATCCGCCTTCCAAAAGAGACGGTCATATCTACACCATAACAGATCTTTCGAAAGAGATCTGCCTACCTAAATCTAAAAATGTATCGATTCTCAAACTGATGAAAAATGAGTTATCTTCTCTTGAGGATCTAATAGCCTGAAATCTGAACACCCTAAGATAATAAAATAATAAGTTTTAATTATTGTCACACCAGTAATCACAAGAATATAACTAACTATCCCATACCAGATAGTAAATTCATATATTCACTAAAAACTAGTAATTTTCACTCAAACTCTATTTAACAAATTATAATTATAAGCAAAATAATTGGACAAAGTGTCTCATACCACCCTACAATTCAATCGTTTATTAAAATTCTTTGTTTCATAGAAAATCACAAAATTCAACAGAAATCTAATTCAAGCTTGCATAAAATAGCCAAAAGCTAAATACAATAAAGGCCAACAATAGTTTATATGTTGGAAGTAATTAATATAATTTTATCATATAGAAAATGATATCTACAATATTTTATCTATAATTCACTTTTTAAACTTTTTTCGCTTTTGAAATACAATAACTCACATGTATAAAATGAAAAGAGTTACAAAGTTTTAAGTCTTATAATAAGATTCTTTATTAGGTCTTTGAATCAAAACAATATTTGAATAATTGATAGTTCACTTTATTTCAAATCTATATAGATATATATATTGTTACTTCATAAACACTTTAAAACCATAAACTAATTATAAACATAATAGTTTAGTTGAATTTATTTTGAAACTAAGCTTTGCTTTTCATAATTGATAACTTACTTTGTTTTGAAATCTATTTAAATATATATACATACAAATAAAGATATAATTTTCTCAAAGGTTTTCAAACTCTTTTTAAAATAATTAAATAGCTTTTATAATTAAAATTATTTGAAATTGAATTTTTATTACTTTCATAATCACTTTTATAAAATAATACTCTATTTTATCTTTTGTTTCTAAGCATTTCCAAAATTATATACTTATAAATAATAAGTTTGAAATGATTTTGTAAATAAATATTACCTATTTTTGAAAGTTTAATTTAGAAATTTTATGATAAGCAATAAGTTAAGAAGATAATATAATTTAACTATATATTTCATAAACTAAAATCCAATAAGGATCAAAATGCATAAAACCTCATTTTTAAAATTCATTTGAAAACATTTAAATAAGTTAAACAGTATCCAACGAAAATTTAACATCTAGAGCTAACTTCGCTCTATAAAATATAATTCCATACTACGAAATTGTTTATAAATCCAAGTTGCTTTCCGGCAAACTCTGATTTATACAACAATGCACAGTCAAATCAAATGTTATTTGACGGTTTTCAGTATACATGTCATTCCATAATCAACCATTATTCCAAACTTACAATGACAATATAAATCTTAACGTATATCCTTATTTTACCCATTTGATTCAATTACAAATATATATTCAAATTCCATATTTTTAACCACATAATTCAATCAATTCAAACACCAATTTAATTAAAACTATGGCATGTTATTTTATTTCAATACTATCATTCCATCACTATCAATTATTTACGAAATTCGTAACTAAAACTAGGCATACAAACAATGATATAATTGATTAAAATATAGGTGTGTGAATTAAATAAAATAACTCACCTTGACAAATACTTGCTAAGCTTCAGCTTTGCCAACGACATACGCTAGCACATCATACCAATCGTCACGCATCATGCTTGAACCTCAGCAACCATCGTACTGCCATCTAAACAACTGCACTGCACCCGAATCCTAACAAACTCCAACCTAAATCACCATGCTCTAATCTCTTCTGCATATCCCTCACTGCCGCAACCAAATCCATGTCATTCTGCCATGCTCACCACTATCTTCTATCACCCACCGCCAATCTCCAGTTCCACGTCAATCGAGGCACGTCGACCTATGTTACGACTTGCTCCAATCGACCAGGCCTCCTTTCACGTGTGCTTTCCCAGTTCATCGTCGTCGACATAGGAGGCCACATGTTATACTTTGCTCACGACCGCAACACCCCATCGTGAACCCTGCTCCATGCAACGGCTCCACATGCACGCCAGTTTGCCCCTCTCCCCCCTCCCCACAACGGTCGTCGATAGCTTTCCCTAACATTTTATCTTTTTTTCCTTTTAGTTAGGGTTTGGAGATTTGGGTTAAAGAGAATTTTGGGGTGAAGGCTGTGATTGAAATGGGATAAGGATGGAAAATGGTGAGGTTAAAAGGGTAATGGGCTTTGGGCCTTAAATATTTAAGTAGTGTATTTTTTTTCAAAATACTCCCTTTATTTGTATGTTAATAGATTTCAATTTAATTTAAACTAATTTATATATCATTTTACGAAATACGAACTTCGACAACTATACAATTTCATTCAATCCAATATTGATCAATTATATGTATTTATTCACTGTATTGATATACATAGAATTATTCGTATTTGTCGACTTATTGATTTAAATAAATATCAATTTAAAACCTATTTTCATCTATTTCAATATATATAATTATTTGTACTTTAAATATTCTATATTCGACAATAACACTTTATCCAGTTTAATATATCTTCTAAAAATTATTTTATTAATTAATTCAATTTGTTGAACAAAATCTGCTATTAAATGGATCTCAATTAAATAAAATCTTATTTCCAAAATACTAATTATCCAAGAAAAATCGAATTCGAATATTTTTACTATAATTAATTCTGTCCAATTTTACGTCTTCAAAAATAGGGTTGTTACACCACAATAAAAAAAATACACCATTATTGTGAGTAAGATTGGTCACGAGTTAGATATATGTAACAAATTACATAATTGCCCCTAGGGCATATCCCTAACTCTATCAACCTCTCACTTGCACTTGGGGTCAATTATGGAATCTTATTCCAACTTCTCCAATCGGTTTTTAAAACTAGTTGGGTCAATCCCTTTATGAATGAGAATGTTATTATGTTTTAATTATCTACTCTGTCAATCAGCTCTCTCCGACGGTGATAAACTTCTTTATCACGTGGAAAATTTTGGAGTATGTCTCTAGACCTCTAGTGAGTGCTAAGTTCTATTACAAACCATATTGCGACACTGTTATCATATAACAATGTTATGAGATTCTCAATATTTGGAATCGGTTAAGTTATAAATTCATGCACTTATAATTATATATACATTAATTTTATTGCTGCAATATTCTAGGCAATGTATGTAGCCTTTTTATTGAATAAGCCACGGTCTTTTATTTGGGATATTTCCAACTTAAAGATTCTTAACTTGAATTCATTATTGACATACTGCACTCAATATGACTTATGAAGTTTGAGTTTGAAAACTCCTTCATAAGGAGTATTTGTTTCTATGAACAATTCTCTAGTATCTCACAAATACACGAGAACACCTCAAACAACCATTTAATGATATCAGTTTGGATTTGATATTTGCTTGATGTATCAGATACGTACATGATATCGTAGATAACATAACATATACCATAATTTCATTTGCTAATGCAAAGGAATCAATCTTACATGTTCCGTATTAACATTTTAATAAGATGTCCTTGCATATTATTTGGGACATTCCCAACATCTTTATACTTACTATAAAAGACATCGTTTGTTAATCCAACACTAAGCATTAAAACAACTTAGTCTAATTTTAACACAAGTACATCGTTAAAATCGTTTGCTTATATTTTAGAAATATCAATGTATCATTTAACGTTCTTTCATATGAACACATGCTTCCTCTGCATTTTGACTGAAAATCAACTATTTGATACTTCTATCAAAATAATTATTCAAACTTGATGCTTATAAAATAATATTTTGTATCATTTTTTTGGGACCATATCTAAAGACTCACAAACTCAATATCGCTTTCACTGACTTTGAGATATTTTTGGTTAATATATGTGAATAACTTACACTAGATCTTTATTTAAAATTTTCTGTTTCAATAGATATGTACCAAAACACTAAGACTTATCAAGCGATATTTTTATGAGTAAATATGAATTAACTCAAACAAGTTGAATGTCGAATTTATCACGCTAATTTCAGCAATTGAAATTTGCAATATTATTCTTATCAACATTGCTCATTCAATTCCATCTGCATTAGTCTTACTCATAAAGAAACAATCGTGGTCGATGGATCTTATCCCCTTAATTACGGCCACCAAAATCTATATTTTGATAGCATACTTGGAATTCTTTGGGATTTGTGCATCTAACCATACAGAGTCAACACACTCAATGGTTTAATTGAACAATCTAGGATTATATATTTTCGACATTACTAAGAAACTCATAGTTTCTCTTCGATGTGCGAGAATATTTATTATATTTCTAATGTTATGTGTTCGTTTAGGTTATTTAATTTCATTTTCATCTCATATAATCAGCTCTATCTATGGATCATATCCAATTCCACTTTAGTACCAAAAATATCTCAAAGAAATTTCTTCACAATGAAGTTGGTATATCTTGAAATAACAATTGTTTCTCGGTGACTGATTTGGTTTTTACTTTACAAAAATTATGTTCGAAACATATTTATGTCATCCAATAACAGTCTTTTCAAAATCCTTTTGGGGAGATACATAAAATATCCCTCACGAACAATTATTAGGTGCAATCATTCGATTCGCACAACCTACCAACTCCTTGGTCTAGGATATGTTAGAGTTTATTATAAATCCTTATCTTGTAAAATTTTATAAACTGTTATTCAAATGAAATAATATTAGCCATGTGTACTACCCTTAAGTACATTACCTTATAGAAAAAACTAAATCAACTTTACCCATAGTTAATCTTACATTGTCCAACAAAGTTCGATTATTCTATATTGATGCATCATTATGTATCACATGGAAGAGTAATATTGAGATTGAATTTTTATTCATTTTAGGTATGCTTAGAACATTTTGCAATATACTCACTCATTCAATCAAATCGGACATTTCTATCGCATGTTATTTTATTTACTTCTATTTTATATCCTGTAAGTTTCCTACAAATCGAACATTTCTATCGCATGTTATTTTATTTACTTCTATTTATATCCTATAAGTTTCCGATAGACATGCTACATATATATCAAATACATGTCCATATCAACGATAAATCCTCGGTAAATATGTCGAAGTACATGTAACCGTTTTGGTATTTATAGAATTATGATTGCATACATCTATATGCATCAATACGAAGAGTTCGTCAACTCTTATGATATTCCCACTACATGGGTGCATAGCCTTTTATTGTTTAAGATATAACTAACAAGCATCGTATGGTTCAAAATCATACAATAAAATTATTTCTCCAAACTACAGCTTAGTTTATAATTCCATAACAAATGTAAATAATATTAGATACTTTTATATTTCCCAACGCATCACTTTTGTTATAAAAAATTACCACGTTATAGTTTTATTTCACAAAGAATATTCATAATATTCATATTGGAATATAGATATGTCTATTTTTCCAATCGATACTAGAAAATAATCAAAACTTCATAAATAATGTATGGTAAGTTTTATGAAAACAATTTTCGTACTATGATGCAACTAATAAGTGTTATATCCTTTCTCCCACTATTTTCACCATTACTATAATAGTGTACTAAATTTGAGGTCCATCATTCATTTAATACAATTTTTTATTTCATACACTGCAACTATTTACAATGGAGAGTTTATTGATCAAATATATTGACCTCAAAGAAATAAATCTCATAGAAAATAATTTTCTATATGAAAATACATTTTGGAATAGAAATCATATTTCTTATTCCAATTAAGTATCAATTATTATTACAACTCCCATTTCCAATGTTTCTCTATGAAGTAGAAGTGACTATTCATTCTCTTTATCCCGATTGTACCTTAAATCACATCTATTTTTATACATTCATTTTCATTTCAAATGGTCAAACTATTCAAAAGAAACTATACTGCAATATCTTAACAAACTCTATACAAAAGCACATCTGATCATCCTTAACATTTAAGGACATCAAATATGTTGCACTTTACGTAGACCAATCAAAATGACATTTCAACAACTTATTTCTTATACCTATCTTGTACTTTTTGGTCTTGTGTTACATTAACACAATATGATCCCTTTTGTAATCAATTAGATTGAATACTCGATCTCGCACTAAGGTTTATTTGGTTTTTCGGATGAACTGATTTCATCGAAATATTGTAAATTACAAATTTTGAGCATTCATGATATAACATTCATAAGCAATTATATATGGATCAAATATCCATTGTCTTGCATTGCTTATAGAGTTCAAAACTCGTAGAATGCAATACATGGTCTTGACGAAATTAATGCATGTCACCAAACCATGAATGTGTAAATCTATATGAGTGGATCGTTTAGTGTATATATATCCAAGTATAGGTGAACTAACTATATAGTGTATCTAATATAAACTTGATAGATGATAATAGCAAAGTAAATGGAAATAATCACACCAGGATTTTATACTGGTTCGGGCCTCCCGTTCTGCGTCTAGTCCTGAAGCTCCAATTCGGAATTCAACTATCAAACACCCTCACTTCGCCCAGAGGAATGGCCTTGGTTACAAAAGCTTGTTCTTGTCAATTGTGTGTTCCATAACACGAATATTGACTGTTGAGTACATATGCTTCCAATCTATATATATATATATATATATATAGATAATATTGATTGAAGAGTTTTGAGTATATGGAAGACTAAAATACAGGTATTATATTGCTAGAGATCAAGTATTAATCAGAGTATAAGAGTAAAGAGTATAAGTGAGTAAGGTGAGATCTTATCTTGAATTCCTGATGTTATTTATAGTGGTCGGGAGATCCTTTGTGTTGTTGCATCTGTTAGTAAGTACTCTAAGATCGCTTCTAATGGTGATGAAGAATTGCAGCGAAGAGGAGCGAACGTGTCTTTTCAATTGTGACAGTTGTACTTTGAATATACATAGCCGAGTTCAAAATCAGACGTCTGAGAAATGTTTCAGACGTCTGGCTCTCATATATTTTTTGTATATGGCTGCTTTTTAGACGTCTGAGTATATTAACCAGACGTCTGATTCTGTCTGATTTATGAACCAGAGGAATTAGTCTGACGTCTGGCTAGTGCACTCAGACATCTGGATTTATGCATGTTGCTTTTCCTGTGCTTGTGTCATTCCTCATTCTATCGACTTGTAGCCACTTGATACTTCTTTTGAGTCTTGTTCTTGTCTCTTTGGTGATACTTTAACAATTACCCGTAAATATAGATATATATATATATATATATACATATATATATATATGCATACTTGATTTCTATTGTATAGTTGTTATCATCGAAACCATAGAATTTATTTCCTAACAATCTTCCCTTTTTGATGATGACAACTATTCAATGTACTTATATATAAATTATAAATCTCCCCCTGAATATGTGCTTATTTTTAGTGTTTTACGATTATACTTATATTTCTTCCCCTTTGGCATCATCAAAAAGAATTATAAAATTGAAACCAATCATCAAACAAAAAGAAAATTTCATTAATAACTTGAAGTTTGATTACAGACATAGATTTGTTCAAAAATTGATATTCCTAAAACATAAAATCTATGAGTCCTTTGGAGAAGCTTTATTTCGATCATCTTCCTTTGGTTCTTCTTTTTCAGAAGTGCTAGCCTTTGTAGGGGATGTCAAAGCTTGCTTGAGAGGTTCATCCTCAGAGAGTTTGGAATGTTCTACGGGAGGAGAAGGTACTATGGTTGGCCAATCTTCAGAAGGTGGTGTTGGACTGCGAATCCATTGTAGTGCTTCTTTAAGAACTGACAAGACAGTCGAAAGAGATTCTTCAACTGTGGCTAGGCATGTAGCAAATGATGTTTCGAAGTTGTCAATTCGCTTAGCCAAAAGTTTTTTATTTTGGTATAGAATATGTTGGTTTCGAAGGGTGAGATCTCGAACACCTTCATTTGGATTTTTATCCATTCAAGTCTCCATAATTTCATCTTGTCTCGTATAATTAAATGGTGTGGGAGGAGGTGGAGTTGCTTCTCGATGTTGTTCCTCCTCTTGGGATGGTTCAATGTGTGGTTGAGGAGGAGGCTTAACTCGTCTAGATTGACGATTGTGCGACCAATCTTCAAAGGACATGAATTCTAGGGGAATTTTGAGTAGGTGCATTAGAAAGAAGAATTTGGTGAAAGCATATTTAGGCGAGATTTCTTCGAAGGTTGATAGGTAGGATGGAATGTTATGTGCACGAAGAAGTCTCATAATATAAGTTGGGTAAATAATTGATGGCCGTGATCGAGTCTGAAAATGCTTGAGCTCGTCGAAGATGAATTTGGCCCAATTTACCCTTGTTCCACTAAATAGAGCATATAGGGCTTTGTGCTCTAATTCGGTGATTTGCTCGTGACTTCCCATTCATGGAACAATTGTATTAATTATCATTGGAGTTAGGAGTCGAGCTTTTGGACATAGATATTTGGAGGCAAATTTTGGCATTTCGTCCTCCAAAATTTGATGAGTAATATTGTTTCGTGGCTTAAAGCGCATATCGGAAATGTTGTATAAATCTTCCCCTGTGTCAGAGCATCCTAGGGTTCGACCTATTATGCCCAGAGTTAATCTAATCGTGTTCCCATACATGCTAGACCAGAGCCAGTTATCCCCATTTTCAGCGTTCCACACTGAAGTACTGTCTAAATTTGCATAGAATAGAAATATGGCTAATGGGTCTATTTGGACATCATTAGAAGTGAAAGAAATTAGGGTTTCCTACCCCGCATTTTCACATAGTTCATCCAAATCTTACATAGGAAATTTAAGGAGACTGTAGAATGAACCTATGTGGATTTTTTTTCTTTTGGATGTCTTCATACCTTTTGATGGAATGCGGTGCTTTATTCATCCACCTTTCGATCTGTTCATCGGTGCACACCTGAGGATTTGAAGATGAGGTTGGTTGGTCTTGTTTTCGTTTTGACACTTGGTATTCTTAGTGCGAGGAGGCATTATGATTTGATTTTCTTAAAGATGATGTTTTGGAAAGAAAATCGTGTCTAAAAAAATCGTAGGTTTTAACAATCTTGAGATAAAAGAAAAAAAATGATGTTATCTGGGCGAATTTAAATGGTCGATTGGGAATCAAACGTCTGGATTGGAAATCAGACGTTTGGATTGAAAATCAGACGTCTGGATTGGAAATCAGATGTCTGGTTTGCCATAAATTGAGTACAGCAGATAAATTTAGGCGTCTGTTTTTGGGTTTAGACGTTTGATTTGATCGAATTTGTAAAATTGGGAAGGCAAAGAGTTTTATCAGACGTCTGGGTATAAAAACCAGACGTCTGGTTTGGTTTATTTTTGAAAAATTTTGTGGCAGAGAACTAAGGCAGACGTTTGGATCTTATTTCAGAAGTCTGAAATTCTCTGATTTTTATTTAGAGAAGATAGCAAAATTTCAGACGTCTAGGGGGGTATATCTGACGTCTAACACATGCACAGTGCTTAAATTTTAGACGTGTATCATTATGTCAGAGGTCTGAAGGCCATAGTCAGACGTCTGAAACAAGCAGTGTGGCTAAAAATAGCCTAAAATTTGATGGTTTTGCTTATTCTTGAATGTTTTATAACAAATAATTTTATTGTTGCAAAATAAAAGAATAGATAATCATAGATACATATAATAACAAATACAATTTGTTTAGAAGGCGATGAAGTTTTGCGATCTTCTGACTTGTCATCCGTCCAAGGTTTAAGTGGGGACCATATATTTCCACGTTTATGGGTTCTCGAGGAGCCAGAATATAGTCTTGGTGAAGGGTCCAAAGGAGAACGATATGAAGACGAGGGATCCAAATAACTATAAGGTTTTGGTAGCGGTTCATGGATATCTTTCTTCCGTGATGAACAAGACTTCATCGCTACTTGCTCCAAAGAGCTTAGCCGACGTGCTGTAACTTTTTGTTTGAAATATAGTTCTCATTGAAGATCTATCTGTTGTTTCAGATAATGATGAATTTCATCAATTTTCTCCTTTGTGTTAGGAGATACAAACAGAGATCTTTTGGTCTTCTAGTTATCAGGAGCAAAACCCGTATGATACGAGGACCACCTATTTGTTGGCTCCTGCTTTGGTGTAGGGTAGGAAGCCGTTATGGCATGTCAGCCGAGCTGTCCGTCGTTGGCGTTGAGATGTAGATGGATATATAAGAGTCCCCAGAAGACATGGCTATATTTTGTTTCTTTAAGGAAGATATGAATTGTGTGTATATAGTTTGGTATACCTCTTTATATATAAGTTGAAAGAATTATTTATAGACAAACTAACTGTCTAAAAAATTAAAGGTTCAGAAATTATTAAGTATAATTTGTGGTAGTAAAATAAACAACTAACCATAGCCTTAAAGTGAAACATTGATTAATTTTAAGGAAGAAGATCTTGAAATGAGCAAATACCTAAATTTCGTCACAGTTTAATAAAAGTTTGTTCATTTATGGTTTCGTAAAGATATCTGCTACTTGATTTTCGGTATTTACGAATTCTAATGAAATAGTTCCTTTGTCTCATAAAAAATGATGGCGTATATCTATATGCTTAGTTCGTGAGTGATTAACAAGGTTTTTTGATAGGTTTATAGCACTCATGTTATCACAATATATTGGAGATTCGTTAATAATTTTGCCGAAATCCATTAGCATTTGTTGCATGTATATCACTTGTGCACATGCTAGAGCTGCGGAGATGTATTCGGCTTCGCAAGTAGATAAAGAAACACAATTTTTCTTTTTTCTAAACCATGAAACTAAGATTGTCCGATAAAATGACAAGTTCCACTAGTACTCTTACGATCTATTCTACATCCACTGAAATCCGCATCGCTATATGAAACTAGTTCAAACGATGATTCTTTAAGGTAAAACAAACCATAATCTCTAATCCTAGATAGATAACGTAAAATACTCTTAACAACTCTTAGATGAGATTCTTTTGGTTTGCTTGAAATCGAGCACATAGACATACACTCATCATAATATCGGATCGACTAGCCGTTAAATAAAGTAAAGAACCAGTCATGCTCCGATATAATGTTTCATCAAAATCTTTTTCTTTATCGTCTTTTTCTAAGTGAACAGTGGTACTCATTAGTGTTGGTTTACTTGAAGTTTTATCCATTTTGAAACGACATAATAGATCGTTACAATATTTTTCTTGATGAATAAAAATTCCATTTTCAAGTTGTTTTATTTGTAAACTAAGAAGAATTTAATTCTCCCATGTGTGACATATCAAATTCAATTTTCATAATATTTGAAAATTGATTACATAGATTTTCGTTGGTTGAACCAAAAATGATATTATCAACATAAATTTGTACGACTAAAATATCATCATTTTCTCTTTTAATAAACAAAGTTGTATCAATATTGCCTATTTGAAAACCAGATGTTATAAAGTGATTTTTAAGACGTTTGTACCATGCATGAGGGGCTTGTTTTAATCTATATAGTGCTTTATGTAATTTAAAAACATGATCTGGATATTTTTCGTGAACAAATAGTGGAGGTTGTTCTACATATACATTTTCTTTGATAAAACCGTTTAAGATAGCACTTTTGACATCCATTTGAAATAATTTAAAAATGTGATGAGTTGCAAAGACGAGTAATGTACGAATGGCTTCTAATCTAGCTATTGGGGCAAAGTTTTCGTCATAATCGATACCTTCTTCTTGATTATAGCCTTGAGCAACTAAACGTGCCTTATTTCTGACAATATTTCCGTTTTCATCTGCTTTGTTATTAAACACCCATTTTGTTCCTATAACCGATTGATCTTCAGCTCTTGGTACTAATTCCCAAACATTATTACGTTCAAATTGATTTAATTTTTCTTGCATAGCAATTATCCAAAAATTATCATTTGAAGCTTCTTTATAATTTTTTGGTTCAAAATTTGATACAAATGCTATATGGCTTATCTGATTAAGTTGATTTCTAGTTACTCTATAATTGAGATCTCCAATAATATTATCTTTTGGATGATTCTTAAGAACTCTAGTGTATGATACCAAAGTGTTATTTTGAACATTTGTTTCATTATTAATAGAATTTGTTGAATTTGTCAGTGGAATAATTTCTTCTTCATCATTAGTATGATGATTAAAAAGATTTCGTCATACGAAACATATAAACTTTCTTCAATAGCATTATTTCTTTTATTAAAAATTTTATATGCTTTACTACGATCCGAATATCCGACAAAGATACCTTCATCGACCTTCAGGTCAAATTTACCTAAGTTATATTTTGTATTTAATATAAAGCATTTTGAACTGAAAGTTTTAAAGTATGATACTTTAGGTTTTTACCAAAAAATATTTCAAAACAAGTTTTTTTAGTCATAGGATGTATTTTTACTCGATTCAATACGGTCCAAAAGTGTTTCGGTAGACCACTACTATTTAGTAATGTTCGTGCACATTCTTGTAGTGTACGATGTTTTCTTTCTACAACACCATTCTGTTGAGGTGTGCGAGGAAAAGAGAAATTTTGAGTTATTCCTTTCTTATTACAAAAATTAGTAAAAAGATCATTTTCGAATTCTCCTCTGTGATCACTTCGAATGTTTTTAACTTTTAAATCCATTTTTGTTTTAATACTTTTAGCAAATATCTTAAACATACCAAAAGTATCGCTTTTATGTTTTAAAAACAAAGTCCATATGTATCTTGAAAAATAATTTTCTATTACAAAGACATATTTGTTATGATTTATAGATCATATTTGTGTTGGATCAAATAAATCTAAATGTAATAATTCTAATGGTTGCTTCATAGAAACATTATTTTTAGATTTAAAAGAGTTTTCTTAAGTTTTCCAATTTGACAATCGTCGCATAAATTTTCTATTTTGTAATTTATTTTAGGTAAACCTCTAACTAGTTCATATTTTTCCAATTTATTAATATTTTTAAAATTGATATGATAGAATCGTTTATGCCATAGCCATGGATCATCATGTTTGGCGGTTAAACATATATTCGAATTTTTATTTATATTCATGTTTATTACATAAATATTTTTGTTTCTAACACCTTAAAAATAAGTTGTTTGTTATTATCTAAAATATTACATCTATCTTTTTCAAAATTTATTTGAAAACCTTTATCACATAATTGACTAATACTTAGTAAGTTGTGTTTTAGATTTTGTACTAATAAAACATTTGTAATAATAGGAGAGTTAGATATACCAGAGTTGACGACTTCTCCAATGCCTACGACATATCCTTTTGAATTTTCTCCAAAGGTTACTGTTCCACCAACGATGAATGTTATATTTGATAACATTTTTGAATTTCCGGTCATATGCTTGGAGCATGCGCTCTCTAGTATCCATTTCTCTTTATTTTTATTTTGGGTACCTGCAAAATAAAAGAAGTTTTAATTGGTACCCATATATTTTGTTAGGGTCCTAATTGTTAGGAGAAGGTAACCATACCCAAGATGGTTTGGTACCTTTATAAATATAATTTTTATTATAGGCTACATTCTCTAAGAAATTATTAATATGCTTTTGCCTAATCAAATTATTATTTGTCGTAGGAATCCAAATTTTCATATTTTTTGTATTCATTTTAGACTTAGGTAAACATTTAGTTTTTATATAACTAATATTTTTAGCATCATTTCCTTTTTGTTTAGAAGGATTTTTAAATCCTATTCCATTTCTATTGCCTGACGGTTTTGAAGTTTTGATAAGATTTTCCAATCTTGTTTTCCTTTATTAAATTTTAATACATTATTTGTAATTTTATCTAATTTTTCTTCAATTCTATATTTTCAATATTTCAATACTGTTTTTTAAGTCAAAATTTTCTTTAACAAATTATCCTTCACTATTTTAGTGTTTTCAAAATCAATAATAATAGCCTCACTTTCTATCAAATTATTTTTGATTTTATCTTGAGATAATTCAAAGTTATTCCTCTAGGATAATTTTTTCATATTTTAACATTCCTACTTCTAGTTCTAGTCTATATATTTTGACTACATATTCTTTGATCTTTATCATCTAAATTTATCATCTAATTCCATGCTAAGTTCTAATAATTCGTCATAGCTAAGTACATGACATATCTCATCAATTTGTGCCATAAAACACACATTTGCTTGTTCTCCATCACTATTGCTATCACTTTCAAATGATGAAGAGTCTGAGTCATCCCAAGTTACTTTGAAAGCTTTCTTCTTTTTGAATTTTTCAAATTTATTCTTCTTTTTATCATTGTTGAATTTTGGACTATCCTTCTTCATATGCCCATATTGATCGCATTCATAACACTTGATTTGAGATAGGTTTGTTGTGTTGAACTTTTCTTCTTTTTGGAATTGGTCATCTTTCTAAATTTCTTGAATCTTTATAATTCTTGGCAATGAAGACTATCTCTTCTTCATCTAAGTCAGAATCGTCATTCTTTGTTGTTGGGAATGCTATGTTCTTTTTCTTCGAATTCAGTTATTTCGTGTCTGCAAATTAGCTTCATATGACATTAAATTTCCTATCAACTCTTCAACTTTGAGAGTAGAGAGATCATTAGCTTCTTTAATAGCTAAAACATTCCTTTCCAAATCTGATGTTAAAAGTTGAGTATTCGAAAAACTAAATCAAAATCAGTAAATTTAACTTCTAATGCCATAAGATCATGTTGGATAGTTTGAAATCTAGAATACATGTCAACAATAGTTTCATTTTGTTTCATTTTGAATGACGAAAATTGGTTTTGCAAAATTGAAATCTTAGTTTGTCTGACCTTTGTTGTACCTTCGTGTGTAATTTGTAAGGTACACCAAATGTCAAATGCAGTTGTGCATAACATGACACGTGAAAATTCATTTTTGTCTAGAGAGCAAAATAAAACATTCATAGCTTTAGCGTTATTTGATGCTAAGGTCTTTTGTGCATCGGTCCATATATCCATAGCAGTAGTAGGTGCTTCATATTTATCTTGTGTGGCTAACCAAATTTCTAGACCATTTTCTTCCATAAAAATTCTCATACGTGTTGACCAATATGCATAGTTAGATCCATTAAATAGTGGGGGTCGTGCTATGGATTGTCCTTCTTGAAAAATACTTGCCATATTGAAGTGATTCAAAAATGTGTTACTGTTCTTTGATCAAACTTAGCTTTGATACCAATTGTAAATCTATATGAGTGGATCGTGTAGTGTATATGTATGCAAGTATAGGTGAACTAACTATATAATGTATCTAATATAAACTTGATAGATGATAATAGCAAAGTAGATGGAACTAATCACACCAGGATTTTATACTGGTTCGGACCTCCCGTCATACGTCCAGTCCCGAAGCTCCTCTTCAGAATTCAACTATCAAATACCCTCACTTTGCCCGGAGGAATAGGCTTGCTTACAAAAGCTTATTCTTGTCAAGTATGTGTTCTATAACACGAATATTGACTGTTGAGTACAAATGCTTCCAATCTATATATATAGATAATATTGATTGAAGATTTTTTAGTATAAGGAAGACTAAAATACAGGTATTAGATTGCTAAAGATCAAGTATTAATCAAAGTATAAGAGTAAAGAGTATAAGTGAGTAAGGTGAGAACTTCTCTTGAATTCCTGATGCTATTTATAGTGGTAGAAAGATCCTTTGCGTAGTTGCATTTGTTAGTAAGTGCTCTAAGGCTGTTACTAATGGTGATGAAGAGTTGCAGCGAAGAGGAGCGAACGTGTCTTTTCAATTGTGACAATTGTACTTTGAATATACATAGCCCAGCTCAAAATCAGACGTTTGGAAAATGTTTCAGACGTCTGGCACTCATATATTTTTTGTATATGATTGTTTTCAGACGTCTGAGTATATTAACAAGATGTCTGATTCTGTCTGATTTGCGAAACAGAGGAATTATTTAGACATCTGGCTAGTGCACTCAGATGTCTGGATCTGTGCATGTTGCTTTTCCTGTGCTTGTGTCATTCCTCTTCCGATTCTATCGACTTATAGCCTCTTGATACTTCTTTTGAGTCTTGTTCTTATCTCTTTGGTGATGTTTACTTTAACAATTACCTGTAAATATAGATATATATGCATACTTGATTTGCATTTTATAGTTGTTATCATCGAAACCATAGAATTGATTTCCTAACAGAATGTATTCAATAGTTGTAAAATCATGTACTTGCATAAGTGTTGAAACGTTAACATGCAATAGGAATTTAATAGCGGGTATTATATTTCCATTTGTCAACTTTCAATTCAATTCGTTTGTATATGTTAATTGATAAACATTTTATCAAATGCACAAATTTATCATTATAGATAGTTATAACATTATTTAGCATATGTTCTTGCAATATTAGAAAGGTTAAATGTTACCATTTCATTTTTCTAATAAGTCTCCCACTAGTCTTTTATGTTTCTCCAAACCCTAAGATGAAACATAGAAGTCTTTCAACTTCACTAGTGGGTGTTAGGACACATCTATCTTGGTATTCTGACATTGAGTTTGCTCAACATGTCATAGCCCCATAAACGATGGATAACTCCTTATAGGCTGCATCACATACAACTCCTAACCTATTTATCCTTAACCTAATCTCATTTCGACCTTGAGTTTTCTCAACAAATCAAAAGAAATTATTAACTCATACCTACCAGATCGAGACAGCCTAAGTATAGTATATGTACCTTGAGCTTGCTCAACAAAACATATAGTTATCTTACCTCGTCTATTCAATATATTAATAATACTACACATAAAATCCCAAGCTTAAGTTTGCGCAACAACTAAGGAGCATGCAAGTAATTTATAAATATATATTTGGTAGAGGACAACGTTATATTGAAGATTCATAATCTTCAGTATATTAAATTGAGTGATATCGACTTATGGAATAATGTATTTCTTATGAAATACCCTCGTGATTCGACTGTCGGACACATTAGAAATCACAATATACATACATTTATGTATGTATTTATTCCGAACGTCTATTTGGGTTTCTTTAATGCTCCACAATTAGTTTATACACTTATATTATATATGTTCCATTATTATATAACTTTTATATTTTAATTAACTTATACAATAAGCTTATTGATATCATTTTATTAATTAAATCTTATATAATTAATTTTAATTAATTATCTATTTCATTAATTTTGAATTAGTATTTCAATACAACTTTTATATTGGACATATTTACTATAACCTTTATAGTGTAACACATATATTTTATATATGCGTATTTTTTATTTAATTAATTGACCTTCAATTAATTTATTTAATTAAACAATTTTAATTTAATTATATCAATTTCAAAAGTTATCTTACATACATGTATACTTATGTTATCTTAACAATTTAAAATAACATGACATATATCAACATATATAATACATTCATATAAGTATTAATTAATAGACCCGTTTAATTAATTTATTTTATTAATCTTATTAATAAATTTTGAAATTAATATTTAAACAGTTTCAAATATTTTATAATTTTTGTTATCTTTTCAAACATTTTGAAAATTTATGTTATATTATAATCTTTTATAATAAACATGTCTTCATTTTGAATTAAACTTCTAAATTTTAATTCTTGTCTTAATTTTCAAAACTATTTTGAAAATTAGCCCAAGGCCCAATTCAAATTAGGCCTCTTTTATCAGGGGCAATCTTTGGGCTCACTTCACCTTTCAGGCCAAGCAGGTAACCAAGTAGGACAGGATACTTGATTACCCAATTCCAATCCTAGACATCACCTTTCTTGTAAAGACCCAATTTTTCGACTTTCGAAAGTCGACATCAATACGTCCACTGTATCTAATGTCGAGCAATCAGATGCCGGAAAACCGAACCGTTAGGGTTAAAGAAGAAGAAGATAGAAGAAGAAATAGAAATAATAACAGAATCTCACATTTCACAGTGGAACAAATATAATGGATAAAAGAATAATCTTTAAAACAAAGAACTATATCCGTTTATACATATAACATCAGAGTTTACAACAACACAATACAACACTGGCAGTTGGTATAACTTGACTAACGTGGAAAATTACTTTGCACCAACCATACGCAGTGGACACTGCATAGTATAAGTGATACGCTTCGCCATCCAATTTGCTCCTGATCTTCATAGCATCTTTTTTCTGACTTCGCTACAGAATAACTGATAAACTGACTCTAGGCTGCCCGTGTGGAAAATTATGGGCACCCAGAGTTTAGAAAGGGAACAATAAACTCCAGGTCAGTCATGTGACTGGCGTGAGATCTAAAAAACGGTTATTTTCACAAAGAAAATATAAAGAAATCCGCTACGCTTTTGGAAAATGAAACTACCATAAGGCCTCCCGCCACACACACTAAGGCAAACGCAGAATTGGAGTAGATTTCTCCTTATAATAGTCAAACATGCTTGATATGCAAAATATTTTTAATATTATCATTAGTGCATAGTGTGGAAAACATTTCGAAGGTATAATATAAATCTTAGCCAGCATAGACATTTCGAACTATGCCTACTATAGCTACCATCTAAATAGTGGGGCGCTACCTTAAGTAAATGGCAGGTTATACAACTAAAACCGTACAAGGCACGTATTGGAGATTGGATTTCCAATAAATGGTCAGGCTAAGGAACTTCCTATTGCCACATGGGTACGCCTCTGGAGGGGCATCCCAAGATATTAACCAGCTCTCTGCTAACACAAGGTCGGGTTACCTCTGTAACTAGGTAACTACTACACGAGTATGCCATCTCCTGGTCGTTTGCGACCTTTATCCGAGGATCCTCAACCATAAAGCAACAACCACAAAGTAATAAATTTTCAGAAACAACATAGATAAAATATCTGGACTCCATACCATGATACTACATTTTTCTAGAAGGAAATGACATACCCTTAGTGGGCGCTACCCCCAAATAACCTTGCTGCATCCTTCCTGTTTCGACCATTTTCGGGGTGTGAGGTCCGACGAAGTCTCGTCCATAATGCCACACTTTCCACAAAGCCATGCTTCGATCAACAAATGATCAGCAGTACTTCGTATGCCACATACCAAATTGGGAATGTATCGCTAGTAACCATCAAATACATAACCTCGGAGGTCGTACGTCTCAGAGAAGGGTTTTAAGCTAAGAGAATAAATTCTCCGCCACCAACAGAAATGTAATTAATAGAAACTAGCTTTACATCTCAAACTGTGACGTCGGACACACATCCATACAAGTCCGTTCCGAGATCGAATGGAACTGAAGGCACTTCAAAGTAGCCCTTGCAATCCGGATATTCACTAATCATGTCGGGAATCCCCATCACCAAGGTGATCAAATATTTATATCAGAGCAATTCAGTGCAGAGACATTCGACAGATAATCCTTTCGCTTTCAAAAAATACCCGGTCTTCAACACCATCTTCAAATGCAATTCCATTTTGTCGTATCATTATTTAGAATAGGTTTTATGACACAAGTCGTCTCCCGGCTAATCCGAAAAACGAGCGCTTATTTTAAAAATAAGTGTTACATTTAGATTTCAAGCAAATCACAACAAATTTCCGCTTTGATCTATCAAAAAAGGTCCAACACAAAGATTTGATGTGGTTTTCGAATATCCATTTGGAATTCGACCCCCGGTCGCATCGAAATTCAAATTCCATTTAAAGGCCAATATTGATAGTCAGTTATTTAACTATCAATCTACATTCATAACAATCGCCGGCTTTAAATAATTTTCCCCAATCAGTTATTTTCAAAATATCTTTGCAAGATATATTTTCACAATTTAACCAATTTGAAAACAAATTTCAAATTACTTTTCACATTTTAATCCTCTGAAAATAAATTTCAAATCATTTTTTCATTAAGCGGAATATTCCTAAATATTTATTCATTTCCACTGAAAATCTACCGAGTTCAAATACTTTAAAATAATTTAAATACTTATCCAAATATATATACTTGGAAATTATTAAAATAAAACTATTTTTGAAACATCTTATTTTAAAATATTAGTTATGAAATTTTATACTCATATCTCATATAAATATTAAGCCCAAAATAATTTTTTAGGTAGAGTATACTATTTGAATAACCATTTTCTAAATCAAATATGAATTAAATGTTTGAAATAATCATTTCTATAATTAAGTAAATAAATTTTTACTTTAAAGATTTAAAAACAATTCCCAAAAATAATTCCTCCAACAATATCCTTTCAAATCAATTTCTAGAACTTTTAATTTATACTTCAAAAGCTACCTTAAAACATACTCGTCTTTCCAGGTAAAATACATCTTCCATTTCAAAATGGACCATTTAAATCAATAAATAAATTCTTCTTGATTTATCAATTTATATTCCAAATCTGCAAATTTCTTTCCACAATTTAGAAATAAACCAGTATTTATTTTGAAAAAAAATTCCCTTTCCTTTATAAATTCCCATTGTGGATTTAAATTTTCAAATATCCACTGATATATGAATTTCAAATTGATTTCAAATTTTATTTCAAACACCAAATAAATTCCAAATTGATTTTTCAAATTTATTTCAAACACTAAATCGATTTTAATTCAAATATCAAATCAATTTTCATATTGATTTCCCAAAGATTTATTTTTTAACACTAAATCAATTTCCGAATTTATCTTTAAAATAAATTCTTTTATCTCTTCCAAACTATTTAAAATCCGTATTTTAAAATAAATTCTTCAACTTTTGAATAATATTACTTGAAATCCATTTATTAAAATCCTTTCCCATATTTCTGAAATTTATTCAATAGGATTCAAAAATAAAAATTTATCCTTTGAAATTCCTTCTTTTAAATTTATTCAATTCACTAAAATAATTTTAAAATTTCTGGTATCTTAGGATACCAAAAATAAAATCGGCCAAACCATAGCCTACAACAATTTTCAATCACAAATAGAATTATACGTAGATTATAACTAAATCAACACACTATCATATGAAACAAATTCAAATATTTGAGGAATCCAGTTGGATCCCTCCAACCTGTTTCCATGCATCCATATATGTTAGCACAATAATTAAATACCATTCCACTTAGAGGTGGAATATTGCAGTATATGGGATTAAATAATATCATCTGCTATTATGCGGCGCATAGGGTCTCATCCGCTATATAATACGGGAAATCAATCACTCCAAATACATATATAATACTAATTCCACTTCGAGGTGGAAAATCACAATATATTGGTTTAATATAATATCATCCGCTATTATGCGGTGCATAGGTTCTAATTCAATACAACTAATAATAATTTATTATCCAAGCACACAATAAACAATTTTAAATTTAACTATTTAAAGTTAAACTGGAAATTCCAATTAAGTGAGAAGGTCTCACCTTTTGCCTACGCATGCAACCCATTTCCTTTAGGCTTGTTTTCTATGCAATTTTTACAAATTGATTAATATTCGAAATAAATCGAATAATAAATTTCCGTTTAATAGATTTATTTAATTTAAACTAATAATTAAATTTCTTAAACCCATTTCCTTAAATAAACTAACAATTTTGACTTTAAACTAGTACTTTTAATTTTAAAAAAAAATCCTTTTTAATAAATTTATTTAACTAAAAATTTAAATTTAAAACTAAATTCCCTTCAATAAATTTTCTTTTTTAAAATAAATTTAAATTAGTTAACACATTAATTCTAACCAAATAAATCTTCCTTATTTTTTTCTTCAAATATCTTACATCCATATATTTTTCTATGAAACCCTTATTTACAAAAATTTCTGGATATTCTTTTAAATAAAACAGGTATGTGTACATATATATATATATATATATATATAAACAGAATGATCTTCCCTTTGCTGTATATATTTTATTTAATATTGAATGATCAACATTTATATACACTAGGTTTTAATTTTTGAAAATAAATTGATAAACTAAATACCTTATAGCAAAACAGAGAACCATGGCCACAATCGATCGACTTCTTTCTGCCGACGAACGCCATACAATCGCGAACCTTGCGGCGTCACGGCAGGCCGAATGAACGCGACCATCGTGAATGCCACCACTGCCGCACGCTTCCCAT